>OX336399.1:168059910-169259910 GCA_946902985.2 Meconema thalassinum
TGCAGGAGCGTGTGTCACTGACAGCTCACCGGGGTTTCCTGGAAAAGCCTAAGCTTAAAACAGGGATGAAGTGGACGGAAGAAAGGAAGAAACAACTTCAAGAATCCATGCGACAGTATTGGGCGAATATTAAAGCTCGGCGCTGAAACCAGTTGAAATGACGTGGTCCTTAGTTGGCCGAAACTCAAGAAGAAGAAGAAGAAAAAGAAGAAGAAGAAGAAGAAAAAGAAAAAGAAAAAGAAAAAGAAAAAGAAAAAGAAAAAGAAAAAGAAAAAGAAAAAGAAAAAGAAAAAGAAAAAGAAAAAGGTAGGTAGGTAGGTAGGTAGGTAGGTAGGTAGGTAGAAGACATGATCAAGAAAGAAGACCCCTCCCCCCTCAAGGGCCCTCAAGGTACAGGAAAGGAACTTCCTGCGGAAAATAGTGGGACCGAGGATCTCACCAGATGAAAGACGATGGTACAAACCAAATTGCGAACTCTACAAACACCAGGAGAACCTCACCGATGCCATCAGAAGGAGACGCCTGGCTTTCTACGGCCCCCTGTACAGAATGGACCACCACAGGCTGTCTTATAAGATCTTCAAGGTAGCCAAGAAGGGTAAAGCCACTGGGTCCTTGTGGACCAAACACATTGGAAAGGATCTTGCTGACCTTAATATTCAGCAAGATACAATGAATGACAGGAGTCGCTACCCTCTGACAATTGAAACCAGGCCTTTCCTCACAGCCATTACAGAAGTTCACCACAACGGGTCCAGCAAACGGTCCGAGGAACGTAAGATTAAGTTCAGCAAGAAAATGGAAGATTACTGGTCCAATAGAAAGACACAAAAAAGTCAGCACAAAAGTAGCCGCCAAACAATCCACCAAAAAAACACCACAAGTGGCAGACAACAACTAAAGCACATGCTCCGTGGTCCATAGGTGGTACACACGAACAAAGAAAGAAAGAAAGAAAGAAAGAAAGAAAGAAAGAAAGAAAGAAAGAAAGGTTGGTTCCTTAGTTTAGGGGCTGCGACAACGCGGAAATGTTGCCCGTGTACTGTGTGCGTGTGTAGAATTTGTCTTATAACCGGTGTTAATTGTGACGGCTGTATTAGTGTGTGTTATCTGTTTTAATTCAAGTAAGCACTGCAGACAATAATTTAAAGTAGTTCCTACTTTTACTACCAAAAGCTACCGTCCACAACACCTAGCTTGCGGACTTGCCTACTAGATGGCATTGCAGTCAGCACCTGCTGGCGAACGTTGGAACTAATTGAGTGTTATCAATTCTAGCCTACAAATTTTGGCTTCACACAAGTGTAGTTAGTGGAAGGTTCTTATTCATGCCATAAATCTATGACATGGGACCGCCGGCTTTACTTCCCCTCCGAAGGAAGGCATACTGAGGGATTTTTAACGCTCTTAAAAAATCCGACGACTTCGGCCGGCTTTGAACCTGCGATAATGGGCATAGAAGCTCAGCATGCTACCAACTACGCCACCGAAGCCGCCAGAAAGAACGAAAGAAAGAAAGAAAGAAAGAAAGAAATAATTAAATAAATATAAAATAAATAACAAGTGATACAGTACATGTTTTGAATGACATTATAGGTTAAGGATCTATCAGGCTGAATGGGGAAGGGATTAACCCCTATTCGACCCCTTGGATTCGTCCACTATAGTACATTATGCAACGAGCCTATAATGGCAATAATTAAGACACGAGTATGTTTATAAAACGAGCGTATGCGAGTTTTATAATTTCCATACGAGTGTCTTAATTACCATTATAGGCGAGTTGCATACGACTGTTTATGTTCGACGATAATTATTATAACTATTTTATGTTCGAACATAAATATTCATACTATATCTGTCGAGATTTCGCCAGTTTTATGTACTGAACAGAGCGCATAAGACGCAGAGAATGCCTTGTATTTGACCATGGCCTCCTCGATAACCCTACAATGGCACTAGGCCAGGCAGTGAAATTTAAATTAGAAGGCCATGGAACTCAGCGCATCTAATTATCTAATTGGCCAAACAACTGTTTCTTGAGCACTGATTGGTGGGAGAAACTGTTTCATAATGAAAAATAGTGTTATAATGACCCTCATTATAGTACAGTTTTCTGACATATAATAGTCAGGGTCGAACATAATAGTACATTATGCAACGAGCCTATAATGGCTATAATTAAGACACGAGTATTTTTTATAAAACGAGCGTATGCGAGTTTTATAATTTCCATACGAGTGTCTTAATTACCATTATAGGCGAGTTGCATACGACTGTTTATGTTCGACGATAATTATAACTTTATTATATGTTTTATCATAAATATTCATAAATATCTGTTGAGAGTCAGCTACTGAAATTTTGTGATTGCAGAGCGAGCGTTGGGTGTTATATCTCTGCCTTTCAAGAGCTTTGAACGACCGACGCATGCGCTCTGTGTGTTAGCAATGCCATATGCAAACCATATGTTTACATCTGCCGTCCCTCAGTAATATTGTCACCGGTGTCAGTTGAAGACAATGCGCTGTGTAGAAATTAGTGTTGGTGATTTTAAGGTACAGTGCTATTTCTTGTCTCATATTCGCCAGTTTATTTACGCGAACATATGGACGGTGGGTATTCAATGTCGGTAATTTATTATAGTTCGATGTTGTGTTTATGTCCGACATGTTGGATTTTGAGCGCATGCGCGAAGTTATCGTTACCTAATTGGTCAATGAACGAGCTCTGATAGGCTGGAGAAACTGTATCATAATGGAAAACAGTGTTATAATGACCATCATTATGATACAGTTATCTGACACATAATAGTGAGGGTCGAACATAAAACATATTTCTTTACACAAATTGCTGTAATTTTCGGGCACTTATCATTTTTGAATAATTTCAATATTTAATCTTTTATTCGAAATCGAGTACCGTACTCGAGAAATCGAATGTTCTTAAGATTCGAACAACCAAAGTAGTCGAATTAATCGAATATTTGAATAATAATAATAATAATAATAATAATAATAATAATAATAATAATAATAATAATAATAATAATAGCAATAATAATAATATCGTATGACCTCGGGTGCCGGGTGCAAGCTTTGTTATTTGACACCCAAATGGCAGCTTGCATATCGAATTTTGTTGGTTCCTTGAGGCGCTATGAAAGTCAAGGAGGTTAGATATCTAAGCTCCTTGACACTATAGCGCTTTCTAGTAGAGAATGGAGGAATTTTTTGTGTTGGCGGAAAATCGCGAGATTAATTTTGCCTTTATGAACACGGCCTACTGAATTCAAATGGGTTCTTTAACATGCCAACAACGTATGGAATGCGTATCGTGATTTTTGTCGCCTTTCAAAAATCACTTAACCATTGTCAAGAGCGAACCTGCAAGATTGGGGTTGGTAGTCTTACACGATAACCACTCACCCACCGTGGCAAGTTGAATATTCGAATGATATCTACAGAGAGGCTAGGATGTGCGATGATTATTTCCAGTGTTATAGATGTCGACGCTGATTGTTAATGAACGTCATTTTCTTGGAGAGATCAACTAGGTTGTTGTTTTTGTTGATTCATTAGAGGCGTGGTGACATCGTGGTCATGTATCCCTGTGCTCTTGTGTGTGTGGAATCTGTCTGATAACCTGTGTCATTGTGTTGGCTGCATTAGAGTGTGAATTTGTAATTGGGGCTAGGATTGGACAGGAGACGGCCGTAGCCCAGTGGCGGTGAAATATTTCGCACAGCCGCCATGTTGGATTGGTGAGAGACAATACAATTTGAAGGGCATGGTTGGGGTCGGCCAGAACGGTGCTATGATCTTACCGAGTTTCATTGAAATCGCTCCAGCCGTTTAGATTTTATTAGGGAGGGACACACACACGAATCACACACACACACACACACACACACACACACACACACACACACACACACACACACACGCAGACACAGACACACGGACAAAAGGTGATCTCATAAGCCTATTTTTTCATAAAATGAAAATAGGCTAAAAATGGACCCCAAATGACGAGAAGGTTCCCGTCCCCATAAGACAATAAAATGTTTAAAATATGCATAAAATGACTAAAAACAAAGATAATTAAGCTCCAATTATAAAATACTTTCTCGCGATAAATGAGGTCTGATCCTTCTATGAAAACCTGCATATTCTGCCTATTTTCGCCTATCCCCAAGTTTGCCCGGTGAAATCTACCTCCGCCTTCCGGCGTGCCGAGAGGATATTTTTTTGTAATGTGTAGGACGTAATGTGATAGGCTTAACTTAAGATAATTATTATAGCTGGGGTAAATTGAGATATTAGACTGTGTAATATTAATTATTCAGTCGCACAACACTACTACGAACACATTACACAATACCATACAATACCACTACAAAGATGTGCACACGCTGAAAACAGACTATCCATTCTGACCACGGGAAATCGTAACCAATAAGCCCGTAGTGTCGGTTTAAATTCAACCAATAGCGAGACTTGAGGATCTCAGTTGACGTCCTCCGAGTGCCATTAAACAGACAAAACCTGCCCCTTCCCCCTCAAGGGCTGCCAATACATTTCTAAAGTAATAAACACGTAATTTGAGGATGCAAGGCTTCCTTCCTCAGCTTTGTACTCCGGGCGGTGAAGGTCACACTTCACCCATCTAGGGGTGAGATGTAGAACTAGTTACAAGTACTAACAGTGACAGTAAGACAGAGCTTATCGAGAGGGCGCGCAAGGTAGCACCAAAGAATATTTGGCAAAACAAATGAAAATCCACAGCCTGCTTCCAGTCTCCGACCGGGTTAGGAATGGAATGAATGAAGCCCCCATTTAGCGGCGAGGATATGGACTGTGCCGGCTGCCGAGGCCTGACGCACTCCTCTGGGGCAATGATTAAATGAATGACAGATGAAATGAAATGATATTGGAGAGTGTTGCTGGAATGAAATGTTGACAGGGAAAACCGGAGTACCCGGAGAAAAACCTGTCTGCCTCCGTTTTGTCCAGCACAGATCTCACATGGAGTGACCGGGATTTGAACCACGGACCCAGCGGTGAGAGGCCGGCGTGCTGCCGCCTAAGCCACGGACAATCAATTTAATTTTTTTAAACAGTTACAGCTGAAAAGCTGACTGTAGGATGATCCTCACGTCCTACTTGGAGGAATCGCCACTGTCGTAACCTTAAGTTAGGTATCATCCCGGTATTTGCCTGGAGTATATTTTATATGGAGAATTGTAAGATACGGTGCAGAAATAATGGACCATAAAATAAAGAGACAGTGTCGAAACTCATAGCATTTGAGATGTGGGGCTGGAGAAGTCCTAAAGACACCATGGACTGATGAAGTCACAAACGTGAATGTTCTCAGAAGAGCAAATGAACCACGCAACTTGGTTGAAGAAGAAGAACAAGAAGAAACAGCTTCGTTAGTCACTTGATTCGCGTGATTCCGTAATTTAGACCCCTGCGCGGATATACAAAACGTTATCCGCATCCGACCCGCATCCGCACGACTGTTACCCGCATCCGTCCCACATCCGCACGACTGTTATCCACATCCGCACGACTGTTACCCGCATCCGCTGACATTACAATATTTTTATTTATTAGATAAAGCATAAAGTATTAAAGCAATACATTTAGACTTTTGAGGAGAAATTCGGTCCCTTATTTTGGCAGAAGTCAACACTAATTGAGGAGATTTCCGTACTGGCCTCTCTCATTTATCTATTACTAGCAACCCGCTTCGTTCGGGAACAGTCATGAATGCATTACGTTGTAGCTCGTAAACTGTCGCCTCAGTAATTGAATGGAGATTGTTGGATGAATTGAAATCGTAAAATCACTTATTGTGGGCGATGGCATAGAGATATGCTCTCCTGAACATTTTTAAAGAACATGCTGAACAATTCTCACATTATAGTTGCCTATATTGATATTTTTAACGGTTTGCCCAGCGTAAGCTTGAAAAGACCACGGGCGCCAGGTTCTTTTCGACTTTATCACTGAAAAAAGTTACTGCTTGTCTTCTTTTGATCATAAATAAATAATTCTCTACAGAAACCTTCCACGAGATACCCTTTACAGAATGGTGAAAACCGCATCAAAATCTATCCAGTGGTTTTCGAGATTACCCGTGACATCCAAGATTCGGAGACTTTATTTTATACTAAGTAGATATTCCCATATAATCCAAGCGAAAAAAAATAGGGAAATAACAAGAAACGGGAGATACGCAGATCTTAGCAAAAACTTTTTTTTAAAAAAGTTCAACATTGCATTCAAAAAACTATCCGCAAATTTACTCTTAACATTATCCGCAGCGTATCCGCTATCCTCACAACCATGCAAACTATATCCGCATCAGCGCAGGCAGGGGCGTATATAGAGTTTTATTTCGGGGGGTGCCCAAACGGGGGTACCGGGGCATGGTATAGGCCCCAAAGAATAGGGGGTCCGGGGATCTCTCGAGGAACTATTGTATAATTTAGTGCAAAATGGTGAGTTTTAAGGCCATCTGGCATCGCTTTTTCTACCAATTTGTGATGTTTTATGTTTGGTTAATGTCAAACACAACTAAGACCATTTTATGATACTTTTCATTAATACAATCATCTTGCTCACTTGATAGTGTTTACATGGAAAGAATTAACATTACTGTTTTTATTGACTACTTACACTTTTATATAAAGTCAAGGTTTCTTGAAGCATTACCAAATCGGTTTATGTAATTTTATCGTCAGTGACTCTGTGAATAGATAACAATAACTTACTAGACCGTTGAGTCTGTTTTCAGAAGTAGAATTTCTTAAGTATGTTTTCCACAAACTCAAACTCCGTTTGGCAGTACCGGTAGCTACAGAGAGAGGCAATTTTGCCAAAAGTTTGATAAGGGTATAAAAGTTGGGGAAAAAAGCGTTTGTCACACGCTGCAAGGACACTTGTTGCTGTTCTTGGCACGTTCATAAGAGCGAAGGCACTGGAGAGTAATAAGAGGTTATGTTGTTACACATAAGATCAGAGCAAATTGATTGTCACTCTGTTCACATCGCTCAACCGTCACCTTGCTTTGCAACGTTGCCATACGTCGCTTAGTAACAATAGTACATGATAAGTATATTAGTTTTTAATGACTGTGTATTCATAAACAAATAATATATGTGACAATAATTTCGGGCGGCCCTGACGCAGGGCTTTTCCTATAAGCTCACGGGACTGATGACCATGATAACCAAGCTCTTGAACAACAAGAAGAAAGCCTCTGATTGTATGAATTCACCTTCACTGTTCCCGCGGTTCTCAAGACTTCTGGCTGTACGTGGGCTTGTTTTAACTCGTGTTAATTCCTGGTCGTTAACGTGTGGGACGCAGTAGGAGGAAATGTGCTGCTCTGTAGCGAGAAACTGCTAAAAGCCGTTCCGTGTCCTAAAATCTCACACCAAGATTTTTAACACAGTAATGAAAACAGTCACGAAAACGTCTGGCTAAATAGAACTGAAATGTTGACTCCCGCAATACTGGAGGGAGTCAGTGTTCACACGACAATATTTCTTATTATTCCGTTTCATTTTAAAATAATAACTGGTTGGTTCCTCAGTTTAGGGGCTGCGACAACGCGGTCATATAGCCCCGTGTACTTTGGGTGTGTGTAGAATCTGTCTGATAACCGGAGTTAATTGTGATGGTTGAATTAGTGTGTGTTATTTGTTTTTAATTCAAGTAAGGAGCAGACATAAGATTTCCAAGTATTTCCAACTTTTGCTACCAAATGCCACAGTCAACGACCAACTAGTTCTGAACTTGGTTACTAGAGGCCACCGCAGTCGGTTCTTGGGACCTTGGAACTTAAGAGCGTCTGTCAAATCTAACCTATAATTTAGATTCACACAAATGTAATTAGTGGAAGGTCCTTTATCATGCCACAAATCGATGACATGGGACCGCCGGCTTTACTTCCCCTCCAAAGGAAGGCATACTGAGGGATTTTTAACGCTCTTAAAAATCCAACGACTTCGGCCGGTTTTGAACCCGCGTTCTTGGGCATAGAAGCTCAGCATTCTACCAACTACGCTACCGAAGCCACCAAAATAATAACTAGCAGAGCCGTACGAGTGTGTATATACCATATATATATATATATATATATATTGGATTTATTGTGATGCGGGCTCAACGCGACACAGTTCTCGCAGAGCTATCGTCTCTTTTATTTGCTAAAACGCATTTTCTAAACAAATTGTCAATATTTATGTAATCTGAGTGCAATTCATCACTGTACGGGCAATTCTCTTTCTTTTGAATTCTCATTTGTTACGATCGGTTACCTGTAACGCCCCATGTGTATAGACCACCCGTCCGTCTTAACTGTCATGCGGGCTGGACGCGAAACAGTCCTGGCATGGGCCATTGTCTTGTTTATTTCTATAGACGCACTTCATGAAAAAGAAAATCCACAGCCTGCTTCCAGTCTCCGACCGGGTCAGGAATGGAATGAATGAAGCCCCCATCTAGCGGCGAGGATATGAACTGTGCCGGCTGCCGAGGTCTGACGCACTCCTCTGGGGCAATGATTAAATGAATGACAGATGAAATGAAATGATAGTGGAGAGTGTTGCTGGAATGAAATTTAGACGGAAAACCGGAGTACCCGGAGAAAAACCTGTCTGCCTCCGTTTTGTCCAGCACAGATCTCACATGGAGTGACCGGGATTTGAACCACGGGTCCAGCGGTGAGAGGCCGGCGTGCTGCCGCCTAAGCCACGGAGGCTTTAGACGCACTTCATAAACAAATAAATATATTTCCATTGACGTTTCAAGAAAAGCAAGATTTCCCTGTACTATTGAGACGATTTGGACGATTTTCCTACAAACCTCACCTTCTAACTCCCTCTAGTTTGGTCGGCTTCGGAGGCGTTGTTGGTAGCATGCTGAGCTTCTATGCCCAAGAACGCGGGTTCAAACCCGACCGAAGCCGTCGTATTTTTTAAGAGCGTTAAAATCCCTCAGTATGTCTTCCTTCGGAGGAGAAGTAAAGCCGGCGAGCCCATGTCATAGATTTATGGCATGTAAAAGAACCTTCCACTAACTAAACGTATGCGAAGCAAAATTTGTTGGTTAGGTTTTATTAATGCTCTTTTCCAACGTTCGTCACCAGGCGCTGGTTGCGATGGCATGTAGTAGTAGCCTAGTTCACAGCTAGGTGTCGTGGACGGTAGCATTTGGTAGCGAAAATAGGAACTACTTGAAATTATTGCCTGCTGTCCTTACTTCAATTAAAAACAGATAACACACACTAATAGTCATCATAATTAACACAGGTTATCAGACCGATTCTACACACACCAAAGTACACGGGGCTACATGACCACGTTGTCGCAGCCCCTAAACTGAGGAAACAACCAACCATCCCTCTAGTTTTGTTTTGCGAAACATACAACTTAGCATTTTATATATGATAATCATAATAATGTCGACGGTGTTTCGTCGAACGTATGGTTGAATCATGGTTACTTCGTTACTGCAATCCAAGACCGAGTGATAGCCATGCAGATGTATAGAGTGACAGCCTTCACTATAGCACCGATGCTTTCTTGCGCCGTGTGACCCGCGGAGAGCGATGAGTCAGCGTCAGATAAGTAGCATCTACCGTTGCACAACAGCGCGTTGGGGGTCATAGCTTGATTACATTCCCAGCTTGCAAGTACCTTAGTTCCGGGAGTGTCCGAGGACATGCTCGGCTCGCCAGAGGCTGTAGTTGCTTCAAGCGGACACCCATGGGGTCAGCTACAAGTTCCGTTCAATTTCAAGTAGTTTCCAACTTTCGCTAGATGTAACGGACATCTAGTGGTGAACGTTGGAACTTTGACAGAGCGTTTCAAGGAAATCTAACCTTAGCTTGACACAAGTTAAGTTAGTGGAAGGATCTTTTACATGCCAAAAATCTATGACATGAGACCGCCAGCTTTACTTCCCCTCCGAAGGAAAGCATATGGAGGGATTTTAACGCTCTTAAAAAATCCGACGACTTCGGCCGGTTTGAACCCGCGATCTTGGGCATAGAAGCTCAGCATGCTATAATACCAACTAAGTCACCGAAACCGCTGGACTTGATAATTTAATATCATAAAAATTGTTAATTCTCAAGCATTTGCACATTGATAAGTGCAAATACAACAGATCAAAGACTAATGAAATGAAACACAAAATATATAGATATGAGGTTTTGAAACTTCGGGATCGTATATTTGCTTCCATTGATATGGTATCATTATGATCGACCCCCCCCCCCCATTCTTGATTTTTTTAAATTTATTTTTATTTTTATGCTGCTCAAAAAAATTAAAGCTCCACTTTTTTCAAAGGCCACGAAATTTTGAAAAGATGACCGCACAAGCTCTAAATCACAGTATGACGTTTGTCCTGACGCCTACCAAGCATATGCTTCAGCACAACTCCCCAACTTGAGTAGTTTCGGGGCAGCGCCCCCAAAACCAGCCCATTTTCGAAAACCGCAAATTGAAGTTTGCGATAAACGCTGTAGGACTTGTCGCAGGTTGCCAAAGCAGTCGAAAATGAATGAGTCTTGCTCTTAAAGGTTCCACAAACACGTTGAAATCGTTACATTTGACGTTTGGGCATTTTCAACCCCCTTCATCATCCCCCAAACATGGACTTTTTTGAAACGTTAGGGGAAGACCCCCCCAGCAGCAGCACTGATAAACATCTCGATTAAATCCTTACTTAGGAGTGAATCGAGACAGGGTGGTTTGGTCCCATGCCAGTTGAGGTTGTTAGGAGAGAGAGAGAGAGAGAGAGAGAGAGAGGGGGGGGGGGGACAACATTGCCGGAGGCCTTAAGAACTTACTGCAATCAGCAACTGAGGATGGCGTGCAGGTTCCCAGGTGGTTAAACACACCCGATTCCTTCTCAGACGCCCCAATGGTAGTCCATATTTAGGGGATGATGAAGGGGGTTGAAAATGCCCAAACGTCAAATGTGGTGGCCTTTGAAAAAAGTGGTGCCTTATTTTTTTATTTTTATTTTTAATTTCCTTTTCGTTTTTATTTTTAAATATGTAATTTTGATTCAGCTCATCCCCCTCCAGAAACGAACCCTAGTTACGCCCGAGTTACGCTCCTGATGACCACACGGTGTGGTGCAGCCTGTCCTACATAACGTCACTCTGTTGCAACATGCACCAGTGCATGTGTAACGCAATTCCTGCAGCGCAAAATGCAGCAAATCTGCTCTTATTACACTTTGATTGTGTAAATTAGAAATGTCACGAGCTGCGCCCGAGAGGCCGAGCGCGTGGACATCGGAATGTCCATCCAATATGGCACGTTAGGCGTACTGTTGTCAGGGGCGGATATGAGTCAAGATTGTGGGAGGAGAGACTAGGAGACGGGGGCGTATATAAGGGGGTCCCCCCCCCCCCGAAATTTTTGCCACATATAATATTTGTTTATGAATTTAAACATAAAAAACTAATATACTTATAATGTACTATTGTTACTAAGTAACGTTGCAAAGCAAGGCGACGGTAGAGCGACGTAAACTGTGTAACAATCATTTTGCTCTGATCTCATGTGTAACAACATAACCTCTTACTACTCTCCAGTGCCTTCGCTCTTATGAACGTACCAAGAACAGCAACAAGTGCCCTTGAAGGTTAGGGAAGAAACTTTTGTTACACGCTTATCAAACGTTTGGAAAATTTGCCTCTCTCTGCAGCTACCGGTATTTCCGAACGGAGTTTTGAGTTGGTGGAAAACATACTTAAGAAATTCTACTTCTGAAAACAGACTCAACGGTCTAGTATTATTATCTATTCACAGAGACATACCGTACATCACTGACGATGAAGTTATGACTGATTTGGTAATGCTTCAAGAAACCTTGACTTTATATAAAAGTGTAACTAGTAAATAAAAACAGTAACATTAATTCTTTCCATGTAAACACCATCAAGTGAGCAAGATGATTGTATTAATGAAAAGTAACATAAAATGGTCTTAGTTGTGTTTGACAATAACCAAACATAAAACATCACAACAAACCAATAAACCAATCTCTTCTTATTTTTACCTCGCTAAGCTGAGTGAACCTCTTACCAATCCTGAGGCAAATTCGGAATCGAAAGTCAGCACTTTTCGCACCAAATTCTCAATAATTCCCGCGTTACCACATTAATCCATAGGCTGTTTGTCTCTGCCCGTACGAAGGCTGTACCGAAAAGTTACTCTCGATATTTGTTGTTAGCCTTGATCTTGTAGATCAGCTATCGGCACAATGACTGGCAAGCACAGTGCAATATGGTGCGGCGTGCTCTATGTAGCCTTGCAACCCCAGGGGCCATGACTAGCTTCGTCCAGCCTTGCTTCAACTTATTTGTACTCTACTCCTTTGTCATTTCAGCATCCATCTAGCATCTCTTGTTCTCTTTAAAACCCGAAAGTACAAATCCCTCTAACCTGTTTGGCTCCTGAGAATGAAAACAAAGCTTGCTAACAGACCTACCTCAAATAGTGACAACGGACGACTAGACCCAGACCAATGCCGCCCTCTGACGTCACACTATCACGTGACTTTGTTTACAAACCGGTGTTGTGGGCAGCCATGAGTAGCTTGTGTGAGTTGTAGTTACGAATTACGCTTAAATATTCGTTGTTTTATACATTATAGAATGAAAATGAAAATCCACAGCCTGCTTCCAGTCTCCGACCGGGTCAGGAATGGAATGAAGCTACCCTCTGGGTGTCAAATAACAAAGCTTGCACCCGGCATCCGAGGCCAAACGATATTATTATTATTATTATTATTATTAGTGGCTTTTCTAAATTCGTCGTGCTGAAAGAAAATCACACATATCAGCCCACATGAGAGTATGTTCAGCCCACTTCTTACATTTAGACTACAAGCCAGTATTGCCTGGAAGGGCATTTTTAAGTGATGATGCAGTGCCAAATGTATTTCTCGCTTTTTTCTCCTATAAAATTGAAGCCGCCACGTCGTAAGCTGGCATATAAATCACGCCTAGATGTAAGACGGTATTATTCGCACTGTCTTTGTTAAACACTTGGTATGATATGTACAAATATTAGGCTAGTATAGAAATAAACTAACGAAATTAATTTCTGATTTTTAACTAATTATCTTCCTATTGATTAATACGTTGTCAGTGCATTGCCTACAACAAGCCAGTATTCAGAGTAAAATAAAAATAAGCGCCATTCTCAGCTGTAGGCATAGTCGAAGATAATATTTCTAGTTATTCTAACATATTGAAAATTCTAAGGATAAATACCGATATTTTAGATTTGGATTATGAGCTTAGTTACTTTCACATATCGGTACTCGGTAGGCCTACGGCAGTTCTGGAGGATTACCTTAGGTGTTATCTTTAGTTGACATTTTTGAAATTAATTGGCTTAAGGTAACCTTTCTTACAAAATATCACATTTCCGATACAAGTCGTTTTTATTTAAGAAAGATATACCGGTTGAGTTGCTTTCATATCAGTTTTTAAATCAGACATACCGGTACTGGTAGTAGCCTGCAAAGGTTTTATGAACTTGGGATTTAACAGGCTGAAAATAATGAAAAGATGAAGATTGGTGTTTAGGCCTATGAGCTATGTGGCCTTAAATCCAGGTCGTCAGTCAAAAACTGAGGTGAAATATATCTATATGTAGACTTAGGCATACTGTAAATACCAGTATGATTTATAATGCAGCTTACAGAAGGATTCTCTACACTCTTATTATTGCTTGTAAAAAGTTATCGCATGGAATTAGGCCTAGGTTGCTATTATCCTCTACAGCAGTATTGAGGCAGATAACCTTGCTGTCCGCCCCTTTAAACAACAGTGGCTGTACCGTATACCTCGCTGATGGGTCGGACGGCTTCAGTGCAGTGCCTACAAGCCATAATTCAGAGTAAAATAAGTGCAATTTGCAGCTGTAGGCATAGCCTAAGATAATATTTCTAGTTATTCTAACATATTGAAAACTCTAAGGAAAAATACCGATATTTTAGGTGAGGATTATGAGCTTGGTTACTGTCACATACCGGTAGGCCTACGGCAGTACTGGAGGATTACTTTGGGCGTTATCTTAAGTTGAAATTTTTGAAATTAACTGGCTTAAGGTAACCTTTCTTTCAAAATACGCTATCAGATTTCCAATACAAGTTGTTTTTATAAAAAAAAAGATATACCGGTTGAGTTACTGTAATATCAGTTTTTAAATTCGACATACCGGTACTGTACTGGTAGTAGCCTACAAAGGTTTTATGAACTTGGCAATTAACAGGCTAAAAATAATGAAAAGTGGGAGATTGGTGTATAGGCCTAAGAGCTATGTGGCCTTAAATCCAGGTCGTCAGTCAAAAACTGAGGATGAAATATATCTATATGTAGACCTGGGCCTATTGTAAATACCAGTATGATTTATAAAGCAGCTTACAAAAGGATTCTGTACAGTTCTACACTCTTATTTGCTTGTAAAAAGACATCACATGGAATTTTGCCTAGGTTGCTATTATCCTCTACTGCAGTAAATTGGGGCAGATAACCTTGCTGTCCCGCCCCTTTAAACAACAATAACTAACTAGCAGCAGTAAATTCAGACATAAATTAAAATTTACAGCTGTATTTTAAGAAGCCTACTTGTATGTCTGTGGAATTTGGAAAATTGACAGAAGTAAGAATTCTCCTCTTCCTGTTAGGTTTCGAAAATACTATGATCATCACCGGTTCTGGGGTTATGCACTTTCCCCTAGGCTTAGCCAAGACCGACTACAATATATCAGACCATAATGTCACTATCGATAGTGTAGAAAATGGCGGGAATCGTAGGGGAATAGGAGAGAGAAATATGGTTTGTTTACATTTGGTGATCTAACGTTTTAAGTGTGTCTACTGCCAAGATATCGCATATCTCAAGTGATTTCGTGCTGTTATTAATTGTAATAGTGTACCTTACGTAGTGTAGTGCACTGTGAATAATTATAAATTACGGTAATATGTAATGACTGTTCATTGTGTTATTTCAAAACATGGGTCGCTCCTGCTGTGTACCCGGCTGTAAATCTAATTATACTTCTGCGGATACTTCAACTTTTAAATTTCCTAAAGACAAATCTTTGAAAGATAAGTGGATTAGAAATATTCACCGAGATAATTTCGAAGTTAAGGCGCAAACAGTTGTATGTGTTAAACATTTTGAAACTAAATTTGTGGTTAGGGAAGATATATTCCCAGTTGAAAATGGTGAAACCATTCGTGTCCCCAGGAAAATTCCCAAACTAACCCCTGATGCCATTCCGACAATTTTCCCCAATCAACCGTCTTACCACACAACTACAGTTCCCAAAGAGAGGAAAAATCCGGAAGAGCGTTTGCAAAATGTGTTACGAAGAGATGAGGAACATTTCGCTGAGTGGTGTGAACAGGATATAATTTCTAGTTTCGATATCTTTCGAAGTAAGGTTAATGAGAGGCAGGTGTCTCCTTTCACAGTGTTAATGAAAGATGATTGTATCCTGTTTGTTAAAGTAGATGATGGTAGCTTTAATGACATCCCATCAGTGTCAGTGTGTTTTAAAGTATCAAATTCTTTGAGTGTAAATGTTTTCTATAAGAATCTGTGTGTGCCTGTGGAGAAATTTAAATGGATACTGCAGTCTGAAGGAAGCAGTGATTTGAAATGTGACAGGTGGTCGAAACTGGACAATTTGGTGAGTCATCTTTCCAATTATAATGATGAACATGTTTCTACTTCTGATAGAATTCATATGCTGGTGGATTTTTTAAGGGAAGCCATGTCTCTTGATTCCGACATTGATATAATAAGAGCTAGGAAAATTAAATTTGCTTTAGAGCAATTGGAATTGTCCATTGCAACTCAGATTCAGTATTCGCCAGAGCTATTAATATGGGCTGCCACAATTTCCTATTCGTATCCAGGGGCCTATCAGTCAATGAGAAAAACCAACATGATCACACTACCTCACCATGTATATCTTCGACAGTTTCTTTGTAGAATAGGTCCAAAAGGATGTGGTATAGGGCCATCTCAAAAATCATTCTTGTTGGAAAAATCTAAACTCCTCAATGATGATGATAAGGTTGTATCAGTAATGTTGGATGAAATACATGTTAATGCCAAGCTATCGTACAAAGCGGGAAAAATCATAGGAATGGCTGAAAATGGATCAGAATCAGATGCGGCAACCACTATGCAGGTGTTTATGTCTTCATCTTTACACTCACAACATAAGGATGTTATAGGCCTCTTTCCAGTGAAAAATATGAATGCTGAAACACTGCTGAAGTTAACTGTAAACATCCTGAAACTCTTAAATGAACTCCACTATGACGTAGTTTGTTTGGTGTCAGATAACTACCGAACAAACAGGAAAATGTTTGAGATGTTGAGTTTTTTTTTTTTTTTTTTTTTTTTTAGCGTATGGCTTTTAGTGCCGGGAGTGTCCGAGGACATGTTCGGCTCGCCAGTTTTTTTTGTAGCTGCTTCGAGACGGACACCCAATGGGTGAGCTACAAGTACCGTTGGGGAGGAAAGGTGGAAGGGAAGGGCGAGGAGTTGGAAGGTAGCGGCTGTGGCCTATAGTGAGGGACCAACCCCGGCATTTGCCTGGAAGGAAGATGGGAAACCACAGAAGACCATCTTCAAGGTTGCCGGCGGGGGGATTCGAACCTCCTCGCCTCCCGGATGTGAGCGACTGCTAGTAGTCATGCCGTAACCACCACGGCTAACTCACCCGGTGAGATGTTGAGTGATGGTGTCTTAAAAAAAAAAACTGCTATCCCTAACCCAGCTGATCCTTCAAAGCCACTCTTTCTTCTCTTCGATAATGTGCATTTATTGAAGTGCATTCGAAACAACTGGTTAAACCGACCTGGTGAAATGCTCGTCATACCAGATACTATACAAACATTTACACTTATTGAAAAAATGCTAAACATTTCTGAGGGACAAATAACATGCCAGTAAACTACCGTTGAGGCTAAATTTTCAGACTTGCGAGATTTATTTCATTCTGAAAAGAGAATGTTATTAAAACTAGCTCCAAATCTGTCTAGGAAATCCATGTATCCTTCAAACATTGAAAGACAGAATGTTGCTCTAGCTATGAGTGTTTTTGATGATAAGAACATAGTGGCATTAGAGATGTTGTCGAAAGAGGGTGTGGTTATATCTGAGGGTACCATCCAATTTCTGAAATTAATTTCCAAATGGTGGACCATTGTGAATGTCCAGCATCCCATGAAGGGAACATACATTCGAAATGAGGATGCCAATCCAATCTATGGCCCAAATGACACCAAACTTATTTTTCTTGAGACCATGAAGAGTTATATCGATATCTGGCACACATCACTGGCTGAAGGAAAGCTAACAAATGATACCTACACGGCCTTGACCCACACACTTCTTGCAATTGTAGGGCTATGTAAATTTATTTTCAGTAAATATGGGTGGTCGTATATACTAACAAGTAAGTTGCAAACTGATAGCTTAGAGGGAACATTTGCAGCATATAGAAGACTTAGTGGATGCACCTACAATGTTTCTGTGGAGCAAATTCTTGAATCGGACCGAAGGCTCAAAGTTCTTGATTTGTTGAAATTGAAGTCTGCCCAGCTAGGAGAATTTGCATTGAGGGACCTGGCAGTAACATTCAGCCACGAAGAAAGCGAGGAAAATTTAGATATATTGGAGTCCGCTGTAGATGAGTCTCGCTGTGTAGCCGTTCCAATCGAGACGCAAAGGGTCCTGGCATGTATTGCTAGTTATACCAGCAGGACCGTCCTGGAAAAGTTAGGGAAGAAAGTGAAGTGTACCGAGTGTAAATATATGTTACAGTGTGATGAAGAGCTCCTCCTCGATTGTGACCCACAGGAACTTTATTCTTATTTCAACCAGCTGAACAGAGGTGGATTAAAGCGTCCGTCAGCTTTCATATTATCACTGAGTTGTAGTGTGTTTTGCCTCTTCCAAACATTGATCAGTGAGTTTTATGAAATTGAATTCTTGAAACTAGATAACCAGAGGGATGCTGTTGTCAAACTAGGTATGCAGATGACTGAAAACACTGTCAGTAACATTGAATACATTTGCAGATGTGGTGTCCCTTTAGTAAAAGTTTTAAAGAAGTGCATGAAAGTGTTCGCCAATATTTTTGTCAATAACTATACCAAGGTTCTACATGACAAAAATGTATCTAAAGGAATTGCTAAAAAGCTCGAGAGCAGACACATGAAGAGGAGCAACATGGATCAGCTGGGAATGAAACAGAAGATCCGCAAGGAGTCAAAACTCAGTAGCAAGTAAATCTAGTAAAGTGATATGTTTATTAACTTTGCAGTGTAGTAATTCTATCACTAATTCTGAATGAAAGTAGAACACTGCTTATACAGTTGCATCAGACATGAACGTGACGTTTACATACCTTGTATCCTTGTTTCATCTTCTGGGCGATATTACATATTGAAATTAGGAACCCTGGTCACTACTGCACCTCATATATGTGTTAAAGTACATAAATATGTGTTTTTATTTATTGCTCTTTTAAGAACGGCTGCCATGATCTGACAGCGCTTGCATCTCGTTCAACTGTCAAGAAGGCACACTCTAGCGGCATACCCAGAGGCGCACACATTGTTGCCAACATGTGGGATACAAAATCACTGTTGATAAGAAAAAAGTGGGATGCGAAATCACTGTTGTTAAAAAATGACAGTCATCGGGACGCGTTAGGCTGTAACCATTGTCAAAAACCATTGTTCTGGACGCGTTAGGCTGCAACCATTGTCAAAAACCATTGGATTGGACAAATTGAAGGTTAGAATGGTCGGGTGTAGTTGCGGCCTTGGCGCGCGCAGCCAGTGGGGCACGGTTGACACAAAATCATTGATCTGGACACGTTAGGCTGTAACCATTGGATTGAACAAAACTAAGGTTAGAATGGTCGGGTGTTGGTGCGTCATAGTACCGTAATGGTGAGTTTGGCAGTACTGTTTTGATGATGGTTGATGTGAATAATGGCATGCTGGCGATTTTAACTGTCGTACGGACACAGAAGACATGAAAAGCAGAACAGTTTTAGTATTTATAGAATCGGAGGGTGTCATTCTTGTGAACAATCCTCACACACCAACCTACCGGTACGTCTGTCATAAAGGTATGAGTGCAATAGACCTGATATTTGTCAACACCTACGTTAGAGCCATTGATTTCAAGGCTCTCATAAACTCCGGTGTGGCCCCACTAAGAAAACACTCACCCGTGTACGTACAACTCGCGATAGATGAGTCACTATACAGCAGGAAAGAGTAATGACAAAACGTACTTTAAATACCAGCATCCTATCAGAAATAACCTCGCCGACAGAACACATACTAGATGAGATAAATCAGGGAGAGGTAGATTCCATGGCATCGAAGTTGGCTAACTACTTAAAAGAAGCTCAAACAAGGGAAACAGGGACAAGCGCAAGTCGCAGCCATGGTTCGACGCAACATGTTATGACAAAAGAAGAAAGGTGTTAGATCCCCTTCACACAGCTAGAACAACGAAGACCGATAATGATTTACTGGCGTACAGCACTGAAAGGTACAACTACAAAAACCTACTCAAGGAGAAGCGAGCAAAATGGGTAGAAGAAGAAGGAAAGCAATTAATAGAGAAGGCCACAGTTAACCACTTTGCAGCCCTAAAACCCAGGACAGCAAAGTTCTCCCAAATAATCAAAATGGAAACTTGGAAATCGCACTTTCAAAAGTTATTTAACTTAACAGGAGAGCAACACAAAGGACAACTCATGTATCTTACCCAATCGACTCTCCGCGTATTACAGAAGAGGAGGTTTCAACCACGGTCATGGAACTGAAACGCCACAAAGCTGCCGGGCCAGATGAAATCTTTAATGCGTACCTGAAGGAGGCCTTGCCGTATTTTAAGACATTATGGACAGCACTATTTAACAAGTGCCTGGAAATACACAACGTTCCTAGCACCTGGAAGACCGCGATGCTCAAAATCCTGTATAAAGGCAAAGGTAGCCCTGACAATCCGGACTCGTACCGAGGAATCGAGTTGGAGAATGCTTTGTTCAAAGTATTCTCCAAAATTCTTTCTACAAGATTGGAAAAGGAAGCTATCGGACACATACCGTAACAACAGTATGGTTTCAGGAGAGGCAGATCGACACTGCATGCTATAAGCAAACTGATGGAGGATATCACAGAAGCCCTTAGGCATCACCGAGGAAAATTCCACATCATATTCTTTGACTATAGGAAGGCTTTCGACCTTTTACACCGCCAGATAATCATCGACAAAATGAAACATATGATCGGAGAAGACAACTATCTCACAATCATTATAGACAACATATTACAGTTAAATGAGCTCACCATTAAAGGAGACCAAAATACAAAAGTCGACTTGCCTCAAAATCAAAGTATGTATCACGCAGTGTTCAACTATATATTTGTTTTTGCTCTATGCCGCTCCGCAGGCTGGTAAACGAAGGAAACACGAGTAGCTGTGACGTCACTGCTCTATAAGCGGGGCTTGAGCTATCCGCTCCATTCAGTTGATTGTTGCAATATGCGCTGCCCCTCTTCCGTTTATAAGTGTTGTTTATTATAATCGAGTGTGATAGCTAGTTGTCAAAATGCCTTTGTGTAGTGTATACGGTTGTAACAACACAACGAGTAAAAACCGAAACTGTAGAGAAAAAGAAGTACATTTCCATAGATTTTCAAATCGAAGTAAGTCGCCACGTAGATTTAGCAGTTGGGTACAATTTTGCAAGAGGAAGCACTTTTCTCCTGGTGTGTTCATTGCATTTTAAAAAGACAGACTATGATGAAACGCAACTTTTGAAAATGAAGTTGATGCCTACGGAAAAGCTACAAGGTCAAAAATTGAAGCCAGGAGCTGTTCCTTCAATAAGGTGTCCGGCGCCGACACATGGATATACTTCTCATGCAGGAATGCTAATTCATACGCAAGCCGCTTCACAAACTACACTATGGGGTTACTCGTCGTGAACTGAGCAGAGCAGGACGGAAAGGTATGAGACTAAAAGACGAAGGGAGTTTCTTGACACAGTATTAAGCAAAAGTGATTTAACTATAAAGATGTAGGCTACAAGATGTACAGAATGATGTGATTGAAAATATGTTGTCAGATGGTCACGTATGTAGTTTAGAAATACACTGCGAGTTAGGAAGTGAAGTAGCTAGAAAATACTTAGACATTGCAACTCCCGGCCCTGCCCTGAACAGTGACGTAATGGAAGAACAATTGAACAACAGTTTCTATGAGCCAGATGAAAATGAAAGTGACAGTGAAAGTGATATTAGCGATACTGATTACAAACACACAGGACGTTACACATATTAAGTTAAGTTACAGATTCATATTTCTGTATTGTGTGGACAAGTTTACTCACACTCTTGAAATTTGCTACAGTTGTAAAAGTTAAAGTGAAAAAATTTCACATTACATTAAGGGGACTAACTTATGTTGTGCATAAAAACACTTTGCATTTGTGGTAATGAATTGGGTTGGTATTCTCAACCGATGGAAGGAAAGAAACCGGAAGGAAATGTCCTAATAGCATCAGCATTATTGTTGTCAGGCATAATTTACTGTTTGAACCCTTTCGGTCATTCTGCAAGTTCTTTAATTTACATAATTATGATGTCACGGACTGTATATGATAGAATTATTCATAGAGTAACTGGTCCTATATTGGAGGATACTTGGAATCAAGGAAGAACTAAGGTTTTTGATTGTTTGAAAAGCAGTGCCAAACCCATTTGGTTAGCCGGAGATGGCCAGTAGGATTCTCCCGGCTTTTCAGCCAAATATTTAGTGTATTCGCTCATGGATATAAATACAGGTCGTATAGCTCATTGGAACTTGTTCAGAAAGTGATGGTGAAAGGTGATCTTGAAAGGACTGCGTGTGAAACCAAGTTAACAAAGATTGTACAGGAAGAAAATTGTAATATAGAACTCTTTCTTTTCGATAGACACAAAGGAGTAAGGTATCTTCTGAGAACGCAGTATGCCGATATCAAAGATACATTTGACGTTTGGCACATATCTAAAAGTTAAATGAAAAAGAAGAGAGCACTCCATAAAAAGCATACAGAAGTTCAGGCGTGGAAGGCCAGTATAAATAATCATTTATGGTGGGCAGCACAGAGATCTGTCACTGCCTAAGAACATCGCTCCAATACCTCGACTTTCCAAGGACGACCTGATGAAGAAGTACTTCTCACGATGTCACATGCAACAATAAATGATGTAGCGTACCGCATATCAAAATAATATGTCTATATTTATAGTAAATTAAATAATCTCAGAACACTCCTTCATTTATTCTACTTTTCTAATTTACCAGGGCCGTGGTGGCGCAGCGGTCAAGTTGTTGGCCTCTCACCAAGGGTTTCATATCCGGTCAATGCATGTGAGATTTTCGAAGTGAAATGCCATGTCCTGTGGTTCGGAATCCACGTAAAAGGGAGGTCCCGTGGCTCGTAATCACACGATTCACGGTCACGTTAAATTACAATCTACCTGCCTTTGTTTGAATTTACAGCTTGAAGCCCACATAGGTGCCACTGGGTTCCGGAAATGTGTTTCTTATGATGTTGACAGCACATGATGGTACGACAATTCTGTTATTTTTACCAATCGCAGTCCATGAATTTACCCAGGAAGTGGACTGCTTGTAACAAATAAATTGCCAAGTTCTATTTGTTGGATTTAAAGCTGTCAGTAAACGCTTCTTTGCCCTGTTCATTGTTTTTAAGCTCATGATATGCCTTGCTATTGCCAACACTTCGCGGTCTAAAATAACTTAAGCCTTGTAAAAAGAGATATTTCCTGTTATACACATAAATTCTTCAGATTTCACTGCTTTTACATTGTCTATTTCACAACAGCTTACACTTTCTTCATTCGTTTTCATGATGGTACACTCATTACACTTACACCAATTTCGCATGCCGGCTCGGCCTGTAGTGTTTACTATATCCATGTTATGATCGCTATCTGAATGGACATCAGCAAATGTCGTTCTTTCTGGCTCAAACTGATCTGGACGAATGTTATTTACATCCATTATAAGTCTTTTGACTAACACTAACAATGGCAACAGAAGAACACGGCAGCAGCAGATGGAGTGCGGGAAAAGACTTACCGAGCTTATGCACAGCAACAAGGCTGCTATGTAGACTCGATAGCGCAGTGACGTCATGAGCAGTTACTACTTTCGCACATAACTTGAGAATGGTGGGACGTAGAGGCATCGGATCAACAGGATTGTTATTAAATTTCCATGTTACATATTTAGCAATAAATAACGAAATATGTGTTTTTGTGTTGGGATCTCCTTTAAGGAAAACATCCAATCCTCGGCCCCTTAATCACAGACAAATGGAATTTTGCCGGGTGACCCAGCGAGCCCTCTGCTGTTTAATCTTGCAACAGCAGACGTTACAGAGTGTTTTGGCAATCTCAAAGAGGAGGTCACATTTTACGTGTATGCAGACGACATGGCACAATGCTCAACAAACCTAGAAGTCCTACAGGAATGCATGTTTCGCCTAGCATTATAGGGAGAGAAGAATAAGCTGGACATAAATGAACAAAAGACAGTCCATATGGTATTTCGGAAGGGAGGGAGAATAATAGGAACAGAACAGCTGTACATCACACCTACCCAGGAACAGATTAAAACGGCTAAAGGAATTTACATATCTTGGAATTACTCTACAGACAACTGGAACGAGATTCACTAAACACGTCAGAAATAGAACAGCAGCAGCTATATTGGCTATCAATGATATTCAGCACTTATGCAGACTTTCTGTAGACACTGCCATGAAGATTTTCATTACTAAGATAATGCCCATAGCGGCATATGGGATTGAACTAATATGGACATACCTGACCAAAACAAATTTCAAGGAGATGGAACACATAAAATCAACTTATCTTAAGAGACTCCTGTGTGTTTCGACATTCACCCCATCTAGACCAACATATGAGCTTGTCAGTGAGCCTTTCTTCATAGAAAATAAGAAAAATGCTCCTTCCATTTAACTTACAAGGGCATATCAGAAAATGACTGCAGCACAAAAGAAATGATATATGGCTGGAGTTTTACTCTACTGAAGCAATGACTTCAACAGAATGGAAAGAAGCGGACTACGATTTGCGCCATACGTTAACACATTTTGCAGTTCACGGATTCCACCACCGCGTCTGCAGAAAGAAGACTTGTCACATACCGGACGAAGACACCTGCGAATGTGAACTGTGCGGAAAGCAGTGCACCCGTTACCATGCCCTTTGGTGTAATCAGAGACTGATAACCCTGACACAATATTCTGTAGCGAATAGAGTGATATATAGGCAGATTCTATATGCGATTTCATTATTAATGTATTTATGTAAATTTATGTATTTATGTTCTAGGGCCATTGGCTGCAATAAATGTGTGTTATAAGTCGTGATGCTATTTGGGTTGGCTGGATGGGTCACAGACAGCGGAGGAGGAAGCATCTATTAAAACATCATTCCCTGATTTATTTCTCGTCGTTTGATAAGGCATTTTGGCTAATTCATGTACTATGGAGACTACGCCCGTACTGCACTGGCATTGCTCGTGATGTAGATAGCCTACATAATGTATTGAGCGTCTTGCAATGGCCTTCTCAGTGTGCACTAGCTACGCGTCTTGGTGAGGTGTACCATACCAACTGAAGAGCCCAATGGTACACTGGGGCGAAACGCTAGCAACTTGTTCGAGTTAACCAGACCCTTTTATCATAATTTGTGTTGAAATATTTAGCTCTAACGGACATACAACATGCTTTCATTTGAGAACCTTCGACTCGATCCTATATCGATGCCAAGGTTAGGTTTTATTGTTTTGAAAGAGAGCTTGGCTTCCGTAGTGCACTGGCATTACTCATGACATAGATACATAAGTATTGAGGGTCTTGCAATGGCCTTCTCAGTGTACACTAGCTACGCGTCTTGGTGATGTGTACCGTACCAACTGAAGAGCCCAATGGTACACTGGGGCGAAACGCTAGCAACTTGTTCGAGTTAACCAGACCCTTTTATCATAATTTGTGTTGAAATATTTAGCTCAAACGGACAAACAACATGTTTTCATTTGAGAACATTCAACTCGATTCTATATCGATGCCAAGGTTAGGTTTTATTGTTTTGAAAGGGAGCTTGGCTTCCGTAGTGCACTGGCATTGCTCGTGACATAGATACATAAGTATTGAGTGTCTTGCAATGGCCTTCTTAGTGTACACTAGCTATGCGTCTTGGTGATGTGTACCATACCAACTGAAGAGCCCAATGGTACACTGGGGCGAAACGCTAGCAACTTGTTCGAGTTAACCAGACCCTTTTATCATAATTTGTGTTGAAATATTTAGCTCAAACGGACAAACAACATGTTTTCATTTGAGAACATTCAACTCGATTCTATATCGATGCCAAGGTTAGGTTTTATTGTTTTGAAAGAGAGCTTGGCTTCCGTAATGCACTGGCATTGCTCGTGACATAGATACATAAGTAATGAGCGTCTTGCAATGGCCTTCTTAGTGTACACTAGCTACGCGTCTTGGTGATGTGTACCGTACCAACTGAAGAGCCCATTGGTACACTGGGGCGAAACTCTAGCAACTTGTTCGAGTTAACCAGACCCTTTTATCATAATTTGTGTTGAAATATTTAGCTCAAACGGACAAACAACATGTTTTCATTTGAGAACATTAAACTCGATTCTATATCGATGCCAAGGTTAGGTTTTATTGTTTTGAAAGAAAGCTTGGCTTCCGTAGTGCACTGGCATTGCTCGTGACATAGATACATATGTATTGAGTGTCTTGCAATGGCCTTCTCAGTGTGCACTAGTTATGCGTTTTGGTGAGCTGTACCGTACCAACTGAAGAGCCCAATGGTACACTGGGGCGAAATGCTGGCAACTTATTTGAGTTAATTTGTGTTAAAATAGAGAATGTTATCGCTCTTTCTACTTTCATTCAGTGCTACCATTTTATTTGAGACCACCTCGTTGTGTAGTGGCTAGCATTCTAGGCTGTCGTCCTGGAGGTCCGGGTTTGATTCCCGGCTCGGCCAAGAAATTTAATTCTCGTGTGAGGGCTGGAACAGGGTGCACTCAGCCTCATGAGGCAAATGAGTAGAGGAGGGTTCGATCCCCACCTCAGCTATTCTGGAAGTGGTTTCCCCATTTCTACTCCAGGCAAATGCCAGGATGGTTCCTAACTTAAGGCCATGGCCGCCTCCTTCCCTCTACAATCCCCAATCCCTAATTTGCAAACACACTAGTTCAGCCATAGCAATAACACAGGTTATCACAAATACATGGGGCTACAAGACCACGATGTCGTATAAGCAACAACAATTTCTATTTGCATTCTTGTAGCTACATTCAGAAGTACTGTATTTGCATTTTTCAAATATTTTGTTTTATCACTGCTCTATTTATGTCTGTATTTTAGTTACTGTCTGTTCGCGTTGCTTGTAGCGAATTACGTCAGGGTTTCATATTGAATTTGTGTCTTATTACAAAAAATCCTGTCATTTCTGGTGGAATTTAATCAATTTGCCGAAAGTTTATCTTCGAATTTGCCGCTATTTCGATGGTGCCATACCCGCCAGTGTCAACAGCTGTTCCCCTACGATTGCCGCCATCTTTGTTTTGATGTTACGGTCTGAGATATTGTAGTCGGTCTTGGCTTAGCCTATACCATTGCTGCGCAACAGTTGTGCAGGATATTTTAGCAGGAAATTCAGTATCTCCAGTACAGCAAAGATGAGGTAAAACAATCCCATTGGAAGAACGCATTTCTTTGGCTAAAGAAAATGGGGGTTAACATTAAATGTCTTCCCAGACAGCCAATTCCTATTAAACTGGAAATATTCACGAACAGTACGACCTAAGAACTTTGAACTCATCATTCGCTTCACACCCTTGAAAATAAAGTGGCTTTTGTCGCATTTGTTGTTTCATTTGAGGGCCTTGGACATCGTGATCATTTGGCCACATGTACTTGAACGAGTGTGGGATTGTTTGATAACCTTTGTTATTGTGGTATTGGTAGTAGTGTGTGTATTTATAATTCAGGTGAGACATGGGAAGGAAACGGCCGTTGCCTTTTAGTTTGGAACCATTCCGGTATTTTCCTGGAGTATACGTGGGAAACCACGGAAAACCACTTCCAGGGTGACTGAGGTGGAAATCGAACCCACCGCTTCTCAGTTTTGCCTCACGATGCTAAGTCTAGTCTACTCCATGTCCAGCCCTCTGACCAGAATTATATGTCTTGACACAGACGGGAATCGAACCCAGATCTCCGGGGTGACAGCTGACGTGCTAGCCGTCACACCACGAATAAAGTATTCTAGGAGGAGTTTTCCCTCTGTCTAGCAAAACAGACAGCCTTAAAAGTCATTAGATAACCTTGATAGGCACACCAAACATGTTCCATAATTCATGTAGCACAGATTATAGCCATCTTTCATTAGTCTTTGAGAACCATCACCACCTACGTATATTGCAGCACAGTTCAAACTAAACGTTTGGAGGTTCTCTAACGACTTGGTCCATGTCGGCTGCTTTAGAAATAAAGTTTCAATTTCGCACAATGAAACTGTCATATCTACGAACACGACGCCGTAACTATATGAACATAAACCGGTTCCAGTAAGTTCGTGCCCTACATTTTACAACCCTTATCATTACGCCTATATTGGAGTTATCTTTAATACGAATTTCGATAATATATACAGTACGTATTACCAACCGCAAGTCGTTGACACTTCAATTCGGTAAAAGACATTCTGGCACAAGACAACATGCCTCCATTCGTCTCTCGCCCACAAGACCACCTGCGCACCCTATGAGACACTTCAGGAACCTCAAAGCCACGCCACAAGTCGAGTCGTCCAATACTATGACTCTTATGGGCTTTTACTTGTTAAGGAAAACACACACAGACTGGTATCTCTTACCTATCCTGTTGCAATAAAACAACACTAAACACATACAGTATATTTGTCGTCATAATAGTGATTTACAAATTATCAATTGATTACCTTCATTATTGCATACACGTACCGAGTTTATTAAGTGTTAGTAATTTTAAAAGTTTCGGGGTTAAGGCGCTGGAAAGAACAGCCTAGCACCGAGCTACAACATCGTCCGAAGCGGAAGTAAACACGCTGCAAAGAACAGCCTTGCACTGAGAATGTCTGAAGTGGGTGTTAGCAAACTGGAAAGAACAGCCTTGCACTGAGAATTTCTGAAGTGGGGGTTAACACGCTACAAAGAACAGCCTTGCACCGAGAGTGTCAGAAGTGGGGGTTAGCACACTGGAAAGAACGGCCACGCACCGCACTGTTACCACAGCTACTATTACATCGTCTGAAGTGGGGGTTAGCACGCTGGAAAGAACGGTCACGCACCGCACTGTTACCACAGCTACTGTTACATCGTCTGAAGTGGGGGTTAGCACGCTGGAAAGAACTGCCTTGCACCGGGAGTGTCAGAAGTGGGGGTTAGCACAGCACTGTTACCACAGCTACTCTTACATCGTCTGAATTGGGGGTTAGCACGCTGGAAAGAACGGTCACGCACCTCACCTTTACCACACCTACTGTTACACCGTCTGAATTGGGGGTTAGCGCGCTGGAAAGAACGGCCACGCACCGTACCTTTACCACAGCTACTGTTAAATCGTCAGAATTGGGGGTTAGCACGCTGGAAAGAACAGCCACGCAAAGCGCTGCAACTGTTAATATAATAGTACAATGTCTATCTTGAACGAGTATGTTTTAAATGGATGAGGTCTGAATGCACATTGCTAACATCACGATAGAACAGCCTGAAAACAGTATGTAACCATTCCTCACGGCTGCTCGCAACCCCTTGCTTGACAGAATTCATATTAATTCGCCTATAGATGTGGGGAATGCTTGTTCGTATGCGTCCGGGGCTCAAAGATTGGCGACAGCGAGGAATCTTGAACTGAGTTCATTTTCACTTCCACCAGTGGCAAGTGAGCAACTGAACTGTATGTGACCTTGTTACATTTTTAGCCTACTTTTCACATTTTGTAAAAATGAGGAAAAAGTAGACTTATGAGATCGGGCAAATGTGTGTCTTCTGTCTGACTGTGTGTGTGTGTGTGTGTGTGTGTGCGCCCCCCCCCCTATCAACTCCTAAACGGCTGTAGCAATCGAAACAAAATTTGGTGGGAGTAAAGATCTATACCTGAATATCTCACGGCCATATTTGAAAATTATGCCAGTGCTACCAACTGCTGAAAAATCGCAATTGAAATTTGAGCTCCATGTTGGATATCTTGGAAGGCATGAGTGGGAGCTATTTCAAAATTGGCACACGTATAGATAATAATATTGCAGTTTAATTTCCAGGAGGCCATACATGGCAGTGTTGCCAAAATGATTATAAGCCTGCTGATAAGTCCACATTTTAAATGCATATAACTTCTACACTATCAATTGGATTTCAACCAAATTTCGTATGTGCTATGTGTACCTAAACAGATATGACTGAACATATTCTTAAGAGGCACCAGGGCTGGCAACTGTGAATAAATGCTCTAATTTTTTAAAATCCAAATACCCATATATCAGAAAGTATGCAAGCCGACAGCTTTGAACTATGCACACGTATAGTACCTGGCATTCTATATTAATTTGGAGTAACTTATATACGTCAGTGCTACCAACATGATTCTAAGCCTGCTGAGAGGTCCAACTTTAAATACAAGTAACTTCTATACTATCATTTGGATTTCAACCAAATTTCGTGTGTGCTATGTGTACCATAACAGATATGACTATGCCGATCCTTAAGAGTAACCAGGGCTGCCAACTGTTAATAAATACTGTCTCTATTTTTGTTACCCTAATATCATTATATCAGAAAGTATGCAAGCCAATAGCTCTAAACTTTGCACACGTATAGTATCTGGCATTCTAGATTAATTTGGAGTAACTAATATAGGCCTACGCCAGTGCTGCCAACATGATTCTAAGCCTGCTGATAGGTCCAATTTTAAAATGCATGTAACTTCTATACTAACTAATGGATTTCATTCAAAATTGACACAACAACATAGATCATATTATTTCAGATTATTTCTGACCAATACATGTATGTCATTGTTGCCAACATGATTTTACGCGCGCTGTTAGATCAAATGTTTAACTGCATGTAACGTACATGCTATCCATTGGACTTCAACCAAATTTTGTATCTTGTACCTTAAGAGATGGAACTAAGAATATATTCAGTCACCAGGGCTGCCAACTGTAGTTCTCTATTAGGCTACATTATGCCAGGTATACAGTATTTCGAACTAATTAGAAATTTCGATATTACCAACTTAATTTGTCATTATTCTAGATAGATCCATATAGATTAATTATTGGCATGAATCTTAAATTTTAAGAAAAGAAGGCTCTTTAGTTCGTCACGGAACTTCTTGTTACCGATGAACTGGGTGTGCGGGGACCACTGAAAGCTCTATGTGATCCACACACTGTTCCGTTGCTCTAACTGATAACCTGTGTTATTGCTTTAGATGAACTGGGTGTGTGGGGACAACTGGAAGCCCTAATGATCCATACTCTGTTCTGTTGCTCTGACTGATAACCTGTGTTATTATTCCAGATGAACTGGGTGTGTGGAGACCACTGGAAGCCTTATGTGATTCACACACTGTTCTGTTGCGCTGACTGATAACCTGTGTTATTATTCCAGATGAACTGGGTATGCGGGGACCACTGGAAACCCTATATGATCCACACACTGTTCTGTTGCTCTGAATGATAACCTGTGTTATTGTTTTAGATGAAATGGGTGTGTGGGGACTACTGAAAGCTCTATGAGATCCACGCAGTGTTCTGTTGCTCTGACTGATAACCTGTGTTATTATTACAGATGAACTGGGTGTGTGGAGACCACTGGAAGCCCTATGTGATCCACACAGTGTTCTGGCTCGCAGCTGCTGCGGGTATCGTAGCTTGGAGCAGCGCCAGTTTACGGTACGTCCTTCTCTCAGTTCACAAATAATGCTGCTACTATCTCATGGAATGGGTTCCCTCTTATTATGGTAATAGCGATATAAGCTAAATTTATTGTGATCTCTGTAATTTTAGCCTATTTGTATAGACTATCTGTTGAAACAGTATATCGATGCTGTGTTTATAAGCGGGAAATGTTGCGAAAGAAGTGAAATAGCACGATACTGTGCAGGGTGTCGCAAAATTACGTCGACAAACTGAAACCAGAGGTTGTAGACCTTATCTGAAGCATCTTGAGATAGGACATTTATGGCCGGAAACGAACCGTTACAAAACTGTGCGACGTTAAACTTTTAACGAGGCAAATCGGCAACACTGCGCTGAGAAAGTGCGACTTTTTCTAATGTTTCCGTTCCGTACCTGCCGCCACTTCCCAGTCTGGCGAACTGCGTCATCCTGTATGTATTTAGGCGAAATGTCGTGAAATGAGCCAAATAGCGCGAAAATCCTATATAGCTTTAAAAGAGTATTTAGTATGAAATGTCACGAAATAAGAATGAAATACATACGAAACGTACAAAAAAAATAAAAAAAATATGATTCAAATTTTTAAATATTACTGTAGACGGGTGAGACAGGCCTGTACAATGAAATTCCTTCCAGTTCACTGTGGACAGTGTTAGGGATAGCATCTGCACAAGAAAGGATACTACAGGGTCATTATCTCTGTGCACCCCGGTAAACACGGCAAATTAAGCCGGCGTTGACTGGCGCTGATCGCGGGTGCGCGTACACTGTTAAGTCGGTGGTTGGTGCGCACTTTCACACTTTTACCAAACATGTTCAATAATGTGTACTTACAGTGCTCATATTCGATGCTGAAAATGTCCTCCCTCTCTTGTAACACTCACCTGACATCTTCTGATGAAAGAATGGACAACAATCTCGTCTAATTTTTGTTCTGTATGAACTAAAGGTTGTCTGTTAACACGGTTATTATTTACGGAGCCTGTTTCCTTGAATCGTTTAGCGAGCCTCCTTATTGTACTGGCATTAGGCACAGGTCTTTCTGGAAACTCGATTCAAAATTTTCATCTCGTTTCAGAACAAGACTTTCTGCTTTTCATATACGAATTATGGATATACACACGTTCTCACAATGTGAATTGGTGTCTGGACATGACCAATAATCACAGTAATCACAATACTCACTAAACGAGCAACACTACCGTCTAAGCTTTGCAGATACACGTCCATATGAATGACAAAACACGTGTGAACTAACGATATGAGTCAGTGGAGCGGGGTATTGCGAGGTCCATTCGCTCCGCACCTGGCCAGCCAAATGACGCCATAGTTTGCCGCGATTACCGGGGCGCACCAAGTTAATGACCCTGTACATCGTTCAAACAACCAGCTAAGTTCTTTAATCCTTTCCAAGTTACAAACACCAACCTGGCCATTTACTAACCATCACAGATTATCACACTAAACAAGTAAACTAAAAGGTCAATAATAATAAACAACAATAATAATAATAAAATTAGCCTATAGACATCCCGTAAGGGCAAAGGCCTCCTGTTTGCACAGGGACGTGCTCGTGTTTAGGCTCCGAAGGTGAGCATCCTTGGGAGCTTTTGTCTTGTTGCACTCACTGTCATTGTCTTTCTGTCCTGTTTGGCTCCAGCTGTCTACATGCTTTCCTGTCTCTTGCCACCCTCGACCATTGGTTTCCCGCTTTAGCTCTAAAGTAGTCTGACCATCTGTTTTTTTTTTGTCGTCCCACGTTTCTTCGTCCTTCTATCGGGTCCCACATTGTGGTGCGATGCGTCCATTTCTGGTGATCCATGCGTGATACGTGTCCTCCCCAATTCCATTTTAGGCTTTCTGCCCTTTCTACGTGTCGCGTATGTTTGTCCTTCTTCTTAGTTCCTCGTTCCTTATTCTGTCTCTTAGAGAAACGTTTAGGATCTTACGTTCCATTCTTCTTTGACATACCTGTAGCAGCTTTTTCAGTTTTTCTGTCAAGGACCATGTTTGACAACCATAAAGTAGTGTTGGCATAACACATTTGTCTAGGATTTCTGCTTTTGTGCTTAATAGCCACTAACAATAGCATAACAAATACCACACTAAACTAACAATCTTGACAAGTTGCGCCAAGTTTACGATAAACGTCTGTAAGAAGCAATAAGATGTAAGATATTCTCCGTATTGAATTATAGATAAGTTAACTCTTAAGTATGGCCTACTACGGCTGTCAATATAAACTATGAAACATCTATTCAATTGTTGTGCATGTTTCGGCCCTTCAATGGAGTCTTCGTCAGCTTGAATCTAGTTTGTAATTTATTCTAATTAAAAACTAAGAGTAAAAATAAATAATATAAGGTGCGTTCAAAAAGAAACGAGCCGGAGGATACCTTTCCTGCACTCGTGTGGATGGCCTTGCCTTTTTTGGGTGGTGGTGACCCTGGATGCTTCCACTGAAGGCTTTGTCGTTTGGATTCTGGTTCGAAGTGATGACACCATGACTCATTTAGAGCCACCACCCGTGCCAGGAACCCATTCCCTTCCCTCGCAGAGCGCTGCAGATGACCAAGACAGTGGGACATTCGACATGCTTCCTGGTGTGGTTGAAGACTGTGGGGCACCCATTAGGCACACACTTTCCGCAAGTGCAGTCGTTCCTTCATGATGGTGTGCACACTTCCGACGCTCAATCCGACCAAGGCGGCTATGGCGTTCACTGTCACTCGGCGGTCCTGGGTAATGAGTCCATCAACCAGCTGGACGTTGTCATCGGTAATGCAGGGGGTGCCCCAGACCGGGCATCATCGGGTAACGACACCCGTCCTTCTCTGAAACGCTTGTGTCACGCCTTGACCCTTGCAAGGGACATGCAGTGTTCGCCATACACATGTGACATTCGGCGATGAATGTCCGTTCCCCCTACTCCTTCCGCTGTCAGAAACCGAACAACACCTCTTTGCTCTTCGTTTGACGCCTCCATGTCACTATTTGCAATGCGACTGGCAGCTTTGGACGATTGATGCATGCTGCTGCTCACTTTGTATTGTCACGTGACGTGCACGCGTGCCCTCTAGCTACGGGCTGTGACCTTCCACGCTCTGATCGGAACCACACCTAGTTACACACGCCACGATTAGCCGATGTCGTCACCGGTTTGCGCATTCCAGCCTCTGGCTCGTTACTTTTTGAACGCACCTTATAAATATGAACTTAAAGACATTAAGAAAGAATAATCATTCGGAAAATACTAGGTGCAAGACTCACTCCTGACGGGTACCGAATACAGTCAATCAAGACAACAGGAATATAGGCAAACATCGAAGTCGACGATTTAAATTCGTCGGACACATAAGTAGACTGCCGAATACTCGACTTACCAAAAGAATACGGATGAAAGAAGTACAAAAAGACATGCGAACTGCTAACATAACTGACACATCAGACGGAGACCCCATCCGTAACAAAGTGAACAACTGGGAAGTTCAACCAGAGGAAGCAAAACCTACGCCTTACAGACCTCAATGTTCTGAAGAAAGAAAATTGACATTCTCCAACAGAATGAAACAGTACTGGCAAAATAAGAAGAACTTCGAGAATTGAGTCAAAGTCCTTGACGCTTTCCAATATTGGGAAAATACGCTGTAAATAAATAAATAAATAAATAAATAAATAATAATTATCAATACAGGCCAAACATAGACACTACAAAACAGTCGTACTACCAGAAGCATTATATGCGTCGGAAACGACAACAATTGGAGCTGAGAAAATAGAACGCAAAATTCTCAGAAAAATATTTGGAGCAATACACAGAGTTGGCTGAAAAGACCTACCAAAGAGTTATTCGAGTACACAGACAGACTCACCGATATGATCAGAAAACGCAGACTAACTTTTTACGGGCACATACAGAGAATGAACAACAACAGACTTTCAAAGAAGATATTTGATGTAGTACACAGCTCAAACAGGAAAACTATTTGGTATCATGAAGTAGAGGAAGACTTAAGGCAGGTGGGGATCGACAGGCAAATGATTGGAGACAGAGGAGAATTCAGAAACAAAATGAAGAATACAACATTTAAAGCAAATGAAAAGATGAAGACAAGAACATTGTGGACAGAAGAACGGAAACAGGAGCACAGTCAAAGGATGAAGAGATTTTGGGAAGAGAAGAGGAACAAGGGAGAGAAGTGAAAATTGTGTCATTATGAGATATTTAAGTTCAAACACTGTCCATAAGGGCAAAAATGATCTACTACTACTACTACTACTACTACTACTACTACTACTACTACTACTACTACTATTACTGAGTTAGAACCCGGAGAGTGCGGACGTGTTTCTGTGTCGCTCCATCGCCTTTCGCTTTTAGTCATGGTTTGTGAGTATTGTAAGGAGCCACTTCCAACCGATGGTGATTGTATTCAATGCAGTGGGTGTAAACGCTACTATCATTACGAATGTACCACGGTTACACCCAGAACATGGAGAAGTATGAGTAAAAGTAATCGCCTTAGCTGGAGATGTGGCACATGTCGGCTGCGCAAAGAGTCCACATCAGCAAGTGAGAACGTGGAACCTGACGCGGACGAGTCGAAGTCCGGAGATGACGTCAAGGCACTGCTCATTGAATTAAAGAAGGAGATTGTGTACTTGAAGAAGAAAGTGGAAGAAAGTGTAAATGGAGTGGAGTTTATTTCCAAGAAGTATGATGAACTACTCTCAGAAATAAAATCCAGTAAGGAAATAGTGAGATCCCTGTCGACGGAAGTGCGCCAACTGAAAGACGAAAAAGCAAAACAAGACATAGTGATTTCGGACCTTAGTACAAAATTATACGAGATGGAACAAGATAATAGGCAAAATTACTTAGAACTTTGCGGGGTAGTGCCAACCAAAGATGAAAAAGTTCTGGATATGGTCCATAGGGTTGCAGAAGAAATGGACGTAGGTCTAAATATGTTTGACATAGAAGAAGCTTATCGTGTGCCAATAAGAAATAAAAATAAAATTGCTCCCATTGTAGTGAAATTCAGTTCTAAATTTACCAGAACTGAGTTTCTTAAGAAGCGTAATTGCACTATTAATGACAAGAAAATATACATCAACGAAAGCCTGACTCCATACTTCAGGAATCTCTTGTGGCAAGCAAAGATGAAAGCCAAAGAGTGCGGATGGAAATATGTGTGGATCAAGTTTGGAAAGATACTTGCCAGGAAGAACGAAGATGCCCCAGTTTTACGAGTAACGAGAGAAGATGACCTGAAGAAAATGGCGTGAACACGGATACGAGTTTGTGAAATAATAAAGTGAAAGTGCGTTTTATGAATAGTGAAGACCTAATCAGTGAACCCGATGTGAAATGTTTTAAGTTTGACAGTGTTCAAAATTACATTGATGATGGTAAATATATACGCTCAGAAGCGGCTTTAAATATAGTGTGTTTAAATATTCAATCGATATCTACAAATTGGGATTATTTCAAGATATTATTTGGACACATCTTTGGTGAGTTGCACATTATATGTCTAATAGAAATAGGTATAGCTGATTATAAAAACATACTTTTTACTTTGGATGAGTTCAATGCAAATTTTTACAACAGACCAGATAAAAGAGGTGGAGGAATCGCTCTATTCACTAAGAAAAATTTAATCATAAATAAACTAAATTTGCAATGTAAATCATTTGAAGTCCTTGGCATAGATTTAAAAATAAATAATCAAGGCAGTAAGTTAGGGATTATCTGTATTTATAAACCTCCCTCTATTAATCCCAGTAATTTTACTGAAGAACTGGATCTATGTCTACAAAAGTTTAGTGATTATAAAGATCTGTTAGTATTGGGAGATATAAATATTGATATGCTTGATATCAACAATTCTAGGGTAAATAATTACGAAAATACCTTGGCAGGACATGGTTTATATTCATTGCTAAAGTATCCAACCCGAGTCGATTTGAATAGAGGTTCCAGAACCTTAATAGACCATATTATTTGCAGGAATATACAGAATATAGTATATTCAGCCGTAATCTCTTCTGACGTGGCTGACCACTACATAACAGCTGCTGGTCTATCACCGAAAATGAAAGCTAACTTAAATAATGAAAATCATGCACAGCAGGTTCTGAACGATATCAAAGTAAATACACTACTAGACAAAATAAATTGGGCAAAATTTTCCAGGTCAGAAGACCCAAATGAACTGTACAATAATGTGGCAGAAGAATTTAATGGTATTTATGGAAAGTGTACTTTTGTAGCTAAAAAGAGGGTCAGAGTTAAAAAACCTTGGTTTTCTAGGACACTAGAAATAAATTGTAAAAAAAGAGACTCCTTATATAAAAGATGGAAAAACAATAAAAGTAATGAATCATATAGAAATGAATACAAAGCGTTCAGAAACGCACTGAATAAAGAAATTCGTAAATCTAAAATAAACTTTTACAAACAGAAACTAAATAGTAGTAAAAATAATCTAAGAGCTACATGGAAGACAATAAACGAAATATTAGGAAGAAATGTAAGTTCAGTTGATGACACTATTCAAAAATATTTAGGTAATATCTACTCGAATAGTATCATTGCAAATAAATTTGGGTCGTTTTTCGTGGATCAAATAAAAAACACTATCCACACCTGTAAAATACCTGCATATAGTCATCAGGATGAGAACTCTCCGCATTCAATGGCATTATTTGAAGTGGAACCAAAAGAAATCACTAGTATCATAACAAATATGAAGGTTAAGTCACCTGGTATGGACAAAATTCGAGTAAAGGACATTAAGCATTGTGTTACGGATATTAGTGTAGTTATTTCTCACCTAGTAAATTTAATTTTTAAAACAGGGATTTTTCCAAAAGGATTAAAGATTGGAATTATTAGACCTATATATAAAGGTGGTGATCATCTAGCACTTGGTAACTATCGCCCTGTATGTATACTGTCAATTATTGACAAAATTGTAGAAAGATGTATTGAAACAAGGGTCTCCAACTACCTTGATAAATATAATATCATTGATGATAGACAATACGGCTTTCGTAGAGGTAAAAGTGCTCAATTGCTGTTAACAGAATTTTCCAACATTGTAAATGGTGCCCTAAACAATGACAAACAAGTTCTGGTACTATTCCTAGATTTCTCGAGGGCATTTGACACTCTGCCCTTTAATCGGATGTTACATAAATTAGAACGCATTGGTATAAGAGGAAATGAGTTGAAAGTTTTTGATAGCTATTTGAGGGAAAGGAGAATGGTCATTAAAATAAATAACATGGAAAGTGAGCAATTTGAAGTTAACAGTGGCGTAGCTCAAGGTTCTATTTTGGGACCTATTATGTATAACATATTTGTCAACGATATGGTAAAGGTTGTATCAAAAACTAAACTACTTATGTATGCTGATGACACTATATTAATTGCAATTCACAAAGACCCATGGAAAGCACACAGCATGATTCAAGCAGACTTCGATAATATTTTAAGATGGAGCCATGATAATGGGTTAATAATAAATTACAAAAAATCTAAATTAATGAATATCCGCATGTCACACAATATTAAAGAAAATATTAAGGTAAAATTCCATAATTATGACTGTTTACACGTAAACAAGGGAGATTACCCTATATCAAATTGTGCATGTAATAGCTTCATTGAGAGAGTCAATTCCTACAAATATCTTGGAATTATTATTGATGACCATTTCAAATGGAACGCACAAATATTACAGCTGGCGAAGCAACTGAGAAGGACTCTGTTCTTCTTTCACACTTTAGCTTACTGTGCAAACGCACACATATACCTTATGGCCTACTCAGCATTGGTCGAGTCCATTATGAGTTATGGTATTGCTTCCTGGGGAAGTTCCAGCAAGAGCCAGTTGAAAATAATAAACGACATCCAGGAGAGATTTATTAAGCTAATCAAGGAAAAACTAACCAAGAAGGAGGTATTCCTCTCTGTGGAAGACCTGTATAAATTAAATGTAATAAATATGTATTACTATGACAACAGGTTTAAAAATGAAATACAACATGGTAAACTGACTAGACAAGTAGATAGAGGGACATATACTATTCCCAGATGGATAAATTCATACGGTAAAAAAGAATTAAGGGTAGTAATACCAACAATTTTTAACGAATTACCCCTGTGTTTAAGAAACATCAAACCAAAAAATAAAGCTAAAGACCAAATCAAAAAATATTTCAAGAAATAAGTCAGTAGCCCTGTATTTATGTCAATTTTAAAGTAGCTGATAAATGAAATAGGTATAGTCACTAGATATTAATTGTTCCGAGTTCTATCTCATGTATGTATTTATGTATGTATTTAAAACGGCTCCCACAGATAAGCCACTTTTGATGGCTTTGTGGGACCACGAAATTACTGTTATTGTATATACTGTATTGTAAATTTATTTGTCAAGTTATTGTATAATTTATCTGTAATTTTACTTTCATGTTTATGTACTGTATGTATACTGATCATTATTAATAAATTAACCCCTCCTCCCCAGGTCTTGGCCCCTCCAAGAGCCGGGAGAGGGTGGGTCACTTAATCACTACTACTACTACTACTACTACTACTACTACTACTACTACTACTACTACTACTACTACTACTACTACTACTACTACTACTACTACTACTACTACTACTACTACTACTACTACTACTACTACTACTACTACTACTACTACTACTACTACTACTGAGTTAGAACCCGGAGAGTGCGGACGTGTTTCTGTGTCGCTCCATCGCCTTTCGCTTTTAGTCATGGTTTGTGAGTATTGTAAGGAGCCACTTCCAACCGATGGTGATTGTATTCAATGCAGTGGGTGTAAACGCTACTATCATTACGAATGTACCACGGTTACACCCAGAACATGGAGAAGTATGAGTAAAAGTAATCGCCTTAGCTGGAGATGTGGCACATGTCGGCTGCGCAAAGAGTCCACATCAGCAAGTGAGAACGTGGAACCTGACGCGGACGAGTCGAAGTCCGGAGATGACGTCAAGGCACTGCTCATTGAATTAAAGAAGGAGATTGTGTACTTGAAGAAGAAAGTGGAAGAAAGTGTAAATGGAGTGGAGTTTATTTCCAAGAAGTATGATGAACTACTCTCAGAAATAAAATCCAGTAAGGAAATAGTGAGATCCCTGTCGACGGAAGTGCGCCAACTGAAAGACGAAAAAGCAAAACAAGACATAGTGATTTCGGACCTTAGTACAAAATTATACGAGATGGAACAAGATAATAGGCAAAATTACTTAGAACTTTGCGGGGTAGTGCCAACCAAAGATGAAAAAGTTCTGGATATGGTCCATAGGGTTGCAGAAGAAATGGACGTAGGTCTAAATATGTTTGACATAGAAGAAGCTTATCGTGTGCCAATAAGAAATAAAAATAAAATTGCTCCCATTGTAGTGAAATTCAGTTCTAAATTTACCAGAACTGAGTTTCTTAAGAAGCGTAATTGCACTATTAATGACAAGAAAATATACATCAACGAAAGCCTGACTCCATACTTCAGGAATCTCTTGTGGCAAGCAAAGATGAAAGCCAAAGAGTGCGGATGGAAATATGTGTGGATCAAGTTTGGAAAGATACTTGCCAGGAAGAACGAAGATGCCCCAGTTTTACGAGTAACGAGAGAAGATGACCTGAAGAAAATGGCGTGAACACGGATACGAGTTTGTGAAATAATAAAGTGAAAGTGCGTTTTATGAATAGTGAAGACCTAATCAGTGAACCCGATGTGAAATGTTTTAAGTTTGACAGTGTTCAAAATTACATTGATGATGGTAAATATATACGCTCAGAAGCGGCTTTAAATATAGTGTGTTTAAATATTCAATCGATATCTACAAATTGGGATTATTTCAAGATATTATTTGGACACATCTTTGGTGAGTTGCACATTATATGTCTAATAGAAATAGGTATAGCTGATTATAAAAACATACTTTTTACTTTGGATGAGTTCAATGCAAATTTTTACAACAGACCAGATAAAAGAGGTGGAGGAATCGCTCTATTCACTAAGAAAAATTTAATCATAAATAAACTAAATTTGCAATGTAAATCATTTGAAGTCCTTGGCATAGATTTAAAAATAAATAATCAAGGCAGTAAGTTAGGGATTATCTGTATTTATAAACCTCCCTCTATTAATCCCAGTAATTTTACTGAAGAACTGGATCTATGTCTACAAAAGTTTAGTGATTATAAAGATCTGTTAGTATTGGGAGATATAAATATTGATATGCTTGATATCAACAATTCTAGGGTAAATAATTACGAAAATACCTTGGCAGGACATGGTTTATATTCATTGCTAAAGTATCCAACCCGAGTCGATTTGAATAGAGGTTCCAGAACCTTAATAGACCATATTATTTGCAGGAATATACAGAATATAGTATATTCAGCCGTAATCTCTTCTGACGTGGCTGACCACTACATAACAGCTGCTGGTCTATCACCGAAAATGAAAGCTAACTTAAATAATGAAAATCATGCACAGCAGGTTCTGAACGATATCAAAGTAAATACACTACTAGACAAAATAAATTGGGCAAAATTTTCCAGGTCAGAAGACCCAAATGAACTGTACAATAATGTGGCAGAAGAATTTAATGGTATTTATGGAAAGTGTACTTTTGTAGCTAAAAAGAGGGTCAGAGTTAAAAAACCTTGGTTTTCTAGGACACTAGAAATAAATTGTAAAAAAAGAGACTCCTTATATAAAAGATGGAAAAACAATAAAAGTAATGAATCATATAGAAATGAATACAAAGCGTTCAGAAACGCACTGAATAAAGAAATTCGTAAATCTAAAATAAACTTTTACAAACAGAAACTAAATAGTAGTAAAAATAATCTAAGAGCTACATGGAAGACAATAAACGAAATATTAGGAAGAAATGTAAGTTCAGTTGATGACACTATTCAAAAATATTTAGGTAATATCTACTCGAATAGTATCATTGCAAATAAATTTGGGTCGTTTTTCGTGGATCAAATAAAAAACACTATCCACACCTGTAAAATACCTGCATATAGTCATCAGGATGAGAACTCTCCGCATTCAATGGCATTATTTGAAGTGGAACCAAAAGAAATCACTAGTATCATAACAAATATGAAGGTTAAGTCACCTGGTATGGACAAAATTCGAGTAAAGGACATTAAGCATTGTGTTACGGATATTAGTGTAGTTATTTCTCACCTAGTAAATTTAATTTTTAAAACAGGGATTTTTCCAAAAGGATTAAAGATTGGAATTATTAGACCTATATATAAAGGTGGTGATCATCTAGCACTTGGTAACTATCGCCCTGTATGTATACTGTCAATTATTGACAAAATTGTAGAAAGATGTATTGAAACAAGGGTCTCCAACTACCTTGATAAATATAATATCATTGATGATAGACAATACGGCTTTCGTAGAGGTAAAAGTGCTCAATTGCTGTTAACAGAATTTTCCAACATTGTAAATGGTGCCCTAAACAATGACAAACAAGTTCTGGTACTATTCCTAGATTTCTCGAGGGCATTTGACACTCTGCCCTTTAATCGGATGTTACATAAATTAGAACGCATTGGTATAAGAGGAAATGAGTTGAAAGTTTTTGATAGCTATTTGAGGGAAAGGAGAATGGTCATTAAAATAAATAACATGGAAAGTGAGCAATTTGAAGTTAACAGTGGCGTAGCTCAAGGTTCTATTTTGGGACCTATTATGTATAACATATTTGTCAACGATATGGTAAAGGTTGTATCAAAAACTAAACTACTTATGTATGCTGATGACACTATATTAATTGCAATTCACAAAGACCCATGGAAAGCACACAGCATGATTCAAGCAGACTTCGATAATATTTTAAGATGGAGCCATGATAATGGGTTAATAATAAATTACAAAAAATCTAAATTAATGAATATCCGCATGTCACACAATATTAAAGAAAATATTAAGGTAAAATTCCATAATTATGACTGTTTACACGTAAACAAGGGAGATTACCCTATATCAAATTGTGCATGTAATAGCTTCATTGAGAGAGTCAATTCCTACAAATATCTTGGAATTATTATTGATGACCATTTCAAATGGAACGCACAAATATTACAGCTGGCGAAGCAACTGAGAAGGACTCTGTTCTTCTTTCACACTTTAGCTTACTGTGCAAACGCACACATATACCTTATGGCCTACTCAGCATTGGTCGAGTCCATTATGAGTTATGGTATTGCTTCCTGGGGAAGTTCCAGCAAGAGCCAGTTGAAAATAATAAACGACATCCAGGAGAGATTTATTAAGCTAATCAAGGAAAAACTAACCAAGAAGGAGGTATTCCTCTCTGTGGAAGACCTGTATAAATTAAATGTAATAAATATGTATTACTATGACAACAGGTTTAAAAATGAAATACAACATGGTAAACTGACTAGACAAGTAGATAGAGGGACATATACTATTCCCAGATGGATAAATTCATACGGTAAAAAAGAATTAAGGGTAGTAATACCAACAATTTTTAACGAATTACCCCTGTGTTTAAGAAACATCAAACCAAAAAATAAAGCTAAAGACCAAATCAAAAAATATTTCAAGAAATAAGTCAGTAGCCCTGTATTTATGTCAATTTTAAAGTAGCTGATAAATGAAATAGGTATAGTCACTAGATATTAATTGTTCCGAGTTCTATCTCATGTATGTATTTATGTATGTATTTAAAACGGCTCCCACAGATAAGCCACTTTTGATGGCTTTGTGGGACCACGAAATTACTGTTATTGTATATACTGTATTGTAAATTTATTTGTCAAGTTATTGTATAATTTATCTGTAATTTTACTTTCATGTTTATGTACTGTATGTATACTGATCATTATTAATAAATTAACCCCTCCTCCCCAGGTCTTGGCCCCTCCAAGAGCCGGGAGAGGGTGGGTCACTTAATCACTACTACTACTACTACTACTACTACTACTACTACTACTACTACTACTACTACTACTACTACTACTACTACTACTACTACTACTACTACTACTACTACTACTACTACTGGACATATACATAGGATGACCGAAGACAGACTGACCAAGAAAAATATTAATATAGTTACGAATAGTACACTGAAAACCAGTTGGGTAAAGGAAACCGTGGAAGACCTCAAGAAACTAAACATCTCTACAGAAGACATCGCAGACAGGAGCACATACAGAGAGAAAGACAACAGAAGTTTGAGCAAACTCCCAAAGAGAGACAACCGGGGTAAGAAGTGGACAGAGGAGAGAAAGAGGAAGCATAGTGTGTATATGAGAGGTTTTTGGGGAAAAAGAAGAAAAGGCCAGAATTAAACATGAAAGTTGATTGTGTTGTAACGCTCTCCTTATGGGGAATTAACGAATAAATAAATAAAATAATAATAATAATAATTATTATTATTATTATCCTTACACAAAAAACATTACATTTAAAATTCAATTGAAACAATATAATTTTGAATCGAGTTTTAAAAAAGTTAAAAAACTGAGGAATGTTGTCAGAAAAGTTACGTACAAACTTCAAAATGAGAATTTGGATTCAATAAATTCTCATTTTCGTATTGCAACTCGAGGCAGGCCCACTCGCTAGCAGTGTCAGTAGATTTACTGGTACGTTAGAGAACCCCCTCGGGAAAAAATTCTGGCACACCGGCGTCTCTAAAAGTTGCAGTAAATGGGACGTAAAACCAATAACATTATTATTATTATTATTATTATTATTATTATTATTGTCATTATTATTATTCTTTCGAATTTGGCCCGCTATGGACCGCATAGAACGTAAGGCTTCTTGGCCTTCCTTTTCTATTCTTCCCAGAACCTCTTCATTCTTTGGCTCCTTATCTTTCCTCCTCGGAAATGATCCACGTTGGTCTCTTTGTAATTGGTTTCTCTTCAAATGATTTTAATTATTATTAGGTTTGGTCGCCTCCGTAACGTAGCGGTCAGCATGTTTAGCTGCCGCCTCGGAGGTTCTGGGTTCGACTCCCGGCTCTGCCACGAAATTTGAAAAGTGGTATGAGCACTGGAACGGGGTCTACTCAGCCTCGGGTGGTCCAAATGAGTAGAGGGGGTTCAATTCCCACCTCAGCCATCCTCGAAGTGGTTTTCCGTGGTTCCCCACTTCGTCTTCGGGCAAATGCCGGGATGGTACCCACTGTAAGGCCACGGCCGCCTCCTTCCCCCTGCCTTGCATATCCATCCCAATCTTCCCTTCCCATCCCTCATGAGGCCCCTGTTCGCTTTACAGGTGAGGCCGCGTGGGCGAAGTGCTGATCACACCTCCCCAGCTCTAGGACACTGCCTGGAAAGGCGGTAGTGGTGAGTTCCCTCGCTGAGTCCGTGGGAACCACCAACCTGGAGGGTAAAATTGACTTAAAAATAATAATTATTAGGTTTTCTTTTTCCATCAAGGGCCAATTGGTTCCAAGGGACTTATACCCGACCATGAAAGCCAATATGTCAACATTATTATCATTGTTTGATAACCACAATGTTCAGACCCTTGAAAAAAAAACGATCACCCGCAAAGAAAGAAAGAAAGAAAGAAAGAAAGAAAGACGACGTCAAGGTCTCCACAGGCAGCCGTGCCATTCTCGTAAGTCATTAAAATTAACACAGGTCACAGGAGGTTAAATGCCGAGAACACGCCTTCTTTCCTCCGACAGGACGACAGAGCAGAATTTAAGACCTCTCAAGAAACTGCGGTGTTGCCAACTTACTCATTGTAATGGAACATGGACTACTCGTGGTGATAGTGTTTACCCGAATCTCCGCGGCCAAGAGCAGCTGAAATTCATTCGAGTATGCTAACAGGCCATCTTGTATCCATGAGACAGGGGAGAGATTTAAGGGGCGGAACGGCGAAGTCATGTGTATCCATGAGACAGATTTACCATACCGATGAATAGCAATTGTTCTTTCGTTGAAATGAAACAAATAATTTTGGTACCACTGCTTGTATTGACTACAATTACAATATCAATTAATGAAAAATCAAAAACATTTCCAGTGAAATTTTATTTATTAATTTCCCGAAAACTACCGAACCAATTCACATAACATTGGAAATTCCTGATTAAACTATTTAGTGACATGTTTCGTGAGGCTTGAAATAAAACATAATTGTTCCGCGTTCCGAGATATTGAGTTTTTAGCCTATTTCCATTTATAAAAAATAGGCTTATGAGATCACCCTCTGTCCGTGTGTGTGTGTGTGTGTGTGTGTGTGTGTGTGTGTGAGTGTGAGTGTGTCCCTAATAAAGTCTAAACGGCCAAAGCGATTTCAATTAAACTCGGTAAGTGCATACTACTACCTCGACCGACCCCGACAGTGCCTTTCAAATTTGTTTCACCAATCCAACATGGCGGCCACGCGAAATATTTCACTGGCATTCTATATCACCACAACAGCAAAATATATCACCCTTACACTTTGTACGGTGATAAAGGGCACTACTAGAAGTTCACCAATGTGACTTTCAAAAACCTGTTAAGTACAAAACGAACATAGCGTCAAAGCGAAGTTGAAACATTTACAGTAAATAGACTTTTCTCGCGATTTAACCATCCAAGCGCATACTCTGACATCCAATGTAGTTCAATTCTTTAGGTAATCTCAAGATTGCGGTTGTGCGAAATTTAAAAATAAGTTTTCTATTTCTTGCGTCCTAATGATGCGATCGAAGTGAACGTTTTAATAATGAACCTACGCAATAATCTTCGTGTAGTGGTACAGCTCTATGGTCTACATAAATGGCAATCCATCATGGCGACCATACGAAATATTTAGACGGCTCTCAATATCTACGAATCTATTACGACTATCAAACTGACATTTTGTGTGTTGAAGGACGCTATTAAGTTAGGTTCGCCTATGAATCATTCAATAACCTGGTGAGAACAAAACCAACATGGCAGCGACGCAAAATTTAAGTATCTAAATGGATCTGTCTCGCGACTTTTCATCCGAGCGCTGTGAAACTCTCCATGGTATATCTTCATACAGGCCTTAATATACTGACGTTTAATTTAATGGAATTTTATGAGAACTTAAAAATGGCGGCTGTGAATTTTTTTATTTAAAATCTCGTTTTCATTTCTCGTGTCCGAAGTAAGTAAGGATATATGAAAATAGGCTATTTATTTCTTCACGGAACTACTTGTTATTGTATCTGTTCCTGGGGATTTTATAGGCTTTTTGTAATTTAGAGAGTCTCTCTTTGTTTGATTCACGATTTAATCCAGATGGTTGTAGGATTTCATTTGAAATTATTTGCCTGAAGAATTTGTCCAGACTGAGGATTGGTTAAGTATCGCGAGATCTTTCCATGTCTAGTAACCTGTGTAAGCTGTATTAGCGTGTTTATTTGTACTTGGGGCGTTCAAAATTGATTGGCGCTAAATCTTTCTTTTATCGTTCACCGGAACCACTTATTGAACAAACTCATTGAGATTACATTACAGGTATTCTCCGCAAATGTTCATGCACTTTGTCAATCGTTCTGGCAGCTTCCGTATTTTCGTAGCAAACCATTCTTTGGTGGTGGTGGTGGTGGGGGGGGGGGGGTATCTTGGTGCCACTGTTTGACAACTGCATGGAGGTCGTCATTGGTGGTGAACCTCATACCCCGCATGCCCTCTTTAATTGCGTCCAATAGGGCATAGTCACTAGGAGCCAGATCCGGCGAATATGGCGGCTCAGCAAATCCTAGTTCACGAATGGTGGCAAGGGTCTGGCGACTTGGTGCTGCCTTCCCACATATGGCTGGTAACCTCGTGTGGATGTCTGAAGCAGTCACACCTTCCCTCCAGAGAAACCACACTGTCTACCTTTGTCCGTGCTTGTCGACTTCCATGTTGTTTCATCGATGTCCACAATCCAACTCGCGCGCCGCAACATTTCCCGCTCCAGTGCGCTGCCTATGGAATATGTAGCAGCAACAGCATCTGGTGGCATTTGACGGTACTATAGTGTATCTTCACGCATACATCGACACACGTTTCAAACTGCTATTTTGCAGGAGTTATAGGAAGTGCCAATCATTATTGAACGACCTAATATTACTTGTTTGAAATACGAGTGCCGGTGGCCAGATTAGGAACTATTCTTTGTTTATGGATACTACACGCCGACAACTTGCACAGTTGATAGGTACAGTCAGTGCCGGATTAAGGTAAAATGAGGCCCAAGTCCCTCAGATTTTTGGGACCCCTTTATTTTTTTAAATATTTTTTATTTTTTAGCACCTGTACATTTAATAAATTATATACAAGAGTTTTTTTTCTCAAAATGAATAATACACATTTTATTAAATCATAAAATTACATATACAGGGTGATTCTTATTAACGTTTAAAACTCTCTGTAGCGACGTAAATGGCATAGAGACGAGTAATTTGATATAGGACACTTAGGGTCGCAGTGTCCGGAAATACCTTAAGTGAACCACAACTGTTTAACATATGACGTCATGAGGTGGCGGCTACGCTCGAGCGGTCAGACCCGTACTCTCTTACGCACAGCAAAGCAAACGTTGAATGTCATATCACTCTGGTTCCGAGTCTGCATGTGCGACTTGGGTGCGTGGGGTTCGTGGTTCAAATCCAGGGCCTATCCATCAGCTTTCTTTGTTCTCTCTCTTCTCCTTTCAAGTGCAGGGAGTGTCCGAGTACATGTTCGGCTCGTCAGAGTTTGTAGCTGCTTCTATGCTGACACCCATAGGGTGAGCTACAAGTACCGTCCCGTGTGGAATGTTGTCTGGGGAGGAAAGTGTGAGTGTAAGGACGAGGAATTGGAAGGTAGCGGCTGTGGCCTATAGTTACGGACCAACCCCGGCATTTGCCTGGAAGGAAGATGGGAAACCACAGAACTTCAAGGTTGCCGGTGGGGGGATTAGAACCTCCTCTTCTCCCGGATGAGAGCGACTGCCTGCAGCCACGCCGTAACGACAACGACTAACTCACTGGTCATCAAAGTATATTTATTAATCTCATGTAAATGTTTTTCATGATTAGGGAAGCACCCATTGCAATTAGGTTCAATCGTGTTGACCAACTGTAAAGCATTAGGTGAAATTTTGATCAACAAACACTAGACCTCAGGCCAGAATTAAAATTTCTTTGCAGAGCCGGGAAACGAACCCAGGACTTTTGGATCTGGAGTCTCAAGAACTGAACAGAGATCAAACAAGGTGACTTGAAAACCTCAGTGCGGGTGACGGGTTATAAAATGAGTCGCACACACACAGTACGTGAGTATTAATGGGTGGACACTTACTCATCTGCAGCAGAGGTCGTGGCAATTAGCATTCACTTACTGGAACTACTGTCGCCTTTAAAATACCAGCGAACATGTCTCATCTTAGCGCCTGACGTCATCGTTCACGGGAGTCGTGATTGGAGAATCGATCCCTAGACCCTGGGTTAGTCATACATTCCGAAAATTATGATTAGCAGAGGGATATTCTGTGGCGGTAAGTTGTTGTTGCATACCTCAGGAATTACATCACAGTTTACATTTTAAATGGACTACCTCGAGGTGTGGGTTCGATTCTACCAATCAATTGAATTCTAATAATACTGTCATACCGACTGACTAAGGACATCTACAATAAGAAGTGTATCTCCCGCAACACCAAAATGAAGCACTATCAAACGGTCATCATCCCTGAAGATTTATATGCCTCTGAATGCCTCATATTAAACAGGGGAAAAATCACGGACAAACTAGAAATCCAAGAGAGGAAGATAATGAGGAAGATATTGGGACCAATCAATGAGGGGGGTAAATATATAAGATGGCCCAACCAGGAGCTCTATAGTTACTCTGAAAGAATTACAGACGTGGCCAGGAAGAGACGACTAACATTTTATGGACACGTCTCCAGGATGCATCCAACCAACCAGCTTCTCAAATACTGGCAAAGAAGGAAGACCAAGTCACCGTGGCTGATACAAGTGCACTAAGATCTGATGGAGCTGGAAGTTACAGAAAAAGTCATAAAAGATCGAACGTCTCTCAGGAGTAAATTAAAGAAAGAAAAAAAAAACAAGGAAGAAGACAGGTGCCCTCTGGACAAAGGAGAGAAAGGAATAACACAACCAGAGGATGCGTGACCCACTCCAAGCAAAATAGTTGAATATCGTGGTCCATAGTTTACCTATACGAAACAGGAAGAAGAATAAATATTATTTGTTTTGCGTCCCTTTAAACTACTGTGGCTTTTAGAGACGCCGGGGTGCCAGAATTTTGCCCTGAAGGGGATCCTTAACGCTCCAGTAAATCTGCTGCCACGCCTCCGTCGCATTTGCGCACCTCGAATGCCGACTGACTGCGCCAGGATTCGAACCTGCAATATTGGGCACAGCAAGCGAGAACGTTACCGCTAAGCCACACAGCCAGTCAAAAATTAATTCTGGTCTGAGGGCAGGAACAGGGTACACTCGGCCTCACGAGGCAAAATTAAGAATAGGTTGGTTCGATTTCTACCTCAGCAATCCTAGACGTGGTTTTCTGTGGAATTCCCCACTTCTAATCCAGGAACATGCTGGGATTGTACCTAAATTAAATCCGCCTCCCACCCAAGTCCTAGCCCCCAATTACAAATACATACACAGACATCACAATGACATAGGTTATCAGACAGATTCCACACACACAAATGCACGGAACTGAATTACCACGAAGTCGCAAAGACTTTGGACCAGACTTGGGCAAACCTTTTAGGGGCAGGACCAGATGCAATACAAAATAATCTAGATGGGCCGAAAATAGTACATTATGCAACGAGCCTATAATGGCAATAATTAAGACACGAGTATGTTTATAAAACAAGCGTAGGGAGTTTTATAATTTCCATACGAGTGTCTTAATTACCATTATAGGCGAGATGCATACGACGGTTTATGTTCGACGGTAATTATAACTTTATTAGCCTATATGTTTTAACATAAATATTCATAAATATCTGTGGGATTCAATTGCTTCAGTTAGTGAACAGGGCGCGCTGGCTTTGCTGATTGAACAGAGTGCAGGCGTGGGTCAAGGCACTCCGAAAGCACAGACCATTCACTTTCCTTGCCAACACAGAACACCTATTGTTTACAGCCTGCCGCCCAGCTCTATAGCATTCACTAATATTGTCACCGAAGTCGTTTGAAAGCAATGCGCTGTGTAGAAATTGGAGTTGGGGATATGAAGGTACAGTGCTATTTCTTGTCTCATATTCGCCAGTTTATTAACGCGAACATATGGACGGTGCACTTTCCATGTCGGTAATTTATATAGACAGATGCTGTGTTCATGTCCGACATGTTGGATTTTGAGCGCATGCGCGAAGGTATTGGTCAATGAATGAGCTCTGATTGGCTGGAGAAACTGTATCATAATGGAAAGCAGTACTCTAATGACCATCATTATGATACAGTTTTCTGACGTATAATATTCACATTTCGACGTCGTCGAACATTAAAAAAAAAACAAAAAAAAAAAACATGTTTGTAGATAGATTATAAACTTGTTTACTTCTGAATTTTAAAGCAAACAAAACTTATAGGCTACAAATGGTAGATAACGTACGGAAAAGAACACACCTTCATTATTTGTTAGAAGAGGAAGTGAAACTGTGACTGTGCTTCTAAAAGTTTTCATAATCTGGTTGAAACTGGGATGAGCTGATTCTAAGCAGTGCAGCTAAATGGTGGTCTCTCAATCTATTTCTGACATTATTTTTGCGAAGCTTCATTGTAGAAAACACCTGTTCACAGATATAGGAAGATGCGAACATGGCATTTATATTTTGTGCATGAGATTTCAAGTTTGGGAAGCTTGATTTTGGTAGGGCCTTGTGTTGAACTCAATTTTCGAAACGTTGAGGAATAGTTGCTTCAATTCGTTGTTACATCGTAACTCAATCAGTTCTAGCTGCAACTCTGATTGTACTGTTTCACAGTCAACATTAAATGGCATGCTGAAAGCGTCCATGTCATGTTCAATAATTTTGAAGTTCTGAAATCTTCATTCAAATTTGTCGTGGAGAGTTTTCGCACAAAATGATATTGCATAAAAGGCATAAACACAATGAGTTTGTAATAGGCTTTCACTTCTAGGTGCACAGAACCGGAAATATGACCTATGCGTAATTGTAGGTAGTATAATTCGGGTCGGATTAGACTAGCTCAAGGGCGCACTTGGCCTGCAGGCCGTACTTTGCCCATGACTGCCCTAAATGAATCTACTACAACAACAACATTTATTGAAACTCAGCAATTTTTCTAGGTTTGTACCGTGTCTTGTGTGGGGTTTCGCCTAAGACACCAAGCTGGCTCATCAGCGGGCTCTTGGTGTCGCCACCCGGAACCCCACAGGAGTAGCGAACTGCGCACTACCTCCCTTTATATAGAGTGCAACTGCACCTCTTACCTGCGAGGCCTAAAAGCTCAAGCAGCAATGGTATATTGGCTATCACGGCCAGTGAATTAAAACTCTTGATTTCTAGGATTGTGCCGTTTGTGCAGTTGCACTCTATATAAAGGGAGGTAGCGCGCAGTTCACTACTCCAGTGGCGATCCGGGCGGGGACACCAAGAGCCCGCTGATGAGCCAGCTTGGTGTCCTTGGCGAAACCCCACACAAGACATGGCACAAACCTAGAAAAAATCCTGAGTTTTAATTCACTGGCCGTTGAAGCCAATATCTACCAACATTTATTGTCTTGGAAAGCCATGGAATTTCTCCACCCTTAAAAAAAAGAGTGATAGTCAGTCTGAAAAACTAGACTTTATATCATTTTAAATGCTACAAATGCTGAAAAATGCTGGGTGAAAGCCTCATGATCATGCAGCCACCTGCGTCCATTAGCAAGTGCAAACCAAGGTCAAAGGAGGTAGCTGGCTGGATGACGTCACGCTCACCGGAGCGCGCGGGTACTATGACGTCACACACCTCGGTGCATTCTCGGTACATTTCGTCCCGTCACCGTAACGTAACGCCAGACCTCAGCGTAACGACAAGATCATTTAAAATGATAAAATCTGACTTCTTTCAACCCGCGACATTGGGATGAAGAGGCTGACACTTTACCGCTAATCCATCAATGAAGTGTTCCCCTATTCCGATATAAGTGTGTGTTTGTACAGTAGCCACCAGCTTAGTTCTAAATTATAGGCGTGTGTAGGCAAAACATTCCCGAGGGCATTGACATGTCCCTACCGCCCATCGCGTCGTCAACTTCCTTATAAATGTGGAGACATGAGGGCAGCAGGCTTGCATTCCAGGAAACTCAGCTCTGATTTCTGGGCGTACTCATTGGTTAAGTGTAACTCGTTCATTGGAACACATGGTGTGTGATTGTCCCGGCCGAGCGTTTAAATTGTGCTACTCCAGAAGCAGTGGAGTGGTTAAATAGACTCGATGTTGATTTATGATATTTTCAACTTTAATAGTCATATGTCTGGTCATGTTGTTCGGATGTTTGTGACACTGTATTCATGACTTTGTTTTCTTTATTGTGATAGCGTCTTAACGAATGAATGAATGCATGAAAGAATGGTAATAATAATAATAATAATAATAATAATAATAATAATAATAATAATAATAATCTGGTCTGAACACGAAGACTAACGAAGAAAGAGTCTCAAAATTACAGAAAGCTTACATACTTAGCTGGTCCCAATACAATAAAAAAAAGTAGTTCCGTGAAGAACTATATAGCCTATTTTCATATAACCTACTTATGTTAATTGCCTCTATCAACATACAAAATTTCAGTTTGATTGCTGTAATAGATTCGTAGATATTTCGGATGGTCGCGATGATGGATTTTTATATATGTAGGTCTTAGAGGAATGTACCGTTACATGAAGATTATTGTGTACGTGTAGTATTCAAACTTCAATCGCATAATTAGGACACTAGAAGTAAAAGCGAGATTTTAAAATTTCGCACAGCTGCCATCTTGTGGTTATGGAAACAATTGAAAAAATTAGATGCCAGTGGATTAAAATTCGTATATGGATTTACTGTACCAAGTGTCACTGCACCCGGATGGTTAAATTGCGAGAAACGACCATGTGAATAGTTATACTTCGCGTCGCCGCCATGTTGGATTTGTGATCACCAGGCTATTGAATGTCCTATAGGTGAACTTATGTTTATAGCCTCTATCAACATAAAAAATCAGTTTGATTTCTGTAATAGATTCGTAGATATTGAGAACCGTCTAAATATTTCGGATGGTCGCCATGTTGGATTGTTATATATATAGGCCATAGAGTCATGTACCATTAGTCTAAAGGAAAATTATTGCGTAGGTTCATTATTCAAACTTTCACTTCGATCGCATGATTATGACACAAGAAATAAAAACTTAATTTTAAAATTCGCACAGCCGCCATCTTGATGTTATGTAAACAATTGAAATAAATTAGATACCAGTGCATTACAATGTGTATAAACATTTCCTGTACCAAGTTTAATTACGCTTGGATCATTAAATCGCGAGAAAAGTCTACTTAAAACTTTCAAATTCGCTTGGCCGCCATGTTCGTTTTGTAGTTAACCGGTTTTTCAAATTCTCATAGATGGACTTCCAGTGGTACCCTTTATCTCCGTACAAAATTTTAGGGTGATACCGGTAATAGTTTCAGAGATATAGAATACCGGTGAAATATTTCGCACAGCCGCCATCCTGAGGTCATGTAGACAATTGAACGAAATTAGATGTCGGTGCATTACAATGTGTATAAACATATACTGTACCAAGTTTCATTGCGTTTGGTTGATTAAATCGCGAGAAACGTCTATTTGAAGTTCGCAAATTAGCTTGGCCGCCATGTTGATTTTGTAGTTACCAGGTTTCCAGAGTCTCAAAGGTGAGCATCTAGTAGTTCTTTTTATCACCGTACAAAATTTTAGGGTGATATCGGTAATAATTTCGGATATATTGAATGCTGGTGAAATATTTCGCACAGCCGCCATGTTGGATTGGTGAGACATAGCAATGTTTAAAGTGCACGGTTTAGGTCGCCCGGAATAGCGCTATGAACTTACCGAGTTTCATTGAAATCGCTCCAGCCGTTTAGATTTTATTAGGGGGACACATACACTCACGAATCACACACACACGCACACACAGAGAGACACACGGACAAAAGGTGATCTCATAAGCCTTTTTTCCTTTTTTTTTCATAAATGAAAATAGGCTAAAAATGCATCTCCACGGCTGCGAAATTACGACATTATAAAACGGCAGTCTTGCTGGAAGACTTATACGCATCAGAAACCACAAGCACCAAGGGAATGACCAAAATTAATGACATTGAAAAACAAGAAAAGAAAATTTTGAGAAAAATTTACGGCGCTGTTTTCAGAGATAATTTCTAGCAAAAAAGACGAACAGAAGAATTATACAGAAATACTGAATCTATCACGACACTCATCAGAAAACGCAGAAACGTTCTTCGAACGACACCAGACTGACTAAAAGAATATATAACATAATTTCTACGTCGAAATTGGGTACTTCTTGGTACAAAGTAACTATGGAAGACACAACAATTACCTATTACCATAGAAGACATTCACGACCGCAGCATTTGTAGAGAAAACATCAGAAACCAGAATTTAGGATTTAGATCGCAACCCAAAAGAAATACGCGTAAATGGACAGATGAAGAGAAGAAGGCACAAAGTGAACGGATTAAAGGTTTTTGGGAAGATAAGAAGAAGAAAAGAGGCACCACCAAAAGCTAGCTTTTTTAGCGCTCTCCTTAAAGGCGAATGTACGCAAATAATAATAAGGAAGTTGGCGTACACCCACAAGACATCCGGAATAGGGCTGCGTTTCTAGCTAAAATTGATAACTTCAAGAGGTTCTAGGAAAGACCCAGAAGAACGACCAAGAACACCTGGTCAGAGGAAAGGAGGAGGAACCATAGCGAAAGGATGAAGACATTCTGGGTGAAGGAAAAGGAACTAACCAGCAAATCAATTGGTTTCCCGTGGTCCACAGTAGGCCAAATTCGAAGAAAGAAAGAAAGAAAGAAAGAAAGAAAGAAAGAAGAAGATCATAAGTACTTGGCGAACACGATTAACGGAAACCGGCTACAGCCCGCTGAGAATGGGAACTACTGTCGACCAAAATATTATGTGTACTCGAGTTTGAAGGTTGTTTGTGAAGTAACCAATAGACTTAAATAAAATCCAATAACATAATAATTTTCGTCGTTCTATTTTACGTTAGCTCATGTAGGTTCGGAATTGTTAATTTATATTTTAATATTTTTTATCGCAGTTGGAACACAAAGTGCCCGATTTTAAGCGCGTACCAACCATGCGTCACATTTAAGAATTATTATCTCACAAACCCGTCGTCATATCGAATCCAAATTTTAACATAATATACATTGGAATGTTGTATATCTGGTTTATTAGTTTCAAAATTTTGTGTGTACAAGAAATAAAGTTATCATTTTTCTAAGGTAACTTTTTCTCGGCTCGGGGCGTTGGAAAATGTAGTTCTTGGTCGCGTTGTAATCCTTATACATCAAAAAGTTATGCTGTATGACTGTGAAATACGTAAATTAGTTCACTTATTTTATATCGGTTTGTATTTGTACGGAGAAATAAGACATGGTTCACCAGCTAGCCGCTCCGGGGAAAGCTATACAGCGTTGCCAAGATGGAACCCATCACGCGTCATGGCGCGTCTCGCTCGGGTGTGATGGGCTCCATTTAAGCAACGCTGTACAGCATTCCTCGGAGCGGCTAGCTGGTGAACAATGTCTTATTTCCCCGTACAAATACAAACCGATATAAAATAAGTGAATTAATTTACGTATTTCACAGTAAATTTCACCCTTTTGATTTATAAGGATTAGAACGCGACCAAGAACTACATTTTCCAACCACCCCGAGCCGAGAAAAGGTTACCTTACAAAAATGCTAAAAACTTTCTTTCTTGGACACACACAATTTTGAAATTAATAAACCAGTTATATAACATTCCAATGTATATTGGGTTAAAATGTGACGGGTTTGTGAGATAATAATTCTTAAATGTGACGCACGGTTGAAACACGCTTAAAAAGGGCACTTTTTGTGTTCCAACTGCGATAAAAAAAATATTAAAATATAAATTAAAAATTCCAAACCTACATGAGCTAACGTAAAATAGAACGACGAAAATGATGTTATTGGATTTTATGTAGGTCTATTGGTTACTTCACAAACAACCTTCAAACTCGAGTGCACATAATATTTTGGTCGATGGTAAATCAAAGGGGATCGTGATGGACTGTCTAGCTTTCGCCGATGACATTGCTATTTTGTCAAACGATTTGGAAACTGCTAGTTTTCAAATCGAAATGTTGATGGAAATCGCCGAACAAACTGACCTGCAGATATCATTTAAAAAAAAGCATAGGTAGGGCCTGTGACTAACATCAAAGATGCCCCTCTAAAACTCCGCACAAAATACGGGGATATCCACCGAGTGGAGAAATTCAAGTATCTAGATGAGGTCATCATGAAAGTTGGAACGAATACGCAAACTTTCAATAGCATAACAAGTATCACACACGATAACAAAAAGTGCCTTTCCAAAACGTTCTGTAATACGTTCCTTCTGAACGGTTATGTATGCAGCGGAAACCCTTTCCCTAAATGCCGATAAAGGGCTCCTCGAAGAACTGGAGAAAAAAGAGCGCAGAATCATTAGAGGAATCTTGGGATCTAATTACAAGAATGGCATCCACCAAAACAGATCCAACATGGAAGTCTATAGCAAAATTGAGAAGTTTACATATACAAGTACTGGCATTTTGGGAGCGTCAGTGGCTAGCTGACCGAATACCCAGTAAACTGAGAGCGATCAAAGAAACTTCTCCCTTGTGGCGGAGCTCTTTCCGGTCACGGAGGGAGTCCATCACTTTGTGTAGGCTAAGGAGAGGTCATACAAGATCCACCCACTCGTACCTAATGAGAAGGGAAGACCCCCCACTTTGTAACTGTGGAGCCGTTTTCACCGTGGCCCACATTTTAACCGAGTGTGTGGATCTTGCTGACTTACGAAGAAACCTTGGTTTGCAGGTGACACTCAAACTTATATTAGCCAATGACGCGGTGGCTGCTGATCTCGTCATCCGCTTTATAAGTGAGAGTGGGTTAGGGCAAGCAATCTAAATTTTCCAATGTAAATTGACTCAACGACTAGTTCGTTTTTGAATGCTGAATTTTTGTTTTTCCGTAATGTTTGTTTATATTATATCATTAGTTTTTTGTTTTGTTTTATTAATTTTCGGTCTTTTCAAATTTCAAATTTTAAATTCAATTCCAAATTTGTATACTTTAATCTGTGATAAGAGGGGCAGATGACCTCATAGTTCCGCCCCTTAAAACAACAATAACTTACAGACACAATCCGTAAAAGATGGGCACGAGTTTATGGCTAACTCAGACGAATGGACGTCAACAGGTTGACAAAGATGACCTGCCAGAAACTTCTTCAGTGGACCAAAAACTTGAAAATCGCTAGCGGCGTGGACCGGACCGCTCGATTTCATGCAATAGTAGGTGCAACCATCAATGCCGGTAGGTATTGTTCCACACTGTCACGTCTGTTGGCTGCCATCAGGAAGAAGCGCCGAGGGATTCTCGATGTGGACAACGTGGTTATCGCGACTCACGTGCAACGATGACACCAAGACAGCAGTCCGACGATTGTTCCACAGTCAGCCGACTGAATTCTACCACAGGGGCTTCTCAAATTTAGTGCTGCGATGGGACAAATGACTGAACAAATGTGGAGACTGTGTGGAAAAATAGTGAAAGGTACGTAGAACATTATAATGTAGCTCGCCACGGTGGGTGAGTGGTTATCGTGTCGAATTACTAACTCCAAGCTTGAAGGTTCGCTCCTGGCAGTGGTAAGTGATTTTTCAAAGGCGGCAAAAATCACGACACGGATATCATACGTCGTTGCCATGTTAAAGAATTCTTTTGAATTCAGTAGGCCGTGTTCATAATGGCAAAATTAATCTCGGGATTTTCCGCCAACACAAAATTCCTCCTTTATCTACTGCAAAGCGTTATATTGTCAAGGAGCTTAGATATCTAACCTCGTTGACTTTCATAGTGCTTCAAGGAACAACAACATTCGACATGCAAGCTGCCCTCTGGGTGTCCAATAACAAAGCTTGCACCCGAGGCCATACGATATTATTATTATTATTATTATTATTATTATTATTATTATTATTCTGTGCTGGACAAAACGGAGGCAGACAGGTTTTTCTCCGGGTACTCCGGTTTTCCCTGTCAAAAATTTCATTTCAGCAACACTCTCCACTATCATTTCATTTCATCTGTCATTCATTTAATCATTGCCCCAGAGGAGTGCGTCAGGCCTCGGCAGCCGGCACAGTTCATATCCTCGCCGCTAGTTGGGGGCTTCATTCATTCCATTCCTGACCCGGTCGGAGACTGGAAGCAGGCTGTGGATTTTCATTTCATTATTATTATTATTATTATTGTTTCTGACTGTTGACATCCGTAGTGGCACTTATCATCTGGTACAGCGGGATCTTTTACAACGAACTTGAGGTAGTTCCTTGTAGGGATGACTTGGTCTTGAATTGCTAGCATAAAACCTTCAATATAATGTTATTGGTTTTACGTCCCTTTTAACTACTGTGGCTCTTAGAGACACCGGGATGCCGGAATTTTGCCCTGAAGGGGATATTTAACGTGCCAGTAAATCTACTGACATGGCTCCATCGCATTTGCGCACCCTCAAATGCCAGCTGACTGCGCCAGATACGAACCTGCAACCATAGGCCCAGCAAGCGAGAACATTGCCTCTAAGCCACGCAGCCAGTCGTACATAGAACAGTACGTATATTTGCAATTCCCTGTAGACTATGCATTTTCTTTAGGCTAAAATAAAATACGGCTGGCCCCGTGGTGTTGGGGTAGCGCGTCTGCCTCTCACCCGGAGGCCCCGGGTTCGATTCCCGGCTCTGTCAGGAATTTTAGAAACTGACGTGAGAGCTGGAACGGGGTGCACTCAGCCTCGTGAGGACAATTGAGTAGCTGTCTGACAGTGAGGCAGCGCACCGATCACGAAAACCAAGATTAACGGCCGAAGGACCCGATGCGCTTATTTTTATTTATTTATCATATGGCTTTTAGTGCCGGGAGTGTCCGAGAACACGTTCGTCTCGCCTGAGTCTGTAGCTGATTGCAGCGGACACCATTAGGGTGAGCTACAAGTTCCGTTCAATTTAAAGTAGTTCCAACTTTCGCTACCAGATATCAATGATACCTAGTGGTGAACGTTGGAACTTTGATAGAGCGTTACAACGAAATCTAACCTAGAAATTAAGCTTCACACAAGTTTAGTTTAACATGCCATAAATCTATGACATGGACCGCCGGCTTTACTTCCCCTCCGAAGGAAGGCATACTGAAGGATTTTAACGCTCTTAAAAAATCCGACGACTTCGGCTGGGTTTGAACCCGCGATCTTGGGCTCAGCAGTTCAGTATGCTACCAACTACGCCACCGAAGCTGATAAAATAAAATAGGGGCAAAAACGTTTTGAACAGCCCTCGTATAAAAAAGGTTTTGGCAAATAATGTTGTCCATAGTCCGAGTTACTGATGCTAAAGCAAGAAGGGATGTTTTGAAGTTACGAGGAGCGCCGCCGGTAGCAGCAGAGATCGCAATCGATCTTGGATATGATCTCACGAACACTATCGATGCTTCCACGCTTTAGTTCACAGCCCGAGGTGCTATCGTGACCCACGACCTCGCTAATTCGCGCACACGACTCGCGATCCGTATCTCAGTCGACTTTCTGCACAAGTAGGTTGCTAATCGGTTTCAATGATCAGTTACGACACCTCGCGTTGACATGCTTGTTGTCCGGTGGGGCATGAAATGGATAGTTACAGATCACAGAATTGTGGTTTCGTTTATCACTAGTCCGCCTTGTTACGGCGGCTCCGGTGGCGTAGTTGGTAGCATGCTGAGATTCTATGTACGAGATCGTGGGGTCAAACCCGGTCGAAGTCGTCGGATGTTTTAAGAGCATTAAAAACCCCTCAGTATGCCTTCCTTCGGAGGGGAAGAAAAGCCGGCTGTCCCATGTCATAGATTTATGGCATGTTAAAGAACCTTCCACTATCTACCCTTGTGTGAAGCCAAAATGTGTAGGTTAGAATTGATAACGCTCTATTAGTTCCAACGTTCGCCACCAGGTGCTGACTGCGACGCCATCTAGTAGCCAAGTCCGCAAGCTAGGTGTCGTGGACGGTAGCATTTGGTAGCAAAAGTAGGAACTACTTGAAATTGATCATCTGCAGTCCTTACCTTACCTGAATTACAGATAACACACTCTAATACAGCCATCACTAACACCGGTTATCTGACAGATTCTACTCACACCCAAAGTACACGGGGCTACATGACCGCGTTGTCGCAGCCCCTAAACTGAGGAATCAACCAACCAATGCCTTGTTGAGTAGTGGCTCGCGTTCTTGGCTGTCCTCATGGGCGGAGGCCGAGGTTAGATTTCCGGCACTACAAAGAAAGCTGGAACACTCTGCCTCGTGAGACAAAATTGAGAATAGGTGAGTTCGGTTTCTACCTCAGCCATCCTGGAAGTGCCTTTCCGTGGTTTCCTACTTCTACTCCAGGTAAATGCCCAAATGCGCGGATGGTACCTAACTTAAGGCCACGGCCGCTTCCTATCCAAATCCTATCTCAATTACAAATACACACACTAGTATAGACATCACAGTTACACAGATTATCAGATACATTCTACGGGGCTACATGTCCACGATGTCGCAAAGTCCACAAGGGATCAACAACAACAACAACAACAAACAACATTTATCACTAGAAGTGTCACAATCTATCTAATTCCAGCCGGTTTCTACGGTATCTGGGCACGTATTGAGGCTCCATACAGTTCGATTCCCGGCGCAGCTAATAAATGTAATTCTGGTCTGAAGGTTAGAAAGGTGTACACTCAGCCTCTTGCGGCCCAATTGGAAAGAGGTGGTTTTAATTCCCACATCAGTCAACTGAGAAGTGAATTCCTGTGCTTTCTCCACTTCTCCTCCAGGCAAATGTAAAGGCCACGGCCGCCTCCTTCCCGATCCTTGGCTCAATTACCAATACAATATATACTAGTACAGCCATCACCGACGCGCAGCTCTAGGCCATGAAATGGTTTTCCGTGGCTTCCCCACGTTTAACTCCAGGCAAATGCTGGGACGGTACCTTCCAAATTCTTGCCCAGTTTCATTCATCTTCATTCATTTCATCTCCCATGAACTCGTCTCATGAGGTTGGCGTCAGGAAGGGCATCTGGTCGTAAAGACCATCCGCCACATAGACTTTCATCGCATGTCATCCCGGAACCCGTTGAAAATAATAAGGGGTAGACATACATACCAGTACAGCCATCACAGTGGCACAGGTTATCAGACAAAGTCCACATACACACACACAAAGATGCATGATCACGATATAACAAGGCCCTGGATTGAATCAACAACAACAACAACAACGCATAACCATTTCCAGAATGGCTGAAATGGGAAATCGAACCTAACACTTCTCAGTAGTTCTTTTCAGGCTAAGTGAATTCCGTTCAACCCCGTGGCGTAGCCGTGCTCATTAAATCGTGCACCACGGCCGCGTTGGCAGCTGTCCGAAAGTCCGTAGGTCGCAGGTTCGAATCCAGGCTATCCTGAGTGTTTTTTCCGCAGGTATTTTCACACTCCCTCCAGGCAAATGCCGGGTTAGTACCTTACTTCAAGTCTCGGGTCACCCAATACAGCTACACAGTTAGTTAGTTATTGGAGTTTTAAGGGGCGGAACAGCGAGGTCATCTGCCCCTCTTAACACGGATAAAATTATACAAATTTAGAGGTGGAAGCCAAATGAAATGGTCTAAAAATAATAAAACAAAAAAAAAACAATAATTAGGCCTATAGATGATGATGATGACGATAATTGTTGTTTTAATGGACCAAACATCTAGGTTATCGGCCCCTAATGGTGATAGTGAAAGATGAGATGAGAATGAAAACTATAACTAATTTATTTATTTATCGTATGATGGTAGAAGAAATAGATAGAACAATTATTTACAAATATATATAGGGCCTACACTAAGATACACTTGATCTCAAGTTTGAAAAAACTAGAGTCCAATATTGAACCGTTGAATCCAGTCAATGGCTTCTTGAGACAGCTTGTGTAAGTCTTGCAATGTTCCTTTGAATGCTCTGAGGGGACATGCGAAGACTACGTGATCCATAGTCTGGTGTTCTTCTCCACAGTCACATGCAGAAGAGGACATCCAACCCCATTGGTTCAGGATCACTGCGCACTTCCCTTGGCCCGTTCTTATCCGATTCAGTGCGCACCATTGGCGCCGAGGTAGATGAAATCCTGCAGGCCGAACCCAAGGAGTTTTGATTAACTGATGGTGTGTCAAGGACGTTTGTTCCTGCCATTTGGTATTCCAGGCGTCTAGGATGTTGAAGTTGTCGTCCTGCAGGCTAGTTGCTGTTCTCCATGATGGTTGCCTGGACTTCAGTCGCTGTACTGAAGTTACTGGGAGTACGGAGTGTATTGGCAGCGATGGATTGTTTTGGATTTTCTTCCATGTGTTCCTATGACTGGAGTCTTCTAAGGGGAGGAGGTGGAATATTACTTGGTAGCCTACTGGTAGCCAGTGAGCGTTGGTGGATCGCAGACATCCAGTAATGATGCGCATTGCTTGGTTCAGTTGTGTGTCAACAATTTTGGTACGGACACTATTAAGCCATGTAGAGCAGCAGTATTCTGCGACTGAGTACATGAGAGTCAGAGCTGTGGATCGGAGAACTGTTGCATTGCCGCCCCAGGAGGTCCTTGCCAGTTTCTGGAGTATGTTGTTCCGGGTTTTGATTTTAGCTGCTGTGCTCTTCAAATGTGTTTTAAATGGCATTGACCTAAGATCATCCCTAGGTATTTTGGATTGCTGCAATATTGGAGATCTGTCCTCTGAATGTAACTATAGGTTGGTAATTTGCATCTTTATTCCGTAGGTGAAAAGTTGATACAACAGTCTTTTGAGCATTTGGTCGTAAGTAGTTTTTTTTTGGAAATACTCATCTAATATCTTCAAGTCTGATGTCAACGCTTCTGCTCCTTGGATGTTTTGATTCTGTATGATCAAAGCAATGTCATCAGCATAAATAAATTTTCTGGACTTGGTTTCTGGAAGATCGTGTATGTATAGATTAAAAAGAAGTGGGGCCAGCACTGATCCTTGAGGAAGTCCGTCGTTTATTTTGTGCACTTGCTTGTAGAGTCCTCTGAAAATACCTGTAAGTATCTCTTGTTTAGCATGTTTCCTATCAGGGTGGTTAATTTTCGACATGGAATGATATTAATGAATTGTCCCGCCAGACGGGACAGTACGCGGCAGTTAGGTCTAAGAAGACACCCATACTTATAAACTTCTACTCAAATCCATTTTCGATGTGACTTGCTAAGGCTAGCACCTGTTCCTCACAACCTCTTTCTGGTCTAAAACCAGCTTGTCCTAAAGGGACAACCTTGTTGATAGTAGAAGAGATTCTGTTATGGATTAGCCTCTCCAGAAGCTTCAGTGTCACAATCAGAAGGGATCTTTGTTTGACTTGAGGACAGCAATGATCTTAGTTTTCTTGAAGAGCGATGGCAGATTACCTGTTTCTATGATGTTAGTAAAGAAATTGTTCAGCCATCTAATAGTAGCAGGACCGCAGTGTAAAAGAAACTCTGGGTAGATACCATCAACACCAGCAGCCTTTCCTGGTTTTATGCTTTTCATGGCTTCCATAATTTCATGTACTTGAAATGGGGCAGAGAACTCGGATGTTTGAGGAGCTGACTGTTTTGTTTTGCTTTCAGTAGATATCTGAATTCTCTTATTATATGCTTTTCCTTCCTTGTCTTTGATGTAGCTATCATATGACTGGCTACATCGTCCAAATTTACACTTTAACTAATACTAACTACTAACTTACATACTAGAAGAAGAAATGGTAAACAAATAAAGGATAAGGCAAATAAAGGACAGGAAGAAAAGTAATGCTCTCAACCCACAACCGCGTTGTCGCAGCCCCTAAACTGAGGAACCAACCAGCAATGAGGATTGAGGGACTTGGAAGGAAGGAGAGCCATGAAATGCAGATAGGAAAGGGAATGAGGAGAAGGCCCGCCCCAAAGTCAGTGGAAAAAGGGACCCAGCTCAGGAATCCCTCGGGGTCGCCAACTCACCAGCCGTAATCTCCTGAGGGTATAGCACTATCCAGGGAGCACCATAAGTGGTGGGGCTACATACACCCTGCCTCCTTGAGGCCCTAGTGCAGAAGGCAGGAGATAACATGAAAAGAAAAAGAAGGCTGACCCCTCGCAGAAGGAGGGTATCAGGAAAGATGAGACAAGGGCCAATTAAGGCGGGAAAAGAATAGACTCCCTGGGCCTCAGATACCCTAATACCGTCGGGTTCGGAAGAGAAGAGTTGACCAAGAGAGATCGACAGGAAAGATGATGGAGAGGAGTCCGGCACACGTAAGTGGAAGCAATGCCGGACTCAGCTGAGGTCCCGTGGCCGCGAACCCACGTCCCACTAAATGTGAGCCCCTGGGGGGTAGGCCTATAGACTAATGATAAACTAAAATTACGGGGAAAAATAATATCAGATTTTCAAACAAGATACAGCTACACACACTAATCCAGGAATACAGGTTATTAAACAAGTTCAAGACACACGTAACTATACGGGGCTGGTGACTAAGATGTCCCAACCCCCTTAAATGCATTAACAACTGCAACGAATCCCGGCCCAGTTCTCAAATCACAATTAAATAACCTGGACCATGGGCATGAAATCTCCGAATGCCAGCTGCGGTAAGTGCCTTAGACCTCTTGGCTATACTGGAAAGTGCCTCCCGTCCCCATGGATAGAAGGTTGGTTGGTTGGTTCCTTCGTTTAGGGGCTGCGACAACGCAGCCATGTAGCCCTGTGTACTTTGAGTGTGTGTAGAATCTGACTGATAAAATAACCCCTGACACTATAGCCCGTGAAGGGCCTAGGCCTACCAAGCGACCGCTGCCCAGCCATTTGGCCTGCAGATATTGGGGTGACGCGTGATCAACGCATCGGGTCCCCTGGGCCGTTAATCTTGATTTTCGTGATCGGGGAGCAGCCTCACTGTCAGACAGCTACTCAATTGTCCTCACGAGGCTGAGTGCCCCCCGTTCCAGCCCTCACGTCAGATTCTGAAATCCCTGATGGAGCCAGGAATCGAATCCGGGGCCTCCGGGTGAGCAGCAGGCACGCTACCCCAACACCACGGGGCCGGCAACCTGTCTGATAGCCAGTGTTAATTGTGATGGCTGTATTAGTGTGTGTTATCTGTATTTCATTTAAGTAAGGACTGCAGACGATAGCTTCAAGTAGTTCCTACTTTCGCTACCATATGCTACCATGCACGACACCTCGCTGTGAACGTCGCTAGTAATAGATGCCATCACAACGAGCGCCCGGTGACGAACTTTGGAACATAAGAGCATTAATCAATCCTAACCTATGCATTTTGGCTTCACACAAGTGTTCTTTTTCATGCCATAAATCTATGACATAGGACCATCGGCTTTACTTCCACTCCGAAGGAAGGCATACTGAGGGATTTTAACGCTCTTAAAAGATCCGACGACTTCGGCCATGTTTGAACCCACGACCTTGGGCATAGAAGCTCAGCATGTTACCAACTATGCCACGGAAGCCGCGATGGATAGAAGTCTTTGTCGGGTGGGTAGGATAGTACCGATTAGAGTCAATGTTATTGGGACAGCAGTTGATGACAGGTAACGGCCTGGAATTACTGTAAATTCATTGAAAGACTGGAGGGAACTCGGTCTACGAGTTCACGAATCACAGAGAGAGACCGGTTTAGCTCTCGGTTATAAATTAATTTGTAAGTATCGGGCCGAGTTCTCGTGACCGCGTCTAGTGAGGAGTAGGCCACGGCGAGCTGACTCACAATAGCACACATCGCGGCTACCAGCCACGTGCCCTTGCGGGTCATTAGAAGATGATGATGATGATGATGATAATTGTTGTTTTAAGGGGCCTAACATCTAGGTTATCGGCCCCTAATGGTTTGGGTGACAGTGAAAGATGAGATGAAAATGAAAACTAACTACAAACTTACATACTTATAGAAGAAGAAATGGTAAACAAATAAAGGATAAGGCAAATAAAGGACAGGAGGAAAAGAAATGCCCTCAACCCTTGAAGAATGAGGATTGAGGGACTTGGAAGGAAGGAGAGCCATGAAAGACAGAGAGGAAAGATAAGGAAGAGAGGGCCCGCCCCAAAGTCAGTGGATAAAGAGGGAAAGAAAACGGACCCAGCTCAGGAATCCCTCGGGGTCGCCCACTCCCTAACTCACCAGCCGTGAACCCCTGAGGGTGTAGCACTATCCAGGGTGCACCAGACGTGGTGGGGCTACATACACCCTGCCTCTGCGAGGGCCTTGTGCAGAAGGCAGGAGATATCATGAAAATAAAAAGAAGGCTGACCCCTCGCAGAAGGAGGGTATCAGGAAAGATCGGACAAGGGTCAATTAAGGCGGGAATGTGAAAGACTCCCTAGGCCTCGGATACCCTTATACAGTTGGGGTCGGAAGAGAACAAGAATTGACGAACGAAGAGAGGTCGACAGGAAGGAAGATGAAGAGGAGCCCAGCACAAGTAAGTGGAAGCAATGTCGGACTCAGCTGGGGTCCCGTGGTCGCCCCAATATATGTGAGCCCCTGGGGGGGGGGGGGGTCATTAGAAGAGTACGCTTCCTTAGTGGATCAGTGCTGCCCCTTATCCTATGGTTCTCGGGTTCGATTCTCAGCCGAAAATATCACACAATATGAAGGGCGTGAAAAATCCATGGCATTCTGAATGGGATACGGCCCTGCTTCGAACAACTCGACCACTGGACATAGGCTTTTTCTTTACACAAATTGCTGTAATTTTCGAATAATTTAAATAGTTTAACTGATTTTAATAATAGGCAAATCGAAATACTTTGATTCGAACCATAATACCATCGGGGTCGGAAAAGAAGAGTTAACCAAGGGAGTTCGGCAGGAAATAAATAAATAAATAAATAAATAAATAAATAAATAAATAAATAAATAAATAAATAAATAAATAAAGAAAGAAAGAAAGAAAGAAAGAAAGAAAGAAAGAAAGGTTGTTGTTGTAGTTGTTGATTCATTAAATGCTTTGCGACATCTTGATCATGTAGCTCGGAGTACTTGGATGTATATACAGGTGACACTAAATATGTGGGAAAGTTCCGGGGATTCAATAGAGGACCTGTCAACAAGCAAAACATGTCCTGTAAACATATGTGTATGTGCGTTCGTTGCCATGTTGCACCATGGCCTGCTCGTTCTCCCGATCTCAACCCATTAGACTTCTACTTATGGGGTCATCTAAAGGCCATTGTGTATGGCACATCTATTCATATCGTGAACTTGCTGCGTCAAGCGAATAGAGCAAGGATGTCAGCAGATACGACAGACGCTGGGAATATGGGAGTGTCAGAGACAGTCAAATATGCGGCGCATAGACGCCTGCATTACAGCTCTTGGTAGCCGTTTTGAGCACCTTCTATAGAGAACCATAAGTAGTACACAAATGACCAACCTGCATAGTGTTATGCATACTGTCTGTAACACGGAAACGAAAGAAAATACACCATATGTTTACAGGACATGTTTTGCTTGTTGTCAGGTCTTCTATCGAATCCCCGGAGCTTCCTCACATATTTAGTTACATCCTGTATGTATAAAATAAAATAAATAAAAATATTGTGGTGTTTGAAAACCATGACCAAGTGAACTGCTCTCACCAGGACCGCGCAAGACTCTACCAGATAAGTAGCCTGTATAATGCAACCTGAATTGACCATTTAACTACAACATATTCTCTCCAAACAGGCAAATTTCGGAGGTCAATCACCACTTCCAGTATCTCAGCAAAACATCACACAGACCACAACTAACAAATATTGACGAGTTGCATTATCTCAACTAATACTGCAACTAAATAAGTGTACTGTAAATATTTTCACCCATTCTTTCAGACATAGATTTTTTACCCTAAGTGTAATGGATCTGATGATGATCGCTTGACGATCGAAACTGGTCATCCAAGTGTAGCGTAGTGGTCAGCGTGGTTAGCTGCCACCCCGGAGGTCCTGGGTTCGATTCCCGGCTCTGCCACGAAATTTGAAAAGTGGTATGAGGACTGAACGGGGTCTACTCAGCATCGGGTGGTCCAAATGAGTAGAAAGGGTTCGATTCGCACCTCAGCCATCCTCGAAGTGGTTTTCCGTGGTTTCCCACTTCGTCTTCGGGCAAATGCCGGGATGGTGCCTCATGTAAGGCCACGGCCGCCTCCTTCCCTCTTCCTTGCCTATCCATCCTGGCCTTCCGTTCCCTTCCCTCATGAGGCCCCTGTTCGCTTTGCAGGCGAGGCCGCCTGGGCGAGGTGCTAATCCCACCTCACCAGTTGTATCCACTCTGATTAGATGTTCCCAGCTCTAGGACACTGCCTGAAAAATGGCGGTAGGGGTGAGTTCCCTCGCTGGAGGGTAAACTCGATTTAAAAAAATCAATAATAATAATTTCAGGATTAGGGAATAACCCATCTCATTTGGATGCAATCGTGTTGACCGACTGAAAAGCACCAAACTTGTATTTAAAAATATCTGATAACGTGTGTTATTGTGGTGTCTACACTGGTGTGTGTATTTGGAATTGAGGCGCGGATTGGGAAGGAGGTGGTCATGGCCTTAAGTTAGGAACTATCCCGCCATTTATCTTGAGTAGAAATTGGAAACCACGGAAAACCACTTCTTGAATGGCCGAGGTGGGAATCGAACCCACCTCTTCTCAGTTTTTCCCCACGAAGCTGAGTGTATCCCGTTCCAGCCCTCAGACCAGAATTTTATTGGCAGAGCCGGGATTAGAATCTGGGCATCCAGGGTCACAGCCAAGAATGCTAGCCGCTACACTATATGATGATGATGATGATTGTTGTTTTAAGGGGTCTAACATCTAGGTTATCGGTCCTTAATGGTTTGGGTGATAGTGAAAGATGAGATGAGAATGATCAGTAGAGCTCGGATTTTTAGGTGATAAAAATCGGGAAAATATTTATTTTTTATGTATTAAAAATACCTGTAATATGTGACAAAAAAGTAGAAATATTTAATAATAATTTAGTTTATTAATGTGAATATAAACAATATGCAATATGCAATTTATGCTATGCCTCACCGACTGCTGAAGAATTACAATACACAACGAGATACATCTTCAGGTTGTCCATCACAAATGACCGACAATCATCGCGAACACTTCTTCTGAAGGCGTGAAACTGCGGCAATATGTTTCTAGCCCTCGAGATGTTGTGTAACTTGAGATCGCTGTTCAGCCTTGATTGCTTTACTACATGGTAGGCAGAACAGAACGCCCCCATCAGAAGTAAAATTATCCTGCAGATGATAACTTGTAGTTTCTTTTACTTTAGGCATCGTAGAACTGCCTTACACTTCATAATGCCAGAAATAAACTGCATGTAAGTGACACTGGGGGCAGGGAGGGGGAGGTCTATATGGCTATGGACAAGGAAATCCCCGGCTTCCACAGTGAGTGGGACGGGGCAACAACATAAGAAAAACACAGCTGCAACCTGACACGCTCTGCATGAAGATTAGATAGCTCACAGGTTCTTTCCCGTTGAAGTAAAACAGAAAAACAACGCAATAAACTGGAAGATCTAGCCCTACTGTTGAAAAAAATGTTAATATTATGTCTTTTTACTTACTTACTTACTTACTTACTCGGTGCTACAGCCTGGGGTAGGCTTTGGCCTCTCTCACGATTCCTCGCCATTCGTCCCATGCCTTAAACATTTTCCAGGTTCATCATCGTTAATTCCGTCCAAATTCCGAGGCTTCGTTGAGAGTTTCGTAACTTTTGAGGTTTTACAGTGTGGCGTTGTTAGCCCCACGCCCAACCCCCAACCTGGAGGACCAGGGTACCGCTCTTAGTCTGGCTCATCCCTTTAGACCTGTCCAGCCAGCTTGGGTGACCCTGGTCCCGCTGGCATAGCTCTGAAGATCATTTGAGCTCGCAAGCCCCCTTCTTCAAGGTGGCAGTACCGGCGGGGTGATTATGCCTTTTTATGTGCTAATAAGCGAAAAGCAGAAATGTATGGAATTATAGAAAAAATGTTTAAAATATGCATTTACATAAAAAACATTTATTTACCTAAATATCCGAGCCCTAGTGATCAGTATAACTAAAACTAACTACAGAAGAAGAAATGGTAAACAATAAAGGATAAGGCAAATAAAGGACAGAAAGAAAGAAAGGCCCTCAACCCTCGAGGATTGAGGGTCTTGTAAGGAAGGAGAGCCATGAAAGGCAGATAGGAAAGGGGAAAGAGGAGAGGGCCCGCCTCAAAATCAGAGGAAGAGGGGACAAAGCGGACCCAGCTCAGGAATACCTCGGGGTCGCCAACTCCCAAACTCACCAGCCATGAGCCCTTGAGAATGTAACACTATCCAGGTTGCACCAGAAGTGGTGGGGCTACATACACCCTGCCTCCTTGAGGGCCTTGTCCAGAAGTCAGGACATAACATGAAAAGAAAAAGAAGGCTCACCCCTCGAAGAGGGGTATCAGGAAAGATGAGACAAGGGCCAATAAAGGCGGAAAAGTGAAAGACTCCCTAGGCCTCAGATACCCTAATACCGTCAGGCGGAAGAGCACAAGAGTTGACCAAGAGAGGTCGACAGGAAAGAAAACAAGTAAGTGAGCACTCAGCTGTGGTCCCGTGGTCGCCATCCCACGTCCCACTAGATGTGAGCCCCTGGGGGGCGCTACACTATAGGTGGTCATGAAAGAAAGGAGCCCGGCACAAGGAAGTGAAAGTAATGCCAGACTCAGCTAGGGTCCCTTGGTCGCCTACCTACGTCACCACTAGTTGTCAGCCCATATGTAAGAGCCCTGCATGGATAAACAAAACGTTTTCCGCACCCGCACGTTTATATCCGAATCCACTGACATTGCAATATTTGAAATTTATTAGCTAAAGCATAGAGTATTAAAGCGACACATTTAAACATATGAGGAGAAAGTCGCTCTCCTAGGCCAGGGGTGCCCAACCTTTTTTAACTAAGGGCCACATCGTTCTGACTCATAGTCACCCATTTTTTCGTATTGACTTACTATAATGATCAAAAGTTTACCTAGTTCCGCCTCGTCAATACAATATATTCAAAATTTCGTGATACAATCACATTTCACACTCTACATCGGTACATGTTTCGATGCCTATAAGTATTGGACTCATCATCAGCCTTATTAGTGTATTGGCAGCACTTAAAAATCACTTTGTAAAAACATCGAGTGTAATAAAATGTTGAACATAAACACACAATTAAAATCACATAATCACTAAAACACATTAAAAGTTTTCTTAAAAAGTTTTAAAATTATGGTAGGCACACGTTGCAAATCCCTTGAAGGTTTAATAGTCTATCTTGAGGTTTTCAGAGTTCAGTTCATGATGTTTCCGAAAATGGTCAAGGGTTTCCATTCCCAAGTAATTTGCGGCCAGAGTCAAACAGGGCCGTGCTGTGCTAGATGGAGGCTGTGGCGGAGCCCAAGCAATCGAAGCCGGCGTAGCCGGCTTCGGTGCGTTGCTTTATAGCCTATCAGCTTTGAGAACTTTGACAAATATGTACGACCGACTACAATTGTTTTAGGGGTGTTTGGGTAATTACCGTGAATCGAACTGATCAGAATATGACCTGATGTCCTAGACATATGAAATACAGAAATTTAAAGGATAGTAAAAGTGAGAAGTTTGTGAAAAGAAATCAGAAAAATTTAAGAAGGTTGTGAAGATAGAGAATTTTCAGGAGAAAGTAAAAGTGCTATAGTAGCATAGTTGGAAAGAGTTCATTCTATAATAATTCGGGGGCGTTTGTGGCGACACCCCCTTGCACGGTAATCACCCAAATTGTTTATGAGAGGATTATTAATTCGTGTAACTGTTCTATAGGTTTTGGCCGCCTGTCGGTGTATCCTCTGACTGATGGTCGAGAGGTTGTAGTCGGTGTGTAACTGAGCATTGCGTACGTACCAGGGGGCGCCTGATATCATACGCAAGGCTCGATTCTGAACAGTCTGGAGTTTCTTGAGAGTTGAGGGAGCTGCGTAACCCCAAACAGGGCTGGCATATTCCATAACAGGACTCACAAGGGTGCTATAAGACAGGATTTTGCTGAATTCATCTAGGGAGCTCTGGGCTTTGAGTAATGGCCAGAGCTGTGCTTGGACCGCCTTCGCTTTGTTAGCGCGCTGTGTGACCTCCTGAGCGAAGGTGAGGCCTCGGTCCAGCGTGACTCCCAGGTATTTTGTAGCAGGTTGCCACCTGATTACATCGCCAAAGAAGTTGAGTTCCTGGACTTCTGTATGTTTGCGTTTCTTAGTAAACAGTGTGGCTGAACATTTATTAACGTTAATTTTGACTCTCCAATCCCTAAACCAGGGTTCTAGGGTGTCTAATGCGACTTGGAGGTTGGAGTCAACTCTCTGTCCTCTCGTGGAGGTAGTGGAGATTGCAGTGTCGTCTGCATACAGGTGGAGACTGGTAGCATCAGTTTTGGGGATGTCAGAGACATAGATGTTGAAAAGGGCTGGGGCAATGACACTACCCTGAGGCACGCCGGCCTTAATCCGTCTCGTGGAGGATATATCGTCTGCCACCTGGACATAGAATTTCCTTTTCCTAAGATAGGATTCAATGACCTTGAGTAGATGATCTGGGAAGCCTTTATGTTTCATTTTGAACAAAAGTCCGCTGTGCCAAACTTTATCAAAGGCACGACTGATGTCCAAAAAGCAAACTCCTGTCATACGGTTTTCATTGAAGGCGCGCGTAATGACTTCTACAAGTCTCAAAAGTTGATGTACAGTGGAATGGCCCTTGCGAAAACCGAACTGCTCGTCGTTAATGATGTTGCTGATGTAAGTGTTCAGCCTGGAAAGTAGGGTCATTTCAAATAGCTTTGATATGATTGAAAGTAGGCTGATGGGCCTGTAATTTTGAGGGAAGGTGCCATCAGTGTTGGGCTTCCCTATCATGATGACCTTGGCTACTTTCCAGGCTGATGGAAAGTACCCATAGCGGTAGATAGAGTTAAAAATTTTGGTAAGACAGGTTAAAGCATTCTTAGTAAGATTTCTAAGATATGCAGCGGAGATCTCATCAGGGCCAGGGGCCTTGCGGGTCTTAAGCTTCTTAATAAATTTGAGCAGTTCGGAGGGGGAGACAAATCTAAAGCCCCGGGGGAGAGCCCCCTGAAAACCACCACGAAGATCACGACGAACGAGATCTATGAAGTCGTCGTCGCAAGGTTCGCGATTTGTTTCACAGGCTCTTTCGAAGGTATCCGCCAGGGCATTAGCCTTGTCTACGTTAGTGAATACCATTCCACGTACCCCGTGTAATGGTGGAATGCCAGTCCTCTTCTTAAGCAGCTTTCTAGCCATTCCGTAGAGGGATTTGGTGTTGCCTGCCATATTCTCAAGCTTAGTTTGCCAGTGCCTATTGCGAAGTTTAACGATGGCTGAGTGGATGTGCCTTTTAAGTACATACCACTCTCGCTTAAAACGAAGATCGCGAGTGATTTGCCACCTCCACCTGATCATATTCTTCCGCTTAATGAGAGCCTGAAGTGTAGGGGGGATGGTGAAGGGCTTGTTTTTTCTATGTTTGGGACCGATAGCTGCGGTTTGGGCTGCTTGTAGGAGTGATTTAGTGAATTTCTCTACTTGGACGTCAATGTCGTCCTCGCAGAGAATGCTGGGGTTGCCAGCGACGGTGGTTTTGAGGATGGATTGGAAGTAGTCCCAATCAATCTTGCGGACATGAAGAGGGATTTCGGAGCGGGACGGTCTGTAGCTAGAGTTTAGATGTATAAGGATGGGATCGTGGTCGGAATCAAGAGCTGAGTAGTTAGTAACTGTGATGGGGATGTCTAGGTCTTTGCTGATAGCAATGTCCAAGAGATCCGAAAGAAGGTTCGGATTAAACGGAAAGAACGTGAACTCAGGCGGGCCGTGGACTAGGCACCCGTGGTCGTCGCAGAACTTCTCGAGAAGCCTGCCCCTAGCCTCCGTGCGTCGGCTGCGCCATAGCCGGTTTTTGGAGTTAAAATCACCTGCTAATATCACTGGTATATTGTCAGGCAATAGAGCCTCCAAATCGGACGGCACAAAGGGAACACCCGGGGGGAAGTAGCAAGAGACGATGCGGTATGTACCAGATGAAAGTTCAACCTCGACGATGGTAGCCTCAGGAAACCTCAGACTGTCGGGCGTAGGGATTCGTTGGTGTACCAGGTCAGAGTACGGCTATGGCAGTTCCCCCACTTGGACGTCCCACACGGTCGTTGCGATATATGCGATAACCAGGAATGTACATTCTTGTGTCTGGTTTGATGGAAGTTTCTCCGAGGAGAGCAATGTGTATGTGTTCCTGTTGTAGGACGTCCGTGAGTTCGCCGATTTGGTCCTGTAGGTGGAAGGTATTCCACGCCATGATCTTAATACTGACACCAGCCTGCGGTTTAGTTCCCATTGAAGATGTATTGGGAGCAGACATCGGTAACGATTTGTAACCTTGAGGAGGTATCAGGTGCGGAGATGAGCCTGCGAAGGGTATTCTTGACAAGGGTGACAAGATCCCGGAGCGAGGGGTCGGTAATTAGCTTGATTATTTCAAGCATATCGCTTGAGGTGGACGGAGCAGAAGTAGGTGGGGCCGAGGGGGAGAGGCCCGGGAAGTTGCTCTGAGAGAGAGCGGGAGGGGGAGGAGGAGGAGGAGGGGTTTGGCGGGGGGCGGGGGTGGGGGTTGCAGGAGTAGCAGATGAAGTTGCGCCTGCAAAGCTGGTGCCAGTCCTAACTCTATTGCGGTCAGCAACGTGTCCCGCAGGTGCTTTGCGAGTGGAAGGGAGCCTGTTGTTAAACGTGTTCGTGAGTTTTATGTAGGTCTCACAACCACGATAGCTGGCGGTGTGCTGCTTTCCACAGTTAGCGCACTTAGTAACTATCTCCTTCTTGCCATAGAGGGGGCAGTCCTTAGCACTGTGGCTTTCAGCACAGATGACGCATCTGGCTTTGCAGTGACAGCCACTGGATGCATGCCCAAACCTTTGACAGCGGTAGCACTGAACAGGACCGGCTTGTCACTGATAGCGGGAAACGGTGCTAACACAGTACAACAGATGGTTGAGGTTGTAAATGTTAAGCTCGGGGGCGGATGTCGAGTGCGCTACCAAGAAGAGGGGGAGCTTTTTGGAGCGGTCGCTAGTTTGAGTGAGTTGCGTGACTCTCTCAATAGTATAACCCAGGTTGGTGAGCTCGCTGTGAATGAGTTCAGTGGATGTGGACTCATGAAGGCCTCTAATGACTACCTTCCGAATGTTCTTGGGGGAGCTCGGCCTGGTATGGAATTCGGCCGTTGTGTTGAGGAGGAAGTCTGTAAAGGTCCTGTGTTGTTCAGGGGTTTTTACAGTAACCCTTGCAGCATTCGGAAGGTTTTTGATGGTGAATTCCAGGTTAAGCCTGACAAAATGACCAATCATGGAGTTAATGTCAGTCACGTTCTTAATGTAGACTGGGTGAACATTAACTTTGGGTTTGGCGCCTTGGGGGGTCCTGGCAGAAGAAGTTGAGGGGCCAGGTTGGGGCTCGGGGATAGGCTGCTGGCCAGTGAATTGATCGGGGGGGGGGGGGGGAGTTGTTCAATGGGGCCGAATGGGTTTAAGGTCAGAAGGGACCTAAGTTGTGGGGAGGCTCGTGTTTTCGTGGTCTTGTTCTTCAGAGCCTCTATAAACCCATCGTTATCCTCGCTGGAGGAGATAACGGAGGAATCGATGTCAGATAAAACTGATTGGCGAGAGGGGGAAGAAGCTGGGCTGGTGTCGGCTGAGCGTCTAGAAGGGGGGGGGGGGTGGAGTCGGGGGTAATATCCGAACTGGCGGCTTCAGAAGAGGGCTGGGGAGAAGCTTCAGCAAGGGAGGGCGGTGGAGAGGTTGCCTCTGATGGAGGGCGAGGGCGGATAATTTCAGAAGCTATCCGTGGTTGAGAAGTGCCTTCGGGCGTAAATGAGTCCTTCTCTGAAGGGTCTTCAAGCAGGGGGGGCATAGGTTTAGGCAGGCTTCTAGCGGGCGGAGAGGGGCCGGGCCTGTCAGCGCTAGCTCTCGTCTCGGGCGTCGCACTCCTTGACCTGGTATTGACCAACCTACCGTCGGATTTACGGTAGTTCAATGAACTTGGATCTCCCTGAGGAGCTGTTCTGTCCTGATTAGGAGCATTCCTATGCTTCTTAGACTTCACAGCAGGAGGATCACCTTGAGGGGGTTTACCATCCCGGGCATAACCCTTGTTCTTGGGCTTAGCCATGGCTGAGAAGAGGTGTAAGCCACCTGCCGAGGCAGGGGCTGTGTGTGTGAGAGTGTGTAGTGACAGGCGGTAGTGTCCCTAAACAATTGTAGTGGATAAGGGGGTTTGGCGTGAGGCGCCAGGGGGAGGGAAGGGAGGAAAATCAAACGCCCTAGGGCGGTGAAGTGAACGTTAATCGCGCAGCAGAACCCAAGATTGAGCCGGTCGCAGCAGGTTAACCAGTTGCTCGGTTGGAGCCGGACAAGCTGCGAGTCGGCGATCTGGGCTCTGGCTAGTCCTTTGCGGTTAGCGGAAGAAAAAGCAAGGGGTTAAACTACTTATCTCCGTTGAAGACGGCAAGGGGGACCTAACAACAAAAACCTAATGCCAGCTCGTCGGTTCTAATCAAATCGCGCCTAATGTCGTGAGCTGGTCTGACAGATCACGGGGGGACAGCCTGGACAGCAGCAGTGATGGTGACAAGCTGTTTTGAAAAGTCTAGCTCTTTTCAATTTTCACTGGCTGCCAGGTGTCAGGGCATAGGGGAGACTTCCAGGTCCGGCGGAACTACCGTGCTTCTCGAAGATCCACAGCCCGGCAAGCCGGATGGCAAGCCGGTGGCTTCGTCCCCTCCGACCGCTGCCTACTAGGGCCTGCGGTCTCTTCCTGCTGAGGCTGCTGCAGTAGACTGAGTGTAAATTGGGCCCGTTGGCGTCTTGTCGGCACGCAACCGTGTGTATGTGAGCGGCAAAGCCGGTGTCTGTGCTACAGATGGGCGAACCCGGGAGAGAGTGCCGGGGTTCGACTTCCCAGCAGACAGGAACAGCGGCTCAGCGGGCTCCGGGAAGTTCAGGCAGTCACCTCGTCCGGGCACAATATGGACGGCGGCTGGTCGGCTCTTGTAGAGGCCAGGGTGGCCCGAGTGGGCTCAAGGCCCGGTGTTGACTCGTCGGCGTCGGCTGGAACACTAAGCCGAGTGGCCTATAATCATTTAGAGTAGCCGCTGGCTGCGCGAGCGAAGCGAGCGAGCCAGCGGCGTGTGAGCCAGGTACACGGTGCGGCTATGCGCTCCTTAGCCTGGGTTATAACTTGGGGAGGGGTTTGAAACGTGAATTTATGGATTTTAGCTTGTGGAATTAATTTAAGGTTGGATAAAGATGTAGAGGTGCCTCCCCGGAGGCCCCTGGCGTGAGATCAAGTGGATGACTTTAGTCTGGGTACGTGTTTTAAAAATTAGATTAATATAATTTTGGTTATTGGGGTGTTACATTACTTTATTTTAGTTTTTGTTGGATAATGTTGTTATCAGAACCAAACTTCGTCTCGTCCACTGGACCGCCATCGAGCCCTCTTACGTAGGAAGTGGTCGGACCGCTCAGAGAATACTCCTAGTTGACGACTCCAGTCGACGGTCACCCACTTAGCGTTATCCGCCAGTTACTGCCGGTCAATGTTGCTTAACTCCGGGTGTGGAGAGGCGATTTTGATGGCAGTACCCTGGTAACGTTGTTGTTGCTGTTGGTTTAGACGATCTCGAAGACTCTCGAAGCTCCTGATGTTGTGTGTGTGTGGAGGCTGTGCTACACTTTTGATTATTAAAGGGCACATTGTAAACAGTCTGGGAACCTTGCGGGCCAATGACAGTCCGGGGGGTTTAAGGGGTATGCAATATGGTGAGTTTTGTGGCTGTGTGAGCTTAGTTTTCTTAGTATTGTTGCCGTTTTATATAATTATGTATTTATAGTGGATAAAAAATAAAAGACTAAAAGAATGTAAATATTTTCAATAAATTCCTTTATAACAGAAGTACGATGATATTCAATACATTCATACAGCATTAATGACAAAGAGTGAGTATTTATGTTCATTTGACACAATTATTAATCAAATTATGAAATAAAGTTCATGATAATTTAGTTTACTGCGACGACTGGAGAAGCTTTGTACCGGTACTTAAAATTTCTCTCCACTTAGGATCGAAGTTAATTGTACCAATCATTAATAAGGATTTTAAATGTTCATCAGTGAGTCAATGACCTTGCGTGCGGACTGCTTTGTCCAGTTGACTTTAGTTGTTCAAAGTTTTGGCGACACGGCTCGGACGCGGAGCTACGGGCCGGACAATTACAGGCGCGGATTCAAGGGGGGGGGGGGGGGGGGGTCACTGGGGTCATGACCCCCCCAAACGGAGACAATTTTTTTGCAAACTTAAAAAACGAAAACACAATTACCAGACAAATAAAACTTAACGAATTTTAACTGAAAAACAGTTTTGTTTCATTTTATTCAATACTGAATTATCTTTATTGGAATTATTATGTTCTGTTACAGCTGTAGTCTACATATTTACAACTTCAAACCTCTTGTATAAAAACTATTAGTTATACAACAAAATCAACTCGTCTATTTTGTTTAGCAAACCTTGTGATTACCCAATCGATGTTTATAGTGATGTCACGATGAATGTGCAGCAATGCACGGATAGGAAACTGGGGCTTTTTTCGCACCAAAAATTTTTGCCGACGTCCAAACTGCAAGCTTGGTTGGCAATTTAAGCTGTGACTTTCTCCCTTTGTCGGTACCAACTCGACTTGCCGAAACTGTAACGTACCTTCATACTTTTCTCGAAGCTCGATGTAAGAGTCGCAAAACACGCCGTTGCAATTTGTACGAATATTTTTGGTGCGCTAAACGCATCAAATTTCTATCCATGAAGCTTGCAAAAAAATTGTTCTGGTTTTGTACGTTTGGTTATTTTGTGATTGCTTTTTAGTGATACCATTTTTCTTAACAATTTCGATTCTCTGACCCCCCCCCCCCCAAAACCAAACTCTAGATCCGCGCCTGGGACAATATAGCTGTAGGTTGGGCAGTCTTGCCCCAGGCTATGTGTGAATCGAAAGACAATGTGGCCTGAGTTTTCTCCCTCTGAGTAACGGCAAGTGAAACAGCGAGTGGCTACTTACTTAGATATATCCACGCAGGCAAGAGCAGGTATAAAGGACTGTTTTTTAAAATATAAGTCAACACTAATGGAAGATATTCCCACGACTGGCTTCTCTGACTTCTCTATTATTCTCATACCATCCAAGCGAAAGCAAATAGGGAAATAACAAGAACCGTGAAAGACGCAGATCTTAGCAAAAATTAAAATCATAAAAAAAAAATCCAGTTCAACAATGTATTCTAAGAACTATCCGCAAATTTACTCTTAACATTATCCGCAGCTTATCCGCTTAGCCATGCAAACTATATCCGCATGGTGAAACATTTTGCGGATATCCACAGGTTTATCCGCGGATATCCGCATCCGCCTAGGGCTTTACCAATAGTTACAGTGGCCATATTGTTTACAGTCAAAATCGGGACAGCCTTGTTGGGGGGATTGTTGGAGGATAGAGAGATTATAGTTTGACTCTAACATATAGAGTTTCTTTTAAGTTATGGCCTTTTACAAAATGTAATTTTAAGAAGTTCCACAAAAATCGATCCACCAAAAATCCAATATTGGGAGATAAATGAATACAACGTTTATATTAGTGTTTTTTTTATTTATTTATGCAAGTGCCTTACAAGTTTTTTGAGAGAAAAAAATAAAACATTAGTAAGTTTATTTTTAAGTTTCTTAATTTACATCTTATGATTACAATGTCCAAAAAAATGACGAGCCTTACAGTTATCGCATATGATGTGTAACATCTGACATAGGTGAAACCTCACGTGAAATTGTTGATACACCGGTATTTTATACTATTATTGGCACAAATATTAATCTATTGTAAAAGGGAGTGTTTTACAGATATTTTAGTACATAATACGGGACTCATTTTATTAGATGATTTGTAGCTTCCACCAGCACTAGCTGAATACGATATGGATCAACTAGATTAATAGACGCGACACCGCTCATAACCTTAAATTCCTTATAAACAGGTCCTCTTCATTCACAGACCAACACGTAATTTCATATGGGTTCTGTTAAAATGAGCCATATTGATATGATAAATATCGTTTAAAATGATAATCTGGTAGCAAAAATATCTACCCCGTCCGAGATTCGAACCCAAGATGTCCAGATTCACAGTCATAAGCACTAACCCCACAGCTATTTCGACTACGCAAATTTTGTCCACAAGATGGTGACTTATTTCCACGTTCCAATAATACTGCATTACGGAATTAAGTTTCATTTATATTTTGCTTGTTTCGATAACGTTCCTGCGTGAAATTGAGTTTAAAATGCCTTATGAATAGGCCCTCTTGTGAGTCAAGAGAATGCATTCAGTAATAGTTCATGAAGGCTTGCTCAATTCTCGTATAACCACAACGATTATATTATATTGATGACTGCATTACCGTTATGTGGGTTAATATTTGAATAGCCATTGTGCAGAAACATAATACCGGCAATGCCGACTACTTACAATGTTTGATATTAAGGCATTTTACTATTTAAATACTGATACGAAGACTTCGAACATGTACCATGTCATTTGTTTCAATCACTTGACACCGGAGTTCGCATGAGCGTTTTCCGTTCAGTATGTCATATACATTCCACATGGCCGAGAGTACGACACCACGCGCTCATTGTTTCTCGTACCACTGACAGCTGGGTCTTACCACTGCCCGCTGGATCGATCGATCGAGCGGGCAGTGCATACTTCTGGTTTCCACCACTGCCAGCTAGTACACTTCCGTTTGATCGATCGAGCGGGCAGTGCATACTTCCGTTCGATCCACCACTGCCAGCTCGATCGTTCCGATCCACTTCCGTCCCCAATTTTCAAAATCACTCCCACGAAACTATCCAGCAACCGAGCGGAAAGATGTTACACATCAAAAAATTCTTACTGAGTCTTTACAAGCGCCTGAATTCTTTACGAACTAGGACAGAGTCATGGATATTTCAAAACGAAACGTATTTTCGTTATAGTTACAGTGACCATATTTTTTACAGTCAAAATCGAGACAGCCTTGTTGGGAGGATTGTTGGAGGATAGAGAGATTATAGTTTGACTCTAACATATGGAGTTTCTTTTAAGTTACGGCCTTTTTTCTGATAATTATAATGCAAAGCAAAAATTATGATTCGATCGTTGGAAATGTGTTATTTATGATTTTTTTTTCGAATAGTCTGCATGACCATTGAAAATGGCATTCTTGGCAAGTATTACAGGAAATGGCTTGGCATTAAGAGCCACGCGCCGATCAGATCGGCACTCGCTGCTCGCGCCAAAAGTACCAAAGCCGATTCAATCGGCGCTCTGTTTATTTTATATTTGTAGATTTCTGTAGGCATATGTCCGTGATTAATTCATACTGTTGGAAAGCTGAGATTTCAGGCTTGCCTGTGCAATGTTTACTTCTTTCCTTCGAAGTCCGTTACGCGATAGGTTTGAGTTTGTATTCACGCCCTCCCTTTGCGCTCCCCCAATCACGCGTGTTCCCGCCAAAATTGCGGTGCAGTTGTTTTCTTCCTGTTGAAGTTTTCTGCCTACAGATGTATCTAAGAACTTTCTACAGCTGGAAAACGTAGTGTTTCTTCGAATATGACTCTTAGGTGTCCTTAATTTAGGCTCAAAACTTATTTTTTACAAAAAGATAAATTGAAAGATTGAACAATTATCAGAATAACCTCAATTAAAAAGGTTTAGATGCCGTATTTACTTTTATGAATAATGTATGAAAGAATGAGGTATTGGTTATAATGCAAAGCAAAAATAATGATTCTATCGTTGGAAATGTGGTAGGCCTATTTATGATTTTTTTTCGAATAGTCTGCATGACCATTGAAAATGACTTGGCATTCTTGGCTAGTATTTCAGGAAATGGCTTGGCAGTAAGAGGGTTTTAGGCCTACACGTATTTTTCAGAGAATTATTATTAATTTTTTCCAACTTAAAAATCGGGACACTTATATTAATATTCATGATCCCGGGACATGCTCCTTTGAATCGGGACTGTTCCGATGTTTTCGGGATGTATGGTCACCGTACCCATAGGGGAAATTTTAGTAGAATGTCATCCCAAGTTTTAGCCAAGAAGACAAAGTGATTTGGCAACATTGACGCAAAGTGTGACTAAGAGAGTGACGTCAAGTATGGAATATGATGTTACCTCCAGCATTAAGGGGCTAATAAAGAGGTCTTCCTAATTAACACAGTTAAGCCCAATCAACTGTAGAAACATCTTAGCTGTAGTTTTCTTTTCCCTCATCATGTCTCTAGTGTCTTGTCGCCGGGTCAAGGATGATGACGATAATAATAATAATAATAATAATAATAATAAAAATAATAAAAATAATAATAATAATATCGTATGGCCTCGGGTGCCGGGTGCAACCTTTGTTATTTGACACCCAGAGGGCAGCTTGCATTTCGAAATTTTTGTTGTTCCTTAGAACGCTATGAAAGTCAAAGAGGTTAGATATTGTTACGTTCCACCCCCCTAGTGGCACTTTTGTTAACTGGATTACGGTGGGTTGAAGCACAACACAGATTGTTTCTTTAAAGAAATAATTAACTTTATTGCGGCCAGAAAATTACACTACTCATCAGCAAATACAAGCAATTGGAACCTTACTCCAGTTTCCTCAAGTCTCTTCCTTGAGCACTCTTGGCCCTTTCACTTGTCAACAGACTACAGAAGTTAATCCGTCCTAATGAGTACGGTGGCCTATACAGAAACTACCTGCTCCTCTCCCTTATTGTACACTGACTACTGTTACTTACGATCACTTATTGCAGGCTGTTCACAAGCTGGGAGAAACAATGCCACTGGATTTCGTAACTCGCACGGCACTTCGTCACCACACTTCTGTCGCTCAGGAAAACACGCACTAGCTCAGAAACACAGACCCACAGAAAGCTCGACCCCTTACTGTTGAAGCCGCTTATATAGCAGGCTGGTGACTCAATGAATTCTAGAATCGTCCAGGACACACGGCTTCTCGACATTTCCTTCACTGGTGGGGTCACGAATATTCTGGACCATCCCTTTCACTTCGCAGCCCGTTGCGTAACGCGCACGCAATACACGTGGGGAGACCAGCCCAGCCCTGGGGCAGTTGTGACTCATGCGGCGAGCGACAACACAAACTCACAGCCGTAACAATATCTAAGCTCCTTGACACTATAGCGCTTTCTAGTAGAAAAAGGAGGAACTTAATCTTTTGTCTTGGTGGAAAATCCCGAGATTAATTCTGCCATTATGAACACGGCCTACTGAATTCAAATGGGTTCTTTAACATGCCAACAACATATGACATGCGTGTGGTATTTTTTGTCGTCTCTCAAAAATTCCTTACCATGGCCAGCAGCGAACCTGCAAGTTTGGGGTTGGTAGACCGACACGATAACCACTCACCCTGTTGTTGTTGTTGTTGTTGTTGTTGTTGTTGTTGTTTTTGTTGTTTGAATTAGGGACAATTCCAGCCTCGTATACTGCTTTATTGTGGTGTCTGCCGGAAGGTGGCGGCAGTGGCCTTAAGTAAGGAACCAACCTGGCATTTGCCTGGGGTAGTAGTGGGAAACCGTGCGAAAACAATTGAGACGTTCCCGTCGAGAAGAGCGAACTCAACAAACGCATGTTTCGATAAAAATGTTTTTGTACATAACAGCATGTTATTTCGTGACAAATATCTTATATAGTGCTTTCATGCCAGGGTGTATAAATACTTGTTTTCCCGCCTAATGTAATTGGGCACAACAAATTTGTGTTGACCGACTGAATAGCTTTCTTTATCAAACTTTTCTACCAAGGGCGGACTTGATATACTCGTATTATTCCTGCTTTGTGATTTCATCCTAAAGTATTTATTTTAATTACAGTGCCATATCCCCTCCAGGGACGTAGGTGACCTGAATTAGAGGCCTTGACTTCGTCAAGGGATCACTAACCAGGCATCCCGAGCCGGAGTTTGCGTGTGGTAGGGTGGCCACTTCCTCCTCGTCCTGCCACAGCATCCGGCAGGTTCCCATTTTGCATCTCGAGGCTGGGATACCCCGTACCAAGACTTTTTTAAATTCTTGGCAGAGCGGGGGATCTAACCCGGTACCTCGGGGGTGACAGCCAACAGTGCTATACCAAACGTCAGGTCAAGTCCTGAGGAAAATATCCCTGCGCGCATCTCCTCTCTCTCTCTCTCTGTCCGTTCTCGTGTTTCCTGTATGTAAACTCTAGATTGTCATCCCTCAACTTACTATGTACAGTACATTTCAAGTCCTTTGTTTGCACCTTTTACTTAACTCCTCTCCACTTTTATTACCATTGAAGTATTTTATTGGCGATACAAGCTTTACAGCTGCAGTTTAACCACGTCTACCGTACTTGAGGAAGCCATGTTGAACTTTGTGCAATCGTAAGAGTGTTGCCAAACTTTGAGCCTGATTCACCATAAAAATCGAATTACCCTGGTAGTGTTTCGCGGCTCAAATACGGTTCTTACACAACTAAATGTAATATAATATCAAATTTGTACTGAATTACACTGCCTATAGTTCCAAATACTAGAAAAACTATAATCACACGCACAATTCATCACATGGAAAGCAAAGCTGGTAAATATCCCAAATACGTGAAAATGAAAAGAAAAACAAGATGTTCAGTAAAGAACATATAGCCTACTTTCTCCTAAATGTATGAGTATAGTTATAACTCGTTGTTATTATCAAAGAGTATAATAGAATCATTTCTTGGTTGAAGACCCTAGAAACTATTTACCTCTACCAAACGCCACAACCTAGAAAAAAACTACTACCATCATTGAAGAAAGATAGATAAGAAGTATCTCAAGAATGTAATGGATCTGGAGACATAATCGACCAGACTGGCTGCGTGGCTCTGCGGTAACGTTCTCGCTTGCTGGGCCCTAGGTTACAGGTTCGTATCCTGGCGCAGTCAGCTGGCATTTGAGGGTGCACAAATGTGAGGGAGCCGTGTCAGTAGATTTACTGGCACGTTAAAGATCCCCTTCGGGCCAAAATTCCGGCACCCCGGCGTATCTAAAAGCAGCAGTAGTTAAAAGGGTCGTAAAACAAATAACATTATTATTATTGTTATTATTACATAATCGACCTGCCGTGGGCAACATCCAACTTTGAGTTGAGGCATGTCTTTACACGTCTGGTTGTGCATGGCTTTCACAACCCTAATTGAATTAACAAATCTTTCCATGTCCCTACAGAGACGTGTGTATACAAACTATGTGGATATTTTCGATTGCTATTCGCCTGAAATAAAAGTATTAATAACCTGAACTAGTACCAGCGGCTAGAATTCAGTTACTATGTGAAATAGTTTTGTTCTTTACTTCAAATAACATTTTCAAATGACGCACAATAGGCTGTAACAAACCCTTTAAAATAAGAAGTAAAAATGTATCATAGTATCATCCTGTCATTCTTCAAATTCGATGCGCATAGAATGCCAATGGTATACCATCAATGGAGTCCCATGTAGACCAGTCGTGAAATCTAGTGGAGAAATATCGAACAATATAATCCTAACAGGGCGAGTGCATTCTAGCGGCCATAAGAAGAAACTTTTCAATAAAATCTGGAAGTTAATAAGTAGGCCGGCGTGCAGTTACCTTTTTGGCTGCTGGCGAATTATGTTTTAATTAAATATATGTTTTGCACCGTAATATGCACAATATAAGGCTTAATTTTAAAATGTCTGAGTCATTACAAAGCAACAAATATGTAAAATTTCAATCAAAAATCCAAACTCTGATGGGGTTTGAACCATAGGCATATGAATGACAGACTAACGCTTTACCACGGAGCCATTTGTGCCAACGAACATTGATCTATATAAAATGACTTACATAGAACTTGTTAGCAAATAATGATTTAGACCTAACGATTTCATCAGTGGAGTATATTATTTATGTATAAAGCATTTCATACTAAGTTTATTTATTTTGTATCAGTACGCTATATTGCATGCAATACTCAAATTAGTGAAATATAAGTCAGGCACAAGATATCCGCTGCCATCTTGTCTTCTTACCGAGACGGCTCAGCTTTTTAAAATCACTTCTGCACTATAGTATTACAAAATAAACTTTTAATTTCGAACGTGCCTCTTCCTTTAGAACAGTTAAATCGATTCTCGGCTCGATAATCGGAACTGGTGGGTCCCATGATATGGATTATAAAGTTTGCATAATTCGCACGGCCGCCATCCTGAAATGGTACGGCGGATGACCTTGTTGTTTGGTCACAAGACGCGTCCTATATGAAGGTATGTTATGACCAAATTTGGTAGAGATCGGATAATTTGGTTAGTCGCTATTTGATTTTACGTTTTGAACGTTTGAGTGGCCGCCATTCAGATTTGGTAAAGATGGCGGCGATATAAAACATGACACTGAGGTGCCCTTTGCTTGTTCTACCTCTGTACCAAATTTCGTTCAATTCGGTTTCACCGTGTTCGAATTGATAGGGGGGCAGACATTCAGAGTACACACACACACACACACACACACACAGAGACTCACACACACGCACACACACACACAGACAGACACACAATTTTTGGCCCTGTAGTGATCTCATAAGTCTACTTTCATTTTTTGCGAAAATCGAAAGTAGGCTAAAAAACACCTTAGAGTTTTACAAAGGAAATTCTGAAAAGTAATCTATCCAGCTTATGGAAACAGCAAAATTCGCTGCAAAATCTTGTGCGCCAAAAACAAGCAGCAAAAGTGGGAAATATTTTCTGGTGAGTTTTAGCCTGTTCACAGAACAGAACATCAAAGGGAGCGATTAGGTCTTGAGGTGACTAGAGGTATAGCCAGCCTCTGCGCCTTGAGGTGACTAGAGGTATAGCCAGCCACTGCGCCTTGAGGTGACTAGAGGTATAGCCAGCCACTGCGCCTCGAGGTGACTAGAGGTATAGCCAGCCACTGCGCCTCGAGGTGACTAGAGGTATAGCCAGCCACTGCGCCTTGAGGTGACTAGAGGTATAGCCAGCCACTGCGCCTTGAGGTGACTAGAGGTATAGCCAGCCACTGCGCCTTGAGGTGACTAGAGGTATAGCCAGCCACTGCGCCTTGAGGTGACTAGAGGTATAGCCAGCCACTGCGCCTTGAGGTGACTAGAGGTATAGCCAGCCACTGCGCCTTGAGGTGACTAGAGGTATAGCCAGCCACTGCGCCTTGAGGTGACTAGAGGTATAGCCAGCCACTGCGCCTTGAGGTGACTAGAGGTATAGCCAGCCACTGCGCCTTGAGGTGACTAGAGGTATAGCCAGCCACTGCGCCTTGAGGTGACTAGAGGTATAGCCAGCCACTGCGCCTTGAGGTGACTAGAGGTATAGCCAGCCACTGCGCCTTGAGGTGACTAGAGGTATAGCCAGCCACTGCGCCTTGAGGTGACTAGAGGTATAGCCAGCCACTGCGCCTTGAGGTGACTAGAGGTATAGCCAGCCACTGCGCCTTGAGGTGACTAGAGGTATAGCCAGCCACTGCGCCTTGAGGTGACTAGAGGTATAGCCAGCCTCTGCGCCTTGAGGTGACTAGAGGTATAGCCAGCCACTGCGCCTTGAGGTGACTAGAGGTATAGCCAGCCTCTGCGCCTTGAGGTGACTAGAGGTATAGCCAGCCACTGCGCCTTGAGGTGACTAGAGGTATAGCCAGCCACTGCGCCTTGAGGTGACTAGAGGTATAGCCAGCCACTGCGCCTTGAGGTGACTAGAGGTATAGCCAGCCACTGCGCCTTGAGGTGACTAGAGGTATAGCCAGCCACTGCGCCTTGAGGTGACTAGAGGTATAGCCAGCCACTGCGCCTTGAGGTGACTAGAGGTATAGCCAGCCTCTGCGCCTTGAGGTGACTAGAGGTATAGCCAGCCACTGCGCCTTGAGGTGACTAGAGGTATAGCCAGCCTCTGCGCCTTGAGGTGACTAGAGGTATAGCCAGCCACTGCGCCTTGAGGTGACTAGAGGTATAGCCAGCCACTGCGCATTGAGGTGACTAGAGGTATAGCCAGCCACTGCGCCTTGAGGTGACTAGAGGTATAGCCAGCCACTGCGCCTTGAGGTGACTAGAGGTATAGCCAGCCACTGCGCCTTGAGGTGACTAGAGGTATAGCCAGCCACTGCGCCTTGAGGTGACTAGAGGTATAGCCAGCCACTGCGCCTTGAGGTGACTAGAGGTATAGCCAGCCACTGCGCCTTGAGGTGACTAGAGGTATAGCCAGCCACTGCGCCTTGAGGTGACTAGAGGTATAGCCAGCCTCTGCGCCTTGAGGTGACTAGAGGTATAGCCAGACACTGCGCCTTGAGGTGACTAGAGGTATGCCAGCCTCTGCGCCTTGAGGTGACTAGAGGTATAGCCAGCCACTGCGCCTTGAGGTGACTAGAGGTATAGCCAGCCACTGCGCCTTGAGGTGACTAGAGGTATAGCCAGCCACTGCGCCTTGAGGTGACTAGAGGTATAGCCAGCCACTGCGCCTTGAGGTGACTAGAGGTATAGCCAGCCTCTGCGCCTTGAGGTGACTAGAGGTATAGCCAGCCACTGCGCCTTGAGGTGACTAGAGGTATAGCCAGCCTCTGCGCCTTGAGGTGACTAGAGGTATAGCCAGCCACTGCGCCTTGAGGTGACTAGAGGTATAGCCAGCCACTGCGCCTTGAGGTGACTAGAGGTATAGCCAGCCACTGCGCCTTGAGGTGACTAGAGGTATAGCCAGCCACTGCGCCTTGAGGTGACTAGAGGTATAGCCAGCCACTACGCCTTGAGGTGACTAGAGGTATAGCCAGCCACTGCGCCTTGAGGTGACTAGAGGTATAGCCAGCCACTGCGCCTTGAGGTGACTAGAGGTATAGCCAGCCACTGCGCCTTGAGGTGACTAGAGGTATAGCCAGCCACTGCGCCTTGAGGTGACTAGAGGTATAGCCAGCCACTGCGCCTTGAGGTGACTAGAGGTATAGCCAGCCACTGCGCCTTGAGGTGACTAGAGGTATAGCCAGCCACTGCGCCTTGAGGTGACTAGAGGTATAGCCAGCCACTGCGCCTTGAGGTGAGTAGAGGTATAGCCAGCCACTGCGCCTTGAGGTGACTAGAGGTATAGCCAGCCACTGCGCCTTGAGGTGACTAGAGGTATAGCCAGCCTCTGCGCCTTGAGGTGACTAGAGGTATAGCCAGCCTCTGCGCCTTGAGGTGACTAGAGGTATAGCGAGCCACTGCACCTTGAGGTGACTAGAGGTATAGCCAGCCACTGCGCCTTGAGGTGACTAGAGGTATAGCCAGGCACTGCGCCTTGAGGTGACTAGAGGTATAGCCAGCCACTGCGCCTTGAGGTGACTAGAGGTATAGCCAGCCTCTGCGCCTTGAGGTGACTAGAGGTATAGCGAGCCACTGCACCTTGAGGTGACTAGAGGTATAGCCAGCCACTGCGCCTTGAGGTGACTAGAGGTATAGCCAGCCACTGCGCCTTGAGGTGACTAGAGGTATAGCCAGCCACTGCGCCTTGAGGTGACTAGAGGTATAGCCAGCATCTGCGCCTTGAGGTGACTAGAGGTATAGCCAGCCACTACGCCTTGAGGTGACTAGAGGTATAGCCAGCCACTGCGCCTTGAGGTGACTAGAGGTATAGCCAGCCACTGCGCCTTGAGGTGACTAGAGGTATAGCCAGCCACTGCACCTTGAGGTGACTAGAGGTATAGCCAGCCACTGCGCCTTGAGGTGACTAGAGGTATAGCCAGCCACTACGCCTTGAGGTGACTAGAGGTATAGCCAGCCACTGCGCCTTGAGGTGACTAGAGGTATAGCCAGCCACTGCACCTTGAGGTGACTAGAGGTATAGCCAGCCACTGCGCCTTGAGGTGACTAGAGGTATAGCCAGCCACTACGCCTTGAGTTGACTAGAGGTATAGCCAGCCACTGCGCCTTGAGGTGACTCGAGGTATAGCCAGCCACTGCGCCTTGAGGTGACTAGAGGTATAGCCAGCCACTGCGCCTTGAGGTGACTAGAGGTATAGCCAGCCACTGCGCCTTGAGGTGACTAGAGGTATAGCCAGCCACTGCGCCTCGAGGTGACTAGAGGTATAGCCAGCCACTGCGCCTTGAGGTGACTAGAGGTATAGCCAGCCTCTGCGCCTTGAGGTGACTAGAGGTATAGCGAGCCACTGCACCTTGAGGTGACTAGAGGTATAGCCAGCCACTGCGCCTTGAGGTGACTAGAGGTATAGCCAGCCACTGCGCCTTGAGGTGACTAGAGGTATAGCCAGCCACTGCGCCTTGAGGTGACTAGAGGTATAGCCAGCCTCTGCGCCTTGAGGTGACTAGAGGTATAGCGAGCCACTGCACCTTGAGGTGACTAGAGGTATAGCCAGCCACTGCGCCTTGAGGAGACTAGAGGTATAGCCAGCCACTGCGCCTGGAGGTGACTAGAGGTATAGCCTGCCTCTGCGCCTCGAGGTGACTAGAGGTATAGCCAGCCTCTGCGCCTCGAGGTGACTAGAGGTATAGCCAGCCACTGCGCCTCGAGGTGACTAGAGGTATAGCCAGCCACTGCGCCTCGAGGTGACTAGAGGTATAGCCAGCCACTGCGCCTCGAGGTGACTAGAGGTATAGCCAGCCTCTGCGCCTCGAGGTGACTAGAGGTATAGCCAGCCTCTGCGCCTCGAGGTGACTAGAGGTATAGCCAGCCACTGCGCCTCGAGGTGACTAGAGGTATAGCCAGCCACTGCGCCTTGAGGTGACTAGAGGTATAGCCAGCCACTGCGCCTTGAGGTGACTAGAGGTATAGCCAGCCACTGCGCCTTGAGGTGACTAGAGGTATAGCCAGCCACTGCGCCTTGAGGTGACTAGAGGTATAGCCAGCCACTGCGCCTCGAGGTGACTAGAGGTATAGCCAGCCACTGCGCCTCGAGGTGACTAGAGGTATAGCCAGCCACTGCGCCTTGAGGTGACTAGAGGTATAGCCAGCCACTGCGCCTCGAGGTGACTAGAGGTATAGCCAGCCACTGCGCCTCGAGGTGACTAGAGGTATAGCCAGCCACTGCGCCTCGAGGTGACTAGAGGTATAGCCAGCCACTACGCCTCGAGGTGACTAGAGGTATAGCCAGCCACTGCGCCTCGAGGTGACTAGAGGTATAGCCAGCCACTGCGCCTTGAGGTGACTAGAGGTATAGCCAGCCACTGCGCCTTGAGGTGACTAGAGGTATAGCCAGCCACTGCGCCTTGAGGTGACTAGAGGTATAGCCAGCCTCTGCGCCTTGAGGTGACTAGAGGTATAGCCAGCCACTGCGCCTTGAGGTGACTAGAGGTATAGCCAGCCACTGCGCCTCGAGGTGACTAGAGGTATAGCCAGCCACTGCGCCTCGAGGTTACTAGAGGTATAGCCAGCCACTGCGCCTTGAGGTGACTAGAGGTATAGCCACCCACTGCGCCTTGAGGTGACTAGAGGTATAGCCAGCCACTGCGCCTTGAGGTGACTAGAGGTATAGCCAGCCACTGCGCCTTGAGGTGACTAGAGGTATAGCCAGCCACTGCGCCTTGAGGTGACTAGAGGTATAGCCAGCCTCTGCGCCTTGAGGTGACTAGAGGTATAGCCAGCCTCTGCGCCTTGAGGTGACTAGAGGTATAGCCAGCCACTGCGCCTTGAGGTGACTAGAGGTATAGCCAGCCACTGCGCCTTGAGGTGACTAGAGGTATAGCCAGCCACTGCGCCTTGAGGTGACTAGAGGTATAACCAGCCACTGCGCCTTGAGGTGACTAGAGGTATAGCCAGCCTCTGCGCTTGAGGTGACTAGAGGTATAGCCAGCCACTGCGCCTTGAGGTGACTAGAGGTATAGCCAGCCTCTGCGCCTTGAGGTGACTAGAGGTATAGCCAGCCACTGCGCCTTGAGGTGACTAGAGGTATAGCCAGCCACTGCGCCTTGAGGTGACTAGAGGTATAGCCAGCCACTGCGCCTTGAGGTGACTAGAGGTATAGCCAGCCACTGCGCCTTGAGGTGACTAGAGGTATAGCCAGCCACTACGCCTTGAGGTGACTAGAGGTATAGCCAGCCACTGCGCCTTGAGGTGACTAGAGGTATAGCCAGCCACTGCGCCTTGAGGTGACTAGAGGTATAGCCAGCCACTGCGCCATGAGGTGACTAGAGCTATAGCCAGCCTCTGCGCCTTGAGGTGACTAGAGGTATAGCCAGCCACTGCGCCTTGAGGTGACTAGAGGTATAGCCAGCCACTGCGCCTTGAGGTGACTAGAGGTATAGCCAGCCACTGCGCCTTGAGGTGACTAGAGGTATAGCCAGCCACTGCGCCTTGAGGTGACTAGAGGTATAGCCAGCCACTGCGCCTTGAGGTGACTAGAGGTATAGCCAGCCACTGCGCCTTGAGGTGACTAGAGGTATAGCCAGCCTCTGCGCCTTGAGGTGACTAGAGGTATAGCCAGCCACTGCGCCTTGAGGTGACTAGAGGTATAGCCAGCCTCTGCGCCTTGAGGTGACTAGAGGTATAGCAAGCCACTGCACCTTGAGGTGACTAGAGGTATAGCCAGCCACTGCGCCTTGAGGTGACTAGAGGTATAGCCAGCCACTGCGCCTTGAGGTGACTAGAGGTATAGCCAGCCACTGCGCCTTGAGGTGACTAGAGGTATAGCCAGCCTCTGCGCCTTGAGGTGACTAGAGGTATAGCGAGCCACTGCACCTTGAGGTGACTAGAGGTATAGCCAGCCACTGCGCCTTGAGGTGACTAGAGGTATAGCCATACACTGCGCCTTGAGGTGACTAGAGGTATAGCGAGCCACTGCACCTTGAGGTGACTAGAGGTATAGCCAGCCACTGCGCCTTGAGGTGACTAGAGGTATAGCCAGCCACTGCGCCTTGAGGTGACTAGAGGTATAGCCAGCCACTGCGCCTTGAGGTGACTAGAGGTATAGCCAGCCTCTGCGCCTTGAGGTGACTAGAGGTATAGCGAGCCACTGCACCTTGAGGTGACTAGAGGTATAGCCAGCCACTGCGCCTTGAGGAGACTAGAGGTATAGCCAGCCACTGCGCCTGGAGGTGACTAGAGGTATAGCCTGCCTCTGCGCCTCGAGGTGACTAGAGGTATAGCCAGCCTCTAGGTCTTGAGGTGACTAGAGGTATAGCCAGCCACTGCGCCTCGAGGTGACTAGAGGTATAGCCAGCCACTGCGCCTTGAGGTGACTAGAGGTATAGCCAGCCACTGCGCCTCGAGGTGACTAGAGGTATAGCCAGCCTCTGCGCCTCGAGGTGACTAGAGGTATAGCCAGCCTCTGCGCCTCGAGGTGACTAGAGGTATAGCCAGCCACTGCGCCTTGAGGTGACTAGAGGTATAGCCAGCCACTGCGCCTTGAGGTGACTAGAGGTATAGCCAGCCACTGCGCCTTGAGGTGACTAGAGGTATAGCCAGCCACTGCGCCTCGAGGTGACTAGAGGTATAGCCAGCCACTGCGCCTCGAGGTGACTAGAGGTATAGCCAGCCACTGCGCCTCGAGGTGACTAGAGGTATAGCCAGCCACTGCGCCTCGAGGTGACTAGAGGTATAGCCAGCCACTGCGCCTCGAGGTGACTAGAGGTATAGCCAGCCACTGCGCCTCGAGGTGACTAGAGGTATAGCCAGCCACTGCGCCTCGAGGTGACTAGAGGTATAGCCAGCCACTGCGCCTCGAGGTGACTAGAGGTATAGCCAGCCACTGCGCCTCGAGGTGACTAGAGGTATAGCCAGCCACTGCGCCTTGAGGTGACTAGAGGTATAGCCAGCCACTGCGCCTTGAGGTGACTAGAGGTATAGCCAGCCTCTGCGCCTTGAGGTGACTAGAGGTATAGCCAGCCACTGCGCCTTGAGGTGACTAGAGGTATAGCCAGCCACTGCGCCTCGAGGTGACTAGAGATATAGCCAGCCACTGCGCTTCGAGGTTACTAGAGGTATAGCCAGCCACTGCGCCTTGAGGTGACTAGAGGTATAGCCAGCCACTGCGCCTTGAGGTGACTAGAGGTATAGCCACCCACTGCGCCTTGAGGTGACTAGAGGTATAGCCAGCCACTGCGCCTTGAGGTGACTAGAGGTATAGCCAGCCACTGCGCCTTGAGGTGACTAGAGGTATAGCCAGCCACTGCGCCTTGAGGTGACTAGAGGTATAGCCAGCCTCTGCGCCTTGAGGTGACTAGAGGTATAGCCAGCCTCTGCGCCTTGAGGTGACTAGAGGTATAGCCAGCCACTGCGCCTTGAGGTGACTAGAGGTATAGCCAGCCACTGCGCCTTGAGGTGACTTGAGGTATAGCCAGCCACTGCGCCTTGAGGTGACTAGAGGTATAGCCAGCCTCTGCGCTTGAGGTGACTAGAGGTATAGCCAGCCACTGCGCCTTGAGGTGACTAGAGGTATAGCCAGCCTCTGCGCCTTGAGGTGACTAGAGGTATAGCCAGCCACTGCGCCTTGAGGTGACTAGAGGTATAGCCAGCCACTGCGCCTTGAGGTGACTAGAGGTATAGCCAGCCACTGCGCCTTGAGGTGACTAGAGGTATAGCCAGCCACTGCGCCTTGAGGTGACTAGAGGTATAGCCAGCCACTGCGCCTTGAGGTGACTAGAGGTATAGCCAGCCACTACGCCTTGAGGTGACTAGAGGTATAGCCAGCCACTGCGCCTTGAGGTGACTAGAGGTATAGCCAGCCACTGCGCCTTGAGGTGACTAGAGGTATAGCCAGCCACTGCGCCATGAGGTGACTAGAGCTATAGCCAGCCTCTGCGCCTTGAGGTGACTAGAGGTATAGCCAGCCACTGCGCCTTGAGGTGACTAGAGGTATAGCCAGCCACTGCGCCTTGAGGTGACTAGAGGTATAGCCAGCCACTGCGCCTTGAGGTGACTAGAGGTATAGCCAGCCACTGCGCCTTGAGGTGACTAGAGGTATAGCCAGCCACTGCGCCTTGAGGTGACTAGAGGTATAGCCAGCCACTGCGCCTTGAGGTGACTAGAGGTATAGCCAGCCTCTGCGCCTTGAGGTGACTAGAGGTATAGCCAGCCACTGCGCCTTGAGGTGACTAGAGGTATAGCCAGCCTCTGCGCCTTGAGGTGACTAGAGGTATAGCGAGCCACTGCACCTTGAGGTGACTAGAGGTATAGCCAGCCACTGCGCCTTGAGGTGACTAGAGGTATAGCCAGCCACTGCGCCTTGAGGTGACTAGAGGTATAGCCAGCCACTGCGCCTTGAGGTGACTAGAGGTATAGCCAGCCTCTGCGCCTTGAGGTGACTAGAGGTATAGCGAGCCACTGCACCTTGAGGTGACTAGAGGTATAGCCAGCCACTGCGCCTTGAGGTGACTAGAGGTATAGCCAGCCACTGCGCCTTGAGGAGACTAGAGGTATAGCCAGCCTCTGCGCCTTGAGGTGACTTGTGGTATATCCAGCCACTACGCCTTGAGGTGACTAGAGGTATAGCCAGCCACTGCGCCTTGAGGTGACTAGAGGTATAGCCAGCCACTGCGCCTTGAGATGACTAGAGGTATAGCCAGCACTGCACCTTGAGGTGACTAGAGGTATAGCCAGCCACTGCGCCTTGAGGTGACTAGAGGTATAGCCAGCCACTACGCCTTGAGGTGACTAGAGGTATAGCCAGCCACTGCGCCTTGAGGTGACTAGAGGTATAGCCAGCCACTGCACCTTGAGGTGACTAGAGGTATAGCCAGCCACTGCACCTTGAGGTGACTAGAGGTATAGCCAGCCACTACGCCTTGAGGTGACTAGAGGTATAGCCAGCCACTGCGCCTTGAGGTGACTCGAGGTATAGCCAGCCACTGCGCCTTGAGGTGACTAGAGGTATAGCCAGCCACTGCGCCTTGAGGTGACTAGAGGTATAGCCAGCCACTGCGCCTTGAGGTGACTAGAGGTATAGCCAGCCACTGCGCCTCGAGGTGACTAGAGGTATAGCCAGCGCCTGCGCCTTGAGGTGACTAGAGGTATAGCCAGCCTCTGCGCCTTGAGGTGACTAGAGGTATAGCGAGCCACTGCACCTTGAGGTGACTAGAGGTATAGCCAGCCACTGCGCCTTGAGGTGACTAGAGGTATAGCCAGCCACTGCGCCTTGAGGTGACTAGAGGTATAGCCAGCCACTGCGCCTTGAGGTGACTAGAGGTATAGCCAGCCTCTGCGCCTTGAGGTGACTAGAGGTATAGCGAGCCACTGCACCTTGAGGTGACTAGAGGTATAGCCAGCCACTGCGCCTTGAGGTGACTAGAGGTATAGCCAGCCACTGCGCCTTGAGGTGACTAGAGGTATAGCCAGCCTCTGCGCCTCGAGGTGACTAGAGGTATAGCCAGCCTCTGCGCCTTGAGGTGACTAGAGGTATAGCCAGCCACTGCGCCTCGAGGTGACTAGAGGTATAGCCAGCCACTGCGCCTTGAGGTGACTAGAGGTATAGCCAGCCACTGCGCCTTGAGGTGACTAGAGGTATAGCCAGCCTCTGCGCCTTGAGGTGACTAGAGGTATAGCCAGCCACTGCGCCTTGAGGTGACTAGAGGTATAGCCAGCCACTGCGCCTTGAGGTGACTAGAGGTATAGCCAGCCACTGCGCCTTGAGGTGACTAGAGGTATAGCCAGCCACTGCGCCTTGAGGTGACTAGAGGTATAGCCAGCCTCTGCGCCTCGAGGTGACTAGAGGTATAGCCAGCCTCTGCGCCTCGAGGTGACTAGAGGTATAGCCAGCCACTGCGCCTTGAGGTGACTAGAGGTATAGCCAGCCACTGCGCCTTGAGGTGACTAGAGGTATAGCCAGCCACTGCGCCTTGAGGTGACTAGAGGTATAGCCAGCCACTGCGCCTTGAGGTGACTAGAGGTATAGCCAGCCACTGCGCCTTGAGGTGACTAGAGGTATAGCCAGCCACTGCGCCTTGAGGTGACTAGAGGTATAGCCAGCCACTGCGCCTCGAGGTGACTAGAGGTATAGCCAGCCACTGCGCCTTGAGGTGACTAGAGGTATAGCCAGCCACTGCGCCTTGAGGTGACGAGAGGTATAGCCAGCCACTGCGCCTCGAGGTGACTAGAGGTATAGCCAGCCACTGCGCCTTGAGGTGACTAGAGGTATAGCCAGCCACTGCGCCTTGAGGTGACTAGAGGTATAGCCAGCCACTGCGCCTTGAGGTGACTAGAGGTATAGCCAGCCACTGCGCCTTGAGGTGACTAGAGGTATAGCCAGCCTCTGCGCCTTGAGGTGACTAGAGGTATAGCCAGCCACTGCGCCTTGAGGTGACTAGAGGTATAGCCAGCCACTGCGCCTTGAGGTGACTAGAGGTATAGCCAGCCACTGCGCCTTGAGGTGACTAGAGGTATAGCCAGCCACTGCGCCTCGAGGTGACTAGAGGTATAGCCAGCCACTGCGCCTTGAGGTGACTAGAGGTATAGCCAGCCACTGCGCCTCGAGGTGACTAGAGGTATAGCCAGCCACTACGCCTTGAGGTGACTAGAGGTATAGCCAGCCACTGCGCCTCGAGGTGACTAGAGGTATAGCCAGCCTCTGCGCCTCGAGGTGACTAGAGGTATAGCCAGCCTCTGCGCCTCGAGGTGACTAGAGGTATAGCCAGCCACTGCGCCTTGAGGTGACTAGAGGTATAGCCAGCCTCTGCGCCTTGAGGTGACTAGAGGTATAGCCAGCCTCTGCGCCTCGAGGTGACTAGAGGTATAGCCAGCCTCTGCGCCTTGAGGTGACTAGAGGTATAGCCAGCCACTGCGCCTTGAGGTGACTAGAGGTATAGCCAGCCACTGCGCCTTGAGGTGACTAGAGGTATAGCCAGCCACTGCGCCTTGAGGTGACTAGAGGTATAGCCAGCCACTGCGCCTTGAGGTGACTAGAGGTATAGCCAGCCACTGCGCCTTGAGGTGACTAGAGGTATAGCCAGCCACTGCGCCTTGAGGTGACTAGAGGTATAGCCAGCCACTGCGCCTCGAGGTGACTAGAGGTATAGCCAGCCACTACGCCTTGAGGTGACTAGAGGTATAGCCAGCCACTGCGCCTCGAGGTGACTAGAGGTATAGCCAGCCACTGCGCCTTGAGGTGACTGGAGGTATAGCCAGCCACTGCGCCTTGAGGTGACTGGAGGTATAGCCAGCCACTACGCCTTGAGGTGACTAGAGGTATAGCCAGCCACTGCGCCTTGAGGTGACTAGAGGTATAGCCAGCCACTGCGCCTTGAGGTGACTAGAGGTATAGCCAGCCACTGCGCCTTGAGGTGACTAGAGGTATAGCCAGCCTCTGCGCCTTGAGATGACTAGAGGTATAGCCAGCCACTGCGCCTCGAGGTGACTAGAGGTATAGCCAGCCACTGCGCCTTGACGTGACTAGAGGTATAGCCAGCCACTGCGCCTTGAGGTGACTAGAGGTATAGCCAGCCACTGCGCCTTGAGGTGACTAGAGGTATAGCCAGCCACTGCGCCTTGAGGTGACTAGAGGTATAGTCAGCCACTGCGCCTCGAGGTGACTAGAGGTATAGCCAGCCACTACGCCTTGAGGTGACTAGAGGTATAGCCAGCCACTGCGCCTTGAGGTGACTAGAGGTATAGCCAGCCACTGCGCCTTGAGGTGACTAGAGGTATAGCCAGCCACTGCGCCTCGAGGTGACTAGAGGTATAGCCAGCCACTGCGCCTTGAGGTGACTAGAGGTATAGCCAGCCACTGCGCCTTGAGGTGACTAGAGGTATAGCCAGCCACTGCGCCTCGAGGTGACTAGAGGTATAGCCAGCCACTACGCCTTGAGGTGACTAGAGGTATAGCCAGCCACTGCGCCTTGAGGTGACTAGAGGTATAGCCAGCCACTGCGCCTTGAGGTGACTAGAGGTATAGCCAGCCACTGCGCCTTGAGGTGACTAGAGGTATAGCCAGCCACTGCGCCTTGAGGTGACTAGAGGTATAGCCAGCCACTGCGCCTTGAGGTGACTAGAGGTATAGCCAGCCACTGCGCCTTGAGGTGACTAGAGGTATAGCCAGCCACTGCGCCTTGAGGTGACTAGAGGTATAGCCAGCCACTGCGCCTTGAGGTGACTAGAGGTATAGCCAGCCACTGCGCCTGGAGGTGACTAGAGGTATAGCCAGCCACTGCGCCTCGAGGTGACTAGAGATATAGCCAGCCTCTGCGCCTCGAGGTGACTAGAGGTATAGCCAGCCACTGCGCCTTGAGGTGACTAGAGGTATAGCCAGCCACTGCGCCTTGAGGTAACTAGAGGTATAGCCAGCCACTGCGCCTTGAGGTGACTAGAGGTATAGCCAGCCACTGCGCCTTCAGGTGACTAGAGGTATAGCCAGCCACTGCGCCTTGAGGTGACTAGAGGTATAGCCAGCCACTGCGCCTTCAGGTGACTAGAGGTATAGCCAGCCACTGCGCCTTGAGGTGACTAGAGGTATAGCCAGCCACTGCGCCTTGAGGTGACTAGAGGTATAGCCAGCCTCTGCGCCTTGAGGTGACTAGAGGTATAGCCAGCCACTGCGCCTTGAGGTGACTAGAGGTATAGCCAGCCACTGCGCCTCGAGGTGACTAGAGGTATAGCCAGCCTCTGCGCCTCGAGGTGACTAGAGGTATAGCCAGCCACTGCGCCTTGAGGTGACTAGAGGTATAGCCAGCCACTGCGCCTTGAGGTGACTAGAGGTATAGCCAGCCACTGCGCCTCGAGGTGACTAGAGGTATAGCCAGCCACTGCGCCTTGAGGTGACTAGAGGTATAGCCAGCCTCTGCGCCTCGAGGTGACTAGAGGTATAGCCAGCCACTGCGCCTTGAGGTGACTAGAGGTATAGCCAGCCACTGCGCCTCGAGGTGACTAGAGGTATAGCCAGCCTCTGCGCCTCGAGGTGACTAGAGGTATAGCCAGCCACTGCGCCTCGAGGTGACTAGAGGTATAGCCAGCCACTGCGCCTGGAGGTGACTAGAGGTATAGCCAGCCTCTGCGCCTCGAGGTGACTAGAGGTATAGCCAGCCTCTGCGCCTCGAGGTGACTAGAGGTATAGCCAGCCACTGCGCCTCGAGGTGACTAGAGGTATAGCCAGCCACTGCGCCTTGAGGTGACTAGAGGTATAGCCAGCCACTGCGCCTTGAGGTGACTAGAGGTATAGCCAGCCACTGCGCCTTGAGGTGACTAGAGGTATAGCCAGCCACTGCGCCTTGAGGTGACTAGAGGTATAGCCAGCCTCTGCGCCTTGAGGTGACTAGAGGTATAGCGAGCCACTGCACCTTGAGGTGACTAGAGGTATAGCCAGCCACTGCGCCTTGAGGTGACTAGAGGTATAGCCAGCCACTGCGCCTTGAGGTGACTAGAGGTATAGCCAGCCTCTGCGCCTTGAGGTGACTAGAGGTATATCCAGCCACTACGCCTTGAGGTGACTAGAGGTACAGCCAGCCACTGCGCCTTGAGGTGACTAGAGGTATATCCAGCCACTACGCCTTGAGGTGACTAGAGGTACAGCCAGCCACTGCGCCTTGAGGTGACTAGAGGTATAGCCAGCCACTGCGCCTTGAGGTGACTAGAGGTATAGCCAGCCACTACGCCTTGAGGTGACTAGAGGTATAGCCAGCCACTGCGCCTTGAGGTGACTAGAGGTATAGCCAGCCACTGCACCTTGAGGTGACTAGAGGTATAGCCAGCCACTGCACCTTGAGGTGACTAGAGGTATAGCCAGCCACTACGCCTTGAGGTGACTAGAGGTATAGCCAGCCACTGCGCCTTGAGGTGACTCGAGGTATAGCCAGCCACTGCGCCTTGAGGTGACTCGAGGTATAGCCAGCCACTGCGCCTTGAGGTGACTAGAGGTATAGCCAGCCACTGCGCCTCGAGGTGACTAGAGGTATAGCCAGCCACTGCGCCTCGAGGTGACTAGAGGTATAGCCAGCCACTGCGCCTTGAGGTGACTAGAGGTATAGCCAGCCTCTGCGCCTTGAGGTGACTAGAGGTATAGCGAGCCACTGCACCTTGAGGTGACTAGAGGTATAGCCAGCCACTGCGCCTTGAGGTGACTAGAGGTATAGCCAGCCACTGCGCCTTGAGGTGACTAGAGGTATAGCCAGCCACTGCGCCTTGAGGTGACTAGAGGTATAGCCAGCCTCTGCGCCTTGAGGTGACTAGAGGTATAGCGAGCCACTGCACCTTGAGGTGACTAGAGGTATAGCCAGCCACTGCGCCTTGAGGTGACTAGAGGTATAGCCAGCCACTGCGCCTTGAGGTGACTAGAGGTATAGCCAGCCTCTGCGCCTCGAGGTGACTAGAGGTATAGCCAGCCTCTGCGCCTTGAGGTGACTAGAGGTATAGCCAGCCACTGCGCCTCGAGGTGACTAGAGGTATAGCCAGCCACTGCGCCTCGAGGTGACTAGAGGTATAGCCAGCCACTGCGCCTTGAGGTGACTAGAGGTATAGCCAGCCACTGCGCCTTGAGGTGACTAGAGGTATAGCCAGCCACTGCGCCTTGAGGTGACGAGAGGTATAGCCAGCCACTGCGCCTCGAGGTGACTAGAGGTATAGCCAGCCACTGCGCCTTGAGGTGACTAGAGGTATAGCCAGCCACTGCGCCTTGAGGTGACTAGAGGTATAGCCAGCCACTGCGCCTTGAGGTGACTAGAGGTATAGCCAGCCACTGCGCCTTGAGGTGACTAGAGGTATAGCCAGCCTCTGCGCCTTGAGGTGACTAGAGGTATAGCCAGCCACTGCGCCTTGAGGTGACTAGAGGTATAGCCAGCCACTGCGCCTTGAGGTGACTAGAGGTATAGCCAGCCACTGCGCCTTGAGGTGACTAGAGGTATAGCCAGCCACTGCGCCTTGAGGTGACTAGAGGTATAGCCAGCCACTGCGCCTCGAGGTGACTAGAGGTATAGCCAGCCACTACGCCTTGAGGTGACTAGAGGTATAGCCAGCCACTGCGCCTCGAGGTGACTAGAGGTATAGCCAGCCTCTGCGCCTCGAGGTGACTAGAGGTATAGCCAGCCTCTGCGCCTCGAGGTGACTAGAAGTATAGCCAGCCTCTGCGCCTTGAGGTGACTAGAGGTATAGCCAGCCTCTGCGCCTTGAGGTGACTAGAGGTATAGCCAGCCTCTGCGCCTCGAGGTGACTAGAGGTATAGCCAGCCTCTGCGCCTTGAGGTGACTAGAGGTATAGCCAGCCACTGCGCCTTGAGGTGACTAGAGGTATAGCCAGCCACTGCGCCTTGAGGTGACTAGAGGTATAGCCAGCCACTGCGCCTTGAGGTGACTAGAGGTATAGCCAGCCACTGCGCCTTGAGGTGACTAGAGGTATAGCCAGCCACTGCGCCTTGAGGTGACTAGAGGTATAGCCAGCCACTGCGCCTCGAGGTGACTAGAGGTATAGCCAGCCACTACGCCTTGAGGTGACTAGAGGTATAGCCAGCCACTGCGCCTCGAGGTGACTAGAGGTATAGCCAGCCACTGCGCCTTGAGGTGACTGGAGGTATAGCCAGCCACTGCGCCTTGAGGTGACTAGAGGTATAGCCAGCCACTACGCCTTGAGGTGACTAGAGGTATAGCCAGCCACTGCGCCTTGAGGTGACTAGAGGTATAGCCAGCCACTGCGCCTTGAGGTGACTAGAGGTATAGCCAGCCACTGCGCCTTGAGGTGACTAGAGGTATAGCCAGCCTCTGCGCCTTGAGATGACTAGAGGTATAGCCAGCCACTGCGCCTTGAGGTGACTAGAGGTATAGCCAGCCACTGCGCCTTGAGGTGACTAGAGGTATAGCCAGCCACTGCGCCTCGAGGTGACTAGAGGTATAGCCAGCCACTGCGCCTTGAGGTGACTAGAGGTATAGCCAGCCACTGCGCCTTGAGGTGACGAGAGGTATAGCCAGCCACTGCGCCTTGAGGTGACTAGAGGTATAGCCAGCCACTGCGCCTTGAGGTGACTAGAGGTATAGCCAGCCACTGCGCCTCGAGGTGACTAGAGGTATAGCCAGCCACTACGCCTTGAGGTGACTAGAGGTATAGCCAGCCACTGCGCCTTGAGGTGACTAGAGGTATAGCCAGCCACTGCGCCTCGAGGTGACTAGAGGTATAGCCAGCCACTGCGCCTCGAGGTGACTAGAGGTATAGCCAGCCACTGCGCCTTGAGGTGACTAGAGGTATAGCCAGCCACTGCGCCTTGAGGTGACTAGAGGTATAGCCAGCCACTGCGCCTTGAGGTGACTAGAGGTATAGCCAGCCACTGCGCCTTGAGGTGACTAGAGGTATAGCCAGCCACTGCGCCTTGAGGTGACTAGAGGTATAGCCAGCCACTGCGCCTCGAGGTGACTAGAGGTATAGCCAGCCACTGCGCCTTGAGGTGACTAGAGGTATAGCCAGCCACTGCGCCTTGAGGTGACGAGAGGTATAGCCAGCCACTGCGCCTCGAGGTGACTAGAGGTATAGCCAGCCACTGCGCCTTGAGGTGACTAGAGGTATAGCCAGCCACTGCGCCTTGAGGTGACTAGAGGTATAGCCAGCCACTGCGCCTTGAGGTGACTAGAGGTATAGCCAACCACTGCGCCTTGAGGTGACTAGAGGTATAGCCAGCCACTGCGCCTTGAGGTGACTAGAGGTATAGCCAGCCACTGCGCCTTGAGGTGACTAGAGGTATAGCCAGCCACTGCGCCTCGAGGTGACTAGAGGTATAGCCAGCCTCTGCGCCTCGAGGTGACTAGAGGTATAGCCAGCCACTGCGCCTTGAGGTGACTAGAGGTATAGCCAGCCACTGCGCCTTGAGGTAACTAGAGGTATAGCCAGCCACTGCGCCTTGAGGTGACTAGAGGTATAGCCAGCCACTGCGCCTTCAGGTGACCAGAGGTATAGCCAGCCACTGCGCCTTGAGGTGACTAGAGGTATAGCCAGCCCCTGCGCCTTCAGGTGACTAGAGGTATAGCCAGCCACTGCGCCTTGAGGTGACTAGAGGTATAGCCAGCCACTGCGCCTTGAGGTGACTAGAGGTATAGCCAGCCTCTGCGCCTTGAGGTGACTAGAGGTATAGCCAGCCACTGCGCCTTGAGGTGACTAGAGGTATAGCCAGCCACTGCGCCTCGAGGTGACTAGAGGTATAGCCAGCCTCTGCGCCTCGAGGTGACTAGAGGTATAGCCAGCCACTGCGCCTTGAGGTGACTAGAGGTATAGCCAGCCACTGCGCCTTGAGGTGACTAGAGGTATAGCCAGCCACTGCGCCTCGAGGTGACTAGAGGTATAGCCAGCCACTGCGCCTCGAGGTGACTAGAGGTATAGCCAGCCACTGCGCCTCGAGGTGACTAGAGGTATAGCCAGCCTCTGCGCCTCGAGGTGACTAGAGGTATAGCCAGCCACTGCGCCTTGAGGTGACTAGAGGTATAGCCAGCCACTGCGCCTCGAGGTGACTAGAGGTATAGCCAGCCACTGCGCCTTGAGGTGACTAGAGGTATAGCCAGCCACTGCGCCTTGAGGTGACTAGAGGTATAGCCAGCCACTGCGCCTTGAGGTGACTAGAGGTATAGCCAGCCACTGCGCCATGAGGTGACTAGAGCTATAGCCAGCCTCTGCGCCTTGAGGTGACTAGAGGTATAGCCAGCCACTGCGCCTTGAGGTGACTAGAGGTATAGCCAGCCACTGCGCCTTGAGGTGACTAGAGGTATAGCCAGCCACTGCGCCTTGAGGTGACTAGAGGTATAGCCAGCCACTGCGCCTTGAGGTGACTAGAGGTATAGCCAGCCACTGCGCCTTGAGGTGACTAGAGGTATAGCCAGCCACTGCGCCTTGAGGTGACTAGAGGTATAGCCAGCCTCTGCGCCTTGAGGTGACTAGAGGTATAGCCAGCCACTGCGCCTTGAGGTGACTAGAGGTATAGCCAGCCTCTGCGCCTTGAGGTGACTAGAGGTATAGCGAGCCACTGCACCTTGAGGTGACTAGAGGTATAGCCAGCCACTGCGCCTTGAGGTGACTAGAGGTATAGCCAGCCACTGCGCCTTGAGGTGACTAGAGGTATAGCCAGCCACTGCGCCTTGAGGTGACTAGAGGTATAGCCAGCCTCTGCGCCTTGAGGTGACTAGAGGTATAGCGAGCCACTGCACCTTGAGGTGACTAGAGGTATAGCCAGCCACTGCGCCTTGAGGTGACTAGAGGTATAGCCAGCCACTGCGCCTTGAGGAGACTAGAGGTATAGCCAGCCTCTGCGCCTTGAGGTGACTAGTGGTATATCCAGCCACTACGCCTTGAGGTGACTAGAGGTATAGCCAGCCACTGCGCCTTGAGGTGACTAGAGGTATAGCCAGCCACTGCGCCTTGAGATGACTAGAGGTATAGCCAGCACTGCACCTTGAGGTGACTAGAGGTATAGCCAGCCACTGCGCCTTGAGGTGACTAGAGGTATAGCCAGCCACTACGCCTTGAGGTGACTAGAGGTATAGCCAGCCACTGCGCCTTGAGGTGACTAGAGGTATAGCCAGCCACTGCACCTTGAGGTGACTAGAGGTATAGCCAGCCACTGCACCTTGAGGTGACTAGAGGTATAGCCAGCCACTACGCCTTGAGGTGACTAGAGGTATAGCCAGCCACTGCGCCTTGAGGTGACTCGAGGTATAGCCAGCCACTGCGCCTTGAGGTGACTAGAGGTATAGCCAGCCACTGCGCCTTGAGGTGACTAGAGGTATAGCCAGCCACTGCGCCTTGAGGTGACTAGAGGTATAGCCAGCCACTGCGCCTCGAGGTGACTAGAGGTATAGCCAGCGCCTGCGCCTCGAGGTGACTAGAGGTATAGCCAGCCTCTGCGCCTTGAGGTGACTAGAGGTATAGCGAGCCACTGCACCTTGAGGTGACTAGAGGTATAGCCAGCCACTGCGCCTTGAGGTGACTAGAGGTATAGCCAGCCACTGCGCCTTGAGGTGACTAGAGGTATAGCCAGCCACTGCGCCTTGAGGTGACTAGAGGTATAGCCAGCCTCTGCGCCTTGAGGTGACTAGAGGTATAGCGAGCCACTGCACCTTGAGGTGACTAGAGGTATAGCCAGCCACTGCGCCTTGAGGTGACTAGAGGTATAGCCAGCCACTGCGCCTTGAGGTGACTAGAGGTATAGCCAGCCTCTGCGCCTCGAGGTGACTAGAGGTATAGCCAGCCTCTGCGCCTTGAGGTGACTAGAGGTATAGCCAGCCACTGCGCCTCGAGGTGACTAGAGGTATAGCCAGCCACTGCGCCTTGAGGTGACTAGAGGTATAGCCAGCCACTGCGCCTTGAGGTGACTAGAGGTATAGCCAGCCTCTGCGCCTTGAGGTGACTAGAGGTATAGCCAGCCACTGCGCCTTGAGGTGACTAGAGGTATAGCCAGCCACTGCGCCTTGAGGTGACTAGAGGTATAGCCAGCCACTGCGCCTTGAGGTGACTAGAGGTATAGCCAGCCTCTGCGCCTCGAGGTGACTAGAGGTATAGCCAGCCTCTGCGCCTCGAGGTGACTAGAGGTATAGCCAGCCACTGCGCCTTGAGGTGACTAGAGGTATAGCCAGCCACTGCGCCTTGAGGTGACTAGAGGTATAGCCAGCCACTGCGCCTTGAGGTGACTAGAGGTATAGCCAGCCACTGCGCCTTGAGGTGACTAGAGGTATAGCCAGCCACTGCGCCTTGAGGTGACTAGAGGTATAGCCAGCCACTGCGCCTTGAGGTGACTAGAGGTATAGCCAGCCACTGCGCCTCGAGGTGACTAGAGGTATAGCCAGCCACTGCGCCTTGAGGTGACTAGAGGTATAGCCAGCCACTGCGCCTTGAGGTGACGAGAGGTATAGCCAGCCACTGCGCCTCGAGGTGACTAGAGGTATAGCCAGCCACTGCGCCTTGAGGTGACTAGAGGTATAGCCAGCCACTGCGCCTTGAGGTGACTAGAGGTATAGCCAGCCACTGCGCCTTGAGGTGACTAGAGGTATAGCCAGCCACTGCGCCTTGAGGTGACTAGAGGTATAGCCAGCCTCTGCGCCTTGAGGTGACTAGAGGTATAGCCAGCCACTGCGCCTTGAGGTGACTAGAGGTATAGCCAGCCACTGCGCCTTGAGGTGACTAGAGGTATAGCCAGCCACTGCGCCTTGAGGTGACTAGAGGTATAGCCAGCCACTGCGCCTCGAGGTGACTAGAGGTATAGCCAGCCACTGCGCCTTGAGGTGACTAGAGGTATAGCCAGCCACTGCGCCTCGAGGTGACTAGAGGTATAGCCAGCCACTACGCCTTGAGGTGACTAGAGGTATAGCCAGCCACTGCGCCTCGAGGTGACTAGAGGTATAGCCAGCCTCTGCGCCTCGAGGTGACTAGAGGTATAGCCAGCCTCTGCGCCTCGAGGTGACTAGAGGTATAGCCAGCCTCTGCGCCTTGAGGTGACTAGAGGTATAGCCAGCCTCTGCGCCTTGAGGTGACTAGAGGTATAGCCAGCCTCTGCGCCTCGAGGTGACTAGAGGTATAGCCAGCCTCTGCGCCTTGAGGTGACTAGAGGTATAGCCAGCCACTGCGCCTTGAGGTGACTAGAGGTATAGCCAGCCACTGCGCCTTGAGGTGACTAGAGGTATAGCCAGCCACTGCGCCTTGAGGTGACTAGAGGTATAGCCAGCCACTGCGCCTTGAGGTGACTAGAGGTATAGCCAGCCACTGCGCCTTGAGGTGACTAGAGGTATAGCCAGCCACTGCGCCTTGAGGTGACTAGAGGTATAGCCAGCCACTGCGCCTCGAGGTGACTAGAGGTATAGCCAGCCACTACGCCTTGAGGTGACTAGAGGTATAGCCAGCCACTGCGCCTCGAGGTGACTAGAGGTATAGCCAGCCACTGCGCCTTGAGGTGACTGGAGGTATAGCCAGCCACTGCGCCTTGAGGTGACTGGAGGTATAGCCAGCCACTACGCCTTGAGGTGACTAGAGGTATAGCCAGCCACTGCGCCTTGAGGTGACTAGAGGTATAGCCAGCCACTGCGCCTTGAGGTGACTAGAGGTATAGCCAGCCACTGCGCCTTGAGGTGACTAGAGGTATAGCCAGCCTCTGCGCCTTGAGATGACTAGAGGTATAGCCAGCCACTGCGCCTCGAGGTGACTAGAGGTATAGCCAGCCACTGCGCCTTGACGTGACTAGAGGTATAGCCAGCCACTGCGCCTTGAGGTGACTAGAGGTATAGCCAGCCACTGCGCCTTGAGGTGACTAGAGGTATAGCCAGCCACTGCGCCTTGAGGTGACTAGAGGTATAGTCAGCCACTGCGCCTCGAGGTGACTAGAGGTATAGCCAGCCACTACGCCTTGAGGTGACTAGAGGTATAGCCAGCCACTGCGCCTTGAGGTGACTAGAGGTATAGCCAGCCACTGCGCCTTGAGGTGACTAGAGGTATAGCCAGCCACTGCGCCTCGAGGTGACTAGAGGTATAGCCAGCCACTGCGCCTTGAGGTGACTAGAGGTATAGCCAGCCACTGCGCCTTGAGGTGACTAGAGGTATAGCCAGCCACTGCGCCTCGAGGTGACTAGAGGTATAGCCAGCCACTACGCCTTGAGGTGACTAGAGGTATAGCCAGCCACTGCGCCTTGAGGTGACTAGAGGTATAGCCAGCCACTGCGCCTTGAGGTGACTAGAGGTATAGCCAGCCACTGCGCCTTGAGGTGACTAGAGGTATAGCCAGCCACTGCGCCTTGAGGTGACTAGAGGTATAGCCAGCCACTGCGCCTTGAGGTGACTAGAGGTATAGCCAGCCACTGCGCCTTGAGGTGACTAGAGGTATAGCCAGCCACTGCGCCTTGAGGTGACTAGAGGTATAGCCAGCCACTGCGCCTTGAGGTGACTAGAGGTATAGCCAGCCACTGCGCCTGGAGGTGACTAGAGGTATAGCCAGCCACTGCGCCTCGAGGTGACTAGAGGTATAGCCAGCCTCTGCGCCTCGAGGTGACTAGAGGTATAGCCAGCCACTGCGCCTCGAGGTGACTAGAGGTATAGCCAGCCACTGCGCCTTGAGGTAACTAGAGGTATAGCCAGCCACTGCGCCTTGAGGTGACTAGAGGTATAGCCAGCCACTGCGCCTTCAGGTGACTAGAGGTATAGCCAGCCACTGCGCCTTGAGGTGACTAGAGGTATAGCCAGCCACTGCGCCTTCAGGTGACTAGAGGTATAGCCAGCCACTGCGCCTTGAGGTGACTAGAGGTATAGCCAGCCACTGCGCCTTGAGGTGACTAGAGGTATAGCCAGCCTCTGCGCCTTGAGGTGACTAGAGGTATAGCCAGCCACTGCGCCTTGAGGTGACTAGAGGTATAGCCAGCCACTGCGCCTCGAGGTGACTAGAGGTATAGCCAGCCTCTGCGCCTCGAGGTGACTAGAGGTATAGCCAGCCACTGCGCCTTGAGGTGACTAGAGGTATAGCCAGCCACTGCGCCTTGAGGTGACTAGAGGTATAGCCAGCCACTGCGCCTCGAGGTGACTAGAGGTATAGCCAGCCACTGCGCCTTGAGGTGACTAGAGGTATAGCCAGCCTCTGCGCCTCGAGGTGACTAGAGGTATAGCCAGCCACTGCGCCTTGAGGTGACTAGAGGTATAGCCAGCCACTGCGCCTCGAGGTGACTAGAGGTATAGCCAGCCTCTGCGCCTCGAGGTGACTAGAGGTATAGCCAGCCACTGCGCCTCGAGGTGACTAGAGGTATAGCCAGCCACTGCGCCTGGAGGTGACTAGAGGTATAGCCAGCCTCTGCGCCTCGAGGTGACTAGAGGTATAGCCAGCCTCTGCGCCTCGAGGTGACTAGAGGTATAGCCAGCCACTGCGCCTCGAGGTGACTAGAGGTATAGCCAGCCACTGCGCCTTGAGGTGACTAGAGGTATAGCCAGCCACTGCGCCTTGAGGTGACTAGAGGTATAGCCAGCCACTGCGCCTTGAGGTGACTAGAGGTATAGCCAGCCACTGCGCCTTGAGGTGACTAGAGGTATAGCCAGCCTCTGCGCCTTGAGGTGACTAGAGGTATAGCGAGCCACTGCACCTTGAGGTGACTAGAGGTATAGCCAGCCACTGCGCCTTGAGGTGACTAGAGGTATAGCCAGCCACTGCGCCTTGAGGTGACTAGAGGTATAGCCAGCCTCTGCGCCTTGAGGTGACTAGAGGTATATCCAGCCACTACGCCTTGAGGTGACTAGAGGTACAGCCAGCCACTGCGCCTTGAGGTGACTAGAGGTATAGCCAGCCACTGCGCCTTGAGGTGACTAGAGGTATAGCCAGCCACTGCGCCTTGAGGTGACTAGAGGTATAGCCAGCCACTGCGCCTTGAGGTGACTAGAGGTATAGCCAGCCACTACGCCTTGAGGTGACTAGAGGTATAGCCAGCCACTGCGCCTTGAGGTGACTAGAGGTATAGCCAGCCACTGCACCTTGAGGTGACTAGAGGTATAGCCAGCCACTGCACCTTGAGGTGACTAGAGGTATAGCCAGCCACTACGCCTTGAGGTGACTAGAGGTATAGCCAGCCACTGCGCCTTGAGGTGACTCGAGGTATAGCCAGCCACTGCGCCTTGAGGTGACTCGAGGTATAGCCAGCCACTGCGCCTTGAGGTGACTAGAGGTATAGCCAGCCACTGCGCCTCGAGGTGACTAGAGGTATAGCCAGCCACTGCGCCTCGAGGTGACTAGAGGTATAGCCAGCCACTGCGCCTTGAGGTGACTAGAGGTATAGCCAGCCTCTGCGCCTTGAGGTGACTAGAGGTATAGCGAGCCACTGCACCTTGAGGTGACTAGAGGTATAGCCAGCCACTGCGCCTTGAGGTGACTAGAGGTATAGCCAGCCACTGCGCCTTGAGGTGACTAGAGGTATAGCCAGCCACTGCGCCTTGAGGTGACTAGAGGTATAGCCAGCCTCTGCGCCTTGAGGTGACTAGAGGTATAGCGAGCCACTGCACCTTGAGGTGACTAGAGGTATAGCCAGCCACTGCGCCTTGAGGTGACTAGAGGTATAGCCAGCCACTGCGCCTTGAGGTGACTAGAGGTATAGCCAGCCTCTGCGCCTCGAGGTGACTAGAGGTATAGCCAGCCTCTGCGCCTTGAGGTGACTAGAGGTATAGCCAGCCACTGCGCCTCGAGGTGACTAGAGGTATAGCCAGCCACTGCGCCTCGAGGTGACTAGAGGTATAGCCAGCCACTGCGCCTTGAGGTGACTAGAGGTATAGCCAGCCACTGCGCCTTGAGGTGACTAGAGGTATAGCCAGCCACTGCGCCTTGAGGTGACGAGAGGTATAGCCAGCCACTGCGCCTCGAGGTGACTAGAGGTATAGCCAGCCACTGCGCCTTGAGGTGACTAGAGGTATAGCCAGCCACTGCGCCTTGAGGTGACTAGAGGTATAGCCAGCCACTGCGCCTTGAGGTGACTAGAGGTATAGCCAGCCACTGCGCCTTGAGGTGACTAGAGGTATAGCCAGCCTCTGCGCCTTGAGGTGACTAGAGGTATAGCCAGCCACTGCGCCTTGAGGTGACTAGAGGTATAGCCAGCCACTGCGCCTTGAGGTGACTAGAGGTATAGCCAGCCACTGCGCCTTGAGGTGACTAGAGGTATAGCCAGCCACTGCGCCTTGAGGTGACTAGAGGTATAGCCAGCCACTGCGCCTCGAGGTGACTAGAGGTATAGCCAGCCACTACGCCTTGAGGTGACTAGAGGTATAGCCAGCCACTGCGCCTCGAGGTGACTAGAGGTATAGCCAGCCTCTGCGCCTCGAGGTGACTAGAGGTATAGCCAGCCTCTGCGCCTCGAGGTGACTAGAAGTATAGCCAGCCTCTGCGCCTTGAGGTGACTAGAGGTATAGCCAGCCTCTGCGCCTTGAGGTGACTAGAGGTATAGCCAGCCTCTGCGCCTCGAGGTGACTAGAGGTATAGCCAGCCTCTGCGCCTTGAGGTGACTAGAGGTATAGCCAGCCACTGCGCCTTGAGGTGACTAGAGGTATAGCCAGCCACTGCGCCTTGAGGTGACTAGAGGTATAGCCAGCCACTGCGCCTTGAGGTGACTAGAGGTATAGCCAGCCACTGCGCCTTGAGGTGACTAGAGGTATAGCCAGCCACTGCGCCTTGAGGTGACTAGAGGTATAGCCAGCCACTGCGCCTCGAGGTGACTAGAGGTATAGCCAGCCACTACGCCTTGAGGTGACTAGAGGTATAGCCAGCCACTGCGCCTCGAGGTGACTAGAGGTATAGCCAGCCACTGCGCCTTGAGGTGACTGGAGGTATAGCCAGCCACTGCGCCTTGAGGTGACTAGAGGTATAGCCAGCCACTACGCCTTGAGGTGACTAGAGGTATAGCCAGCCACTGCGCCTTGAGGTGACTAGAGGTATAGCCAGCCACTGCGCCTTGAGGTGACTAGAGGTATAGCCAGCCACTGCGCCTTGAGGTGACTAGAGGTATAGCCAGCCTCTGCGCCTTGAGATGACTAGAGGTATAGCCAGCCACTGCGCCTTGAGGTGACTAGAGGTATAGCCAGCCACTGCGCCTTGAGGTGACTAGAGGTATAGCCAGCCACTGCGCCTCGAGGTGACTAGAGGTATAGCCAGCCACTGCGCCTTGAGGTGACTAGAGGTATAGCCAGCCACTGCGCCTTGAGGTGACTAGAGGTATAGCCAGCCACTGCGCCTTGAGGTGACTAGAGGTATAGCCAGCCACTGCGCCTTGAGGTGACTAGAGGTATAGCCAGCCACTGCGCCTCGAGGTGACTAGAGGTATAGCCAGCCACTACGCCTTGAGGTGACTAGAGGTATAGCCAGCCACTGCGCCTTGAGGTGACTAGAGGTATAGCCAGCCACTGCGCCTCGAGGTGACTAGAGGTATAGCCAGCCACTGCGCCTCGAGGTGACTAGAGGTATAGCCAGCCACTGCGCCTTGAGGTGACTAGAGGTATAGCCAGCCACTGCGCCTCGAGGTGACTAGAGGTATAGCCAGCCACTACGCCTCGAGGTGACTAGAGGTATAGCCAGCCACTGCGCCTCGAGGTGACTAGAGGTATAGCCAGCCACTGCGCCTTGAGGTGACTAGAGGTATAGCCAGCCACTGCGCCTTGAGGTGACTAGAGGTATAGCCAGCCACTGCGCCTTGAGGTGACTAGAGGTATAGCCAGCCACTGCGCCTTGAGGTGACTAGAGGTATAGCCAGCCACTGCGCCTTGAGGTGACTAGAGGTATAGCCAACCACTGCGCCTTGAGGTGACTAGAGGTATAGCCAGCCACTGCGCCTTGAGGTGACTAGAGGTATAGCCAGCCACTGCGCCTTGAGGTGACTAGAGGTATAGCCAGCCACTGCGCCTCGAGGTGACTAGAGGTATAGCCAGCCTCTGCGCCTCGAGGTGACTAGAGGTATAGCCAGCCACTGCGCCTTGAGGTGACTAGAGGTATAGCCAGCCACTGCGCCTTGAGGTAACTAGAGGTATAGCCAGCCACTGCGCCTTGAGGTGACTAGAGGTATAGCCAGCCACTGCGCCTTCAGGTGACCAGAGGTATAGCCAGCCACTGCGCCTTGAGGTGACTAGAGGTATAGCCAGCCACTGCGCCTTCAGGTGACTAGAGGTATAGCCAGCCACTGCGCCTTGAGGTGACTAGAGGTATAGCCAGCCACTGCGCCTTGAGGTGACTAGAGGTATAGCCAGCCTCTGCGCCTTGAGGTGACTAGAGGTATAGCCAGCCACTGCGCCTTGAGGTGACTAGAGGTATAGCCAGCCACTGCGCCTCGAGGTGACTAGAGGTATAGCCAGCCTCTGCGCCTCGAGGTGACTAGAGGTATAGCCAGCCACTGCGCCTTGAGGTGACTAGAGGTATAGCCAGCCACTGCGCCTTGAGGTGACTAGAGGTATAGCCAGCCACTGCGCCTCGAGGTGACTAGAGGTATAGCCAGCCACTGCGCCTCGAGGTGACTAGAGGTATAGCCAGCCACTGCGCCTTGAGGTGACTAGAGGTATAGCCAGCCTCTGCGCCTCGAGGTGACTAGAGGTATAGCCAGCCACTGCGCCTTGAGGTGACTAGAGGTATAGCCAGCCACTGCGCCTCGAGGTGACTAGAGGTATAGCCAGCCACTGCGCCTTGAGGTGACTAGAGGTATAGCCAGCCACTGCGCCTCGAGGTGACTAGAGGTATAGCCAGCCTCTGCGCCTCGAGGTGACTAGAGGTATAGCCAGCCACTGCGCCTTGAGGTGACTAGAGGTATAGCCAGCCACTGCGCCTCGAGGTGACTAGAGGTATAGCCAGCCACTGCGCCTTGAGGTGACTAGAGGTATAGCCAGCCTCTGCGCCTCGAGGTGACTAGAGGTATAGCCATCCACTGCGCCTCGAGGTGACTAGAGGTATAGCCAGCCTCTGCGCCTCGAGGTGACTAGAGGTATAGCCAGCCACTGCGCCTTGAGGTGACTAGAGGTATAGCCAGCCTCTGCGCCTCGAGGTGACTAGAGGTATAGCCAGCCACTGCGCCTCGAGGTGACTAGAGGTATAGCCAGCCACTGCGCCTTGAGGTGACTAGAGGTATAGCCAGCCTCTGCGCCTCGAGGTGACTAGAGGTATAGCCAGCCACTGCGCCTCGAGGTGACTAGAGGTATAGCCAGCCACTGCGCCTTGAGGTGACTAGAGGTATAGCCAGCCACTGCGCCTTGAGGTGACTAGAGGTATAGCCAGCCACTGCGCCTTGAGGTGACCAGAGGTATAGCCAGCCACTGCGCCTTGAGGTGACTAGAGGTATAGCCAGCCACTGCGCCTTGAGGTGACTAGAGGTATAGCCAGCCACTGCGCCTTGAGGTGACTAGAGGTATAGCCATCCACTGCACCTTGAGGTGACTAGAGGTATAGCCAGCCACTGCGCCTTGAGGTGACTAGAGGTATAGCCAGCCACTGCGCCTTGAGGTGACTAGGGGTATAGCCAGCCACTGCGCCTTGAGGTGACTAGAGGTATAGCCAGCCACTGCGCCTTGAGGTGACTAGAGGTATAGCCAGCCACTGCGCCTTGAGGTGACTAGAGGTATAGCCAGCCACTGCTCCTTGAGGTGACTAGAGGTATAGCCAGCCACTGCGCCTTGAGGTGACTAGAGGTATAGCCAGCCACTGCGCCTTGAGGTGACTAGAGGTATAGCCAGCCACTGCGCCTTGAGGTGACTAGAGGTATAGCCAGCCACTGCGCCTTGAGGTGACTAGAGGTATAGCCAGCCACTGCGCCTTGAGGTGACTAGAGGTATAGCCAGCCACTGCGCCTCGAGGTGACTAGAGGTATAGCCAGCCACTGCGCCTTGAGGTGACTAGAGGTATAGCCAGCCACTGCACTTGAGGTGACTAGAGGTATAGCCAGCCACTGCGCCTTGAGGTGACTAGAAGTATAGCCAGCCACTGCGCCTCGAGGTGACTAGAGGTATAGCCAGCCTCTGCGCCTCGAGGTGACTAGAGGTATAGCCAGCCACTGCGCCTCGAGTTGACTAGAGGTATAGCCAGCCACTGCGCCTCGAAGTGACTAGAGGTATAGCCAGCCACTGCGCCTTGAGGTGACTAGAGGTATAGCCAGCCTCTGCGCCTTGAGGTGACTAGAGGTATAGCCAGCCACTGCGCCTCGAGGTGACTAGAGGTATAGCCAGCCACTGCGCCTTGAGGTGACTAGAGGTATAGCCAGCCACTGCGCCTTGAGGTGACTAGAGGTATAGCCAGCCACTGCGCCTTGAGGTGACTAGAGGTATAGCCAGCCACTGCGCCTTGAGGTGACTAGAGGTATAGCCAGCCACTGCGCCTCGAGGTGACTAGAGGTATAGCCAGCCACTGCGCCTTGAGGTGACTAGAGGTATAGCCAGCCTCTGCGCCTCGAGGTGACTAGAGGTATAGCCAGCCACTGCGCCTTGAGGTGACTAGAGGTATAGCCAGCCACTGCGCCTCGAGGTGACTAGAGGTATAGCCAGCCTCTGCGCCTCGAGGTGACTAGAGGTATAGCCAGCCACTGCGCCTCGAGGTGACTAGAGGTATAGCCAGCCACTGCGCCTTGAGGTGACTAGAGGTATAGCCAGCCACTGCGCCTTGAGGTGACTAGAGGTATAGCCAGCCACTGCGCCTTGAGGTGACTAGAGGTATAGCCAGCCACTGCGCCTTGAGGTGACTAGAGGTATAGCCAGCCTCTGCGCCTCGAGGTGACTAGAGGTATAGCCAGCCACTGCGCCTTGAGGTGACTAGAGGTATAGCCAGCCACTGCGCCTCGAGGTGACTAGAGGTATAGCCAGCCTCTGCGCCTCGAGGTGACTAGAGGTATAGCCAGCCTCTGCGCCTCGAGGTGACTAGAGGTATAGCCAGCCTCTGCGCCTCGAGGTGACTAGAGGTATAGCCAGCCTCTGCGCCTTGAGGTGACTAGAGGTATAGCCAGCCACTGCGCCTTGAGGTGACTAGAGGTATAGCCAGCCTCTGCGCCTTGAGGTGACTAGAGGTATAGCCAGCCTCTGCGCCTTGAGGTGACTAGAGGTATAGCCAGCCACTGCGCCTCGAGGTGACTAGAGGTATAGCCAGCCACTGCGCCTTTAGGTGACTAGAGGTATAGCCAGCCACTGCGCCTTGAGGTGACTAGAAGTATAGCCAGGCACTGCGCCTTGAGGTGACTAGAGGTATAGCCAGCCACTGCGCCTTGAGGTGACTAGAGGTATAGCCAGCCACTGCGCCTTGAGGTGACTAGAGGTATAGCCAGCCACTGCGCCTTGAGGTGACTAGAGGTATAGCCAGCCACTGCGCCTTGAGGTGACTAGAGGTATAGCCAGCCTCTGCGCCTTGTGGTGACTAGAGGTATAGCCAGCCACTGCGCCTTGAGGTGACTAGAGGTATAGCCAGCCACTGCGCCTTGAGGTGACTAGAGGTATAGCCAGCCACTGCGCCTCGAGGTGACTAGAGGTATAGCCAGCCACTGCGCCTTGAGGTGACTAGAGGTAAAGCCAGCCACTGCGCCTTGAGGTGACTAGAGGTATAGCCAGCCACTGCGCCTCGAGGTGACTAGAGGTATAGCCAGCCACTGCGCCTCGAGGTGACTAGAGGTATAGCCAGCCACTGCGCCTTGAGGTGACTAGAGGTATAGCCAGCCACTGCGCCTTGAGGTGACTAGAAGTATAGCCAGCCTCTGCGCCTTGAGGTGACTAGAGGTATAGCCAGCCACTGCGCCTTGAGGTGACTAGAGGTATAGCCAGCCACTGCGCCTTGAGGTGACTAGAGGTATAGCCAGCCACTGCGCCTTGAGGTGACTAGAGGTATAGCCAGCCACTGCGCCTCGAGGTGACTAGAGGTATAGCCAGCCTCTGCGCCTTGAGGTGACTAGAGGTATAGCCAGCCTCTGCGCCTCGAGGTGACTAGAGGTATAGCCAGCCACTGCGCCTCGAGGTGACTAGAGGTATAGCCAGCCACTGCGCCTCGAGGTGACTAGAGGTATAGCCAGCCACTACGCCTTGAGGTGACTAGAGGTATAGCCAGCCACTGCGCCTTGAGGTGACTGGAGGTATAGCCAGCCACTGCGCCTTGAGGTGACTAGAGGTATAGCCAGCCACTACGCCTTGAGGTGACTAGAGGTATAGCCAGCCACTGCGCCTTGAGGTGACTAGAGGTTTAGCCAGCCACTGCGCCTTGAGGTGACTAGAGGTATAGCCAGCCACTGCGCCTTGAGGTGACTAGAGGTATAGCCAGCCTCTGCGCCTTGAGATGACTAGAGGTATAGCCAGCCACTGCGCCTTGAGGTGACTAGAGGTATAGCCAGCCACTGCGCCTCGAGGTGACTAGAGGTATAGCCAGCCACTGCGCCTCGAGGTGACTAGAGGTATAGCCAGCCACTGCGCCTTGAGGTGACTAGAGGTATAGCCAGCCACTGCGCCTTGAGGTGACTAGAGGTATAGCCAGCCACTGCGCCTTGAGGTGACTAGAGGTATAGCCAGCCACTGCGCCTCGAGGTGACTAGAGGTATAGCCAGCCACTGCGCCTCGAGGTGACTAGAGGTATAGCCAGCCACTGCGCCTTGAGGTGACTAGAGGTATAGCCAGCCACTGCGCCTTGAGGTGACTAGAGGTATAGCCAGCCACTGCGCCTCGAGGTGACTAGAGGTATAGCCAGCCACTGCGCCTCGAGGTGACTAGAGGTATAGCCAGCCACTGCGCCTTGAGGTGACTAGAGGTATAGCCAGCCACTGCGCCTTGAGGTGACTAGAGGTATAGCCAGCCACTGCGCCTTGAGGTGACTAGAGGTATAGCCAGCCACTGCGCCTTGAGGTGACTAGAGGTATAGCCAGCCACTGCGCCTTGAGGTGACTAGAGGTATAGCCAGCCACTGCGCCTTGAGGTGACTAGAGGTATAGCCAGCCACTGCGCCTCGAGGTGACTAGAGGTATAGCCAGCCACTGCGCCTTGAGGTGACTAGAGGTATAGCCAGCCACTGCGCCTTGAGGTGACTAGAGGTATAGCCAGCCACTGCGCCTTGAGGTGACTAGAGGTATAGCCAGCCACTGCGCCTTGAGGTGACTAGAGGTATAGCCAGCCACTGCGGCTTGAGGTGACTAGAGGTATAGCCAGCCACTGCGCCTTGAGGTGACTAGAGGTATAGCCAGCAACTGCGCCTTGAGGTGACTAGAGGTATAGCCAGCCACTGCGCCTTGAGGTGACTAGAGGTATAGCCAGCCACTGCGCCTTGAGGTGACTAGAGGTATAGCCAGCCACTGCGCCTCGAGGTGACTAGAGGTATAGCCAGCCTCTGCGCCTCGAGGTGACTAGAGGTATAGCCAGCCACTGCGCCTTGAGGTGACTAGAGGTATAGCCAGCCACTGCGCCTTGAGGTAACTAGAGGTATAGCCAGCCACTGCGCCTTGAGGTGACTAGAGGTATAGCCAGCCACTGCGCCTTCAGGTGACCAGAGGTATAGCCAGCCACTGCGCCTTGAGGTGACTAGAGGTATAGCCAGCCACTGCGCCTTAAGGTGACTAGAGGTATAGCCAGCCACTGCGCCTTGAGGTGACTAGAGGTATAGCCAGCCACTGCGCCTTGAGGTGACTAGAGGTATAGCCAGCCTCTGCGCCTTGAGGTGACTAGAGGTATAGCCAGCCACTGCGCCTTGAGGTGACTAGTGGTATAGCCAGCCACTGCGCCTCGAGGTTACTAGAGGTATAGCCAGCCTCTGCGCCTCGAGGTGACTAGAGGTATAGCCAGCCACTGCGCCTTGAGGTGACTAGAGGTATAGCCAGCCACTGCGCCTTGAGGTGACTAGAGGTATAGCCAGCCACTGCGCCTCGAGGTGACGAGGTATAGCCAGCCACTGCGCCTTGAGGTGACTAGAGGTATAGCCAGCCTCTGCGCCTTGAGGTGACTAGAGGTATAGCCAGCCACTGCGCCTTGAGGTGACTAGAGGTATAGCCAGCCTCTGCGCCTTGAGGTGACTAGAGGTATAGCCAGCCACTGCGCCTCGAGGTGACTAGAGGTATAGCCAGCCACTGCGCCTTTAGGTGACTAGAGGTATAGCCAGCCACTGCGCCTTGAGGTGACTAGAGGTATAGCCAGCCTCTGCGCCTTGAGGTGACTAGAGGTATAGCCAGCCACTGCGCCTTGAGGTGACTAGAGGTATAGCCAGCCACTGCGCCTTGAGGTGACTAGAGGTATAGCCAGCCACTGCGCCTTGAGGTGACTAGAGGTATAGCCAGCCACTGCGCCTTGAGGTGACTAGAGGTATAGCCAGCCACTGCGCCTTGAGGTGACTAGAGGTATAGCCAGCCACTGCGCCTTGAGGTGACTAGAGGTATAGCCAGCCACTGCGCCTTGAGGTGACTAGAGGTATAGCCAGCCACTGCGCCTTGAGGTGACTAGAGGTATAGCCAGCCACTACGCCTTGAGGTGACTAGAGGTATATCCAGCCACTGCGCCTCGAGGTGACTAGAGGTATAGCCAGCCTCTGCGCCTTGAGGTGACTAGAGGTATAGCCAGCCACTGCGCCTTGAGGTGACTAGAGGTATAGCCAGCCACTGCGCCTTGAGGTGACTAGAAGTATAGCCAGCCTCTGCGCCTTGAGGTGACTAGAGGTATAGCCAGCCACTGCGCCTTGAGGTGACTAGAGGTATAGCCAGCCACTGCGCCTTGAGGTGACTAGAGGTATAGCCAGCCTCTGCGCCTTGAGGTGACTAGAGGTATAGCCAGCCACTGCGCCTTGAGGTGACTAGAGGTATAGCCAGCCACTGCGCCTCGAGGTGACTAGAGGTATAGCCAGCCACTGCGCCTCGAGGTGACTAGAGGTATAGCCAGCCACTGCGCCTTGAGGTGACTAGAGGTATAGCCAGCCACTGCGCCTTGAGGTGACTAGAGGTATAGCCAGCCACTGCGCCTTGAGGTGACTAGAGGTATAGCCAGCCACTGCGCCTTGAGGTGACTAGAGGTATAGCCAGCCACTGCGCCTTGAGGTGACTAGAGGTATAGCCAGCCACTGCGCCTCGAGGTGACTAGAGGTATAGCCAGCCACTGCGCCTTGAGGTGACTGGAGGTATAGCCAGCCACTGCGCCTTGAGGTGACTAGAGGTATAGCCAGCCACTGCGCCTTGAGGTGACCAGAGGTATAGCCAGCCACTGCGCCTTGAGGTGACTAGAGGTATAGCCAGCCTCTGCGCCTTGAGGTGACCAGAGGTATAGCCAGCCACTGCGCCTTGAGGTGACTAGAGGTATAGCCAGCCACTGCGCCTTGAGGTGACTAGAGGTATAGCCAGCCACTGCGCCTTGAGGTGACTAGAGGTATAGCCAGCCACTGCGCCTTGAGGTGACTAGAGGTATAGCCAGCCACTGCGCCTTGAGGTGACTAGAGGTATAGCCAGCCACTGCGCCTCGAGGTGTCTAGAGGTATAGCCAGCCACTACGCCTCGAGGTGACTAGAGGTATAGCCAGCCACTGCGCCTCGAGGTGACTAGAGGTATAGCCAGCCTCTGCGCCTCGAGGTGACTAGAGGTATAGCCAGCCTCTGCGCCTCGAGGTGACTAGAGGTATAGCCAGCCTCTGCGCCTTGAGGTGACTAGAGGTATAGCCAGCCTCTGCGCCTTGAGGTGACTAGAGGTATAGCCAGCCTCTGCGCCTCGAGGTGACTAGAGGTATAGCCAGCCTCTGCGCCTCGAGGTGACTAGAGGTATAGCCAGCCACTGCGCCTTGAGGTGACTAGAGGTATAGCCAGCCACTGCGCCTTGAGGTGACTAGAGGTATAGCCAGCCACTGCGCCTTGAGGTGACTAGAGGTATAGCCAGCCACTGCGCCTTGAGGTGACTAGAGGTATAGCCAGCCACTGCGCCTTGAGGTGACTAGAGGTATAGCCAGCCACTGCGCCTCGAGGTGACTAGAGGTATAGCCAGCCACTGCGCCTCGAGGTGACTAGAGGTATAGCCAGCCACTGCGCCTCGAGGTGACTAGAGGTATAGCCAGCCACTGCGCCTTGAGGTGACTGGAGGTATAGCCAGCCACTGCGCCTTGAGGTGACTAGAGGTATAGCCAGCCACTACGCCTTGAGGTGACTAGAGGTATAGCCAGCCACTGCGCCTTGAGGTGACTAGAGGTATAGCCAGCCACTGCGCCTTGAGGTGACTAGAGGTATAGCCAGCCACTGCGCCTTGAGGTGACTAGAGGTATAGCCAGCCTCTGCGCCTTGAGATGACTAGAGGTATAGCCAGCCACTGCGCCTTGAGGTGACTAGAGGTATAGCCAGCCACTGCGCCTAGAGGTGACTAGAGGTATAGCCAGCCACTGCGCCTCGAGGTGACTAGAGGTATAGCCAGCCACTGCGCCTTGAGGTGACTAGAGGTATAGCCAGCCACTGCGCCTTGAGGTGACTAGAGGTATAGCCAGCCACTGCGCCTTGAGGTGACTAGAGGTATAGCCAGCCACTGCGCCTTGAGGTGACTAGAGGTATAGCCAGCCACTGCGCCTCGAGGTGACTAGAGGTATAGCCAGCCACTGCGCCTTGAGGTGACTAGAGGTATAGCCAGCCACTGCGCCTTGAGGTGACTAGAGGTATAGCCAGCCACTGCGCCTTGAGGTGACTAGAGGTATAGCCAGCCACTGCGCCTTGAGGTGACTAGAGGTATAGCCAGCCACTGCGCCTCGAGGTGACTAGAGGTATAGCCAGCCACTGCGCCTCGAGGTGACTAGAGGTATAGCCAGCCACTGCGCCTCGAGGTGACTAGAGGTATAGCCAGCCACTGCGCCTTGAGGTGACTAGAGTTATAGCCAGCCACTGCGCCTTGAGGTGACTAGAGGTATAGCCAGCCACTGCGCCTTGAGGTGACTAGAGGTATAGCCAGCCACTGCGCCTTGAGGTGACTAGAGGTATAGCCAGCCACTGCGCCTTGAGGTGACTAGAGGTATAGCCAGCCACTGCGCCTTGAGGTGACTAGAGGTATAGCCAGCCACTGCGCCTTGAGGTGACTAGAGGTATAGCCAGCCACTGCGCCTTGAGGTGACTAGAGGTATAGCCAGCCACTGCGCCTCGAGGTGACTAGAGGTATAGCCAGCCTCTGCGCCTCGAGGTGACTAGAGGTATAGCCAGCCACTGCGCCTTGAGGTGACTAGAGGTATAGCCAGCCACTGCGCCTTGAGGTAACTAGAGGTATAGCCAGCCACTGCGCCTTGAGGGGACTAGAGGTATAGCCAGCCACTGCGCCTTCAGGTGACCAGAGGTATAGCCAGCCACTGCGCCTTGAGGTGACTAGAGGTATAGCCAGCCACTGCGCCTTCAGGTGACTAGAGGTATAGCCAGCCACTGCGCCTTGAGGTGACTAGAGGTATAGCCAGCCACTGCGCCTTGAGGTGACTAGAGGTATAGCCAGCCTCTGCGCCTTGAGGTGACTAGAGGTATAGCCAGCCACTGCGCCTTGAGGTGACTAGAGGTATAGCCAGCCACTGCGCTTCGAGGTGACTAGAGGTATAGCCAGCCTCTGCGCCTCGAGGTGACTAGAGGTATAGCCAGCCACTGCGCCTTGAGGTGACTAGAGGTATAGCCAGCCACTGCGCCTTGAGGTGACTAGAGGTATAGCCAGCCACTGCGCCTCGAGGTGACTAGAGGTATAGCCAGCCACTGCGCCTTGAGGTGACTAGAGGTATAGCCAGCCTCTGCGCCTCGAGGTGACTAGAAGTATAGCCAGCCACTGCGCCTTGAAGTGACTAGAGGTATAGCCAGCCACTGCGCCTCGAGGTGACTAGAGGTATAGCCAGCCACTGCGCCTAGAGGTGACTAGAGGTATAGCCAGCCACTGCGCCTCGAGGTGACTAGAGGTATAGCCAGCCTCTGCGCCTCGAGGTGACTAGAGGTATAGCCAGCCACTGCGCCTCGAGGTGACTAGAGGTATAGCCAGCCACTGCGCCTCGAGGTGACTAGAGGTATAGCCAGCCACTGCGCCTTGAGGTGACTAGAGGTATAGCCAGCCTCTGCGCCTCGAGGTGACTAGAGGTATAGCCAGCCACTGCGCCTCGAGGTGACTAGAGGTATAGCCAGCCTCTGCGCCTCGAGGTGACTAGAGGTATAGCCAGCCACTGCGCCTTGAGGTGACTAGAGGTATAGCCAGCCTCTGCGCCTCGAGGTGACTAGAGGTATAGCCAGCCACTGCGCCTCGAGGTGACTAGAGGTATAGCCAGCCACTGCGCCTTGAGGTGACTAGAGGTATAGCCAGCCTCTGCGCCTCGAGGTGACTAGAGGTATAGCCAGCCTCTGCGCCTCGAGGTGACTAGAGGTATAGCCAGCCACTGCGCCTCGAGGTGACTAGAGGTATAGCCAGCCACTGCGCCTTGAGGTGACTAGAGGTATAGCCAGCCACTGCGCCTTGAGGTGACTAGAGGTATAGCCAGCCACTGCGCCTTGAGGTGACTAGAGGTATAGCCAGCCACTGCGCCTTGAGGTGACTAGAGGTATAGCCAGCCACTGCGCCTCGAGGTGACTAGAGGTATAGCCAGCCACTGCGCCTTGAGGTGACTAGAGGTATAGCCAGCCACTGCGCCTTGAGGTGACTAGAGGTATAGCCAGCCACTGCGCCTTGAGGTGACCAGAGGTATAGCCAGCCACTGCGCCTTGAGGTGACTAGAGGTATAGCCAGCCACTGCGCCTTGAGGTGACTAGAGGTATAGCCAGCCACTGCGCCTTGAGGTGACTAGAGGTATAGCCAGCCACTGCACCTTGAGGTGACTAGAGGTATAGCCAGCCACTGCGCCTTGAGGTGACTAGAGGTATAGCCAGCCACTGCGCCTTGAGGTGACTAGAGGTATAGCCAGCCACTGCGCCTTGAGGTGACTAGAGGTATAGCCAGCCACTGCGCCTTGAGGTGACTAGAGGTATAGCCAGCCACTGCGCCTTGAGGTGACTAGAGGTATAGCCAGCCACTGCTCCTTGAGGTGACTAGAGGTATAGCCAGCCTCTGCGCCTTGAGGTGACTAGAGGTATAGCCAGCCACTGCGCCTTGAGGTGACTAGAGGTATAGCCAGCCACTGCGCCTTGAGGTGACTAGAGGTATAGCCAGCCACTGCGCCTTGAGGTGACTAGAGGTATAGCCAGCCACTGCGCCTTGAGGTGACTAGAGATATAGCCAGCCACTGCGCCTCGAGGTGACTAGAGGTATAGCCAGCCACTGCGCCTTGAGGTGACTAGAGGTATAGCCAGCCACTGCACTTGAGGTGACTAGAGGTATAGCCAGCCACTGCGCCTTGAGGTGACTAGAGGTATAGCCAGCCACTGCGCCTCGAGGTGACTAGAGGTATAGCCAGCCTCTGCGCCTCGAGGTGACTAGAGGTATAGCCAGCCACTGCGCCTCGAGGTGACTAGAGGTATAGCCAGCCACTGCGCCTCGAGGTGACTAGAGGTATAGCCAGCCACTGCGCCTTGAGGTGACTAGAGGTATAGCCAGCCTCTGCGCCTTGAGGTGACTAGAGGTATAGCCAGCCACTGCGCCTCGAGGTGACTAGAGGTATAGCCAGCCACTGCGCCTTGAGGTGACTAGAGGTATAGCCAGCCACTGCGCCTTGAGGTGACTAGAGGTATAGCCAGCCACTGCGCCTTGAGGTGACTAGAGGTATAGCCAGCCACTGCGCCTCGAGGTGACTAGAGGTATAGCCAGCCACTGCGCCTTGAGGTGACTAGAGGTATAGCCAGCCTCTGCGCCTCGAGGTGACTAGAGGTATAGCCAGCCACTGCGCCTTGAGGTGACTAGAGGTATAGCCAGCCACTGCGCCTCGAGGTGACTAGAGGTATAGCCAGCCTCTGCGCCTCGAGGTGACTAGAGGTATAGCCAGCCACTGCGCCTCGAGGTGACTAGAGGTATAGCCAGCCACTGCGCCTTGAGGTGACTAGAGGTATAGCCAGCCACTGCGCCTTGAGGTGACTAGAGGTATAGCCAGCCACTGCGCCTTGAGGTGACTAGAGGTATAGCCAGCCACTGCGCCTTGAGGTGACTAGAGGTATAGCCAGCCTCTGCGCCTCGAGGTGACTAGAGGTATAGCCAGCCACTGCGCCTTGAGGTGACTAGAGGTATAGCCAGCCACTGCGCCTCGAGGTGACTAGAGGTATAGCCAGCCTCTGCGCCTCGAGGTGACTAGAGGTATAGCCAGCCTCTGCGCCTCGAGGTGACTAGAGGTATAGCCAGCCTCTGCGCCTTGAGGTGACTAGAGGTATAGCCAGCCACTGCGCCTTGAGGTGACTAGAGGTATAGCCAGCCTCTGCGCCTTGAGGTGACTAGAGGTATAGCCAGCCTCTGCGCCTTGAGGTGACTAGAGGTATAGCCAGCCACTGCGCCTCGAGGTGACTAGAGGTATAGCCAGCCACTGCGCCTTTAGGTGACTAGAGGTATAGCCAGCCACTGCGCCTTGAGGTGACTAGAGGTATAGCCAGCCTCTGCGCCTTGAGGTGACTAGAGGTATAGCCAGCCACTGCGCCTTGAGGTGACTAGAGGTATAGCCAGCCACTGCGCCTTGAGGTGACTAGAGGTATAGCCAGCCACTGCGCCTTGAGGTGACTAGAGGTATAGCCAGCCACTGCGCCTTGAGGTGACTAGAGGTATAGCCAGCCACTGCGCCTTGAGGTGACTAGAGGTATAGCCAGCCACTGCGCCTTGAGGTGACTAGAGGTATAGCCAGCCACTGCGCCTCGAGGTGACTAGAGGTATAGCCAGCCTCTGCGCCTCGAGGTGACTAGAGGTATAGCCAGCCACTGCGCCTTGAGGTGACTAGAGGTATAGCCAGCCACTGCGCCTCGAGGTGACTAGAGGTATAGCCAGCCACTGCGCCTCGAGGTGACTAGAGGTATAGCCAGCCACTGCGCCTTGAGGTGACTAGAGGTATAGCCAGCCACTGCGCCTTGAGGTGACTAGAGGTATAGCCAGCCACTGCGCCTTGAGGTGACCAGAGGTATAGCCAGCCACTGCGCCTTGAGGTGACTAGAGGTATAGCCAGCCACTGCGCCTTGAGGTGACTAGAGGTATAGCCAGCCACTGCGCCTTGAGGTGACTAGAGGTATAGCCAGCCACTGCACCTTGAGGTGACTAGAGGTATAGCCAGCCACTGCGCCTTGAGGTGACTAGAGATATAGCCAGCCACTGCGCCTTGAGGTGACTAGAGGTATAGCCAGCCACTGCGCCTTGAGGTGACTAGAGGTATAGCCAGCCACTGCGCCTTGAGGTGACTAGAGGTATAGCCAGCCACTGCGCCTTGAGGTGACTAGAGGTATAGCCAGCCACTGCGCCTTGAGGTGACTAGAGGTATAGCCAGCCACTGCGCCTCGAGGTGACTAGAGGTATAGCCAGCCACTGCGCCTTGAGGTGACTAGAGGTATAGCCAGCCACTGCGCCTCGAGGTGACTAGAGGTATAGCCAGCCTCTGCGCCTCGAGGTGACTAGAGGTATAGCCAGCCACTGCGCCTCGAGGTGACTAGAGGTATAGCCAGCCACTGCGCCTCGAGGTGACTAGAGGTATAGCCAGCCACTGCGCCTCGAGGTGACTAGAGGTATAGCCAGCCTCTGCGCCTCGAGGTGACTAGAGGTATAGCCAGCCACTGCGCCTCGAGGTGACTAGAGGTATAGCCAGCCACTGCGCCTGGAGGTGACTAGAGGTATAGCCAGCCACTGCGCCTTGAGGTGACTAGAGGTATAGCCAGCCACTGCGCCTTGAGGTGACTAGAGGTATAGCCAGCCACTGCGCCTCGAGGTGACTAGAGGTATAGCCGGCCACTGCGCCTTGAGGTGACTAGAGGTATAGCCAGCCTCTGCGCCTCGAGGTGACTAGAGGTATAGCCAGCCTCTGCGCCTCGAGGTGACTAGAGGTATAGCCAGCCACTGCGCCTCGAGGTGACTAGAGGTATAGCCAGCCACTGCGCCTCGAGGTGACTAGAGGTATAGCCAGCCACTGCGCCTTGAGGTGACTAGAGGTATAGCCAGCCTCTGCGCCTTGAGGTGACTAGAGGTATAGCCAGCCTCTGCGCCTTGAGGTGACTAGAGGTATAGCCAGCCACTGCGCCTCGAGGTGACTAGAGGTATAGCCAGCCACTGCGCCTTGAGGTGACTAGAGGTATAGCCAGCCACTGCGCCTTGAGGTGACTAGAGGTATAGCCAGCCACTGCGCCTCGAGGTGACTAGAGGTATAGCCAGCCACTGCGCCTCGAGGTGACTAGAGGTATAGCCAGCCACTGCGCCTCGAGGTGACTAGAGGTATAGCCAGCCTCTGCGCCTCGAAGTGACTAGAGGTATAGCCAGCCACTGCGCCTCGAGGTGACTAGAGGTATAGCCAGCCACTGCGCCTCGAGGTGACTAGAGGTATAGCCAGCCTCTGCGCCTCGAGGTGACTAGAGGTATAGCCAGCCACTGCGCCTCGAGGTGACTAGAGGTATAGCCAGCCACTGCGCCTCGAGGTGACTAGAGGTATAGCCAGCCACTGCGCCTCGAGGTGACTAGAGGTATAGCCAGCCACTGCGCCTCGAGGTGACTAGAGGTATAGCCAGCCTCTGCGCCTGGAGGTGACTAGAGGTATAGCCAGCCACTGCGCCTTGAGGTGACTAGAGGTATAGCCAGCCACTGCGCCTTGAGGTGACTAGAGGTATAGCCAGCCACTGCGCCTTGAGGTGACTAGAGGTATAGCCAGCCACTGCGCCTTGAGGTGACTAGAGGTATAGCCAGCCACTGCGCCTTGAGGTGACTAGAGGTATAGCCAGCCTCTGCGCCTTGAGGTGACTAGAGGTATAGCCAGCCACTGCGCCTTGAGGTGACTAGAGGTATAGCCAGCCACTGCGCCTTGAGGTGACTAGAGGTATAGCCAGCCACTGCGCCTTGAGGTGACTAGAGGTATAGCCAGCCACTGCGCCTCGAGGTGACTAGAGGTATAGCCAGCCACTACGCCTCGAGGTGACTAGAGGTATAGCCAGCCACTGCGCCTCGAGGTGACTAGAGGTATAGCCAGCCTCTGCGCCTCGAGGTGACTAGAGGTATAGCCAGCCACTGCGCCTTGAGGTGACTAGAGGTATAGCCAGCCACTGCGCCTTGAGGTGACTAGAGGTATAGCCAGCCTCTGCGCCTTGAGGTGACTAGAGGTATAGCCAGCCACTGCGCCTTGAGGTGACTAGAGGTATAGCCAGCCACTGCGCCTTGAGGTGACTAGAGGTATAGCCAGCCTCTGCGCCTTGAGGTGACTAGAGGTATAGCCAGCCACTGCGCCTCGAGGTGACTAGAGGTATAGCCAGCCACTGCGCCTCGAGGTGACTAGAGGTATAGCCAGCCACTGCGCCTCGAGGTGACTAGAGGTATAGCCAGCCACTGCGCCTCGAGGTGACTAGAGGTATAGCCAGCCACTGCGCCTTGAGGTGACTAGAGGTATAGCCAGCCACTGCGCCTCGAGGTGACTAGAGGTATAGCCAGCCACTGCGCCTCGAGGTGACTAGAGGTATAGCCAGCCACTGCGCCTTGAGGTGACTAGAGGTATAGCCAGCCACTGCGCCTTGAGGTGACTAGAGGTATAGCCAGCCACTGCGCCTTGAGGTGACTAGAGGTATAGCCAGCCACTGCGCCTTGATGTGACTAGAGGTATAGCCAGCCACTGCGCCTTGAGGTGACTAGAGGTATAGCCAGCCACTGCGCCTTGAGGTGACTAGAGGTATAGCCAGCCTCTGCGCCTTGAGGTGACTAGAGGTATAGCCAGCCACTGCGCCTTGAGGTGACTAGAGGTATAGCCAGCCACTGCGCCTTGAGGTGACTAGAGGTATAGCCAGCCACTGCGCCTTGAGGTGACTAGAGGTATAGCCAGCCACTGCGCCTTGAGGTGACTCGAGGTATAGCCAGCCACTGCGCCTTGAGGTGACTAGAGGTATAGCCAGCCACTGCGCCTTGAGGTGACTAGAGGTATAGCCAGCCACTGCGCCTTGAGGTGACTAGAGGTATAGCCAGCCACTGCGCCTTGAGGTGACTAGAGGTATAGCCAGCCACTGCGCCTTGAGGTGACTAGAGGTATAGCCAGCCACTGCGCCTTGAGGTGACTAGAGGTATAGCCAGCCTCTGCGCCTTGAGGTGACTAGAGGTATAGCCAGCCACTGCGCCTTGAGGTGACTAGAGGTATAGCCAGCCACTGCGCCTCGAGGTGACTAGAGGTATAGCCAGCCACTGCGCCTTGAGGTGACTAGAGGTATAGCCAGCCACTGCGCCTTGAGGTGACTAGAGGTATAGCCAGCCACTGCGCCTTGAGGTGACTAGAGGTATAGCCAGCCACTGCGCCTTGAGGTGACTAGAGGTATAGCCAGCCACTGCGCCTTGAGGTGACTAGAGGTATAGCCAGCCACTGCGCCTCGAGGTGACTAGAGGTATAGCCAGCCACTGCGCCTTGAGGTGACTAGAGGTATAGCCAGCCACTGCGCCTTGAGGTGACTAGAGGTATAGCCAGCCACTGCGCCTTGAGGTGACTAGAGGTATAGCCAGCCACTGCGCCTTGAGGTGACTAGAGGTATAGCCAGCCACTGCGCCTTGAGGTGACTAGAGGTATAGCCAGCCACTGCGCCTTGAGGTGACTAGAGGTATAGCCAGCCACTGCGCCTCGAGGTGACTAGAGGTATAGCCAGCCACTGCGCCTCGAGGTGACTAGAGGTATAGCCAGCCACTGCGCCTTGAGGTGACTAGAGGTATAGCCAGCCACTGCGCCTCGAGGTGACTAGAGGTATAGCCAGCCACTGCGCCTCGAGGTGACTAGAGGTATAGCCAGCCACTACGCCTCGAGGTGACTAGAGGTATAGCCAGCCACTGCGCCTCGAGGTGACTAGAGGTATAGCCAGCCACTGCGCCTCGAGGTGACTAGAGGTATAGCCAGCCACTGCGCCTTGAGGTGACTAGAGGTATAGCCAGCCACTGCGCCTTGAGGTGACTAGAGGTATAGCCAGCCACTGCGCCTTGAGGTGACTAGAGGTATAGCCAGCCACTGCGCCTTGAGGTGACTAGAGGTATAGCCAGCCACTACGCCTTGAGGTGACTAGAGGTATAGCCAGCCACTGCGCCTTGAGGTGACTAGAGGTATAGCCAGCCACTGCGCCTTGAGGTGACTAGAGGTATAGCCAGCCACTGCGCCTTGAGGTGACTAGAGGTATAGCCAGCCACTGCGCCTTGAGGTGACTAGAGGTATAGCCAGCCACTGCGCCTTGAGGTGACTAGAGGTATAGCCAGCCACTGCGCCTTGAGGTGACTAGAGGTATAGCCAGCCACTGCGCCTCGAGGTGACTAGAGGTATAGCCAGCCACTGCGCCTTGAGGTGACTAGAGGTATAGCCAGCCACTGCGCCTTGAGGTGACTAGAGGTATAGCCAGCCACTACGCCTTGAGGTGACTAGAGGTATAGCCAGCCACTGCGCCTTGAGGTGACTAGAGGTATAGCCAGCCACTGCGCCTTGAGGTGACTAGAGGTATAGCCAGCCACTGCGCCTCGAGGTGACTAGAGGTATAGCCAGCCACTGCGCCTTGAGGGGACTAGAGGTATAGCCAGCCACTGCGCCTCGAGGTGACTAGAGGTATAGCCAGCCACTGCGCCTCGAGGTGACTAGAGGTATAGCCAGCCTCTGCGCCTTGAGGTGACTAGAGGTATAGCCAGCCACTGCGCCTTGAGGTGACTAGAGGTATAGCCAGCCACTGCGCCTCGAGGTGACTAGAGGTATAGCCAGCCACTGCGCCTCGAGGTGACTAGAGGTATAGCCAGCCACTACGCCTTGGGGTGACTAGAGGTATAGCCAGCCACTGCGCCTTGAGGTGACTAGAGGTATAGCCAGCCACTGCGCCTTGAGGTGACTAGAGGTATAGCCAGCCACTGCGCCTTGAGGTGACTAGAGGTATAGCCAGCCACTGCGCCTTGAGGTGACTAGAGGTATAGCCAGCCACTGCGCCTTGAGGTGACTAGAGGTATAGCCAGCCACTGCGCCTTGAGGTGACTAGAGGTATAGCCAGCCACTGCGCCTTGAGGTGACTAGAGGTATAGCCAGCCACTGCGCCTTGAGGTGACTAGAGGTATAGCCAGCCACTGCGCCTTGAGGTGACTAGAGGTATAGCCAGCCACTGCGCCTCGAGGTGACTAGAGGTATAGCCAGCCACTGCGCCTCGAGGTGACTAGAGGTATAGCCAGCCACTGCGCCTTGAGGTGACTAGAGGTATAGCCAGCCACTGCGCCTTGAGGTGACTAGAGGTATAGCCAGCCACTGCGCCTTGAGGTGACTAGAGGTATAGCCAGCCACTGCGCCTTGAGGTGACTAGAGGTATAGCCAGCCACTGCGCCTTGAGGTGACTAGAGGTATAGCCAGCCACTGCGCCTTGAGGTGACTAGAGGTATAGCCAGCCACTGCGCCTTGAGGTGACTAGAGGTATAGCCAGCCACTGCGCCTTGAGGTGACTAGAGGTATAGCCAGCCACTGCGCCTTGAGGTGACTAGAGGTATAGCCAGCCACTGCGCCTTGAGGTGACTAGAGGTATAGCCAGCCACTGCGCCTTGAGGTGACTAGAGGTATAGCCAGCCACTGCGCCTTGAGGTGACTAGAGGTATAGCCAGCCACTGCGCCTTGAGGTGACTAGAGGTATAGCCAGCCACTGCGCCTTGAGGTAACTAGTGGTATAGCCAGCCACTGCGCCTTGAGGTGACTAGAGGTATAGCCAGCCACTGCGCCTTGAGGTGACTAGAGGTATAGCCAGCCACTGCGCCTTGAGGTGACTAGAGGTATAGCCAGCCACTGCGCCTTGAGGTGACTAGAGGTATAGCCAGCCACTGCGCCTCGAGGTGACTAGAGGTATAGCCAGCCACTGCGCCTTGAGGTGACTAGAGGTATAGCCAGCCACTGCGCCTTGAGGTGACTAGAGGTATAGCCAGCCACTGCGCCTTGAGGTGACTAGAGGTATAGCCAGCCACTGCGCCTTGAGGTGACTAGAGGTATAGCCAGCCTCTGCGCCTTGAGGTGACTAGAGGTATAGCCAGCCACTGCGCCTTGAGGTGACTAGAGGTATAGCCAGCCACTGCGCCTCGAGGTGACTAGAGGTATAGCCAGCCTCTGCGCCTTGAGGTGACTAGAGGTATAGCCAGCCACTGCGCCTTGAGGTGACTAGAGGTATAGCCAGCCACTGCGCCTCGAGGTGACTAGAGGTATAGCCAGCCACTACGCCTCGAGGTGACTAGAGGTATAGCCAGCCACTGCGCCTTGAGGTGACTAGAGGTATAGCCAGCCACTGCGCCTTGAGGTGACTAGAGGTATAGCCAGCCTCTGCGCCTTGAGGTGACTAGAGGTATAGCCAGCCTCTGCGCCTTGAGGTGACTAGAGGTATAGCCAGCCACTGCGCCTCGAGGTGACTAGAGGTATAGCCAGCCACTGCGCCTCGAGGTGACTAGAGGTATAGCCAGCCACTGCGCCTTGAGGTGACTAGAGGTATAGCCAGCCACTGCGCCTCGAGGTGACTAGAGGTATAGCCAGCCACTGCGCCTCGAGGTGACTAGAGGTATAGCCAGCCACTACGCCTTGAGGTGACTAGAGGTATAGCCAGCCACTGCGCCTTGTGGTGACTAGAGGTATAGCCAGCCACTGCGCCTTGAGGTGACTAGAGGTATAGCCAGCCTCTGCGCCTTGAGGTGACTAGAGGTATAGCCAGCCACTGCGCCTCGAGGTGACTAGAGGTATAGCCAGCCACTGCGCCTCGAGGTGACTAGAGGTATAGCCAGCCACTACGCCTCGAAGTGACTAGAGGTATAGCCAGCCACTGCGCCTTGAGGTGACTAGAGGTATAGCCAGCCACTACGCCTTGAGGTGACTAGAGGTATAGCCAGCCACTGCGCCTCGAGGTGACTAGAGGTATAGCCAGCCACTGCGCCTTGAGGTGACTAGAGGTATAGCCAGCCACTGCGCCTTGAGGTGACTAGAGGTATAGCCAGCCACTGCGCCTCGAGGTGACTAGAGGTATAGCCAGCCACTACGCCTCGAGGTGACTAGAGGTATAGCCAGCCACTGCGCCTCGAGGTGACTAGAGGTATAGCCAGCCACTACGCCTCGAGGTGACTAGAGGTATAGCCAGCCACTGCGCCTTGAGGTGACTAGAGGTATAGCCAGCCACTACGCCTCGAGGTGACTAGAGGTATAGCCAGCCACTGCGCCTCGAGGTGACTATAGGTATAGCCAGCCACTGCGCCTTGAGGTGACTAGAGGTATAGCCAGCCACTGCGCCTTGAGGTGACTAGAGGTATAGCCAGCCACTGCGCCTTGAGGTAACTAGAGGTATAGCCAGCCACTGCGCCTTGAGGTGACTAGAGGTATAGCCAGCCACTGCGCCTCGAGGTGACTAGAGGTATAGTCAGCCACTACGCCTTGAGGTGACTAGAGGTATAGTCAGCCACTACGCCTTGAGGTGACTAGAGGTATAGCCAGCCACTACGCCTTGAGGTGACTAGAGGTATAGCCAGCCACTGCGCCTTGAGGTGACTAGAGGTATAGCCAGCCACTGCGCCTCGAGGTGACTAGAGGTATAGCCAGCCACTGCGCCTTGAGGTGACTAGAGGTATAGCCAGCCACTGCGCCTTGAGGTGACTAGAGGTATAGCCAGCCACTGCGCCTTGAGGTGACTAGAGGTATAGCCAGCCACTGCGCCTTGAGGTGACTAGAGGTATAGCCAGCCACTGCGCCTTGAGGTGACTAGAGGTATAGCCAGCCACTGCGCCTTGAGGTGACTAGAGGTATAGCCAGCCACTGCGCCTTGAGGTGACTAGAGGTATAGCCAGCCACTGCGCCTTGAGGTGACTAGAGGTATAGCCAGCCACTGCGCCTTGAGGTGACTAGAGGTATAGCCAGCCACTGCGCCTTGAGGTGACTAGAGGTATAGCCAGCCACTGCGCCTCGAGGTGACTAGAGGTATAGCCAGCCTCTGCGCCTCGAGGTGACTAGAGGTATAGCCAGCCACTGCGCCTCGAGGTGACTAGAGGTATAGCCAGCCACTGCGCCTCGAGGTGACTAGAGGTATAGCCAGCCACTGCGCCTCGAGGTGACTAGAGGTATAGCCAGCCACTGCGCCTCGGGGTGGTATAGATGATCATTCAACAAATCTTACATTATTCATTTATTACATCAACACCTGACATAAATGGATTATTATTATTATTATTATTATTATTATTATTATTATTATTATTACAAAGGAATGCGTACAATTGAACTCATTTGTCATACTCTACAGAAGTATCGCATTTTTCAGATTCGACGTCATTTGTGATGGTTGAATAGTATGATTGAGCTTGGAGTATTTGGTGAGAATATTGGTTGCATGGTAGTCTATAGGTACATAAGGTAGTTCAGCTTAAGCAGAGGTACAGAGATTTGAGCGTCGTATATGTTTTAAGTCTTCAGATTTTAGGCTGACCTTGTCTGCATAATAGCATTGTCTTGGTCGAGTTCACCTTTCTGGTCCGCGCATCTATCGGTCGAAGCGAACAATTCTGATTTGTCTCTGTCCATTCTTCATAGTATAACAGGGCGAACTCAACTACATTAATCTACAATGATGTCCACTGTTACCAATCGAGACCAACGCTTACATAAAAGGAACCTTCAACTAATTACACTTGTGGAAGCTAAATTTTGTAGGTTAGTTTGATAACGTTATATTAGTTCCAACGTTCGCTGCCACATGCTGACTCCGATTACATTTAGTAGCCACGTTCGCAGCTAGGTGTCGTGGACGGTAGCATTTGGTAGCAAAATTAGGAACTACTTGAAAAAATTAATCGTCTGCAGTCCTTCTACCTGAATCACAGATAAAACACACTAATACAGTCATCACAATTAACACCGGTTTTCAGACAGATTCTACACACACCCAAAGTACACGGGGCTACATGATCCCGTTGTCTCAGCTCCTAAACTAAGGAACCATCCAACCAACCAATCTGTGGCTCCATACGTTTGACGTGGATGATGCGATTTAGTGACGAGCACAGAACAGATCTAGAAGTCACAGTTGGATGTCCAGAGCAGCAATTCCACTCCACTGCATCGTCAGTTGCGTTCTGCAGGTCGTCATATCCTCCCTTGAAGGACCGCGAAGGGCATTCCGACACAATATGATGGATTGTCTGCACTGAATCGCCACAGTCGCACTGAGGACTAGAAATTTTCTCGCATTTGTGGAGCCAAAAGTTACATCTTCCGTGACCGGTCCGCACTCTGTGCAGTGACGTCCATGTCCTTCTTGGAAGATGGAAACCAGGAGGTTTCCTGCAGGGATCGGTGATCAATCCTAGCTCATCAGGGTTTGATGGTAGTCCATTCTTCTCGCCAAGTTTCGTCCATATTGAACTTAGATTCAACAAGCATCTTGCCTAGCTGCCATGACGGATGTCGAGATTTTAATCTCCCTTGCTTCTGTGGATTACAGACCTGATGTATGAGATCATTTGCAGCGCATTTTGACTATTCCCCGATAAGAATGCAACCAGTAGAGTGTTAATTTATGTTTTGTGTTGTTCTAGCCCTGTAGTAGCCTTTTCTTCACTTACACACAACGACCAGGATTGTCTGCATACGGCTAACACCAACCCTCACCTTCAAGGGAATTTCGACAATATCTCCGAAACTACAATTCACAGACTTTCGAAACATAGCGTTTTCCCATATATGCTCCAGTGTCTATATTTAGCTGGCACACTGTATATAAGACTGTGTTTTCTGATGATGTTCCAGGTTAGGACGTTCCCTTACTCTGCTGCTGGCACTTACGCTCTACCTGCTGGGAGGGTTGGCAACATTGCTGGCCACTGGGTTCATCTCCATCCTCGTATCCAAGATGGTGATGGGTCTGTCCCACCTGGCCCTCAGACACCAAGCTCTGCTCTTAGGTGAGTTCAAACTTCATCATCATATGTATTATTTCAGTAGTATAGATCCCTCCTGCGGCGCTCACAAGCGACCAATCGTGACAAGTGAGCATTCAGATGAAATAGAATAGACATTAGCAGTGACGAATTGCACTCTAATTTCATAAATATCTATAATTTCTTTAAAAAAGTACTTTAAAATGCACGAAGTGTGCGTTGTATATACTGTTGCTGTAGGAAAATACGCTCCTTAATTGCAGTCCACTTCAGAGTTTGGCCGCTGTGACACCTGTTTCATGTCATTTTAACATTCTGAGGTCTGTCCTTTATCATTTTGCATGGATTTCAGAAACAGTAAATCAAAGGAATGAGTACTCAAATCGTATAATTTCATAAATATCGAATAACCGGTGAGTGTTATGATGATCTAATTTTCAGTGATTGCCTTCTTAAGTTAGGGAACGTAGAACTTGGAATTCTAACTGAAATATAGAGTTTTATAATCATTTGGCTGAAAATAAAAACATAACCTTTCTCCTTAAGTCTCTCATTATAAACCTATTGGGGAAAGTGTGGTTTATGAACAGGCGAGATTTCTCACACGGGTCCGCTAGTCTTTACTTATTGCTCACCCAGTGTTCATCTCCATCCTGGTATCCAAGAAAATTTGTTGGCATAGACAATAGAGAAATTTGTTGCCGTAGTAGAAACTCTTTGTAATAACATTCTGTTAATCATATACAGTAATACACAGTAGATAGAACATTCAGTCGATATGAAGGGAAAATGTATCAATGTTGTGCAATAGGTGTTGCATTATAGGTCATGCGATGTGTAGGTTTGCAACCCTGAATGGCCGGACGGACTATGATCAGCTCATGCTGCCAACTTTCAAGTTACATTATGAGTGTCAGTTTCGGGGCCTGCAAGGGGTCTGCAAGCATGGGGACTGTGTATTTTTTCAACCTTGCAACTTTGTAAATCAGAGTTGTCCATACAACACGCTGGCGTGATTCTGGTGCGGACGTCCTTACAGCCATGGTGGGGGAAGACAATATGTCAGTCTCTCTCGTTCACTTTTCCGTCTCACTCCCTCCCGTACTGCTTTCGCTGTGTTGTGATTGATTGGCCGAACGTCAAACTTGACTTACTTGACTTATTTCCTTTCGCTCCGTGCGGAGCATAGGGCATCCAAGAATGATTTCCATCGGGCTCTGTCTGCTGCCAAGTTCTTTACTTCCCTCCAAGTCTTTCCAGCTTTCCTGGTCTCCTCTTCAATGGTGCGTATCAAGGTCTTCCTTGGTCTTCCTCATCTCCGAGCCCCTTGAGGATTCCAGTCCAGAGCTCCCCTTTCTACTGCATCATTCTGTTTCCGCAGAGTATGCCCAATCCAGCCCCATTTCCTCCGTTTAATTTGGACTCCTATAGGTTTTTGGTTAGCCCTTTGCCATAGCTCTTCGTTCGGAATTATATCTGGCCATCGTATACCCAGAATTCGACGCAGACAACGATTGATGAATGCTTGAAGTTGGTGGCTGATAGGATTGGTAACTTTCCATGTTTCACATGCATACAATAGGACAGCTTTCACATTGGCATTAACAAGTCTGGATATGTTACGGTTTCTAACGTCAAACTTTATTCACTATATTGTCAATCTGAAACAAAACGAAAACAAGGAAGAAGAAACAATAATGGTACAGAAATTGCAATGCCTTAAACGAGTTCCATGACTGCCTTAGCAGTATTTCTGCCTGTTTTAATACTAAGCACGTGATCTGTAGGAACCGGTACGCGGAGAAACGCGCGAAACAAAATGTAGATGTGTCGGACAACCAACGCATTGGACAAATTGTTTGCATTACATTCGGTGCGCTAGCGATCCCACCTTGACTCGGTCAGAAGCGGCGAAGAGCTGTCGCAGCGCTGGCAGTCAGGCAGGCAGCGCAGCATAGCGTGCAAAGACTGGACACCACGGTTGTAGATGTTGGTTGGTTGGTTGGTTCCCTAGTTTAGGGGCTGTGACAACGTGGTCATGTAGCTCCGTGTAATTGTATGTAGAACCTGTCTGAATGTGTGTTATCTGTTTTAATTCAAGTAAGGACTGCAGACAATAATTTCCAGTAGTTCCTACTTTTGCTACCATATGCTACCGTCCACGCCACCTAGCTTGCGGACATGGCTACTAGATGGCTTCGCAGTCAGCACCTGGTGACAAACGTTGGAACTAATAGAGCGTTATCAATTCTAACCTACAAAGTTTGGCTTCACACAAGTGTAGTTAGTGGAAGGTTCTTTTTCATGCCATAAATGTATGACATGGAACCGCCGGCTTAACTCCCCCCCCCTCCCGAAGGAAGGCATGCTGAAGGATTTTAACGCTCTTAAAAAATCCGACGACTTCAGCCGGGTTTGAACCCGCGATCTTGGGCATAGAAGCTCAGCATGCTACCAACTACGTGATTTTTGTCGCCTTTCAAAAATTACTTACCACGGCCAGGAGCGAACCTGCAAGCTTGGGGTTGGTAGTCCGACACGATAACCACTCACCCACCGTGGCAAACATTTTAAAATAATGCATATGCAATAACTAGTATTCGAACCTGATCAACCTGGGCGAGAGGCAAGCAACGTGACCAGTACACCATCACACCCTCTCACGAAATTGTAATTTGGAACGCCCCTTAAAATTGTTGGCAGAACCCAGGACCTGTTGGACCGTAGTTTTAACACGTGCTCGAAGAGCTTCTGTGTTGTTACTCTTCATCTGGCAGCCAGAATTACAGTAGTGGCATTGGTTCCAGGAAGGCGTGACGTAACACCTGACACATTATAACCGCACAGTGTGAAGGTCAAGACGCATTCACGATCGAACTCATCGTAAACACAGAATCATAACAGGGATGAATCCAAGGGATTCAAATGGTTGGTGCAGTTTTCACTCGGTTGGAAGAATACTGATGATGATGATTTCTCTTAAGAGGCATATTATGGTGTTTGAAGCCAATATCAGTGTTGCCTTAGTATACAAACGATTTATGCTTTTCAGTCGGTCAACACGATTTTAACCAAATGGCATGGGTTATTCCCTAATCCTGAAAATAAAAAGAATTACATGAGGACTAGGGAATAATCCATCTCATTTGGGTACAATCGTGTTGACCGACTGAAAAGCATAAATCTTTTGTTTACTAAGGCATAATAGTGACGTCATCTAAGCTCTTCGTAACACAGATAAAATATAAAATTTGTTGATTAAAAAAATTGAGATAGTTGCCTAAATAAGAAAATAGCCTAATCCCTGTATGCCGTATATAACAAGTAGTTCCGTGATAAACTAAATAGCCTATTTTCATATATCCTACTAATATCAATTGCCTCTATCAACATAAAAATTGTTAGTTTGTTTGGTGTAATAGATTCGTAGATACTGAGAACCGTCTAAATATTTTGGATGGTCACCATGTTGGGTTTTTATATTATAGGCCTTAGATTTATGTACTTCTACATGAAGATTATTGTGTAGGTGTTTTATCAAACTTCAATCACATGATTAGGACACAAGAAATAAAAGAGGGATTTTAAAATTTCGCTCCGCCGCCATCTTGTGGTTATGAAAATAATTTAAATGAATTAGATGCCAGTCAATTAAAATTTGTATAAGCATATACCGTATCAAGTTTCACTGCGCTCGGATGGTTAAAACGCAAGAAACGTCCATTTGATTATTTAAATTTCGCGTCGCCGCCATGTTGGATTTGTGCTCGCCAGGTTATTGAACGTCCCATAGGTGAACTTTTGCTTATAGCCTCTATACACGTAGACAATTTCATTTTCATTGCTGTAGTAGATTAATAGCTTTTGAGAACCGTCTAAATATTTCGGATGGTCGCCATGTTGGATTTTAATATATGTAGGCCATAGAGTTATGTACTATTAGAAGATGATTAATGTGTACGTTCATTATGCAAATGTTGATTTCGATTGCATGATCAGAACACAAGAAATAAAAATTAATTTTCGAAATTCGCACAGCCGCCATCTTGAGGTTATATAAAACAAGTAGTTCCGTGAAGAACTATACAGCCTATTTTCATATATCCTACTTATGTTAATTGCCACTATTTAACATACACAATTTCAGTTTGATTGCTGTAATAGATTCGTAGATATTGAGAACCGACTAAATATTTCGGATGGTCGCCATGTTGGATTTTATATATGTAGGTCCTAGAGTTATGTACTGTTACATGCAGATTATTGTGAACGTGTAGTATTCAAACTTCAATCGCATAATTAGGACACAAGAAAAAACAAGGAGATTTAAAAAATTTTCACAGCTGCCATCTTGAGGTTATGGAAACAATTGAAATAAATTAGATGCCAGTGGATTAACATTCGGATAAAGATTTACTGTACCAAGTTTCACTGCACGCGGATGGTTAAATTGCGAGAAACGTCCATGTGAATATTTATAATTCGCGTCACCGCCATGTTGGATTTGTGATCACCAGGTTATTTAAAGTCCTATAGGTGAACTTAAGTTCATAGCCCCTATGAACATTATAAAATGCAGTTTGATTTCTAAAATAGATTCGTAGATATTCAGTATCGTCTAAATATTTCGGATGGTCGCCATGTTGAATTGTTCAATGTATAGGCCATAGTCATGTACCATTAATGGAAAATTATTGCGTAGGTTCATTATTCAAACTTTCACTTCGATCTCATGACTACATCACAAGAAATAAAAACTTAATTTTAAAATTCGCACTGCCGCCATCTTGAGGTTATGTAAACAATTGAACTAAATTAGATACCAGTGGATTACAATGTGTATAAATATTTCCTGTACCAGGTTTCAGTGCGCTTGGAACATTAAATCGCGAGAAAGGTCTATTTAAAATGTTCAAATTCGCTTGGCCGCCATGTTCGTTTTGTAGTTAACCGGTTTTTGAAAATCTTATAGATGGACTTCCAGTAGTGCCCTTTATCTCAGTACAAAATTTTAGGGAGATACCGCTAATAGTTTCAGAGATATAGAATGCCGGAGAAATATTTCGCACATCCGCCATCTTGTGATTATGTAAACAATTGAACGAAGTTAGATGTCGGTGCATTACAATGTATATAAACATATACTGTACCAAGTTTCATTGCGTTTGGTTGGTCAAATCGCGAGAAACGTCTATTTAAAAGTCGCAAATTCGCTTGGCCGCCATGTTGGTTTTGTAGTTACCAGGGTTTCAAAAGTCACATAAGTGAACTTATAGTAGTTCCCTCTATCACCATAGAAAATGTCAGGGTAATATCGGTAATAGTTTCGGAGATATTGAATGCTGGTGAAATATTTCGCACAGCCGCCATGTTGGATTGGTGAGTCGTAACAAAATTTGAAGGGCATGGTCGAGGTCGCCGGGAATAGTGCTATGAACTTTCCGAGTTTCATTGAAATCGCTCCTGCCGTTTAGATTTTATTAGGGGGACACACACACACGAATCACACACACACACACACACACACACACACACACACACACACACGGACAAAAGGTGATCTCATAAGCCTATTTTTTCAAAATTGAAAATAGGCTAAAATGAACTAAATTAGACACCAGTGCATTACATTGTGTATAAACATTTGCTGTATCAAGATTCATTGCGTTTGGATCATTAAATCGCGAGAACTGTCTACTTAAAACTTTCAACTTCGCTTGGCCGCCATGTTCGTTTCGTAGTTAACCGGTTTTTGACAGTCTCATAATCGAACTTCTAGTAGTGCCCTTTATCTCCGTACAAAATTTCATGGTGATACCGGTAATAGTTTCAGAGATATAGAATGCCGGTGAAATATTTCGCATAGCCGCCATCTTGAGGTTATGTAAACAATTGAACGTAGTTAGATGTCAGTGCATTACAATGTGTATAAACATTCTGTATACTGAACCAAGTTTCATTGCGTTTGGTTGGTTAAATCGCGAGAAACGTCTCTTTAAAAGTCGCAACTTCGCTTGGTCGCCATGTTGGTTTTGTAGTTACCAGATTTTCAAAAGTCACATTGGTGAACCTCTAGTAGTTCCCTTTATCACCGTACTAAATTCCAGGGTGATATCGGTAATAGTTTCGGAGATATTGAATGCTGGTGAAATATTTCGCACAGCCGCCATGTTGGATTGGTGAGACGTAACGAAATTTGAAGGACACGGTCGGGGTCGCCCGGAATAGTGCTATGAACGTAGCGAGTTTCATTGAAATCGCCCGAGCCGTTTAGATGTTATTAGGGGGGACACACACCATCACACACGCACACACAGACACACTCGGACAAAGGCGATCTCCTAAGCCTATTTTTTTCATAAATGAAAATAGGCTAAAATGAAAGTTTGTCTGTTTTTTTCTGAATTTCTACGTAAATTTACGTCATTTACGCGTTTTAGACTGTTTTATGATGGATGCGCGCAAAAATAAATATTTTGTCTGTCTGTCTGTTTGCTTGTCTGTGGACAACTTTGTTCCCTTATAACTCGAGAACGGCTGGGTGGATCAACGTAAAATTTGTTACATATATCCATCAGAGTCACGACACTAATCATTGATGTAACTCTTCTCCGTACCTCTCATAAAAGGGGACCTACCCCCTTAAAATACATGCTGAAATAGGCGTGGAAGGGCGAGACAAAGCTCATTTTCGGCCCCAACCCGGGGGCCCTAAAGGATTCCCGAAAACCACATTTTAAGGCCCTAAAACCAACAGTTTTTGAGATATTCCCAGAAAGCTCATTTCATTTAAGAAACTAATGAAAGAATGCAAGCCGGTAACCATGGGAACAAAATCTCAAGAGGTCCATCTATTTCTATAAGGTGCAATGCAATTCCATTTATTACATTACAGTGAAGTTTGCAAACGGCTAGAAGGTTTTCACGGAACCAAATTAAGCTGTAAAATTTACCAATACGTCTAATGCGCTTAAGGGGGTCAAAGGGTACTCTAGATTTTTTTCACGCGATTTACACCCGGGGGTGTGGATCGGAAGGTATATTATATCCCTATCCCTATATTATATTATTATTATATCATGGTGTACAACGACGAGACAAAGCCCCTCGGTGTCAGAAACAACACTTGGAGGTCCTAAAGGTTCGCTGAAAACTACATTATAAGGCTCTAAAACCAACAGTTTCTGAAATATTCCCAGAAAACTAATATAATTTGATTTAATAAACAATGAAGGAATGCAAGCCGGTAACCATGACAACAGTATCTCAAGGGGTGACATCCAACTTTCCATTTATTTCTGTAAGAAGCAATGTCACTCCATTTATTACATTTCCGTGAACGTTTGCAAATGGCTATAAGGTTATCACGGAACCAACTTAGACTGTATAATTCATCAATGCAATTGAGGGGGTCAAGGGGTACCCTAGAATTTTTCACGCGCGATATATCTTACAAAAGGTTTGATATATCTCCAAATAGCAACATTATTTTAAAAAAATCCTGAATTGAAATACCATATTTTGCGGCTTCTAGGAATTTGGGCAATTTGAAGCTAAAGAACCTGAATTTTCATGCACCATAAGCCTTTATAAATTATTAAAGGGGACTTCCTGTGGATGGGGACTTTCCACAACGGTGAGGGTCAGTTTCTATGTGACGTGTATTGCATTTCGTCTACGAGGTTTTCAATATTATTTCACGTCAGAAAGTACACGTTAGTTGAATTTAGTTTGAGAGCACATTTGAACTAAACACTTTTTGTGGATACGGGTTCATCCCTAAGGATGATTTTGTTTGATACAGAGTGGTTGATATAGACCTACCCATATTTGGACATCTGGGTGATATGTTGTTGTCACTGGACTTTTCAGTTTGTCTTTCTGTGTATCTATATGTACGCCTGTAACTCGTGTTCGGATGCTTGGTGCATCGTAAAATTACTGTAGGTATGGTATTCATGAGAGTCAATACACCAATCATTCATAAATCTCTTCACCGTACTTTTCATAGAAGGGTAGGTATAGGGTAAAACTTTTCAAAATACATGCTAAAATAGGTGAAATATAAAAATTATCCTAGAAGGACGATCAAAGCACATGTTACGCTTCAAAATGTGAGACACAAAATTCGGGAGACTATAAAGGGTCTCCGAAAACCACATTTTAAGGCCCTTAAATTAACAGTGTGTGTGATATTCCCAGAAAAAAAAGCTTACTTCGCTCTGATAAACTTATGAAGGAATGACAAACCACTAACCATTGCAACAGTAGCTCAATTGATAACGTGTGGTTTTAACACCGAAGACCGTTCGAAGAACGGGTACTTCTGCTAGTAGCCTAATATAAATAAAACGAAAACCTTAATAATAAAAATAATCTTTATCAAGAATATTTTCCTGCAACCCAAAAATATTCTACTCCACCACAAATGTCGGTCTTCAGCATCTTCCTCGGTTAAGCCTCTGGTAGCCATGCTTCTCTTTACACCATCCATCCATTGTTCTCTTGGTTTACCCCGTTTCCGTTTGCTTTCAGCTTGCCAATGTAACATTAAATTTGGAATTCTACTATTCTGGATTTTTTCACTTGTCCAAACCATTGTAATCTTCTTTCTTCAACCACTTCAAGTACATTATTTTACCTGCATAATTTCTCTGATTTTATCCAATCTTGATTTTCTAATAATAATAATAATAACAATAAATTAGGAAATTAATACTGGAGAAGTATAAATTTTGCCCTAAAACTTCCCCATACGGGAGAACGAAACGCATCAGGCGAAAGCCTGGACAAAATAACTACTGTGGTCAAGAAAATTAGACTGAAGCGGTGCGGGGTATTGGGCATGAAATACGTGACTAGAAAACCAATATAGGGAGCAATACATTAACAATTTTTATTCCTAATAATAAATGTATAATGAACAAACAAATTGCACTTAAGTGCTTATCACAGAAATTAACAATTATAAATGTAGCAAAGTGTGAGGGCCTGATGACAGAAACCCAGATTGTAGAAAGGTCCATGAAACAAGCTTGCTTGATTGGAGATAAGTTGAGCTTAACATATAAAAAATGCAGTTTATAAAAAGAGAGAACCATAAAAAATAATTAAGAGTGTAATAACTGGTATGATATAAGTTCTTCATAAAAGTAAACTTATCTTTGAAGAGGGTTGAAGAGCCAGCTCCTTAAAAAGTTCCAGCTAGCACACGTTGATTTAAAAGTCTTCACGGTTTTCTCGGAAGGAGGCGTACATGGCCTAGAGTTATGTGCACCATCGATAAAATGTCAACTCTCTCTTCTTTTCTTGCGCAGGAATGACATTTATAGTTTCCAAGAGCTGGTCCAGCAATATTTTGAAAGAAGATTCCAAATATCCTCTCTAAGGTGAAGGTGAAGAGTACAGCGGCTGGCAATTATTCTTGCCATCTTGAGCAATACGTCATGGTGCAGATCTTGTGACGTAACTGCTCGGTAGCGTAGATATCAGCGATGGTGTCATAAGATGCAGTAGCGGTGACCAGCAGGTTGAAGTGATCCAAAGTGATGGTGGATCAGAAGTGATGGATCAGAAGTGGCGGTTGATCAGAAGTGGTGGATCAGACGTGGCGGTTGATCAGAAGTGATGAAGAACGCCAGCAAGCGGCGTCTTAAATAGGGACCATGGAACTCTCTCGAAGTTTGGAGATCGCCCGACCAGACAAAGGCCTGCCATTGGTCGAACGAAAGTCAGGGTGACGTCAGTCGACACTACTCAGCGGACAGTGGATCAACCAGTAGATGTCAGGTATGTCGTGAGTGAGGACGCCTGAGGTAGCGAGCGACTGTAACACTCGAGGTGAGAACTATAATATCTATGAATAAGTGATTGATAACAAGATTATGCATATGGTTTAAGTAATTAACATTTGTAAAGAAATAATTACCATTCGGGGATCTCAGTAACAATGAACAAAATTTGACCGACAAATGGGCCAAGCTAAACATTGAAAGTATCACAAAAGTGATCATGCTCCGAGAACTCCGAATGAAAACAAACAAAAGAATCAGTCAAAGCAAAACATGGATAACAGACGAGGAGAAACTAAGACTCGAAAGGCAAAACAGAAATAGCAGAGATGGATCTAGTATAACGACCTTTACTAGATAAAACATCAACAACTCTGACGCGTTTATCACGGCCAAAGTGGCAGTGAATAACTCTACCTAGGTTCCACACGAGAGGCGGAGATGGGTCTCGAAGAAGAACCATGTCCCCCACTCGTACATCTGGTTGAGGAAGCCGCCATTTCTCACGCCTATTTAGCAAGCTGAGATATTCTAACTTCCATCGGCGCCAAAAAGAACAGCGCAAAGATTCTACTTTTCTCCAAAAGATAGGTAAGTTAGGATCACAGCGTCGAACCAGCAAAGGCGGAGTAGCAGCAAGCGAACAGCCAATCAGGAAGTGACTGGGTGTTAAAGGTAAAATATCCTTAGGATCGTTTGAAAGAGGGGTCAGAGGTCTGGAATTTACAATACCTTCAATTTGAATAATTAAAGAGTTGAATTCCTCATAAGAAAGTATGGTAGGACCAAGAGTTTTCTTAAGCTGTCTTTTAGTAAGTTTGATGCAGGATTCCCAACGGCCCCCATGATGGGGAGCATAAGGCGGGGTGAAATGCCATTTGAAACCTTTAGAATAGGAAAAGTTGGAAATTTTTTCTTTAGCAGAAGGGGAGCTTAACACTTTTTTCCAGAGATCAGAAGCGCTTACAAAAATTTTTGCATTATCTGAAAAAACTTCAGATGGAACACCCCGTCTAGCAGCAAATCTAGAAAAGGCGGCCAAAAAGTAGGATACAGAAGCGTTCGTAACCAACTCAAGGTGGATAGCTCCCGTCACCATACATACAAATAACGAGATGTAAAGTTTACCTAAGATTTTGCGCTTAGATGAAGAGGGATTGGTCTGATATACGTAAGGACCTGCGTAATCGATCCCAGTAAGAGCAAAGGGCTTACTAGGTTCTGAACGAAATGGAGGTAAATTACCCATAATCTGCGTGGCGGGCCTTGGTTTAACCTTGAAGCAAGGTATACACTTTTTGACAACAGAAGAAACCTCATGAACGCCATTGATGATCCAGTAGAGTTCACGAATTAGACAGAGCAAGGTGCGGGTGCCAGCATGAAGGTGTTTATAATGAAACTTTTTTATTATAAGGGTAGTGATAGGATGCTTTGAAGGAAGGATGATGGGATGCTTTTTCCCATCCTCACAACTAGACATAGCTAATCTTCCACCCACACGTATTATGCCGTCCTGGTCTAGAAAAGGAGTGAGTGGTGAAAGCCTGCTAGACTTGGGTAAATCTTTACCACTTATAAGAGCTTGCTTTTCAGGAGCAAATACTTCCTGCTGAACAAGTAACAAAATCTTGCAAGTAGCAAATTCTAACTCGACTCTGGAGAGAAAGGGTTGAGGCTTCAATGGTTGATCAATTACTAAATATTTCCATCGGAAGATATAAGACACTACACGAATCAATTTATCAAATGAAGAGTATCTATGAAAAAGGCTAGTAGAAGTAGAAGTAAGATGCGACGTGACAGGGTCATTACGGGCATCAGGTATTTCTTCTGCAAATTGATTAGCTAAGCGAGGCCAGCAAGATGATTCCTGACTTAGCCAAGGAGGACCATTCCAGTACAGGTCTGAAGAAATCAATTTTTTAGGCGTGCAACCACGTGATATTATATCCGCGGGGTTTTCACGGCTAGGAACATGTCTCCATTGTTCAGAATGAGAGACTTCATGAATCTTAGAAACGCGATTTGCCACAAAGGTATTCCAATGAGAAGAAGGCTTGGAAATCCAAGCTAATACAACAGAAGAATCGCTCCAAAAAAATGTGCGGGAAAATTTTAACTTTAAAGTGACATTTAGTTTAGTAGCTAGTTCTGTTGCCATTAAAGCAGAGCATAATTCTAATCTCGGCAATGATACTGTTTTAAGTGGAGCAACCTTAGATTTAGCGCACACTAAATTAGAAAATCCAGGGAAAGTAGCTGAGGAACGTCCTACTATGTATGCACAACAGCCATAAGCCCGTTCTGAACTATCAGAAAATACATGCAGGTCATACTGCTGGTATGAGGGATTAGAAATTAAAGGGCGGGGTATAGAAACCTTGGAGAGATCCAGCAATCTGCTGCGATACTCTAACCATTCTTCTACAAGAGGAAGGGGGAGATTTTCATCCCAGTCTGATTTTAATGACCAAAGCTTTTGCAAGAACATTTTTGCAACAATAACTATAGGAGCAATATATTGCAAAGGATCAAAGATCTTTGCGATTTCTGACAGAACTTGTCTCTTAGTTACAGGGGGAGATTCTGACAGATGTATCTGATAAGAGAAGGTATCAGAAGAAGGACACCAAAAAACACCCAATGCTTTTACGGCTGCTTCATCAGTAGGAATAGCAACAAATTCATCAACTGGGACCTCTGATGAAAATTTTGATATAAATTCAGTAGAATTTGAAGTCCATTTATGGAGCGGAAAACCTCCTCCCAGGAGCAGGGACTTCAAATCTTCGCACACAAGGAGTGCTTCAGAAATATTAGGGAAAGAGCACAAGAAATCGTCGACATAAAATGCCGTTTTTAATGACTCAGAGGCCAAAGGATGATACAGATGACCATCTTGCTCGGCTAACATGTGGAGAGACCGAATCGCAAGAAAGGCTGAAGGCTTCAGGCCATATGTCACAGTCTTCAATCTAAATATCTTTATGGGTTTGGAACTCTCATCGCGCCACAATATTCTTTGCAGATCTTGCTGCTCAGAATTTACGAGAATCTGCCGGTACATATGCTTAATATCTGAGATTACAGCAATAGGAAACCTTCGAAAATTAAGCAAAACAGAGGTGAGATCTGTTTGAATCGCGGGACCACATTGCAAGGTATCATTTAAAGAGATTCCATTGGAATCTGGTGATGAGCCATTGAAAACTACTCTTATATTGTCTTGTGTTAAGGAATTCTTCCATACCGGGTGATGATTTAGATAAACTATTTCTTTTAAAGGATGGTCAATTTCTTCTGATTTAGAAATTACCTCCATGTGATTGGATGATTCGTATTCCTCCATAGAGGAAGCATACTGAGTTTTGACAGAAGCATCTTGTTTGAACCGATTTTCAATAGCAAATAGTGTCTAAGGTGCTCTGGAATTCGAGCCCGTAATGGCGGGAGGATTGGGAATACGTGGAAGAGTTACTATAAATCTGCCTTCAGCAGTACGGACAGTGGTTTCCTTGTATAACTTTTCACAAATTTCGTTAGAAGAAGAAGAAGAAGAAGAAGAAGTAGCCTGAACATTCTCAAGATCCCAGAACTTGGTTAGCTCTTGACTCAAATCAGTACCAACAAAATAACAATTCGATACAGTTTGAATAGGATTACGGTATATTTGGCCAGTAGCAATCCAACCAAAATCAGTTTCGCGGAAGAAAACATTAGGAGCAATTTTTACTTTATTGGAATGAAGACATTGCCAAAATACGCTTGAGCTGAAAAGAAGCTCTACGGGCGAAGCTCTGTTGAAATGAGGGTCAGCTAGCTGGACAAAATTCGGGATATTCCAACTTTGAATAGGATATGAAGTGCCAGGAATATTGTTGCCTATAGACTTGATAATCAAACAATCTAATTGCAACTGCGTACCAAGATTATTAGAGTCCTTCAGATCCACTTTAGCAAAGCTTAAGGATTGCGATTTAGAGCAGTTTATTCCTGTAACCTCTATTGAGGTAGGATGTTTTGGGAGGCCTAACTTTTGTACCAACGATTCATTAATAAAATTGTTGGTAGCGGCATTGTCCAATAATCCCCCGACAGATACCCATTTTCCGTGAGAATTTTTCAATAGAACCTGCACGGTAGATAATAAAACCTGGACTTTGCCAAGCGAGGTAGAACTTTGAGCATACGACTGCGCACTATTTTGAGAAGTCTCAGAATTAGACTTGGTATTGGAACTGCTTGGTCCTGATAACCGTGATCTTTCATGTCTGTGCAAAAGGGAATGGTGTCTAGCCTTACAATGAAAGCATAAACGTTGTGAACGGCAATTGTTTAACATATGCGTTCCTGACAAACAGTTGAAACAATGTTTTTTGTTCGTAATGAACTTTCGTCTTTCATCTACTGATGAAGATTTAAATTCATCACAATTGTATAAAGTATGCGATTGCTGACACAGACCGCACGTTTGCATTTGGTTCGGTGACCGAGCATCAACAGGAAGAGCCTGTGATCTTAAAATTCTTTGATTAGAACTGCTAACCTTATCTTTTGAGAAGGCTTTTGAATCTGAACTACTAGTTTTTTGATTAGCTATGGCGGAAAAGACTTGGCTTCTGGCCTTCAAAAAGTTAATAATCGCCTCATAAGTGCATTGCAAATTCTGGGAAAGTTCTGTTTCCCACGCTTTTAATGTATTTGCATCCAATCTTGCAGAAATGAGGTGAACTAGAAATAAATCCCAGTGATTTACAGGTTGGTTTAAATTGGACAATGCTCTGACGTGTAGCTCTGCAGTGTCAATCAACTTACGAAGTGATAAACTGTTATCTGCTTGCACGTTAGGTAACTCGAATAAGCTTTGTATATGGCGTTGAATAGATAAACGAATGTTCCCATATCTATCCTTAAGAAGATTCAGAGCAACTTCATAATTATCACTGGTCAAAGAAAGTGCTTGGATCAGGTTAAGTGCGTTGCCTTGAACTGCCAGTCGCCAAGTAGTGAAATTTTTGAATTACTGGTATAGAAGTATTCTCATGTACTAAAGAATTAAATAATTCAAAAAATGGCTCCCATTCTATGTCCTTACCAGTGAATTTGGGTATTTCTAATTTGGGTAATATAATGCGTGAAGAAGACGTAGAAGATGCAGCAGAAGTTTGATCTTCTTGTTTTTCTTTTAAAGTTAAAGCCCTAATAAGCTGTTTAGCTTCAGCAAATCCCTGATAGTATAATTTTTCAACTTCCAACCTATCACTTTGCTGGTCCGGATGCTGAGTTTCTATACTGCATTGTATCTCATCATATTTCTCAAAGGCTTGTTCATAATTCTTAAGCCTCTGCGAAATTATGTCAAGATTACGCTCTTGGGGTTCGAGCTCCGTTAATAAAGTACGAAACCGTGTGAGCTTGCCCTTACAAGAGGCTCTGGCGTTGCTAAGTTTTTCATCAAGGTTAAGCATGTCAAAAGTTGTTTGTTACTCACGTCAATATTGTGACTTCGAGTACTGGAAGCCAGAAGATGACAGCTTGCTAGGTAGTAAGGTTTAGTCTGATGCGGAAGAAACCGGTTTAACTTACGTTTCTCTCTTCTGCTGCTGAACATGCGCTTTAAGCTGAAACGTACAATATGAATTAGTGTTGAAACACAATGAACAAAAATTGTTAATGTAAAATCCACAATATTAAACTTGTATAGGGATCCAGGGTGCAACAGATATGTTTCCCGGGGGTGAGGCACCAAAACTATGCAAGAAGTATAAATTTTGCCCTAAAACTTCCCCATACGGGAGAACGAAACGCATCAGGCGAAAGCCTGGACAAAATAACTACTGTGGTCAAGAAAATTTGACTGAAGCGGTGCGGGGTATTGGGCATGAAATACGTGACTAGAAAACCAATATAGGGAGCAATACATTAACAATTTTTATTCCTAATAATAAATTTATAATGAACAAACAAATTGCACTTAAGTGCTTATCACAGAAATTAACAATTATAAATGTAGCGAAGTGTGAGGGCCTGATGACAGAAACCCAGATTGTAGAAAGGTCCATGAAACTAGCTTGCTTGATTGGAGATAAGTTGAGCTTAACATATAAAAAATGCAGTTTATAAAAAGAGAGAACCATAAAAAATAATTAAGAGTGTAATAACTGGTATGATATAAGTTCTTCATAAAAGTAAACTTATCTTTGAAGAGGGTTGAAGAGCCAGCTCCTTAAAAAGTTCCAGCTAGCACACGTTGATTTAAAAGTCTTCACGGTTTTCTCGGAAGGAGGCGTACATGGCCTAGAGTTATGTGCACCATCGATAAAATGTCAACTCTCTCTTCTTTTCTTGCGCAGGAATGACATTTATAGTTTCCAAGAGCTGGTCCAGCAATATTTTGAAAGAAGATTCCAAATATCCTCTCTAAGGTGAAGGTGAAGAGTACAGCGGCTGGCAATTATTCTTGCCATCTTGAGCAATACGTCATGGTGCAGATCTTGTGACGTAACTGCTCGGTAGCGTAGATATCAGCGATGGTGTCATAAGATGCAGTAGCGGTGACCAGCAGGTTGAAGTGATCCAAAGTGATGGTGGATCAGAAGTGATGGATCAGAAGTGGCGGTTGATCAGAAGTGGTGGATCAGACGTGGCGGTTGATCAGAAGTGATGAAGAACGCCAGCAAGCGGCGTCTTAAATAGGGACCATGGAACTCTCTCGAAGTTTGGAGATCGCCCGACCAGACAAAGGCCTGCCATTGGTCGAACGAAAGTCAGGGTGACGTCAGTCGACACTACTCAGCGGACAGTGGATCAACCAGTAGATGTCCGATATGTCGTGAGTGAGGACGCCTGAGGTAGCGAGCGACTGTAACACTCGAGGTGAGAACTATAATATCTATGAATAAGGGATTTATAACAAGATTATGCATATGGTTTAAGTAATTAACATTTGTAAAGAAATAATTACCATTCGGGGATCTCAGTAACAATAAACAAAATTTGACCGACAAATGGGCCAAGCTAAACATTGAAAGTATCACAAAAGTGATCAAATACCGTAAGTCAATAAATTATGCTGTTAAATACAGAGCGCATTGTGATCTTCTTCAGCAAAAAGTAGTTAGGGATAGACCTAAAAAGGAAGTTGCAAACATTTTACGAGGCACGTCCAGAAAGTAAGTTCCGTTTGGTAATAAAATTAAATTGTGTACAGATACAGAAAAAATATTTATTGCACAACATTCTACACTTCTTAAACTACTTTTCCACATAACTGCCGAACTTTTGCGGGCATTTGTCATAGCGTGGCACTAGTTTTTGGATACCTTCTTCATAGAAGTTTGCCGCCGACCCGTAAACGAGAGTGAAGACTCCCCTGTAAGATATCCTAAAGTTTGGCCTCCACTGTTAGGCAAATTGCATATGTGGTCAGGAGAACTCCTAAACTTACGAAGTTCTCCTGGTAAGCACACTTCTATTGATAAATGCTGATTGTTGTTTGCTTTGCGGCATCGTGGTAATGTAGCCTCGTAGAATTTGTCTGATAACCCTTGTCACTGTGATGTATGTACTAGTATGTGTATTTGTAATTGAGGTAGGATTTGGATAGAAAGCGGCCATACCCTTAAGTTAGATACCATCTGGACATTTGCCTTGAGTAGAAGAGGGAAAACCATGAAAATCCACTTCCAGGATGGCTGAAGTGCGATTCGAACCCATTTCTTCTCAGTTTTGTCTCACGAGGCTGAGTGTACCCCGTTCCAGTCCTCAGATAAGAATTAGCTTTCTTGGAAGAGCCGTGAATCGAAGCCGGGCCTCCACAGTGGCAGCCACAACTCAACAAGGCGAAGGAAAGAACACAGTGAAAGGATGAATAGAATACTGGAAAAAACTAAAATCAAGAAAGAAGACAGAATCATGAGGAATGTATTTCACGTGTCCACAGATGGCCGAAACCGAAACATGTTAATCTACCGGGTGTTCATGTGTGGTGTGGTATGTCATCGCACGGTTTGATTGGCCCATTCTTCTTTGAAGGTACCGTAACTGGTGAGGTGTATCTTCATATGCTGCAAACATCGATTTTACCTGCAATGTTTGGAAATGGAAGATTTTCCCTACAACAAGATGGCGCTCCGCCTCACTACCACAGAGATGTCAGAGCCTACTTGGATGAAAATCTACTTGGATGATGGATAGGTCGGAGAGGAGCTGTTGAGTACCCACCACGGTCTCCAGACCTTACACCTCTTGACTTCTACCTATGGGAGGCCTTGAAAAATGAAATTTATCAACAGAAGCCAGCTACACTGAACGAGCTACGAGAAACCTTTGAGGCGTCCTGTGCGACTATCACACCGACAACACTGACAGCCGTAGTTCGGTCAGCAGTTCAGCGGCATCGACATTGTTTGGCTGCTAATGGGGGTCACTTTGAACACGTGAAATAACCTTCCCCCCGTGCAAAAATTGTAACGGTATGCCATTTTGTTCCATAGATACTGTATTAACTATCAAAGAGTGTCTACATTTTTCTGGACCCCTCTGTAGTTATTGTTGTTTAAAGGGGTGGAGCAGTGAGGTAATAATAATAATAATAATAATAACAATATCGTATGGCCTCGGGTGCCGGGTGCAAGCTTTGTAATTTGACACCCAAAGGGTAGCTTGCATGTCAAATTTCGTTGTTCCTTGAATCACTATGAACGTCAAGGAGGTTAGATATCTAAGCTCCTTGAACACTATAGCGCTTTCTAGTAGAGAAATGAGGAACTTTGTGTTGGCGGAAACTCCCGAGATTAATTTTGCCATTATGAACACGGCCTACTGAATTCAAATGGGTTCTTTGACATGCCAACTTCGTATGACATGCGTGTCGTATTTTTGCCGCCTTTCAAAAATCACTTACCACGGCCAGGAGCGAACCTGCGATCTTGGGGTTACTAGACCGACACGCTATCCACTCACCCACCGTGGCAATAATAATAATAGTAATAATAATTAATGTCAGAATGAGGAAGTTAGACCAGGCATACCAAATGACAAAGAATATCTATAACAAAATGTCTATGAGTATAGGGGCCAAGTTCCGACACTATACCACAGTTGTAAAACCTGAGGGATTATATGCGTCCGAAACTTTGACCATGAATAGTAAAGGTCAAGCTGACCAACTGGAAAAAAGAGAGCGCAGGATATTAAGAAAAATCCTAGGTAATAGATGGGTTGTTGGACAGTGGCGAATGAGAGCTAATGAGGACTTGTACAACAACATAGACCCTATCACAGCATCGATTAAGAAGAGACGGCTACAATTTTACGGTCACCTCTTGAGGATGACAGATGATCGATTAACCAAAAGAATATGGAGTTTCATTAAGTTTAAGGCAACAAGGCCGAGATAGTTCGAGGAATGCGAAATAGACCTCAGACAAATTGGTATTCTAGTCTAGACTGAGAAATTCCTGACAGGAACACATTTAGAAGATTGGTGAACAACTACCATGGTCTTATAATTTCCATACGAGTGCCTTAATTACCATTATAAGCTAGTTGCACACGACTGTTTATGTTCGACGATAATTATAAATTTATTATATGTTCTAACATATGTTCATAAATATCAGTCGAGATTCTGTCGGTTGAATTCTTCTTCTTGGGAATTGAGTGGGCTCAGCATTTGATCTCTACCCATTAACGAATCCCAAAGCTTTGGAAAATTGTTTATCCTGAAATTGTGCACAGGCTGTTACAAACGCTTTAAAATTAAATTGTATCGTATTATCAACTAGCTATTCTTAAAATTCGATGCGTATAGAATGTCAACGGAAGGAAAATCAATTGAGTTCCAAATAGAACAGTTATGACATCTGGCGGAAAAGTTTCGCATAAGAAATCCATTTACGGAACAGAGAGCTGGATTATAATTTCCGTGGAACTAATGTCATATGCCTGCTTCCTCCATGACGTTCCTTTTAGTTTATGTCAACACCAGTATTCACTAAAATTTTCGGCAAAATCTTAAGAATGTAAGGCAATATGTGTAGAAGTTGGAGTTGCGGATATTAAGGTACAGTGCTATTTCTTTTGCAATATTGCCCAGTTTGTTTTTGCATTGTAACTACAATGGTTGATCCAATATAGGCTACATTGTCAACTTTCAAATTATGTACAGTAATTCATGTCCGACATGTTGGTTTTTGAGTGCATGTGAGAAGCTATCGTTACCTAATTGGTTAATGACCCCCATTATGATACAGTTTTCTGACATATAATATTTACATATCGACGTCGTCGAACATTTAAAAAAATATTATGTAGATTAAGACTTTCACGGCCCGGATTTCTATTCAAATAATTCATGGTTTTTGGGCTAATGCCGTGTGAAATTAAATAAATACCAGACGTTTCAAAGGAACCTTGCCTCCTTTTTCAATGAAATTAAACAATGTGGCCAAAGAAAGTATATCAATGAGATTACAGAAAACAAGATAAATTCCTCTGTTCGTCACCAGAGAGCAGCTGACTCGTATGGAAATTATAAAACTCGCATACGCTCGTCTTATAAACATACTCGTGTCTTAATTATTGCCATTATAGGCTCGTTGCATAATGTACTAATTACATCATTTATACAGATTGTATTTCAATACAAGAGTGCATGCAAAAAATATGTTTTTTTTAAATTTGTTTAAATGTATAGAGGCTTTTAAAATCAGAATTAGGCTATTTTTTGTTTGTTTTAATATAATATAATATAATATAATATAATATAATATAATATAATATAATATAATATAATATAATATAATATAATATAATATAATAATAGCCTAGTAATAATAATCTCATTCTAGCACTGGAGGCGAGGGAAGCAGCCGAGAGCTCGCTAGTGATAGCCGCAGTGATGGTGGCCTACACAGTAGGGGCACTCATCATCTCCTTCACCGCCATGCTGGTCGGTTCCTGGTGGTGGCTGGCGCTCATCGCAGTTCTACCAACCATCCTGTGCATGATGCTCACCGCCAGGTAGGCATTCACCCCTCCTCCTCTCTAGGGGATCATAGCTAGTGGGATGTGGGTTAGAGACTTCCAACTTCTGCTATATCCAACATTGATCCACTTACTTGTGACAGACTACCCCCTTTCATCTTTCACGTCAACCTCCCTTGGCCTACTATTGTTCTTTTCCGACCCCGACGATATTAGGGTATCCAACGGTAGTTTTCCTTTTCCCGACATAATTGGCTTGGGTCATTTCTTTCCTGATAACATCATATTTTGAGGGACCAACCTTTTTTTTTAAATTTCACGGTTCTATGTAGCCTACACTCTGTGAAATAAGTGGCTTCAGTGGCATGCTGAGCTTTTATGCCGAAGATTGCGGGTTCAAACCTGGCCGAAGTTGACGGATTTTTTAAGAGCGTTAAAATCCTTCAGTATGCCTTCCTTCGGAAAGGAAGTAAAGCTTGCGGTCCCAAGTCATAGATTTATGGCATGTAAAAGAACCTTCAACTAATTAAAATTTTCGTTGAAACGCTCTATCATAGTTCCAACGTTCACCACTAGGTGGTGTGACATCTGGTAGCGAAAGTTGGAACTACTTGAAATTGAACGGAACTTGTAGCTCACCCAGTGGGTGTCCGCATCGAAGCAGCTACCAGCCTCTGGCGAGCCGAACATGTCCTCGGACACTCCCGGCACTAAAATCTGTACTCTAAATCGATCTGTGAAATACTAGGTAGTCTGCACCCTCAAGGTGTCGTGATTAGCAGGCTCGGAATTTAGAGTCCGTGATGGTTTCCTGAGGTGGCTTCTGTTCATTGAGTGTGGAACGGATCCCTTTATTTTAAGCCTATTTTCATATATCCTACTTATGTTAATTGCCTCTATCAACATACAAAATTTCAGTTTGATTGCTGTAATAGATTCGTAGATATTGAGTACCGACTAAATATTTCGGATGGTCGCCATGTTGGATTTTATGTATGTAGGTTCTAGAGTTATGAAATGTTACATGAAGATTATTGTGTACTTGTAGCATTCAAGCTTCAATCGCATGATTAGGACACAAGAAGTAACAAGGAGATTTTAAAATTTCGCACATCTGCCATCTTGTGGTTATGGAATCAATTGATATAAATTAGATGCCAGTGGATTAACATTCGTATAAGGATTTACTGTACCAAGTTTCACTGCACTCGGAAGGTTAAATTGCGAGAAACGTCCATGTGAATATTTATACTTCGCGTCGCCGCCATGTTGGATTTGTGATCACCATGTTATTGAAAGTCCTATAGGTGAACTTAAGTTCATAGCCCCTATGAACATAAAAAAAATCAGTTTGATTGCTATAATAGATTCGTAGATATTCAAAGTCGTCTGAATATTTCGGATGGTCGCCATGTTGGATTGTTAAATGTATAGGCCATAGAGTCATGTATCATTAAAGGAAAATTATTGCATAGGTTCATTATTCAAACTTTCACTTCGATTGCTTGATTACGGCACAAGAAATAAAAACTTAATTTTTAAATTCGCACAGCCGCCATCTTCAGGTTATGTAAACAATTGAACTAAATTAGATACCAGTGCATTACAATGTGTATAAACATTTCCTGTACCAGATTTCATTGCGTTTGGAACATTAAATCACGAGAAAGTTCTATTTAAAATTTTCAAATTCGCTTGGCCGCCATGTTCGTTTTGTAGTTAACCGGTTTTTGAAAGTCTTATAGATGAACTTCGAGTAGTGCCCTTTATCTCCGTTCAAAATTTCAGGGTGATACAGCTAATAGTTTCAGAGATATAGAATGCCGGTGAAATATTTCGCTCATCCGCCATCTTGTGGTTATGTAAACAATTGAACCAAGTTAGATGTCGGGGCATTACAATGTGTATAAACATATACAGTACCAAGTTTTATTGCGTTTGGTTGGTTAAATCGCGAGAAACGTCTATTTAAAAGTCGCAAATTCGCGTGGCCGCCACGTTGGTTTTGTAGTCACCAGTTTTTCAAAAGTCACATAGGTGAACTTCTAGTAGTTCCCTTTATCAACCTAATAAATTCCAGGGTGATGTCGGTAATAGTTTCGGAGATATTGAATGGTGGTGAAATATTTCGCACAGCCGCCATGTTGGATTGGTGAGACGTAACAAAATTTGAAGGGCACGGTCGAGGTCGCCTGGAATAGTGCTATGAACTTACCGAGTTTCATTGAAATCACTCCACCCGTTTAGAAATTATTAGGGGGACACTCACACACACCTCACACACAGACACACACACGGACAAAAGGTGATCTCATAAGCCTATTTTTTCAAAATTGAAACTAGGCTAAATATAAACGTATGAGATCACCTTTTGCCCGTGTGTGTGTGTCCTAATAAAATCTAATGAATCTTTCAATGAAACTCAATAAGAACATAGTAGCCCTACTATTTTGTCCGACCCCGACCGTGAGCTTCAAATTTTATTACGTCACACCAATCAAACATGGCGGCTGTGCGAAATATTTCACCAGCATTCTATATCTCTGAAACTATTACCGATATCTCCCTGAAATTTTGTACGGTGATAAAGGGCATTACTAGAAGTTCACCTATAGTCTATGACCTTAAAAACCTTTAAAGTGCAAAACGACCATGCTGGCCAAGAGACGTTGAAACATTTAAATAGACTTTGCTCGCGATTTAACCATCCGAACGGAGTGAAACATGGTACAGCAAATGTTTATACACATTGTAATGCACTGGCGTCTAATTTAGTTCAATTGTTTACATAACCTCAAGATGGCGGCTTTGCGAAATTTTTAAATAGATTTCTAATCTTGAGTCCTAATCATGCTATCGAAGTCAACGTTTGAATAATGAATCTACGCAATAATCATCATCTAATATTACATAATTCTATGGCTTACATATATCAAAATCCAACATGGCGACCATCCGAAATATTTAGATGGTAATAATAGTAATCATAATATCCTAAGGCCTCGGTGCCGGGTGCAAGCTTTGTAATTTGACACCCAGAGGGTAGCTTGCATGTCGAATTTCGTTGTTCCTCGAATCACTATGAAAGTCAAGGAGGTTAGATATCTAAGCTCCTTGAACACTATAGCGCTTTCTAGTAGAGAAATGAGGAACTTTGTGTTGGCGGAGACTCCCGAGATTAATTTTGCCATTATGAACACGGCCTACTGAATTCAAATGGGTTCTTTGACATGCCAACATCGTATAACATGCGTGTCGTATTTTTGCCGCCTTTCAAAAAAAACTTACCACGGCCAGGAGCGAACCTGCAATCTTGGGGTTAGTAGACTGACACGCTATCCACTCTCCCACCGTTGCAAGCTATTTAGATGGTTATCAATACCTACGAATCTATTACAGCAATCAAACTGAAATTTCGTAATTTGATAGAGGCTATTAACATACAGTAAGTAGATATATGAAAATAGGCTATTTTAGTTCTTCACGGAACTACTTGTTTTCTTTCTGTTGACTTTGGGACGGATCATCTCCTCTCTCCATTTTTCCTTATCTTTGACTTTGGTACGGATCTCTTTCCCTGTTTTCTTTCCATTTACTTTTGGACGGACCCTTCCTCTCTCCCCTTTTCCTTTTCATTAACTTCGGGACGAAGCCCTTTCCCATTTTTCTTTTTATTGACTTTGGGATGGAGCCTGTACTTTACGCCACAAATCCTACAGTTGACGGCTTTGTTTGCAATGAGTATGATATAGCAACTAATTTAAAGTGTGTCATAATTCTGTCGCTTTTTTTTCCTGTGGTTAGGAAATAAACTGTAGTATTCCATGTTTCACAGGTTATTTCTGAAAACATCTTCCAGGCAGCCAATTAATTTGCCGCAGTCTGATGACATCCTAGCGTTTCATATATGCAACGATGTCAAATTTCTGGAAGCACCAAATGTGGAACTTACAGAAGTTGAGGAAGAGAGTCCTAAGCAGCGTCCAGCTTTATTACATGTCGTGTGGTGAGTACTCTTTCATGTCGTAGAGTGTGGAGAAAAGTTCTGCCCTAAAACTTCCCCATACGGGAGAACGCATCAGGCGAGAGCCTGGACAAAATAACTACAATTGGTCAAGAAAATTAGACTGAAGCGGTGCGGGGTAGTGGGCATGAAATACATCACTAGAAAACCAATGTAGGTAATCACACATTAACAATGTTTATTTCTAATAATAAATTTATAACCAATAAACAAATTGCACTTAAGTGCTTATCACAGAAATGAATAATTATAAATGGAACAAAGTGTGAGGGCCTGATGACAGAAACCCAGACTAAGGAAATGCCAATGAAACAAGCTTGCTTAATTCGAGAGAAGTTGAGCTTAATATAAAAAAAATGCACCTTATTAAAAAGAACCATAAAACTGATTAAGAGTGTAAGATAACTAGTATGATTTAAATTCTTCATAAAATTGAACTTATCTTCTCAAAGGGTTGAAAAGCCAGCTCCTTAAAAGTTCCAGCTAGCATAAGCGTTGATTAAGAAGTCCTCACAGTTTCTTCTGAAGGAGGCGTACATGGCCTAGAGATAAGTACACAATTGATAAAAAGGTCAGCGCTCTCTTCTTCTCTTGCGAAGGAATGACACTTATGCGTCCAAGTGGTGTTCCAGTAGCATTTTGGAAATTCGTTGGCGGCCGAAAGGACTGCAGCTACTTCGAAAGACGAATCAAAGTACCCCATCTAAGGTACGGCTTGAAGAGTACGACGGTTGGCAATTATTCTTGCCATCTTGAGCAAAACGTCAGGGTGCAGGTCTCGTGACGTAACTGCTAGGTAGCGTAGAGACTAGCGATGGTGTCATGAGATGCAGTAGCGGTGACCAGCAGGTTGAATTGATCAGAAGTGATGATTGATCAGAAGTGGTGAAGAACGCCAGCAAGTGGCGTCTTAAATAGTGATCATGGAACAATCTCGAAGCTGGAGATTGCCCGACCAGACAAAGACCTGCCATTGGTCGAACGAAAGTCAGGGTGACGTCAGTCGACCCTGCTCAGCAGACAGCAGATCAACCAGTAGATGCCCTGTATGTCGGGAGTGAGGACGCTTGAGGTAGCGAGCGACTGGAACACTCAAGGTGAGAACTATAATATCTATGAATAGGTGATTGATAACAAGTTTATGCATATCGTTTAAGCAATTAATACATTTACAAAGAAATAATTACCATTCGGGGATCTCGGTAACAAGAAACAAAATTTGACCGACAAATGGGCCATGCTAAACATTGAAAGTACACGAAAGTGATCATGCTCCGAGAACTCCGAATGAAAACAAACAAAAGAATCAGTCAAAGCAAAACATGGATAACAGACGAGGAGAAACTAAGACTCAAAAGGCAAAACAGAGATAGCAGAGATGGGTCTAGTATAAAGACCTTTACTAGTTAAAACATCAACAACTCTGACGCGTTTATCACGGCCAAAGTGGCAGTGAATAACTCTGCCTAGGTTCCACACGAGAGGCGGAGATGGGTCTCGAAGAACCATGTACATCTGGTTGAGGAAGCCGATATTTCTCACGCCTATTTAGCAAGCTGAGATATTCTAACTTCCATCGGCGCCAAAAAGAACAGCGCAAAGATTCTACTTTTCTCCAAAAGATAGGTAGGTTAGGATCACAGCGTCGAAACAGCAAAGGCGGAGTAGCAGCAAGCGAACAGCCAATCAGGAAGTGACTGGGTGTTAAAGGTAAAAGATCCTTAGGATCGTTTGAAAGAGGAGTCAGAGGTCTGGAATTTACAATACCTTCGACTTGAATAATTAAAGAGTTGAATTCCTCATAAGAAAGTATGGTAGGACCAAGAGTTTTCTTAAGCTGTCTTTTAGTAAGTTTGATGCAGGACTCCCATCGGCCCCCATGATGGGGAGCATAAGGAGGGGTGAAATGCCATTTGAAACCTTTAGAATAGGAAAAGTTGGAAATTTTTTCTTTAGCAGAAGGGGAGCTTAACACTTTTTTCCAGAGATCAGAAGCGCTTACAAAAATTTTTGCATTATCTGAAAAGACTTCAGATGGGACACCCCTTCTAGCAGCAAATCTAGAAAAGGCGGCCAAAAAGTAAGATACAGAAGCGTTCGTAACCAACTCAAGGTGGATAGCTCCCGTCACCATACATACAAATAACGAGATGCAAAGTTTACCTAAGATTTTGCGCTTAGATGAAGAGGGATTGGTCTGATATACGTAAGGACCAGCGTAATCGATCCCAGTAAGAGCGAAGGGCTTACTAGGTTCTGAACGAAATGGAGGTAAATTACCCATAATCTGCGTGGCGGGCCGTGGTTTAACCTTAAAGCAAGGTATACACTTTTTGACAACAGAAGAAACCTCATGAACGCCATTGATGATCCAGTCAAGTTCACGAATTAGACAGAGCAGGGTGCGAGTGCCAGCATGAAGGTGTTTATAATGAAACTTTTTTATTATAAGGGTAGTGATAGGATGCTTTTAAGGAAGGATGATGGGATGCTTTTTCCCATCCTCACAACTAGACATAGCTAATCTTCCACCCACACGTATTATGCCGTCCTGGTCTAGAAAAGGAGTGAGTGGTGAAAGCCTGCTAGACTTGGGCAAATCTTTACCACTTATAAGAGCTTGCTTTTCTGGAGCAAATACTTCCTGCTGAACAAGTAACAAAATCTTGCAAGTAGCAAATTCTAACTCTACTCTGGTGAGAAAGGGTTGAGGCTTCAATGGTTGATCAATTACTAAATATTTCCATCGGAAGATATAAGACACTACACGAATCAATTTATCAAATGAAGAGTATCTATGAAAAAGGCTAGTAGAAGTAGAAGTAAGATGCGACGTGACAGGGTCATTACGGGCATCAGGTATTTCTTCTGAAAATTGATTAGCTAAGCGAGGCCAGCAAGATGATTCCTGACTTAGCCAAGGAGGACCATTCCAGTACAGGTCTGAGGAAATCAATTTTTTAGGCGTGCAACCACGTGATATTATATCCGCGGGGTTTTCACGGCTAGGAACATGTCTCCATTGTTCAGAATGAGGGACTTCATGAATCTTAGAAACGCGATTTGCCACAAAGGTATTCCAATGAGAAGAAGGCTTGGAAATCCAAGCTAATACAATAGAAGAATCGCTCCAAAAAAATGTGCGGGAAAATTTTAACTTTAAACTGACATTTAGTTTAGTAGCTAGTTCTGTTGCCATTAAAGCAGAGCATAATTCTAATCTCGGCAATGATACCGTTTTAAGCGGAGCAACTTTTGATTTAGCGAACACTAAATTAGAAAATCCAGGGAAAGTGGCTGAGGAACGTCCTACTATGTATGCACAACAGCCATAAGCCCGTTCTGAACTATCAGAAAATACATGCAGGTCATACTGCTGGTATGAGGGATTAGAAATTAAAAGGCGGGGTATAGAAACCTTGGAGAGATCCAGCAAACTGCTGCGATACTCTAACCATTCTTCTACAAGAGGAAGGGGGAGATTTTCATCCCAGTCTGATTTTAATGACCAAAACTTTTGTAAGAACATTTTTGCAACAATAACTATAGGAGCAATATATTGCAAAGGATCAAAGATCTTTGCGATTTCTGACAGAACTTGTCTCTTAGTTACAGGGGGAGATTCTGACAAATGTACCTGATAAAAGAAGGTATCAGAAGAAGGACACCAAAATACACCCAATGCTTTTACGGCTGCTTCATCAGTAGGAATAGCAACAAATTCATCAACCTGGACCTCTGATGAAAATTTTGATATAAATTCAGTAGAATTTGAAGTCCATTTAGGGAGCGGAAAACCACCTCCTAGGAGCAGAGATTTCAAATCTTCGCACACAAGGAGTGCTTCAGAAATATTAGGGAAAGAGCACAAGAAATCGTCAACATAAAATGCCGTTTTTAATGACTCAGAGGCCAAAGGATGATACAGATGACCATCTTGCTCGGCTAACATGTGGAGAGACCGAATCGCAAGAAAGGCTGAAGGCTTCAGGCCATATGTCACAGTCTTCAATCTAAATATCTTTATGGGTTTGGAACTCTCATCGCGCCACAATATTCTTTGCAGATCTTGCTGCTCAGAATTTACGAGAATCTGCCGGTACATCTGCTTAATATCTGAGATTACAGCAATAGGAAACCTTCGAAAATTAAGCAAAACAGAGGTGAGATCTGTTTGAATCGCGGGACCACATTGCAAGGTATCATTTAAAGAGACTCCATTGGAATCTGGTGATGAGCCATTGAAAACTACTCTTATATTGTCTTGTGTTAAGGAATTTTTCCATACCGGGTGATGATTTAGATTAACTATTTCATTTAAAGGATGATCAATTTCTTCTGATTTAGAAATTACCTCCATGTGATTGGATGATTCGTATTCCTCCATAAAGGAAGCATACTGAGTTTTAACCGATTTTCAATAGCAAATAGTGCCCTAAGTTCTCTGGAATGCGAGCCCGTAATGGCGGGAGGATTCGGAATACGTGGAAGAGTTACTATAAATCTGCCTTCAGCAGTACGGACAGTGGTTTCCTTGTATAACTTTTCACAAATTTCGTTAGAAGAGGAAGAAGTAGCCTGAACATTCTCAAGATCCCAGAACTTGGTTAGCTCTTGACTCAAGTCGGTACCAACAAAATAACAATTCGATACAGTTTGAATAGGATTACGGTATATTTGGCCAGTAGCGATCCATCCAAAATCAGTTTCGCGGAAGAAAACATTAGGAGCAATTTTTACTTTATTGGAATGAAGACATTGCCAAAATACGCTTGAGCTGAAAAGAAGCTCTACGGGCGAAGCTCTGTTGAAATGAGGGTCAGCTAGCTGGACAAAATTCGGGATATTCCAACTTTGAATAGGATAAGAAGTGCCAGGAATATTGTTGCCTATGGACTTGATAATCAAACAATCTAGTTGCAACTGCGTACCAAGATTATTAGAGTCCTTCAGATCCACTTTAGCAAAGCTTAAGGATTGCGATTTAGAGCAGTTTATTCCTGTAACCTCTATTGAGGTAGGATGTTTTGGGAGGCCTAACTTTTGTACCAAAGATTCATTAATAAAATTGTCGGTAGCGGCATTGTCTAATAATCCCCTGACAGATACCCATTTCCCGTGAGAATTTTTCAATAGAACCTGCACGGTAGATAATAAAACCTGGACTTTGCCAAGCGAGGTAGAACTTTGAGCATACGACTGCGCACTATTTTGAGAAGTCTCAGAATTAGACTTGGTATTGGAACTGCTTGGTCCTGATAACCGTGATCTTTCATGTCTGTGCAAAAGGGAATGGTGTCTAGCCTTACAATGAAAGCATAAACGTTGTGAACGGCAATTGTTTAACATATGCGTTCCTGACAAACAGTTGAAACAATGTTTTTTGTTCGTAATGAGCTTTCGTCTTTCATCTACTGATAAAGATTTAAATTCATCACAATTGTATAAATTATGCGATTGTTGACACAGACCGCACGTTTGCATTTGGTTAGGTGACCGAGCATCAACAGGAAGAGCCTGTGATCTTAAAATTCTTTGATTAGAACTGCTATCCTTATCTTTTGAGAAGGCTTTTGAATCTGAACTACTAGTTTTTTGATTAGCTATGGCGGAAAAGACTTGGCTTCTAGCCTTCAAAAAGTTAATAATCGCCTCATAAGTGCATTGCAAATTCTGGGAAAGTTCTGTTTCCCAGGCTTTTAATGTATTTGCATCCAATCTTGCAGAAATGAGGTGAACTAGAGATAAATCCCAGTGATTTACAGGTTGGTTTAAATTGGACAATGCTCTGACGTGTAGCTCTACAGTGTCAATCAACTTACGAAGTGATAAACTGTTATCTGCTTGCACGTTAGGTAACTCGAATAAGCTTTGTATATGGCGTTGAATAGATAAACGAATGTTCCCATATCTATCCTTAAGAAGATTCAGAGCAACTTCATAATTATCACTGGTCAAAGAAAGTGCTTGGATCAGGTTAAGTGCGTTGCCTTGAACTGCCAGACGCCAAGTAGTGAAATTTTTGAATTACTGGTATAGAAGTATTCTCATGTACTAAAGAATTAAATAATTCAAAAAATGGCTCCCATTCTATGTCCTTACCAGTGAATTTGGGTATTTCTAATTTGGGTAATATAATGCGTGAAGAAGACGTAGAAGATGCTGCAGAAGTTTGATCTTCTTGTTTTTCTTTTAAAGTTAAAGCCCTAATAAGCTGTTTAGCTTCAGCAAATCCCTGATAGTATAATTTTTCAACTTCCAACCTATCACTTTGCTGGTCCGGATGCTGAGTTTCTATACTGCATTGTATCTCATCATATTTCTCAAAGACTTGTTCATAATTCTTAAGCCTCTGCGAAATTATGTCAAGATTACGCTCTTGGGGTTCAAGCTCCGTTAAGAAAGTACGAAACCGTGTGAGCTTGCTCTTACAAGAGGCTCTGGCGTTGCTGAGTTTTTCATCAAGGTTAAGCATGTTAAAAGTTGTTTGTTACTCACGTCAATATTGTGACTTCGAGTACTGGAAGCCAGAGGATGACAGCTTGCTAGGTAGTAAGGTTTAGTCTGATGCGGAAGAAACCGGCTTAGCTTACGTTTCTCTCCTCCTCTGCTGAACATGCGCCTCAGGCTGAAACTTACAATGTGAATTAGTGTTGAAACACAATGAACAAAAATTGTTAATGTGAAATTCAAGATATGAAACTTGTAACATTCCCAGGGTGCAATAGATATGTTTCCCGGGGGTGAGGCACCAAAAATATGGAGAAAAGTTCTGCCCTAAAACTTCCCCATACGGGAGAACGCATCTTTTATGTTCGACCCTGACTATTATATGTCAGAAAACTGTACTCTAATGAGGCTCATTATAACACTATTTTTCATTATGAAACAGTTTCTCCCACCAATCAGAGCTCAAGAAACAGTTGTTTGACCAATTAGATAATTAGATGCGCTGAGTTCCACGGCATTCAAATTTAAATTTCACTGCCTGGCCTAGTGTCAGAGTAGGGTAATCGAGGAGGCCATGGTCAAACACAAGGCATTCCCTGCGTCTCATGTGCTCTGTTCAGTACATAAAACTGGCGAAATTTTGACAGATATTTATGAATATTTATGTTTGAACATAAAATAGTTATAATAATTATCGTCGAACATAAACAGTCGTATGCAACTCGCCTATAATGGTAATAAGACACGAGTATGTTTATAAAACGAGCGTATGCGAGTTTTATAATTTTCATTATAGGCTCGTTGCATAATGTACTTCTGTCTGCTGCTTCTGCTGCTTTTACGGCCTCATTGGACCACTTCAGTCAAACATTTCTTGGTCCTCTTCTTCAGTAAGTTTCCTTTCCGAGTTGCCCAGTAGCTCTTCATTCGCTCTGATCTTCTCAGGCGTTCCTCATCTGTAAATACCCTTTTTACTGTATTACGTTTGTCTATTTTAGCCTGAAATCTTATTTTTATATCTCTGTTTTTTATTTTTTTGTTTTGTTTTGCAAGTCATCCAAGGTTATTTCCAATTCTTACATATCTTCTCTAATTTCCTTAATCCATCCTACTTGTTGTTTCATATTCCAAAGTTTCACTACAATTTTTCTAGATAACCTGGTTTCTGGTGTCCTCATAATGTGACCAAAGAAAGAAAGAAAGAAAGAAAGAAAGAAAGAAAGAAAGAAAGCCGTTTCTTCCGAATAGTATCAGTGATGGGCTCCAGTTCTCTGTATACCACTTCATTTGGTACTATCCGCCACTATCCATCTCTCTGATATTTTTTATTTATGCATGTTCTAGCTATTCTTCTTTCTACTTTTAAAATTTTGTCGATTCTGTTTTTCTGAGTAACTTTAAAAAGAGTTTCACTTCCATAGGTCACCTCTGGTCGAACCACCGTCTTGTAATGTTTTAATTTTGTTGCGATTGATAGACATTTTTTTATATGTAGACCATGTTAATTTTTGGGCTTTTATCATTTTATTAGTTCTTTCTTGCCATGCAGGTTTCTCATCCAAGTTGTAAGTTATAATTTCTCCTAAGTATTTAAATTGCTTCACTGTTTTAACTTTCTTGTTATTTACTGTTATGTGATTGATTACAAGTGTATTTGCTACCATTATCTCTGTCTTTTCAAATTATATCTGAAGTCCAATTTTTTGTGCTATATTTGTAGGCTTATTATTTTTTTTTCTGGCTTCTTGAATATTATAAGCCAGTAACGCTAAGTCATCTGCGAATCCCAAGCAATTTAAGTCTATTTGATCTTTCTTGGTTCCAATTCTTATGTTCCTAGGATTTTCCCTGTACCATTCCCTCATTACATATTCCAAAGCACAATTGAAAAGTAGAGGCGATAAACCATCTCCTTGTCTCAATCCTGTTTTAATCGTAAACGGTTCAGATATTTCTCCTCTGAATTTGACTTTAGATTTGGTGTTTGTTAGAGTTAGTTTTATAATTTTTATTAATTTGGGATGAAGTCCGAAATTCCTTAGTATTTTCAGCAATGAAGATCTATGTATACAATCATAAGCTTTTTTTGAAGTCTACGAAGGTTATGACTTGCTGTTTTTGTCTACGTTTGTAGTAGTCCATTACTAATTTTAAGGTGATTATCTGTTCAGGGCAGCTTCGCCATGGCCGAAATCCACCTTGATATTCTCCTATTTCCAGTTCTAATTGATCTTTACAACGATTATATAGAATTCGTGACATGATTTTATATGTGAAATCCAAAAGGGAAATTCATCGATAGTTGTAAGGATTTGATTTTTCTCCTTTCTTGTGCAATGGATGTATTATAGCTGTAGTCCAATGGTCTGGCAGTTCTTCTTTGATCCAAATGTTCACTATGCATTGGTGTAATGAAATCTTTACTGGTTCTGCTGCATATTTCCACAATTCTGCAAATGTTTAATCTTCTCCACTCGCTTTGTAGTTTTTGAGCTCTCTCAGCGTTTTGTAGACTTCTTGGATTGTGGGTGGATTTATGTTTTCTGATGGTGTTTTAATAGTGGTGTCTGTATTTATTTGAAGCAGTTCTGGTGGATCTTCGCAATTTAGCAACTTGTTGAATGTTTCTGCAAAAATTTCTGTATTTCTTTTATTACTATGAGCTAACTCGCCATTTTTGTCTTTTAACATTAATGTTGGAGGTTCATATCTTTGTAGTTGTTTGCTAAAAAATTTGTAGTAGTCTCTTGAGTTTGTTTTCGCGCTATTTGTTTCGATCATCAGAAGTATATCCTTTTGGTATAGCCGTTTAACCCCTCGTATTATTTTTTGAGTTATCTTCCTTTGTTTTATGAGATCCAAGTGTGATTCATCTGTTTTTTTTTTTACTCTGATACCGTAACCAGGCTTGATGTCTATCTTCCACTGTATTATCACACTCATCGTTCCACCATTGGTGTTTCTTCCTTGGATTTATTGGGGCTACTTGTTCAGCTATTTGTTTCAATTCGGGAACTATTTCCTCTAGATCATCTGTTATTTTAATATATCTAGTTCGTTCTTTGTATCCCTTGTTATTTATTAGTTTATGAGGGTCGTATGTTCTCTTCTTTTTTAGGTGAGTTTTTTTCTTTGTCAACGGGGTAAATTTAATTTTAATCTTTATCATGTAATGATCCGATCCAGTATCTGTTCCTCTCAGAACTTTCACATTGTAGATCTCCCTGTGATACTTCTTATCCATACAAACATGATCTAGTTGCCATTCACCCTTTTTCCAATCTGGATGTTTCCAAGTTTTGAGTTTATTTGGTCTTCTCTTGAAGTAAGTTTATTTGGAGATCATATCATGGTTCCTGAAAAATTTCACCAGTCTTATGCCATTCCTGTTTGTTCTTATCTGTGCTGGCCATTTTCCTATTATGTCTCTATATCTTTTTTCCTCCTAACTGGGCATTAAAGTCTCCAATTAAAATGTTGGTGTGACTTTTATTTATGTTTGTTGCTGTCTAATCTAAAAGCTCCCAAAATTCCTCCACATCATATTTGTGTTCTTTCTTATTATTTTTATGATTAGTTGGGGCATGGGCATTTAGAATGGTATATGTTCTATTTGCAGCTTTTAGAGTTAGTGTCGATAGCCTAGGGGATAATGCTTTAAATTCTATGATGGATTCAATTATTTTGAGATTGACTACAAATCCTGTTCCGAATTGTGGACATTGCTTCATAACTCTTTTTCCTGGTATTCCCTTGTAAATTCTATACCCTTGTGATTCTATTGGTTCCTGATCGGTGTTTCTCATTTCTTGAAGCCCAGTTATTAGAATCCCTTTGCGATCCATTTCGTCTGTCAAAATTTTGAGTTTTCCTGGCTGTATGATGGAATTTATATTGTGTGTTGCTATATAGTTATCTGTCCTATCTTCAGTCTCAATTTGTGTTTTCTATCTATCGGGGGTATTTTTAGATGCTCCGACTCATCTAGGGTATCTTTCAGGTAACTACCCACCGTATCCGAATGCAGTCTAGGTGGATTATTCCTTAAAAGATTTCCTTCCATGTTTGACTTTCAAAGGTAGTCAACCTTGTATGGAGCAAGCTCCGAGTTCAACTGCGGTTGTTAACCGTAGAGGTTGTTGTGTGTTTGGTCCGCGAGAGCTATTTTATTTTGCACAAGTCCGCCGGCAAGCCGGTGAGGACCCCCACCCCCCTATCCGCCACCTGGGACGCGCCACGTCGGAGTATCACCTCTCCGCCTGCTACGACACCGTAGTAGGTTCGTGGGCATAATGTACTATTATATTTTAGTAATATTTTTCTTTTGCTTTAGCGTTTGTCCCACCTCGTGGCAGGGTCCGCTATTTGAATCCACTGTCTCCACTTTACTCGGTCATGGGCCATGTCCGGATGAAGGTTGACGCTTTTCAAATTCCTGTGCCGTGTATCGGCCCAACGTTGTCTCGGTCGCCCCTTTGGTCTTTTCCCGGCGACCTCCAGTGTGTAGCCCTGTTTTGCAATGGTGTCCGCTCCTGACCGTAACACATGTCCAAACCATGGCAGACGACCCTCACGCATTTTGTTGTTGATTGCCGCGACACCAAATCGTTCCCTTATTCTTTCATTGGGGATGTGATCCAACCTAGAATGGCAGCTGTCCATCTAAGCATCATGGTCTCCATGACACTTAGCCGACGTTGTGCTTCCTTGGTGATCGGCCAACATTCAGTACCATAAAGCGCCACGGGACAGTGCAGTAAATCTTCGATTTTAGGTGGTCTTTCATCTGGCGATGGCACATGACACCTGTCGTTGTTCGCCACTTCATCCACGTAGCATTAATTCTTACGTTAACCTCCTCGGTGAGACGACCTTCAGCAGTTATCGTAGAGCCAAGATACTTAAATTTTGTCGGTCGAGGCAGATCATCGTTGTCGATTGGATTGTTCCGATTATTCTGCATATATTTATTTAGTCATTTAATACACTGAAAACCAATTGGGTGAAGGAGACCGTGGAAGAACTCAAGACAGTTAAAATATCTCTACAGAAGACATGGCAGACAGGAAAATACACAGGGACAAAATCAGAAAACAGGAATTTGAGGAAACACCCAAAGAGGGGGGAAAAACAGGAAAGAAGTGGACAGAAGAGGGAAAGAGGAAACACAGTGAATATATGAGCGGTTCTTGGGAAGAAAGTAGAAGGAGACAGAAATAAACATGAAAATTGATTGTGTTTTAACGCTTTCCTTAAGGGAGAATTAACGAAAAATAATAATAATAATAATTTAGTCATTTATTTGTTCTTTCATGTAGGCTACGGTATTTAGTATTCATTCATTTGTTTATATACTTATTCATGCATTATTTAATAATGTCTTAATAATTAGTTACGGTAATTATTTTATTTATGCGTTATTTTTATTATATTGTGTTCTTTAATCGTATCGGCCTACTAAGGACCTCGTCATTTCAACTTGGCTTTGATCTTTGCGCAGTGCTCCTTCATACGTTGCCGATGTTGCTCTTTTCTTTCTTCCGTCCACATCTTTTCCGTCTTCAACTTTGGTTTTTCTTGAAAACCCTGGTACCGGTAGTGGCACCATGTCGTTTTTAGCCGGGACTTCTACCTGAGGGGGTGCGTTCTTGAATATCGTAATTTTATTGTAATTCTATTTAATTTTTTCAAATCAATCCAATTTTATATTTTTATTTCTAATCTTGTATTTCTAATCTTGTATTTCTTATTTATTTTTATTTTATTTGTCCATAAAATCCGAAAACTTTTAACAGGCGCCAGTGATGCCATGAGACATCGATACTAGATAACTACATAATTCATTTTACCCCCGCTCTGGTAAATGTACTGTACCATTATAACTGGAAGATCCACCAATATCCTCCGGCTGGAAATAATCTGGAATTGTAGCATCTTGAAGTCCCGGCTAAAAACGACATGGTGCCACTTGGCGAATACACTCAGAATAAGGGACAGGATTTTCTCAGGCGGAATGTGCTGCAGTATCTAACTACAGAACAGTAGGGTCATCTAACTACTTAGGATAAAGAGAGTCTCTAAAAAATCTCGGGCGTAAGGATGCGGATTAGGTCCCTCTGGAACTTCCACCCTACAGCACATTCCTCTACCATCTCACTATAACTATAATGCCAGTTTCCTATAAAACAATCAGGAAATCGTCAACACGAATCCGTCTATTTATTATAAAAGCAATACACTTCTCGTGTCGTCGAGCTTTGATTAAACGCTCTCCCAAAAAAAAAAAAAAAAAAACGAATGACCAAGTGTCATTAATCCATATAAAAATACAAATCGTTTTCTTAAGAAACCGTAAAAATTGTTACGTGTAAGCTTCAATAAGCTAACTGTTGTTCCCTAGGTGACTGGAGTTTATAACAAGGAAAATGTTATAAGCTAAAAATTTAAATAATCCCAAAAATAAATGACGTTACCCCTGACGTAGATCTCCGTCATTACAAATACTATTCATTACTCTATACAATTTATCTCCTGCACCCTAACATTAAAATTTCTTCCTCTAGGAAGCGCAAAATCTCTACACAACTTTAAAGTTTAAATTTAAAATATGAAACACTCCTAAATCTACTTACGAATTTATCTGAAATACATTTAATATAACATTCTATACAATGAAAATAATCACGTCGTAGTTCATCAACTATTTACTTAAGATAAAATATATACATCGCGTTCCTTCCTTTCTCCCGACAATACAACATGTAACTGTCCTTCTACTTCCCTCCTGCCTCTCAACGGGCTTCAGAAAAATATGGCTTCACTCTACTATGTCTTGTTCGTGGTTTACGTTACAATCTGGGATTCTATAATCCATACAATTAAGTAGAGACTAGTTCAAAAACCTCCTACAACTTATCTGTTCATGTAATAAATATACTTAATAAAAATACACATTTCCACTCGTCGAATAATTACCATAAATGAAAACATTAGGAAAAGAACAATTTAATAGACCTCAGTCTGTCACACCATAGGCTAATATCACAAACACTGTCAGCTTCAACAAAGATCCATTAAATCCTAGAATTTCTATCAGATTTAACTTCATCCAGGATCCGCTGTCCTGTGAATTTCAAGGAGTTTCAACTCTATTGAGACTATTTCAATAACATCCACAATTAATAAACTTCCATAATATTGCTCTCATAACTTCTTACTTCCATGAAATACACGCGTCTGTCACTACAGACATTTCTACAAAAATAGATCAATGGCTACACACTGGCTCATTGTCTCACAACAAATACCTCCGTCTACAACGGGAATAATAAATCTCATCCATCGAGATACTTCGCAGTTCCTTCAATACAATTCCTTTCTCTATACTTTCCAATAATAAACTCATCTTTCAGTTACCACAATCTTAATAACCATATAATAAAAAATACTGGTTCTCTCCAAGAATCAATTTAATTAATAGTATAATTGCGCACGAAAGTGCATTTGTAATGAATACATCATAGGCTAATATCACAAACACTGTCAGCTGAGAAGTTAAATAGACCAGCGGTGCATGGTTTCCACCGGCCTCTACCACAAACCGCGCTCGAGACCCGGATCCCACCCACCCACCGACCAGTGCGCGCCCCACATTACATGATCCTTGGTCTGTGATCGATATCATAATAATAAAGGAACTGCGGAAAAATGTGCATTACATTTTCGAGTACTCCAATAAGGACAGTGTTCTCTCAGGGCATTTACTAAAATGATACCGACCACACTGTTTAGCACATAATATGCACACACACACTGCTCAGAAGGTCCATGAAAGCCACGCCGCACGCACAGCTTATGATGGAAGCCGTGCACAGCAAGTCTATTCAGAGCACTCCTCATTTCATTGTTCGGTTCAGTCCAATTTCTCGGAGACATGGCATCAGTCCTATATAATTCTATGTCGATTTCCGCTCGCTTTCTTTGTCTCATCCTTAGGAATTCCTGTCCAGTAGAAGGCAACTGCAATCGAGATCTTAAGTCTTCAACAAGAAAAGATTCCCTGGCAAGTTCATAAACAAGTCGGGAGTGCGTGTATTTTGATACCCCCAGGGCAGCCTTTAAGTATCGCGCTTTGACTTTTTCAATTGAACTGAGATCGCTCAAGCTTAATTTATCCCAGACTATGTCTAACCCATATGTGAGGATCGGAACAATCTTGGCATCAAAGAGTGCTAAGGCGGAATTCAGTGAAAGTCGAGATATGTTTCTAATATCGAAAATAGCATTAGTGGCCGATGCCACCCGCTGTTTTATGTGAATCCAGAAGGATTGCATGGTAGTTTGCAGAGTCAAGCCTAGATAGGTGAAGCTATTTACAATTTGAAGGGGAGTTTGTTTCAAAATTATACTGTCGTCCTTGGACGCTCGTCCGCCTTTCCTGAAGATCATATATTTTGTTTTCTCGACGTTAACCTGCAAATCGTTGGTAGACGCCCATGCCTCCAGAGAGGTAACAGCCGATTGTAGCTCACTGATGTCACGGGAGCCCAGAACCATATCATCCGCATAAATGTACAGTTTTATTTCCGGTGAGTCTTCTTTAATCGCTCGAACAACATCGTGGGTTGCGACGTTAAAAAGAAAGGGACTCAGGGGGTCTCCCTGAAGCACGCCATTTGTTTGCAATATCACTTTCGATATTGTTACATTGTCAGAAATTTGAACGTAGTTACTCCTTAATATATTATGGATCAGGATTGTGAGTGGTTTGTTGTCCTTCACCAACTCATCTAGTTTCAAGGAAATTATGACCCGGTTTAAGTTGTCGAAAGCCTTTGTAAAATCAATGAAAACTGCGTGAAATTTGCCTCGTGGTGATTTAAGGGCGTTTTCAACATCATCCTTGAGATTTTTAATGGCCTGAATTGTACTCCTCCCCCTTCTAAATCCAAATTGCTCTTCTGGTATCTTACTATCAATTTCATCGGTGAGCCGTTTTGCCACAAGTTTGGTGAGCACTTTGAGAAGATTATTTTCTAACGCAATCCCTCTATAGGAATTGGGGTCAAACTGGTCTCCTTTCCCCTTATAGATAGGGTTACCATAATATTTTTAGGCCAAATCCGGACGTCGGATCTTCCGGGGGATCTGGGGGGTATGGACGAACAAAATGAAATGAACTGAACTTGATTTTATAGGTTTACAATCCCTTTACAATTTCATAACATGATTACATAAGAATATACAAAAACAGCAATCAGTGTTCATCATATATCATACTGATCCCTTGAACAATTTTTTCTCGTCTTAGATTAATCTGTGCTGGGTCCAGGGGCAGGTTCCTCAATTTTCCTTGCATCGTATTTTTCATTAGAGCTGACTTTCTTCAGAAATGGCTTGTTATTTTTATTTTGGTCGTGGAACTCTGAGCATGTCATATCACTATTTGCCTTGATAACTAGCAGGCCCCTGACAACTGCAAGATATAATTGTCCTCGTTCAGCTGTCCATATTGCTCCCACCATTGAAAAAATTCGCTCAGCTGGAGCTGAAGTTCCAGGCAGACACATGGCGAATTCTACAAGTTTGTAAATATTCGCAATGAACACATTGCTCTTGGAAAATACTTCAAACAATTGTCTCCACTTTTCATGAGTTTTAGGGGTTTCTTCTTTTGGCAGGGCGTCCCATTCGGGTCTCAGATTCTTAAAAACTTGAATAAGTGCCGAACGTTCATCAAATAGCTCATCCACATTTATTGAATCTGGTATGACACTGACTACTGTCAGAGCACTGTCTTCCATTTCATCCCAATAAGGGACATGTTGTAGTGTCAACCACTTGAAGTGTTTGTCAAAGCTGCTTTCCCAAAGTTTCAAGTAGCTAATTCCAGCTTGATAAAAACCTTCGGCACATTTTAAAAACTCTTCTTCCTTGCTGTCATTAATAGCGTCTTCAGTTTTCAATTTCCTTAGTAATTGTTTAGCAGCAAATGGTATGTAATTGTCAGCCTTCCTTTCTTCCAGTTACTCAAGTAATTGCTCATATACTTGCGCCGCTTCTGTAGCTGATATTTTATCAGACTCGACTTTCAATATTGATAGTTGAAACATTTGCAGATATCCGTGAACAAATGTTAAAAGCAGTTCATTGACTGGGTCTTCAAAAAATGATTGAATTGTTGCAGGGCAGTTGTTAAGTGATGAGAAATATGCTTTCAAGGGCTCAAACAAAACCAATATTCTTTCTACTGCTGGCACCAAGCTTAAAAATCTCGTATTGCCGTGGGAAAGGATCCTTTTGTACTCTACTTCTACAGATTCACAAAATTCTTTCAATGCAGTCACCCTGATAGTAGCCTATATTGGAAGAAGTACTTGTACACTTTCACAACGATTGCCTCGACGTCCACATGTAGAGCATCACAGGCATGCTGCGCTGCGTTATGCAGAATGTGCGCCGAACAGCCAATGCCAAGAATTGGCCTTGAGAGGGCATTTTGAAGTTTGCGAAATACATTTCCTTGGCCCTGCCTTTTAACACCACCAAAGTTGGTATTGGTGTTGTCAGCGCATAGGCATACGACCTTGGAGTCAATAGAGAACTTTTTGATGCATTTTGAAACATGTTCTACTAAGATATCAGAGGTTTCACCTGGAAGTTCATCAAAAAAATAACAGCTTCACGTTAACACCTTCATTTTGGTTAAAATAACGAACACAAACAGGAGTCAATTTAACCTCTTTTCTGTTTGAACTGTCAATTGTTAGTTTAATGAAATTTGCATCCTTCAGATCTTTGAGAAGTTTGTCAAATATGTAAGGGGATATTACATTTACAATGATGGCGTCGGTCTTAGTACGAGCTCCCGAGAATTTCAGTTCAAGAAGCTTTTTAATCATTTTGGCATTGCAATCAGACGTTTTGAAACTAAGTCCATGCATTGCAGTATGGTAGGCAAAAGTAGCTTCTTTTGCTGAACATTGCAGCTCAGCATCAGTGGCATCAGTATTTTTTTTTTAATGTTTTAATACTTGCCGAGGACGCTGCTTGATTCGCCTTCTTATGTCTTTCAGTCTGCAAATGATTTTCTATATCATAGCGTCCACGATGTTCCACCGAAAATTCTGAATTGCACACCGTACACCTCACGCGATCATTGCTATTTTGGCACTGTCTCAGAAACTTATATTCTTCTTTAAGTTTGTCGTTAAAAACACACGCTTTGGCATTTTCCCAATTTATAACACTACTTGGTTGTTATGTACTTAAAAACTACTGATACTGAAAACTAATAGCATAAAACGTCTAGAAATGGACGCAGTCCAGCAAACAAAACAGTAGCACTAAACTTCCAAATAAAATGGCGACAGGAGCGGCACACAGAACAGGTGCAGCCGCCTGAGCAGTCCTGGTGCTCAATGTGACCAACCTATATGCGGTGTGAAGTAAAATTTCCCCAAATATTTGCCACGTATTCGGTTTCCGGACAATTTTTAAATCCGGACGCCAAACCGGACACATGTTTAAAATCCGGACTGTCCGGACGAAATCCGGACGGATGGTAACCCTACTTATAGAGCATCTTCAATGTTGACAATTTCCACGTCTCCTGATCTCAAACAAAGATTAATTAAATTTGTAAATACCGGTAATAGCACGGTACCTGCTGTTTTAACGTGCTCATTAAAGATGCCATCTGGCCCAGACGCTTTTCCGTCCTTCAGAGTCATTAGAGTACTACGAATCTCATCTGGTGTGGACAAGGGGATAGCAGTGCCATCTTGTTCAGATGGTTTCATTTGGAATGCTGTTAAGGTTCCCTTCTGATTTAATATGGCAGTGAAGTGTTGCTCCCAAATACTCATGTCAATTTTCCCAACCATTTGCGTTTTCCTTGGTGTTAATGCTAAGTAAGGGTTCGCTTTCGCATTCTTCACCATTTTGGCCACCTCAAGTTCAATAAAGTCCATTCGTGTCTTCTTGAGTAATTCCTTATAATTCTTCCTCAAAGTGCCGTATATATCTAGGTCCTCATGTCTATTGCTTGCTCGCGCTACGTGAAGGACTTGTAAGACTCGTTTTCTCTCGAAATAGCAGGTGTGGTTAAACCAGTTCTGTGATTTTCGTTCGGGAAATAGTGGAACTGATGATTTAATAATGTCCTCAAGGGCAGAGGTGGCAGAGTCAAGATCACTTGCTTCAATTCTATTGTTAAAGTGAATTAACTTGTTGGTATTTTGAGTCAGTAGGCTTTCATTCAGTTTACGTGAAATGTTTAGGACGCGTTTTGACTCTATCTTGAGTGGAATACGAGCAGCCACAGTAAAGTGCGCTACAACAGGGCAATGCTTTTTAAGTGGAGCTTCGGAGCAGGAATAACACACCCTATATTCGGACAACTCGATCCCAGCACCCTTGAAGAAAATTAAGTCTATCGTACTTGAGCCGTTGCATGCGAAATATGTTCTGTCCGCCGCTTTGTTAACAAGAGTGTATCCTTCTTCCGCCATCAACTGCAGTAGTACATGTTTCCTATGGTTGTCAGTATCAGTGGCGACTGGTGGTCACCGTTCTTGGTATACCGCACCATTTACCCCTTACATCCCCCCCTATTTCCAAGCCTCGACCTCTTGTCAAAGTTGAATTATTATTATTATTATTATTATTATTATTATTATTATTATTATTATTATTATTATTATTATTATTATTATTATTATATGTATTGGGGAACATTTACATAACTTCTAAGAAATACACTTTATCGCTATAATTTTGGATAGGTTATCCCAATAAATTGAGGTCACTAGACAATTGTTTTGACCGGGGATATAAGGTTGGATTCCCTTCCTAACGCCACGTGATCTTCCGTGTGAAATATTTAGCGTGCTGTCACCGGAATTCGAACTTCGACCGTCCGGATTAAGCCAGTGCGTCATCCTCCCTCTGCAAGGACTATGTCCTTGTACATTTAAAAAATCTTCGTTTAACGCCTGAACACGGCCTACTTGAAACTGCTTCTAGGTTAATGTCCTTCGAATCCCCTCGCCCTCCTAGTTCATTTTGGCAACGTACAGAGTACATTTCATCATTACGCTACCTTCTCTCTCTCCCCGTTCTTGACCAGGTCTTAAATTTTACGAAAATATATAAACATTGATCCATTTCCGAAGGATCTCAATTATACATTGTCTCATCATTAGACATGTCCAAACATGAGAAGCGCATTCATTTATAACCAATGTAATAATGCAATTAAAGAAGAGCCAGTATCTCGAAGTGAAAATATATTATGGAAAGCGAACATTCAGCCTCAATCAATAAAATAATTATAGTGTAAACTACCTTGACATATTGTTCCCCAACCTTGGTCTGCCAGGAAGATTATTTTACTTGAAAGTAAGTTCCATTCACTAAGATTTCTAAAGGTCCACCTCGTGGCGTAGTGGCTAGTATTCTGGGGCTGTTACTGTGGAGGTCCGTGTTCGATTCTCTGCTCTACCAAGAAATGTAATTCTGGTCTGAGGGTTGGGATTCGCTCAACCCCCAAGAGGCAGAAATCAGAACAGGTGGTTCGATTCTAACCCCAAACATCCTAGCAATGGTCTTTCGTGGTTTCCCACTTTCACTCGTACATATCGTAAGGCCACAGCCGCCTCCTACCAAAATCCTGGCAACGGTACAGCCATCATAACGACATATCTCATCAGTTTCCACACGCACCAAGCCAGGGGTGGATTTAGGAGTGAACGATTCATCTTGCTGTTATACATAAAAAATAAAATAAAAAAAAAACGAAAACGAAAACAGTGGCTTTAGACAAATTCTTTCACACTTAAACACTCTATATCAAAATGCACATTTTACGATAACCTACTATTTTGAGTGTTCGGCTGTAGAGGATAACAGAAGCAGAGGTACAGCTATGAGGCGATGGTTAGTTTCAGTGTTGAACGATTTCAAAGTCAGAGATGTAGAAGCAGAGGGAGCCGCATTGCTAACTGCTAATAGGGGAACATAGAGGCGACTTGTTCGCAAACAGAGGCTTGCAGACTGGACTGGACGTTGAAAGGTAAAACAGTCTCAAATGAAAATGTACCGTATGTATATTTGGAAGAATACTACACATTTTTGACAGTTCTCTAAAAAATGGATTTAAACCACGCGTTGGCTATGACAGTAAATAGTAGAACTACCAAAACTAAAATAATTTGAAATACAATAAATATTTGACTTAAAATTGCTAATATCACGCAAATTTTTCCCAACTCACATAACGGAATCTGCGAGGGATCATTCCTCTACCGTCGCAAGGATGGTGCCTCGGAGCTGGATACACTTTGTCAACAGATACAACTGGGGATGGTGACAGGCGACCGCTAACTTGGGTCTAATTAAGGAAGGACCAGGGAAGGGATTTTGGAGGGCAGTCGGTCGGTCGTGGACCTGTTGAAAGGAACCGTCACGGCACTTGCCTGGTGGTGAAAATAGGAAACCACGACAACCATTTTCCGGACGGCTGAAGTGGGATTCAAACCCACACTCTCCCGATGCAGCGAGACACGAGCTAGCGCGTTACTGCTCTCGGCCACCGTGATCGGTAAAATTTATTTTTACTCCAAAACATTAAAAAAAATAACCCAAATGTCCTGTTACTCACTAATTTGGGCCTAGTTTTAGCAAAATTATCCTACCCCGGCCCTCCCCCACCCCTCTCTAAGCTAGGGGTATTCCATACTCTCTAGGCTCCCCCGTGTGTTCGCCTACCCCCATGATCTTGACTTAAATCCGCCCCCGAACCATGTACACGGGGCTACATGACCACGATGCTTCAAAGCCCCTAATTGAATCAACTGCAAAGCAACAAATATTCCAAGTGTAAAATTCTACCTGATTTCGGCAGAAACCAATGCCTTCATTTCCTTGCACAAAGGAATTTTAGTAGCCTACAGCCCATAGATCGCTTTAATTTCAACTTACTGAGGAAATCCAATGGAATAAAATCGTTTCAACAACGCTACTATCCACTTCCAGTGTTTCACTTAATCTAAACATGTTAATATTTCAGTGGGAAGTATTTCACGCCAAGACGAACTCACAACATAACTGAACTGAAGTGTATGAGGCGCGGCGCTGGTGTGTCTTCCCTTGTGAGCAGGGTGAACGTACTGTTTGAAATCAACCAATCAGCACTACACTCACCGCTAGTCTGTAGCGCGATACCCCATACGGAACTTTGCTGGGCTACTCTTTCCTTCCCTCACCCCGCGGGCCTGTGTCGAGCCATTTCAACGACCGGGCTAGACTTGCGGTATACCAAAGTACAGTCACTCACAGCTAAAAGTGTGTACCCCAGAAGAAAATTAACGAGTTACGCAGGGTTCGAGCGCCAGCTTCCATGACAACAATCGGCGGAACATGAATGATGACAAGCATTGTGGTGTTTGAAGCCATATTTTCAGTGTTGCCTTAGTAAACAAGAGTTTAGTGCTTTTCAGTCGGTCAACACGAATGTACCCAAAAGAGATGGGTTATGCCCTAATCCTGAAATAAATTACATGAGATTAATAAAACACTAGGATGACCAGTTTCGATCGTCAAGCGATCATCATCAGATCCAATACACTTAGGCTATAAAATCTATGTTTGAAATACAGGTGAAAATATTTACAATATGTACAATTATTTAGTTGCAATATTGGTACTGCAACTGTCAGTGTATGCTAAATGCAGTATATATGTTAGGTGAAATGCTAAATGGTGATAGCTATCCGGAGATTGTACTTTAGAGAGATTATATGGTTGTAAACTATGGTTAAACTATAAAATTTTTAGGCTAACTACTTATCTGATTGTCTTCCGTACTACAGCTATTCGCAGTTTTCGTGCTCACCTGAACTCGCTGTGCGGTCAACTGCGGTGGTTATCTTAACGACTGGTTTTTCCCTGCCTTCCCCCCCTGCTCCTACGTGCTGTGGGGAGTGATCGCGATGTGTTTATGTGAGGTGTTGCCAACCTAGATAAGATGTATGTTAATGAATGAGGTGGATCTACAACTATTAAAGACCGTGGATTAGTCCTCGCCACGCGTGGAGCATAACCCATTCGAACTAAGCGTTGACGGTCTTATGAGGACGTCCCGGCACCTTTAATACTGCCTCTAATATGGGCCTTGGTTTATTGCAGAAGAAAAGTACATCGTACACCTGATCCAGATAACATTTACCTATTAAAAACCCCCTAATTTCCCCCCTTTTTATCCAGCTTGGCTGTGTCGCTAAATTGTGTTTTGTTTCCGACAGGGTGTGTTTTTTAGTAGCGTGAAGAGGGGTGAGCTCCCCATGAACGTGTGTTCATTTAGATTGTTGGGATTGTTTCGTTTGGCTAGGTGTATCTCGATTGCTTCCTTTATGTCAAGAGCTCTGCCTTTCGATTCGTGATGGATTATTTTAAGGTCCGACTCTATGTTGGTAAAGCTATGCCCTGCGTCACACATATGTTCGCACACGGCTGAATGTGTTCCGTATCTTATCGCATTTCTATGTTCATTATAACGTGTGTCTACTCGCCTTCCACTCTGCCCGATGTAATTAGCTTGACAATCGGTGTCTTGGCACGTTATAGAATATACCCCTGACCTTGAATGATGACAAGCTCGATTTTCCTGTCTGCACTGCTACATACAAGTCGAGAGAATGTGGAGATAAACATTTTATATTTTTATCACTGGTGGTATACCGCCGGTATATGCGATGCATGGGAGAATTCGCCACTGGTCAGTATCTACTCTGCAGTTGAAATCCCCTGCAATGATAATATTACTCCCGGGGTGCGTTTTTCCTAGTGAAATCATAATTGTTGCTATAATAACTTCTGGGAGTGTTGATGGATCTATGTATATTCCTATTATTGTTAAGCTTGCTGATTGGAGGATTATGGTGTCCTCGTCTTTGTACCGTGTTGAAAAACTCCCTAGGGTAGGTTTAAAATAACAAGATATACCCCTGACGGGTCGACCCCTTGGTCCTTGAGTGGCGAAGACGTGTTCCGAATAAAATCCATTAATGTTTATTGCCTTTGTTGCGAAAGTCTCAGTGAGAATTAGGAGATCCTGCTTATCTAGAAGATCACTCTGAGCTAGATCTAGAACGCTCCTCAATCCTTCCACGTTCCATAGAAGAAGATTTATATTCGAACCTCGCCCCTCGTCTTTGGGAACGAAAATGACGATATCGTCTGACGAGAGCCCCTTTTGGCCAAAGTTCCGGTGATATGACTTTCAAGAATCAATTTAATAGGTAATGCGATAAAATTATTTCTTTGCCTCACTCACATTTCTGAAAAATCTTTCAACAAACTGTAACATTCCTTCAATTCCTTCGTTACTTTATTTCTTACTTCAAAATACGCTATCGTTCGTATTTGTTAATTCCACATTACAATTCTTTACAGATTCTTTCTTTACTGTCTTTTCAACAAATTCCATTACTTTAAAAAACATTGCTCACAAAATTTCTTCACTAAATCTGTTTCATTATTTCTCAGATCGTGACTTTATATAGATCTCTACAATATATCTTTATGAATCGCATTCTTTGACATTTACTTCCTATCACATACTTGGAAAACATTTCCATCATTACAATCATTAATAAAACATAGAATTCGTGCGATTTAAAAACACTTTTGAATCTTAGTATAACCATTCTGAACTAAACTATAAAATCTCCCTTCAAATTTCGAATATCGCAAAAATCGAAAAATCGAATTGAAAAATCCCTAAAATTCCGAAATCGTCGAAAAATACGACCAAACATCCGCATGATGTTTTTACGAATATAAGAATAAAAACTGCAATAAACTAATAAACAACATAGAAAAATGGCATTCAACACTAGTTGTCGGATATTCAAGATATATACAATTCTACAAAGTGGGATGTTCAATGTTGGTCCGTGGACTACCTTGTGCTGGGTTAAAGTTGACATGAAGCGGACTTCCTTTGGTTACCCATTAGAAACAGAATGTTTCTAGCGGCTTAAGACTGCGTGATGTTCAGCATTCTTGTCCAATTCTCCCTCCGAATATCTCGTGCGGTCAGGTCTCGGGATACGAACTCGATCATCATCGTGCTGTCGCCTCCTTCCGCCAATGACTCTTCTGGGTGAGATGGGATAGCCCTTTCTCACTTCGGCGCCGGTTAATTCCCTGGCCGCCCTCGTCCATGAATATCTTCTGGTCTTCTTTCCCCAAAATTCCCTGTAGATCGTCATTTGAGATGGTAAAATGACTGATAATTGTAGAATTTCTATTACGGGAGAGATGAGATGTTAATCTCCCCCGAAATGTTGATGTTAAGTCATTTCGGATGTTCTTGATGCCATCATAGTGTCGTTCCCATAATTGTTTAAGCGTTCATCACGACGCTTGTAGAATTGTCAGGAAATTCCTCCCTCAACTTTTGGAATTTTACCATTCTTGAAACTGTAGATTTATCGTTAAAATATAATTATTTCTTCGCTGAATGTCGACTTTTATGTTATTTGCACATTACTAAGTGCCTTCGATGAATATTTTCTATTTGCTTTGTTCAACTTGTAGAGTAATTTGTTCGAACGTCCTTCTGCTTCGAAGTCGTGGTTGATAAGAATCTCGCTTCCTCTTCTCTTTCCCCCGCGTCTAATTTCCAAAACCACGTCCTTTCTCAATCCATGGCTCTGATTGGTTGCTAATAATAATTGATCAAACTCTTCATTAATTACTTAAATACTCGGCTGTAATTGTAGTCAGCCGTTCTTAATTATCATTCAACACCCTTCATGATGGTTTAATATAATAACTTTGTCCTAGTAATTATATATGTTAATTACTCTGTTGGTGTTAATTTTAATAGGCGGCTTCTCATTGGTTGTAGTCGCGTGTCGAACTCGCGCCACTTCCCCTACTCCTCCTACTAGCCACACGCTTGGCTTCTCTCTCTCGGATCTTACTCGGGAGTCTTCGTTGCTGCTCGGGCTCTTTGTCGTCTCGGCGAAGCAAGTTCCGAGTCCCCTAGCGACTACTAATCTGCTATTGGCTGGCCGAATTAACTCAGTTAATTCCTTCACTCAACAAACCTGTTTTGTGTCAGCTCAGAGCATCGATAAATATTAACATGGGCTAATTTAGAAAACTTTCCACTAGATGTATGATTTTCTGTCTCGTCTCTCCAAACGAGTACAGTACCAAAAGGTGAAAATACTGCACTATTTATGATAACGATCTTAGTTTCACACTCTACCTCATTAGAGGAGTTTGTGCGAGAAGAAATGATTGACAATGAGTGAAGCTGGGAATTTTCTAATTACAGTATCATTATTATCCTCAATGATCGCCCCATTCATATTGCCAACCCCAAAATCTTCCCCCACGCTGAATCCACGACTGTTGCAGGCGCCCATGCATAGCAAGCCCCACAGGGGCTCACGACTAGTGGACGTGGGTTGGCGATCACGGGACCCAGGGCTGAGTCAGGCATTGCTTCCACTTACTTGTGCTGAGCTCCTCACTGTCATCTTCTTTCAGCCTCCCTTGGCCAACTCTTGTTCTCTTTCGACCCCGACGGTATTAGGGTATCCGAGGCCTAGGGAGTCTTTCACATTCCCGCCTTAACTGGCCCTTTCTCATCTTTCCTGATCCCTCATTCTTCGAGGGGTCAGCCTTATTTTCATTTTCCTGTTATCTCCTGCTATCTGCACAAGGCCATAAAGGAGGCAGGGTGTATGTAGCCCCACCACTTCTGGTGCACCCTAGATAATGCTACACCCTCAAGAGCTCACGGCTGGGGAGTTCAGGATGTCGCGACCCCGAAGAATTCCTGAGCTGGTTCAGGATTTCCCCTTTTTCCTTTGCCTTTGGGACGGACCCTCTCCTCTTTCTCTTTCCTCGCTGCCTTTCGTGGCTCTCCTGCCTTCCAAGTCCCCCAATTCTCATTCTTCGAGGGTTGAGGGCATTTCCTTTCCTCCTGTCTTTCATGTACATTCTTTTCCTTTTTGTTTACCATGTCCCCTTCTAGTTCGTAATTCAGTAGTTAGTTTTAGTTGTAAGTTTCACTTGTTTCTTTCATTAGGGGCCGATAACCTAGATGTTAGGCCCCTTTAAACAACAATTATCATCATCATCATCATGAATAGCAAGGAATATAATTAATTTCTGATTGAGTGTGTTTCATCCTCAGGATGGCCAGCTGCCTATGCTATTTTGGACTGAGTCACAGTGCACCCTCATTGGTGAGTTCCGCCCTGGGGGCTCGACCCACTGACGTGGCGGTTCTCTCCTCGTGCTGGTACGCCGCCATCATGGAGGCTCCGTGCTGGGGACTTCCCCTACTTCTTCCTTCTTCTTGGCGACGGCGGTGGGCCATGGGGGCTTCGCTCGCGATAGCCGCCATCTGTACAGTGTCTCCAGCACTTGTTCCTAGTGGTGAGTTATAAATATATTGTGTATCAAAGCTAAATACATTGCATAGAACCAGTGGCATACGCAGAATTTCTTTCTGGGAGCGAGAAGAGGGGAGGGGGGGGGGGAGGGGGTGATTCATAAAGTAGTTGTGTATATTATTAATATGATATTTCGATTATTGTTCATAAGAAAAACAATAATTAAACAAACATTATTTTTGCTTGAAAACTATTTTAAATACATTTTCCAGCACAATAAAAATATTGAAAAACTTCAACATGAAAAGTTTGATGCTTTTCAATCGGTCAACATGAGATTTTCCCAAAAGAGATGGATTATTCCCTAATCCTGAAAAAAATACATACCATTAATAAATACACTTGGATGACCAGTTTCGATCGTCAAGCGATCATCAGATCCATTACACTTGGGCCCTAAAAAAAAAAATGTATGTCACGTAGAAGAACCTTCCACTAACTACAATTGTGTGAAGCCAAATTTGTAGGTTAGATTTGATTAACGCTCTATTAAGTTCCAACGTTCGCCGCCAGGTGCCGGTTGCGGTAGCATCTAGTAGCCAAGTTCACAGCTAAGTGTCGTTGACGGTAGCATTTGGTAGCACAGGTAGGAACAACTTGAAATTGATCGTCTGCAGTCCTAATACAGCCATCACAATTAACACCTGTTATCACACAGATTCTACACACAACCAAAGTACATGGGGCTACATGACCGCGTTGTCGTAGCCCCTAAACTGAGGAACCAACCATATTTTCAAGAAGAAGTTCCCAGTAAATGTGTCGTAAATTTCAGTGCCGTGCGATATTTACCTGTGGAGGAATCTCAAACAAAAGGAATACATAAACAATCCGCGTACCTTGGAGGCTCTCGAGAACGAAATAACTGCACTGATACGAAATATCAGTGAGGATGAATTACAGCGAGTAGCTTGCCACGGTGGGTGAGTGGATAGCGTGTCGGTCTACTAACCCCAAGATTGCAGGTTCGCCCCTGGCCGTGGTAAGTGATTTTTGAAAGGCGGCAAAAATACGATACGCATGTCATACGATGTTGGCATGTCAAAGAACCCATTTGAATTCAGTAGGCCGTGTTCATAATGGCAAAATTAATTTCGGGAGTTTCCGCCAACACAAAGTTCCTCATTTCTCTACTAGAAAGCGCTATGGGGTTCAAGGAGCTTAGATATCTAACCTCCTTGACTTTCATAGTGATTCAAGGAACATCGAAATTCGACATGCAAGCTACCCTCTGGGTGTCAAATTACAAAGCTTGCACCCGGCAACCGAGGCCATACGATATTATTTTTAAAAAAATACAACGAGTGTACCAAAACTTCCTACGTTGGTGCAATGTGTGTTTAGAAATTGAAGGGCAGCATTTCCAGCAACTACTCTGATATAAAGTAATTCATCATCATCATCATCATCACCATTTCCCCTTATCCAGATCCAGCCGGGTCGGTGGTATTTATGGCACCTCTTCACCTTCCTCTTTCCTTCCACCATTCCTCTTCCACGATCTTGTCCCAGTCCAAATTTCTTTTTCTTATCCTGTTCTTCACGGAATCAATCCACCTTGTTCTAGGTCTTCCTCTTGCTCTCTTACCCTTGCACTTGGCCTCCAGCATCTGTCTTGGTGTTCTATTTTCCTCCATCCTCTTTACATGTCCAAACCACCTTAGTTTATTCTTCTCAATTCTCTCATTTAGTTTTCCCATCCCAACTTCCGTCCTAACATCTTGATTTCTCACTCTGTCTTTCCTTGTCTTTCCTATCATACTTCTTAGGAATTATGATCATTAAATACGTTAAAAAGTGTTAATGTGTTAAACTAGTTGGGGGGCTATGCTGCTACTAGTGCCAGTGCCTTTCTCGACAGGCCCCTGCCGCCACACGGCCACCGCGAGTCTCCATTCGATAGGGAGGGTCCTCACTGTTTATTAGTATAGATTTTTCTTGAATCTCACGATGGAGGAAGGGGTTGGATGAGAACAAGGGTAGGCCAAGAAAAGTGGACAGGAAATATTAAAGAGAGGATCTCGGGAAGACGTTAGTGTAAGCTTGGGCACCGAGCCACGTCCCAATGGTTGTGAGCCCTTCGGGATATGTTTCTTTTTTCACCTTCTTCGAATTTATTTATTTTTTATTTATCGTATGGCTTTTAGTGCCGGGAGTGTCTGAGGACATGTTCGGCTCGCCTGAGTCTGTAGCTACTTCAAGTGGACACCCATGGGGTGAACCACAAGTTCCATTCAATTTCAAGTAGTTCCAACTTTCGCTACCAGATGTCACTAACACATTGTGGTGAACGTTGGAACTTTGTTAGAGTGTTTCAACGAAATCTAGCCTAGAAATGTAGCTTCACACAAGTTTAGTTAGTGGAAGAATCTTTTACATGCCACAAATCTATGACATGGGAGCGCCGGCTTTGCTTCCCCTCCGAAGGAAGGCATACTGAAGGATTTTGACGCTCTTAAGAATTCCGACGACTTTGGCCGGGTTTGAACCCGCGTTCTTGGGAACAGCAGTTCAGCATGCTACGAACTACACCACCGAATTGAAAGACAGTTATTTGGAGGCATTCTTCATACATATACGGTACCGTACGTAAAAAAAAATAGAAGTCATTGATTGACAACTTTTCTTTGCAGGATGCTGTGCCCTTTACACGTAAAATATTGCGGATGGACTTATTTTTATTCACGTATAATAGATAATCTTTGTCTTTTCTGTATTTCAGGAACATCTTCGTTGGGCGTCTTGTCCCTATCGCTTCTCGCGCGCCTGGCGGCAACAGCAGCGTACTACACAGTACTACAGCATCGAATGGAAATCCCCGTGCGAGATCAGAGTGGTCACGTGCTCGGGGAAGCCCTGGGGGGTTTATCCGCGGCGCTCGTGCCTGTAGTAGCTTCTCTGGTAAGCTGGCATTTTGTTTGAACAGATTCTTTTCAGTAGCGTCTGCTGCTTTCAACACTTGGACTGACTCTAAGATATTTTCTTTCAGTAATGACAAAGGGGGTCATCATAAAATAAGTTCGCTCGAAAAGGGGGAGGGGGGCGTTACAAGAATGTGACAAAAGTGTAACAAAAAATGCTGTCTATCTTGATTCTAGTTAATATTTGGAAGGTCATTGAACGGATACTATTTTTATAGTGAATATATTAAGATGACTTAGCGTTACTGGCTAATAATATTCAGGAAGCCAGAAATCAAATATTAAGCCTACAAAATATAGCACAAAAAATTGGACTTCAGATATCATTTGATAAGACTGAGATAATGGTAGCAAATCCACTTGTAATCAATCACATAACAGTAAATAACAAGAAAGTTAAAATAGTGAAGCAATTTAAATACTTAGGAGAAATTATAACGTACAACTTGGATGAGAAACCTGCATGGCAAGAGAGAACTAATAAAATGACAAAAGCCCAAAAATTATCATGGTCTAAATATAAAAGAAAAAGTCTATCAATCACAACAAAATTAAAACACTTACAAGACGGTGGTTCAACCGGAGGTGACATATGGAAGGGAAACTCTTTTTAAAGTCACTCTGAAAAACAGAATCGACAAAATTCTAAAAGCAGAAAGAAGAATAGCTAGAACATGCATAAATAGAACAAGTAGTTCCGTGAAGAACTATACAGCCTATTTTCATATATCCTACTTATGTTAATTGCCACTATCAACATACACAATTTCAGTTTGATTGCTGTAATAGATTCGTAGATATTGAGAACCGACTAAATATTTCGGATGGTCGCCATGTTGGATTTTATATATGTAGGTCCTAGAGTTATGTACTGTTACATGCAGATTATTGTGAACGTGTAGTACTCAAACTTCAATCGCATAGTTAGGACACAAGAAAAAACAAGGAGATTTAAAAAATTTTCACAGCTGCCATCTTGAGGTTATCTAAACAATTGAAATAAATTAGATGCCAGTGGATTAACATTCGTATAAGGATTTACTATACCAAGTTTCACTGCACGCGGATGGTTAAATTGCGAGAAACGTCCATGTGAATATTTGTAATTCGCGTCACCGCCATGTTGGATTTGTGATCACCAGGATATTTAAAGTCCTATAGGTGAACTTAAGTTCATAGCCCCTATGAACATTAAAAAATGCAGTTTGATTGCTAAAATAGATTCGTAGATATTCAGTATCGTCTAAATATTTCGGATGGTCGCCATGTTGGATTGTTAAATGTATAGGCCATAGAGTCATGTACCATTGAAGGAAAATTATTGCGTAGGTTCATTATTCAAAATTTCACTTCAATCGCATGACTACATCACAATAAATAAAATCTTAATTTTAAAATTCGCACTGCCGCCATCTTGACGTTATGTAAACAATTGAACTAAATTAGATACCAGTGGATTACAATGTGTATAAATATTTCCTGTGCCAGGTTTCAGTGCGCTTGGAACATTAAATCGCGAGAAAGGTCTATTTAAAATTTTCAAATTCGCTTGGCCGCCATGTTCGTTTTGTAGTTAACCGGTTTTTGAAAGTCTTATAGATGGACTTCCAGTAGTGCCCTTTATCTCCGTACAAAATTTCAGGGTTTTACCGCTAATAGTTTCAGAGATATAGAATGCCGGTGAAATATTTCGCACATCCGCCATCTTGTGATTATGTAAACATATGAACGAAGTTAGATGTCGGTGCATTACAATGTATATAAACATATACTGTACCAAGTTTCATTGCGTTTGGTTGGTCAAATCGCGAGAAACGTCTATTTAAAAGTCGCAAATTCGCTTGGCCGCCATATTGGTTTTGTAGTTACCAGGTTTTCAAAAGTCATATAAGTGAACTTATAGTAGTTCCCTCTATCACCATAGAAAATGTCAGGGTAATATCGGTTATAGTTTCGGAGATATTGAGTGCTGGTGAAATATTTCGCACAGCCGCCATGTTGGATTGGTGAGTCGTAACAAAATTTGAAGGGCACGGTCGAGGTCGCCGGGAATAGTGCTATGAACTTTCCGAGTTTCATTGAAATCGCCCCAGCCGTTTAGATTTTATTAGGGGGGGACACACACACGAATCACACACACACGCACACACACACACACGCACACACACACGGACAAAAGGTGATCTCATAAGCCTATTTTTTCAAAATTGAAAATAGGCTAAAAATATAAAAAAGATGGACAGTGGCGGATAGTAGCAAATGAAGTGGTATATAGAGAACTGGAGCCCATCACTGATACTATTCGGAAGAAACGGATTTCTTATTTTTGGTCACATTATGAGGGCACCGGAAACCAAATTTTCAAGAAAAATTGTTGAGAAACTTGGGAATATGAAACAACAATTAGGATGGATTAAGGAAATTAGGGAAGATATGAAAGTATTAGAAATAACATTGGATGACTTGCAAAAAAAAAAATGAGAGACATAAAAATAAGATTTCAACCAAAAATAGACAAACGTCATACAGTAAAAAGGGCATTTACAGATGAGGAACGCCTGAGAAGATGGGAGCGAATAAAAAGCTTCTGGGCAACTCGGAAAGAAAACTTACTGAAGAAGAGGACCAAGAAATGATGACTGTAGTGGTCCAATGAGGCCGTAAAATCAGAAGAAGAAAAGAAGAATATGTTTAGTGCTTAATGGACGACTGGAACAGTATCGCCCTCTGACGTCACGCTATCACGTGACTTTGTTTACAAAGCGATCTTGTGGGCAGCCATGACTATCTTGTGTGAGTTGTAGTTACGAATTACGCTTAAATATTCGTTGTTTTATACATTATAGAATAATGGTTCAATATTGTGCAGTTCCCCAGTGCAAAAACAGATGTGGCAACTACAAAGTTACGTTTACTTCCTTGTCATTGGTCGTATTTTGAGGAAATAGTGGCTTTCCAAAAGTATTCATGCTGAAAGGAAATCACACATATCAGCCCACATGAGAGTATGTTTAGCCCATTTCTTACCTTTAGATTAAAAGCCACGAAGCCAGTATTGCCTGGAAGGAAATTTTTAAGTGATGATGCTGTGCCAAATGTATTTCCCGCTTTCTTCTCCAATAAAATTGAAGCCACCACGTCCTAAGCTGGCATATAAATTAGGCCTACGCCTAGATATAAGACGGTATTATTCACACTGTCTTTGTTAAACGCTTGGTATGATATGTTAAAATAATAGGCTAGTATAGAAATAAACTAACGAGATTAATTTCTGATTTTTAACTAATTATCCTCCTATTGATGAATACGATGTCAGTGCAGTGCCTACAAGCCATAATTCAGAGTAAAATAAGTGCAATTTTCAGCTGTAGGCATAGCCTAAGATAATATTTCTAGTTATTCGAACATATTGAAAACTCTAAGGAAAAATACCGATATTTTAGGTGAGGATTATGAGCTTAGTCACATACCGGTAGGCCTACGGCAGTTCTGGAGGATTACTTTGGGCGTTATCTTTAGTTGAAATTTTTGAAATTAACTGGCTTAAGGTAACCTTTCTTTCAAAATACGCTATCAGATTTCCAATACAAGTTGTTTTTATTAAAATAAAATAAAAAGATATACCGGTTGAGTTACTGTAATATCAGTTTTTAAATTAGACATACCGGTACTGTACTGGTAGTAGCCTACAAAGGTTTTATGAACTTGGCAATTATAAAAATAATTTATAATAATAAAATAATAATAAATAATAAATAATAATAATAAATAATAATACAAATAATGAAAAGAGGGAGATTGGTGTATAGGCACCGTGCGTTCTGCAGGGTGCTGCTGCGGGTGGATACTACGTGAACTACACACGGTCTTGTTTATCAACAGCTGATCGTAAGACGTTGCAATAAGAGTGAATTTTTACATGTGTTTATTCAATATTTTATAGTGTTGTCTTCAGATTATTATTTAAAAAATGTCAAAACGTTCTGGCAATGTTATGTGCTGTGTTGTTGGCTGCAATAATAGATACTGCAATACAGAGCAAAGTGTGAAATTTTATAGTTTTCCATCACGAGCTCACGAAATGGATTTGAAAAGACAGTGGATTTTAGCAGTAAATCGCAAGAAGTAAGTAATGGGGAATTTCAATATTTTAATTAATACTAAATTACACAGTACAGAACCTATACTAACCATGACTTTTACAAATAGGTTAACAGTAACAACCAAAATAATTACAGTAATGCTATACTTCCAAGGTAAGGTCCGCACCAGTAGGCCATATTTTTAAAGCACAAACATCATAATAGAGATATTCTATCACACAGTAGTCTTAATGATAGCCTTAATAATTAAATAACAGATACCTTAATACCGAGCAAAGTGTGATTTTTTTTTTAGATTTCCTCCCCGACCTCACGAAGTGGATTCGAAAGGCTAGTGGATTAATATTATATTTACAGAAATAGGCCCTGGTACATGACAAAAAATAGGAACAGAAATATATTAGAAGTGTGTAGTTATACATAAACATTACATAAAAAAGCATTACAGTATTTTAAATAGTCCTACAAACATATTATTATGAAACCAGATAGTCACAAAATAATTTGAACTCATTACAATAGAAATTCAAATAAATATAGGCCTAATACAGATCCAAGTCAAATTTTACAAAATGTGTTCAAAATAATATTTGCATTTACAGATTGCCCATACTTTAAAAGGTATGTTTACATAAATTTGCCACATTTACACAATTTGTTTTATAGGGCAGATGGTACTTTGTGGACACCTTCAAAATCATCTATAATCTGCAGTACACACTTCATAGGAGGGTGTAAATCTCAACATCCTGCTAGTCCAGCATATGTACAAAGTATCTTTCCTGAATGTTACAGAAGAAAGTCAACAGGAACAGGCTCTCTCAGCAGATTTATGAGATTGAAGAAGAGAAGTGTAAATAGAAATCTAGTCATTTCAACACCTGATATATTAGATCTGCAAACTAGTGAGCCTGCTCTAGTGTCCATGAAAGCTGATGCCCAAACTCAGACAAACAAACATTGTGATGTAGAAAGCAATTTTAAATTCAGTTGTGTTTTTGGATGGAAACAGTGTCAGCATACAAGCAAATATATCATCCCTTCACACATTACATGCTAAACCTAGACATGTTAGTAAATTGTCTGGGCCTGACTTCCCTTATGAAGAAAGAGGATTTTTTGGTTATAGTTCAGTTTCTGATGAATCACAATTAAATGTTCTGGCTGGTGTCAACAAAGAAATTTTTAATATATTTTTAAACTTGCTGCCAGACACTAATACACGCAAAATTAGTAAAGAAAATAGACTCTTGGTATTCTTAATGAAAATGAAGTTAGCCTTACCATTTGCTGCCCTTGCTGTTATTTTCAATATTCACCGTAGTAATATTTCTAGGATATTTCAATCTGTTTTACCTGTACTGGCACAAGCAACAAAAAAGTGGGTTTTCTGGCCTAGCAAGGATACTGTTAATGCTACATTGCCTTCTGTTTTTAAAGATAACTATCCAAATTGTAGAGCTATTATAGACTGCACTGAAATTAAAACAGAACAGCCCCCTGAGATCAGCCAGCGTGTGTATATGTACTCTAATTATAAGTCTACATATACTGCTAAGATCCTTATTGCAATTGCACCTTGTGGTATGGTGACATTTGTTTCCAAATGTTATGGTGGTCGAGCTAGTGACAGTTTTATCACAAATGACTGTGGAATTTTGAAATTGATAGAATCAGGAGATCAAATAATGGCTGATAAAGGTTTCCCTGGTATAAAAACTATATTGGAGGACAGCAATGCAATTTTAGTAATGCCACCCTTCATGCATGAAGGTCATTTGACACCTGAAGAAGTTGATGACACTTACAATATTGCTAGTGTGCGAATTCATGTTGAACGGTGCATTCAAAGAGTGAAAGTATATAACATACTTCAAAAAATTCCAAGTGAGCTATTATGTAGTGTTGATGACATTGTGCATATGTGTTGTGTTATGACAAATGTACAACCTCCCTTGATGTCTGAAGCCCATTATTAAATCTGCACGTTAGTTCCCTTAAATAGTGTGTGAATAAAAACTGTTGCAACTTTTCAATACAGACCTTTAAGAACATATCATTTCTTTGAATTTCTAAAAGAATGGAACTATGGTTGTCTGTATAAATGAAACAGTCACAAGCATCAAGCCCACAACAGTACATCAACAACTGGCATTGAGTGAAATATGCATGATTTGGTTTCAGTTCCAAATTTCCTTCTGAATTTCTTATAATATAGGGCACATTAATCTCCTCATTTTCACCTATGATTGGTTTGTCTTTACATGAAATAGGACACTTAATTTCCAGTACCCTTTCTGGCTTCCCATTCACCATTACTATACCATCAGGACTAGCACACAACCAAGGATGGGTGAGATGAATTATGAGACCACTCTCAACAACTGTTTTACCACATAAATTTGTGTATTTGGCAAGTGCAGTTTTTTCTAACTTTTTTCCAAATGTGACATTTCTAAGACCCCTACCATTAAGACATTTAGGGTTCAAGAGTGTATTTACCAACTTCTCATGATCTTTTCTCCTAGTTTTAATTGAATGTGCCTTACTTGCAGAGATCCTTTCTTCCTTTCTGAAAACCAGAGGTCAGACTTCGATTGATGTAAGGTTTTTACACAAATGTCAACTGCTTGAGTCTTATTAATTACAACATGAGTGTTATAAAAATAACTGCTAGTGCAGAATTGCTAACACTACACACATCAATTACCGTTATTACAGATGTAGTCTCCTGTTTCATTAATAATGTTGTCATTACATTTTTACATGCATTATTCTGAACCATAACTGTGACATCTGTTATTAAATTTCCTAGCAATTCATTGGCAACTTTAACTGATTCTGACTTTTTCTCCTCATTTAAAATTTTGGATAGTATACATGGGGTTTTCAAATCGGGAATTTCAGCTGGTTTTACATCAAGCCTCTGCCTTTTTGTGGGAAAAAGTCCTTCTAACCTCTTCCCCTTGTTATATTTCTCTTTCCCCGCGTTTGAGATTCGAGGTCTAGACCATTCACAGGGTTGATCGGTTCGCGAAGTTACATGCTCTGAATTAACTGCATGAAAAACTGCTGAAATATGCTTGCACTTCTCTGACGATCCAGCTGGGCATTCACAGGAACATGCAATCGTCTCTCTAGTAGCATTAACCTACGATAACATTATATCGTATTAGAAATTGCGTGTACATGAACATTAATGCCGCTGTCACCCCAGTTAGTTAGTTATTGATGTTTTAAGGGGCGGAACTACGTGGTCATCTGCCCCTGCTGTCACCCATAACTAATGCATAGAATGAATAGATACGTTACCTCTATTGTGACATGATAAGGTTTCTGGAGAACTGATGTTTCTCTTATCACATTAGCAGTTATTACACGGATGGTATTTCCTGCAAACTGTTTTTCTACTAAATTTAAAACATGCCCACTTTCTGCAAGTAGACGGCCTTTCTTCGAAGAATTGGGCCGATTATTGTCAGATAAAATACTCTGAAATCCTACAGTTATTATCAAGTCTGCCATGGCAACACGCTGTGTGATGACAGCTGATATTTCTGCGGTCCGCGGTAAACTGCAACAGCTTACAATTTCGGCCACTCGTAGCGTGGCGGAGCATTTCTCCCTCTAACGCACGGAGCCTGGCCTTAAATCCAGGTCGTCAGTCAAAAACTGAGGATGAAATATATCTATATGTAGACCTAGGCCTATTGTAAATACCAGTATGATTTATAAAGCAGCTTACAAAAGGATTCTGTACAGTTCTACACTCTTATTTGCTTGTAAAAAGACATCACATGGAATTTTGCCTAGGTTGCTATTATCCTCTACTGCAGTAAATTGGGGCAGATAACCTTGCTGTTCCGCCCCTTAAAACAACAATAACTAACTAGCAGCAGTAAATTCAGACATAGATAAAAATTTACAGCTGTAGGTCTGTGGAATTTGGAAAATTGACGGGATTAAGAATTCTCCTATTCCTGTTAGAGGGGCGTGGTGGCTCAGCGGTCTAGCTGTATGCCTCTCACCAAGGCAGTCCGGGTTCGATTCCCGGTCAATGCATGTGAGATTTTCGAAGTGAAATGCCATGTCCTGTGGTTCGGATTCCACGTTAAAAGGAGGTCCCGTGGCTCATAATCACGAGATTCACGGTCACGTAAAACAACAATCTTCCTTTTTATTCCTGTTAGGTTTCATCACCGGTTCTGGATCTAGGCCTATGCACTTTCCCACGGCGTTCTTAAGTTAACAGGCGGGAACACTGCCGGCGGGGCTGTGACGTCATGGGTCTTACTACAGACAGCAAAGAGATGCTCAGTCTTGTTGGAGCGCTGTGATGTGGTCATTGTTTCTATGTTTCGAGGGTGATATTTCACAATATATTGCTTTTCCTGTTGTCCAGTGACAAGTGTTAAATATACCCGTGGCCCACGTGGTATATTTTAAAAGCAAATACAATGCCACGAAGGGGTTATGTACCAGGATGTAGTAGTAATTTTCTGGTTCGTGGAGTTGAAACCGCCTACGCGAAATGTTTCTCTTTTCCCAAGGAAGTAAACTTGAGAAATAGATGGCTGAGAAGCATCCCGAGGAAGGACTGGACACCTTCTGAGAACAGTGTTGTGTGTATTAAACATTTTCAACCGTACTGCATTATTTTACAGAAAGAATACTGTGATTCTAATGGACAGAAACAAGTGTAAAAATACGAGTTAATACGAGCTAGTTAAAGGTTCTTGTCTTACTATTGTTGAAGGTTTGCCGAAATACTTGACAAAGGAAAGTGAAATTAAGCGGAAACAACCAGAAGAGAGGAGAAGAGAAATCGAAGTGAGGAAGGAACATGCTCAAGAAAGTGCTGCTGCTGCTGCAGAATGGGACGATGTTATAATCAGTTTCGAGAATTTATGCAATTCTCTTGAGAAACGATTAGTAGATAATAGCACTAAAGTGAAAGGAGAGTGGTTATATATAGAATCAATTTTGAGTCTATGACTTTTGTTTCTTTATATTAATGTAGATAATCATTTACTTGTTTCGGCTTTCTATAACAATTTGCAATTGACTTCTACAGAACTTTCTTCAGTGTTTGGGAATTGAAACAGCTGTGAAGAGTTGGAGAACACTGTTCAGTTTGTTACAGTATCTTACTGAGAAGAGATTCCAAACCAACTTGGAAAATTACGTGGCCAATGTCTTAAAATTGCTGGATGTCATTCAAGAAACTTTATTGGATAGTGGAAAAGAGGGAAATTCTCAGCAAGTTAATTTTTATCCGAGCAATTTTCTCTTATATTTAAGAACAAAAAAAGGTCCCCCAACATGATACTTTACTCTTACATATTGTACATGCAATCCGCGAAGTGTTATGATACTATCAGGCAGAACAAATTTCTATCCCTTCCTCATTCCAAACATTTACAAAGATTGACTTCTTCCCTTAGTGTAGCTCCGGGTAATTTTAACGAAAACGTTCATTTCTTGAAAAAAAAAAAGCCGCTGAAAAGTGTGATGATAAGTGGGTAATTTTGCTACTTGATGAAATATATGTTAATGAAGAAATTTCCCGTTTGTTAAAGTACATAAACAGATATGATATTCTCACTTAAATATATTCAACTAATTATTGTGTTCTGTAGAAGATACAAAAACCGCCTACTTGTAGTGCAATCAAACAGTTTCCAGCATGCTCTTTTTGTATACCGCTCTGGGCTGACTTGTATCGCAGTCATTTGCTTTAATCGCCCGTTGTGACAGCGGAAAACGTCTCACACAATTCATCGATCACTAAGGAAGGACTGTGGTGAAATTCGGAAGTCAATCCCAATTTCTTCTGTAAACAAAATCGATTTAATTACATGAATGCATCTCTCTGCCATATGACTAGCGTGCTGTCCGCCGGCCAGCTAAGACCCCTGACGTCACTCGCCGGTGGCAGAGTGGGGGTACCGCTCCCGCCTGTAACTTAAGAACGCCGTGACTTTCCCCTAGGTTTAGCCTATACCATTGCTGCTCAACAGATGTGCAGGATATTTTAGCAAGAATTTCAGTGGCTCCAGTACAGCAAAGATGAGGTAAAACAATCCCGTTAGATGAATGCATTTCCTTAGCTTTAAAAAAATATGGGTTAATGTCTTCCCAGACAGCCAATTCCTATTAAATTGGAAATATTCACGAAAAAATCACCCAGCTTTGCACGAACAGTACGACCTAAGAACGTTGAACTCGTCAATCTCTTCATACCCTTGAAAATAAAGTGTTTTTGTTATTGTTGTTGTTGTTTCATTTGAGGGCCTTGGACATCGTGATCATATGGCCCCATGTACTTGAACGAGTGTGGGATGATTGTTTGATAACTTTTGTTATTGCGGTATTTGTAGTAGTGTGTGTGTTTATAATACAGTATTTATAATTTTTATTTTTTTTTATTTTTTTACATACGAGAATTTATATTTATAATTCAGGTGCGATATGGGAAGGAAACGGCCGTTGCCTTTTAGTTACGAACATCCGGTATTTGACTGGAATATAAGTGGGAAACCACGGAAAACCACTTCCAGGATGACTGAGGTGGGAATCGAACCCACCGCTTCTCAGTTTTGCCTCACGAGGCTTAGTGTAGCCTACTCCATTCCAGCCCTCAGACCAGAATTAAATGTCTTGACAGAGACTGGATCGAACCCAGACCTCCGGGGTGACAGCTAACAAAGCTAGCCGTCACACCACGAATAAAGTATTCTTGGGGGAGATTTCCCTCTGTCTAGCAAAACAGACAGCCTTAAAAGTCATTAGATAACTTTGATAGGCATACCAAACATCTTCAATAATTCATGTATGCACAGATTATAGCCTTCTTTCATTAGTCATTGAGAACCATCATCACCTACGTATTTTGTAGCACAGTTCGAACTAAACGTTTTGAGGTTCTCTAACGACTTGGTCCATGTCAGCTGCTTTAGAAATAAAGTTTCATTTCGCACAATGAAACTGTCATATCTACGAACACGGTGCCGTAACTATAAGCACATAAACCGGTTCTGGTAATTTCATGCACTACATTTTACAACCCTCATCATTACGCCTATATTGGAGGTATATTTAATACAAACTACGGCAATATATACGTATTACCAAACGCAAATCGTTGACACTTCAACTCGGTAAATAACATTCTGGCACAAGACAACGTGCCTCCATTCGTCTCTCGCCCACAAGACCACCTGCGCACTCTGTGAAACACTTCAGGAACCTCAAAACCACGCCACAAGTTAAGTCGTCAGTTTGATTAAGAGATTGTTAATGTTTAGTTTAATGTTATTATAATTAGATTTTAGATGATGATGGTTACAAGTTAACCGAAACTAGTACAATATGTCATTTAGGTTTAATATACCGGTAGTATTGACTTAGATGGAATAATTCTATTTTACCTATTCATAGGTACCGGTATTTTAATTTATAAGTCAATACGGATGACTTATATGAGCGTTGATGTACTTCATATCAATACGTTACCGTACGTTAAATAAAGTTGTCCACTCTAAATCCTTTTTCCGCCTCGGGGCCCCGGAAAATCCGGGCCTCAGAGAATCCCCGCTTGCTCGTCCTTCTCGTCGGGTCTGATTATAAAGCATCGTGTTCAACTTAACCAAACCATGCGCATTATAACAGGCACTTTAAAGAAAACGCCTACATTCTGGCTTCCAATCCTGAGCCATATTGAGCCTTCTTCCCTGCGACGACAATGTTCACTTGTGCGTAAATTCACGAAAATAACTGCTAGTCCTGAGCTCCCTATTAATGAAGACATTCGCGCCTTCAACACAAAGAAACTCCGTTCCCGTCATCCTCCATTACAAACTTGCCAAGTCAATAACAATAAATATAAGTGATCGATGGACTAAATTATGGCAAACCAGTGCTACAAAGGAGCAACTGAAGATGCCCTGTATCAAAACCAGGCCACCAGGATTTGATAGAACACGAACTAATTGTGGAAGATGTGCCGATTCCCTACATAAATGGGGGATGACATCCTCCCCGCGCTGTGATTGTGGTGTTGAACGTCAAACGGTTCAGCACATTGTCCAAGCGTGTCCCTTACAAGCATTCCATAGTGATCCGCAGGAGTTCCTCTTCGCTACAAATAAGGCTATTGAATACATCATGTCATGAAGCCATCTCTTGTCCAAAGGTATACACGCTTGCGTTTGTATAACACATTAGCCAGACCAACCCTATGCTATGGCAGCGAGTCATGGACAATAAGATGTCAGGACATCTCCAGACTCACAGCACGCGAAATGACCTTTATGCACCGAACAGCAGGCTATACTAAATGGGATCATAAGAGAAACGAGGATGTGCTGAAGGAACTAAAAGTAAAACCAATAACTGCATACATTTGTGACTACCAAGAGAACTGGAAGCATCATGTCCAAAGGATGGAACCTGGAAGATTTCCAAAGGAGATCCTTCGCTACCAGCCACGGGGAAATAGATCGATAGGACGTCCGATGAAGAGATGGAGGGAAAGTGCAAGACCGTAACGGGACATTTGGCCCAATACTTCGAAGGAAGATGATGATGATGATGATGAATACATCACAAATCTGGATATCTGTTTGTGACTCAGATTATTATGTAAATAGGTATATAGACTATAATTATCTTTGTGCGTTGTGTTTCCAAAAGCTAAATATATAAATAAATAAATAAATAAATGAATAAATAAATGAATAAATAAATAAATTAATTAAATAAATTAATTAAATAAATAAATAAATACACCTAAATAAAATAAATAAAGCAACGTGTTTGCAGTGATGAGGGACAAATGGTAATGTTACAGTGTTAGTAACTTATTGAAAGTGATGCTGACTACGTATAATAGCTTTAATGTATTTCCACAGGAGGAATTCAGCCCGAGGTTTCACCTGTTGCTTCTGGGCTCTGCCGCTGTGTTGGGAGCGCTCGTATCGCTTTGGCTCAAGGATGGGCGCAGGAAACCAACATGCAGCTACCAACAACTCTCGAGCTGGCTAGACATGTTGCGACAAATAAAACTGTAAGTCGGCTATACATAATTTTACTTTCTTAGCCTACCTCTTATTATTCCCACATTTTAAGGGTTGATGGTGGTTGGTTCCTTAGTTTAGGGGTTGCGACAACGCGGTCATTAGCACCGTGTACTTTGGGAGTGTGTAGAATCTGTCTGATAACCGGTGTTAAGTGTGATGATTGTATTAGTGTGTATTATCTGTAATTCAGGTAAGGACTGAAGACGATAATTTCAAGTAGCCTAGTTCCTACTTTCGCTACCTAATGCTACCGTCCACGACACCTAGCTGTGATCTTCGCTACTACTAGATGCCATCGAAACAGTGCCTGGTGACGAACGATGGAACTTAAGAGCATTAATCAAACCTAACCTACAAATTTTGGCTTCACACAATTGTAGTTAGTGGAAGGTTCTTTTCCATGCCATAAACCTATTACATGGGACCGCCGGCTTTACTTCCCTCCGAAGGAAGGTATACTGAGGAAGTTTTAACGCTCTTAAAAAATCCAAAGACTTCAGCCGGGTTTGAACCCACGACCTTGCGTATAGAAGCTCAGCATGCTACCAACTACGCCACCGAAGCCGCCTACGGGTTGATGAAGAAGTGAGATGAATCTCTGGGTGACAAATTATTTTATGGCCAACTGGCTAACCAACCACCTTAAGAGGAATTCCAGATGAATGAAACTGGGCAAAGAGTTGGAAGGAAGAACGCGGTTCCGTCCCGACATTCACTGGTTGTGTCCAGATTGCGTCCACCTCATTAGCAGTCCAGATTGCGTTCACCTCATTAGCAGTCCAGATTGCGGTCACTTTCTTTTTAGGGAAGAACTATAAACATTCCAGCGTCCAGATTGCGATCACTTTTCTTGGGAGACCGGTCCTTGGTTCTTCCCGACTGACTCATACCTTCCGTAAGTTTTGTGGATAACAAGGGGAAACTGATATTTCACTGCTTAACCAAAGAATACAGTTCAGTGTTCAGCTGAGCACACCCCATAAAACTCCAAATCTTTTAAACTTACAGGATATAATTTTTAATTTCTGCCCCGCCTCTCCCATTTGAGGCTACTGAAGTGTATCAGGACCAAAGAGAATTGACACATGACATGTACCTCAACATTGGCAAGAGGGGTGGAAGTGAAAGGTGAGGAAATCCCCAGGGGAGTTACAACTTACATTCGGACCAGTCTCCCAAGAAAAGTGATCGCAATCTGGACGCTGGAATGTTTATAGCTCTTCCCTAAAATGAAAGTGACCGCAATCAGGAAGACACCCATTCACTAGGAGTTGAAATTAGGAAACCATGGAAAACCTTTTCAAAGACGGCCGACAGTAATGTTCAAACCCACTCATGTACAGTGGCGAAGCTACATTCATGTAACTGGGTATTCTAAAGTTCACACCATATAATTTTCTTTTAGATAAACTCCAGTCGCCATGCCTCTGATAGCCCCTCCTCATAGAACATGCTCTATTCTGTGTTGTCCCAGAAGATGATATCGTTCCCAGTTGTTGTTGTTGTTTGAGTCTTCAGTCTTTTGACTGGTTTGATGCAGCTCTCCATGCCTCCCTGTCCTGAGCTAATCGTTTCATCTCTACATAGCTCCGACACCCTACATCCGAGGCAATCTGTTTAACATATTCTAACCTTGGTCTACCCCTACAGTTTTTGTCCTCGACCCTTCCTTCCATAACTAAGCTTGCTATTCCTGGGTGTCTTAGTATGTGTCCTACCAACCTATCTCTTCTCTTCATTAACAGTCGCCAGAAACATCTCTCCTCTCCCACTCGTCTTAATACCTCTTTGTTTGTAACCCTATCTACCCATCTGATCTTCATCATTCTCCTGTAACACCACATTTCAAATGCTTCAATTCTCCTCTTTTCTGCTGCACCAATAGTCCAAGTTTCACTTCCATAGAGCGCCACGCTCCAGACAAAGGCTTTCAAAAATGACTTCCTAATACCTAAATCTATATTCGATGTCAGCAGATTCCTTTTTTGTAGAAATGCTTTCTTTGCCTGAGCCAACCTACTTTTTATATCCTCTTTGCTTCGTCCATCACTGGTTATTCTGCTTCCTAAGTAACAGAAGTCTCCTACTTCCTTCAGCTTTTCACCTGCCAATTTGATCTCCATAGAGGTTTCTGATTTATTTCGGCTGCATTCCAGTATTTTTGTTTTACATTTATTAATTTTCATCATGAATTCTTTCCGTAAGACGGAGTCCATACCATTCAAAAACATATTCAAATCCTCAGGCTTGTCTGCCAAGATGACGATGTCATCAGCAAATCTCAGAGTTGAAATTATTTCTCCTTGAATCTTCACTCCCACTTTAAAATTTTCTCTAATTTCCTTCATTGCTTGTTCAATGTAAAGATTGAAAAGTATGGGTGATAAGTTGCAGCCGTGCCTTACACCTTTCTGGATACCAGCTTCTCTCTCATGTCCTTCAACTCGAATGACTGCTGTCTGGTTTCTGTACAGATTGTATATCACCCTCCTATCCCTGTACTTTATTCCAATCGATTTCAAAATGTCAAACAATTTAGCCCAATCAACATTATCAAAAGCCTTTTCTAAGTCTACAAAAGCCATGAACGTTCTCTTATCTTCCTTATTCTACCTTCCAAAATCAGCCTAAGACTTAGTACAGCTTCCCTTGTTCCTACATTTCTCCTGAAACCAAACTGGTCTTCACCCAACTCCGTTTCTATCTGGCTTTCAATCCTCTTGTAAATTATTCTAGACAGGATCTTTGAAGCATGAGTAATCAAGCTGATTGTACGGTAATCTTCACATCTGTCAGCTCCCACTTTCTTTGGTATAGGGATGATTACATTCTTCTTGAAATCAGGGGGTACCTCACCTGCCTCATAAATCCTACACACCAAGTGAAATAACCTGATCAGACCTTCATCTCCTATGCAGCGTAGCAACTCAATCGGTATATCATCTATGCCTGGTGCTTTGTTCCTGCTTAAGTCTTCCAAAGCTCTATCAAATTCTGATCTCAATATTAAATCTCCTTTCGCATCCTCATCAATTTCCTCCTCCCTTTCCATTACATGATTCTCAATCTCCTTTCCCCTATACAAACTCTCGATGTAATCTTTCCATCTCTCAACCTTTTCTTCCCTATCTGTTAGAGGCTTTCCATTTGTGTCCTTAATATTACAGCACTTAGTCTCCTTTTCCCCAAAAGTATTCTTAATCCTTCGATAAGCTGTGTCTACTTTCCTAATTTCAGACAATTTTCTATACCTGCACATTTCTCTTCCAACCATTCTTCTTTCGCTTCCTTGCACTTCTTGTTAACCTCATTTCTCAGACGTCTGTATTCTGCTTTCCCCTCTTCATCTCTTACATTCTTGTGTTTCCGCCTTTCATCCATCAATTCTAGTATATCCTGAGTGATCCACGGTTTTCTCCCTATTCTTTCTTTCCTACCAATGTTTTCTTCTGCGGATTTTGTTATTTCATTCTTCAAAAGTGCCCATTCGTCTGCAATTGAAGTTTGTTTAGGGTTTTTCATTAGTCCTTCCTTTATACTCTTCTTGAATCTTTCGTTTACATCCTTCTCTTTCAGTCTGTCTATTGCCCACCTCTTTGGCTTTTGACTTTTCTTAAGTTTCTCCAACTTTAATCTGCAATTCATTACAACCAGATTGTGGTCAGAGTTTATGTCAGCACCAGGATATGTTTTACAATCCAAAATCTGGTTTCGAAACCTCTGCTTGACCATAATGAAGTCGATTTGGTAACGCCCTGTATCTCCTGGTCTCATCCATGTGTATATTCTTCTATTGTGGTTATTGAATAAGGTGTTAGCTATGACCAATTCATGCTCGGTGCAGAATTCTACCAGCCTGCTTCCTCGATCATTCCTTTCACCTAATCCGAAATCTCCTACTATCTTCCCTTCTCTCCCTTTTCCTACCACAGCATTCCAATCTCCCATTACTATAACATTTTCATCACCCTTGATATACCTCAGAATTTCGTCTATTTCTTCGTAGACCTTTTCAACATCCTCATCATCAGCTTGACTGGTAGGCATATAGACTTGTACCACTGTGGTGCAGGTAGGTTTAGTATTGATTTTTGCTACAATAATCCGTTCACTATATTGCTCATAATATTCCACCCGCTGTCCAAGTTTCCTACTCAATATGAGGCCAACCCCTGCTTGGCCATTGTTTGATTTAGTGCTAATGACCCTATAGTCTCCTGACCAAAAGTCCTGTTCTTCCTGCCAGCGCATTTCACTAATCCCAACCAAATCCAACCTCAACCTATCCATTTCCCTTTCTAAGTTTTCTAACCTTCCACTTCCTAGCAGACTTCTAACATTCCACGCTCCGATCCGTAGAATGTCAGATTTCCTCTTTGTCACTTCTGTGATGTTAACCCCCTCTCGAGTAGTCCCCACCCGGAGATCCGAACGGGGGACTAGTTTACCTCCGTATTGAAATTTTACAAGGGAGGAGGCCATCATCACATGTAATTATGCATAGAGAGGTTCATATCCTCGGGAATAGTATACGGCTGTAGTTTCCCGTTGCTTTCAGCCGTGCAGCAGGACGCAGTGTAGCCATTATTTGGCTTATATTATCAATATCTTAACCGTCTATAAGACTAGTAAAGAATTGATTTATTCTGAAAGGCTGCTACTCCCTTTCAGAATAAGTAGAGAGCAATTCTACTAACAAAAATACTAACCTTCTACCGTACTAACAATTAAATACCAAAATTCTACTAAAAAAATACTTAAGTTCCACCAACAACAAATACTACCATTAAAACAATCTGTCACCAGGCACACTCACATGCACCCTCACACATCACAGTCTACTGAAACAATGAACTATAACTAATAAACAATGCAACTGCTACCAGACACACTCACACACCACAGTCTAATAGAACAATGACATATATCTAATAGACAAACTAACTACCTACTTACAACTAAAACTAACTACATACTTACACCGAAAGTTGAAAAATTCATAAGTTCCGAGGCCCCGTAGTTGCTCATAAATGTTCGGATAATGGAAAAATTGAGAAGTTCCGACACCTCGTGGTTGCTCATAAATGTTTAGATAATGGATGAAGAACAAAGCCTCGGAATGTAATGTGAAGGTGTAATTACGTTATGAGCTTGAAAAATCATTTTCCAATGAACGTTGTATTTCAGTGCCAATGCATTTAAAAGTCGCCTTTCGTTTACCCGTGAACTGAACTAGGTTTATCAGACAATACATGTTGGCCGCCTATGCTGCGCAATTCCAGAAGTCTCGTTTACCCGTGAACTGAACTAGGTTTATCAGACAATACATGTTGGCCGCCTATGCTGCGCAATTCCAGAAGTCTCGTATACCCGTGACCAGTTAAGAATATGTTTCTTAGAAATTTGATGCTTTCGTGCTCTACGATGAAAATGTTTAATACACGCAATCCCAGTTTCACTCCATTCTTTACTATCGCCACCAAACAGAATACAAACATACAAACATCGTGCCCGTCGTTACACTTGCTGTTAACCATATTCGTACTGCTCATACTCGTACCACTGAGACTGGAATTTACGTGACTGATGTTTATCACTCTGTGCAATATTTAGATGAGGTTTTGAGTAGTGGTTTTGAGCCGGTTCTAAATCCACCGCCACCGCCACCGCTGGAATACTAAAATGGCAATATCTCGCGAACCAATCAGGCTAGAGACTTGTACGAGGTGTCAAATTACTCAGGCGAACACCCCCTTTCCAGTGGACAACATATTTCCACCCCAAAATAAAACCTACCCCTACTAGGGGGTGAAATTGTAATTTGTTAGAAAATCTCTCTTTCCAATTGCAACATGTGAGAGTTTGAATGTCGATATGGATGTAACGATGTTCTGCAAACCAATAATCAAAGAGGGGCATGTTAGGCCTTGAGGTGAGAGCCCCTGTTATTCATGACGAGCCCCCTGCTGTCGGGCCCCTGTGGATGGGTTATTGTTGACAGGTCCTTGTGGACGAGTCCTTGTGGACATGTCCTTGTGGACATGTCCTTGTTGACAGGTCATTGTTGACAGGTCATTGTTGATGGGTCATTGTTGATGGGTCCTTGCTGACAAGTCCCTGTTGATGGGTCCCTGTGGAAGGGTCCCTTTAGACCGGCCCCTTTGGACTGGTCCCTATGGACCGGCCCATGAAATTTATCCAAATTATGTCAAAGGGCCTAACTACATTTGTGTGTAAAGCAGTGTGTTGAACTGACGTTGTTCACCAGTCCTTACTACTACAATTGGATAACGATATGAAAGGAATTGATTAACTAGACATGAGTTAACTACCAACGAAACTCTTTGGCGACTCTGCTTGTTATTGACCAATTAGTAGGGTTTTAGAAAAACTGTTTGCTATTTTGGGTTATATACAAAAAAGGCTTAGACCTTTTGAGTGACTATGTTTGCTAAACAAGACATTATACCAGACACGATTAGGATTCTTATGTAGCTCAGACAAGGAAAGAATTTCTACAGAATCTGTTGACATTGAATATAGATTTAGGTATTAGGAAGTCATTTTGAAGGCCTTTGTCTGTAGCGTGGCACTCTATGAAAGTAAAACTTAGACAATTGGTGTAGCAGAAAAGTGGAGAATTGAAGTGTTTGAAATGTGGTGTTACAGGAGAATGATGAAGATTAGATGGGTAAATAGGGTTACTAACAAAGAGGTATTAAGACGAGTGGGGGAGAAGAGATGTATCTGGCGACTGTTAATGAAGTAAAGAGATAGGTTGGTAGAACACGTACTAAGACACCCAAGAATAGCAAACTTAGTTAAGGAAGAAAGGTTCGAGGACGAGAACTGTAGGGGTAGACCAAGTTTAGAATATGTTAAACAGATAGCCTTGAATGTAGGGTGTGGTAGCTATATAGAGATGAAACGATTAGCTCGGGACAGATAGGCGCTGAGATCTGCATCAAACCAGTCAAAGGACTAAAGACTCAAACAACAACATGTAAGTTCACTAAAATAATGTTGTGTAACGGTATATGTTAGTCAACGAACAGTAATGCATTACTAAAACCCATGACACGATACCTAAGAGCTTTTCTAAAATGATTTTAAAATGCCTTTAATCCTATATTGAACACCCAGTTCACAAGACTCATAACTGCAATGTTATGATAAAACAAAACAAAATCTATATTTCAAAACAAGCAAGTGGTTTAGTCAATGTATACTGGAAAAAGTTTTGTAAACACTCAAGTCCTCAAGACTAATTAAATTAGTAACTGTCAGGTTGACCGAGTGGTTAAGGTGTTTGACTTAAGATCAAATTTTCTGTATAAGGAAGCAAGGGTTCGAATCCCTTACCTGACATAACTATTGCCTTGACATGGCTTGGCCACACTGCATTATTATGACACTCGGTACACAAACCATAGATATAGTGTATTGTTTAAGGCCACTCTCTTTCTGAACATAGTCAGAGACTGTTGATGGTTAACAATTGTATTAATAGTGGGACATGGGGATAGTAATTAAGAAAAACAGACAATACCCATACAATATTTTTATTAAATTCATTTTATAATAGTTACACACTGAATTCAAGTCTATCTCTTTACCATTGTTCTATATAGATTTTTAAACACAACGCTTGCTGTAGATCCTTTTACAACTTTCTCCAGGTACTCTTGCTCTTAAAAACTGGGGAAGCCGCAATGGTTTTATGAACATAAAACCCTCATCCTCTTCTTTTTCATAATTATCATCATCATCATCATCATCATTATGAATATTATCATCAAAATTATTATAGTCATTGTCACCATCATTATCATCATCATCATCATTCTCAACATCACTAGAACTATCCAATTCCTCTTGTTTGTTTTCCACAGGGACCTCTTGTAGAGTCTGCGTTGCTTTTGATAGTGTTAAGGGTTTTTTGAACGATGGTATTTGTCCTAACATGTCTTTTTGAGGTGATGATGAATGCTTTTTAACAAACAATGCACTATCTTGAGCAGCAATATATTTTTCTTGGACTTGCTTTTTTACCTGGGTTAGAGTATTTTGCGTATTTAAATGTGTATTAATTTGAGATTCACAATGATGTTCTTTTGAAGTAAGTACGTTGGAGTCTTTTGTTTTAATCATTCCTCGACACTTTTTGGATCGTTGTTTTGAACATCGCCAAATAACAGTTCCATCTTTATTGGTTGTTTTTACAATATATGTATATCCTTTATAGAAGACACATGGCTTGCCATGACTGGTTGTTGAGACTTCCATATCAACTAATACATATGAATTAAATTTTAGTAAAGTCACATGAACAATCTTTGGATTACAAGTGATTTACACACACACTTTCCTAAATGTCAAGATTTATGGATGTTTTTTTCCGCCAACAGCTGCTTACTGCGTATGACAAGGCTGGAGACTGGTAGGTGAGACGGTCTTTCACGATGTGAACACTGTAACAGGCAGTAGTCAACTGACAATATTCTTATACCCTAGTCAAGGTTAACAGGTACTTACTGCGTATGACAAGACCGTACACTCGTAGGTTAGACCGTATTTTTTGTTTGTTGCTAAGGATCCCATATATACCCTAGACATGTTAGTTCTGAACACTTAGTGGTTAATTGTATATATTGAATTTAAATACACAGCTCATACAAGCACGTTTTGCGGATGGGAGGGGTGAGAGGCTGGCAAAAAAGGAAATGTTTTAGTTTAATGAAACGTCATGTCCTAGTAGGCGTGATTTATAGTAGACGCAATTGATAGTAGACGTAATTGATAGTAGGTGTAATCGATACTAGACGTGATTAATAGTAGACGCAATTGATACTAGGCGTGATTGATAGTAGGCGTGATTTGTAGTAAGCGCGATTTATAGTAGACGCAAATGATAGTAGGCGCGATTGATAGTAGGCGTGATTGATAGTAGACGCGATTGATAGTAGGCGCAATTTGACATGGGCGCGACTCAGATCATTTTTGATATCATAAAGTTACAGTGTCATTGTTTATACAAAGTACAAGGTAGAGGGTATTTTAAGACATAACCTCAGCTCACTTAACATAACCTAACTTTACCTAACCTAACTTTGTCACGTGACATGTTCTAAAAGTTTAGACTTGCTTTAAGACTGATTATGACGTCATAGATTGATGGGAGGGGTGAGAGGCTGACAAAAAAGGAAATGTTCTGGTTTAATGAAACGTCATGTCCTAGTAGACGCGATTTATAGTAGACGCAATTGATAGTAGGCGCGATTAATAGTAGACGCAATTGATAGTAGACGTGATTGATAGTAGGCGTGATTTGACATGAGCGAGATTTATAGTAGACGCGAAAGATAGTAGGCGCGATTGATAGTAGGCGTAATTAGACATGGGCGAGATTTATAGTAGACGCAATTGATAGTAGGCGCGATTGATAGTAGGTGTAATTGGTAGTAGGCGCGATTTGACATGAGCGCGATTTATAGTAGACGCAAATGATAGTAGGCGTGATTGATAGTAGACGCAATTGATACTAGGCGTGATTGATAGTAGGCGTGATTTGTAGTAAGCGCATTTCATAGTAGGCTCAATTGATAGTAGATGCAATTGATAGTAGACGTGATTGATAGTAGGCGCGATTGATAGTAGACGTGATTGATATGGACGCGACTTAGATCATTTTTGTTATTACAAAGTTACAGTGTCAATGTTTATACAAAGTACAAGGCAGAGAGGGGGTATTTTAAGACTTAACCTCAGCTCACTTAACATAACCTAACTTCACCTTACCTAACCTAACTTTGTCACGTGACATGTTCTACAAGTTTAGACTTGCTTTAAGGCTGACTATGACGTCATAGATTGATGAGAGGGGTGGGAGGCTGACAAAAAAGGAAATGTTTTGGTTTAATGAAAAGTCATGTCCTAGCAGGCGCGATTGTTAGTAGACGCAATTGATAGTAGACGCGATTAATGGTAGGCGCAATTGATAGTAGGTGTGATCAGGTACTTACTGCATATCAAAAGGCTGTACACTCGTGTGTTAGACACTCTATCTTGTTAAGGACCCCTATATATTCCCTATACAAGGCTATACATGTTAGTTCTAAACACTTAGTGGTTATTTGTATTTTAAATTTATATACACAGGTTATACAAGCACGTTTTTTCACACAGTAAAACTTTGTCAAATAGCCACATGCGACACGCAAAGTATGTTTCCGCTATCTAGCGGTGACTATGGAAACTACCTGAACATATCCTAATCTAATCCTAGCTAACTTCACCTGACGTGACCATACCGGTTTGTAAGCAACAACAACAACACACTAAGATTCCATGAATTCCAGAGTACTTTTAGATTAATTATCGACTCTCAACTCTTATAACTATGTCTATCCCACTCTGTCAAAAACACGATTTTTTTTTTTAAATTTTTGCTTGATGTCAATACTAAAGTGATAATGGGTTTTCCGATCCTATCACTATAAATTCATTACCCCCACTCTTATCTCAGTCTCGACAACAACCATGCCTATTTTTATTATGTCAGATGATGTAATGTTCGAGTGCAAAGTGGGTGTAAAAGTGAGTGCAAAGTGAGTGCAAAAGTGAGTGCAAAGTAAGTGTAAAAGTAGTTGTAAAAGTGAGTGCAAAGTGAGTGCAAAAGTGAGTGCAAAAGTGGGGTGTAAAAGAGGTACCCTATTTGTAATGGCTTATTTGACAAGTTATTTTGTGGTACCCTATTCGTAATGGCTTATTTCACAAGTTGTTTTTGTCAATGTATTTAGAGGATATTTCTCTTGTTCATGGAAAGTATCTCAGCCCTTTTTATGATAGTATAATGCTTACCGTCATGTTTGTAAGCAACAACAACACACTAAAATTCCAAGAATCCAAACTACTCTAAGGTTAATGATGGTCTCTCAACTCCATTCCACGCCTAGTCAAAAACGTTATACATTTCAAATTTTTCAAAAAAGGTAAATTGAGAAAGTAGGTTATATATTTAAACTAAAAAATCATATGCTAACTCCAACACCTACGTCTATCCCATTCTCAGTCAAAAAAATATATATATTCTTTACATTTTTCCAAAAAATATTTGGAAAGTAGGCTATAATTTGAAAACTAATCATCCTAAAAAGTCATATATAGACTCAAACCAATGGCATTTATGTCCTTAATCGTTAGAACAAAACATGGAAATTGACATTTTTCCAAATATTGATCATTTTTAAAAATGGGCTATATTTTGTAAACTATGAATTACACAAAAAATGTGTTTGACATAAAAATGACAGGTATTTACCCCCTCTACCCACAAACCAAGTCCCAGGTCTCTGGGACAAAATCCAAAAAGGTTCAATTTTGAAAGTAGACGATATTTTGAAAACTAATCATTCTAAAAAGTCATATATAGACTCAAACAAATGTCCTTTAAGTCCCTTAACGTTAGAACAAAACTTAACATTTTTTTCATTTTTTCAAAAAAAAGTCCAATTTTCAAAATTGCCTATATTTTGGAAACTAAGAATTAGTTCCAAAATGGCGGTCGTAGCTTAACTCAACCTAACCTAACCCTACGAGGTGTGATCAAAAAGTTCCAAAATGGCTGCCGTAGCTTAACTTAACCTTTGATTGATCCCTGTTGATTGACCCCTTTTGATTGATCTTTGTTGATGTATCCCTTTGGACTGGTCCCTGTTGACTAGCCCCTTTGGACGGGTCTTTTTTAAAGGGGGAGTCATTTTTTTACGGGTCCCGGAGGACGGGTCCTTGTTGATGTGTCCCTGTGGGCGGGCCCCTTTGATATAATTTGGATAAAATGCACGGGCCAGTCCATAAGGATCAGTCCAAAGGAACCGCCCACAGGGACCCGTCAACAAGGATCCGTCCTCCGGGACCCGTAAAAAAATGACTCCCCCTTTAAAAAAGACCCGTCCAAAGGGGCTAGTCAACAGGGACCAGTCCAAAGGGATACATCAACAGAGATCAATCAAAAGGGGTCAATCAACAGGGATCAATCAAAGGTTAAGTTAAGCTACGGCAGCCATTTTGGAACTTTTTGATCACAACTCGTAGGGTTAGGTTAGGTTGAGTTAAGCTACGACCGCCATTTTGGAACTAATTCTTAGTTTCCAAAATATAGGCAATTTTGAAAATTGGACTTTTTTTGAAAAAATGAAAAAATGTTAAGTTTTGTTCTAACGTTAAGGGACTTAAAGGACATTTGTTTGAGTCTATATATGACTTTTTAGAATGATTAGTTTTCAAAATATCGTCTACTTTCAAAATTGAACATTTTTGGATTTTGTCCCAGAGACCTGGGACTTGGTTTGTGGGTAGAGGGGGGTAAATACCTGTCATTTTTATGTCAAACACATTTTTTGTGTAATTCATAGTTTACAAAATATAGCCCATTTTTAAAAATGATCAATATTTGGAAAAATGTCAAATTCCATGTTTTGTTCTAACGATTAAGGACATAAAAGCCATTGGTTTGAGTCTATATATGACTTTTTAGGATGATTAGTTTTCAAATTATAGCCTACTTTCCAAATATTTTTTGGAAAAATGTAAAGAATATATATAATTTTTTGACTGAGAATGGGATAGACGTAGGTGTTGGAGTTAGCATATGATTTTTTAGTTTAAATATATAGCCTACTTTCTCAATTTACCTTTTTTGAAAAATTTGAAATGTATAATGTTTTTGACTAGGCGTGGAATGGAGTTGAGAGACCATCATTAACCTTAGAGTAGTTTGGATTCTTGGAATTTTAGTGTGTTGTTGTTGCTTACAAACATGACGGTAAGCATTATGCTATCATAAAAAGGGCTGAGATACTTTCCATGAACAAGAGAAATATCCTCTAAATACATTGACAAAAACAACTTGTGAAATAAGCCATTACGAATAGGGTACCACAAAATAACTTGTCAAATAAGCCATTACAAATAGGGTACCACTTTTACACCCCACTTTTGCACTTACTTTTGCACTCACTTTGCACTCACTTTTACAACTACTTTTACACTTACTTTGCACTCACTTTTGCACTCACTTTGCACTCACTTTTACACCCACTTTGCACTCGAACATTACATCATCTGACATAATAAAAATAGGCATGGTTGTTGTCGAGACTGAGATAAGAGTGGGGGTAATGAATTTATAGTGATAGGATCGGAAAACCTATTATCACTTTAGTATTGACATCAAGCAAAAATTAAAAAAAAAATCGTGTTTTTGACAGAGTGGGATAGACATAGTTATAAGAGTTGAGAGTCGATAATTAATCTAAAAGTACTCTGGAATTCATGGAATCTTAGTGTGTTGTTGTTGTTGCTTACAAACCGGTATGGTCACGTCAGGTGAAGTTAGCTAGGATTAGATTAGGATATGTTCAGGTAGTTTCCATAGTCACCGCTAGATAGCGGAAACATACTTTGCGTGTCGCATGTGGCTATTTGACAAAGTTTTACTGTGTGAAAAAACGTGCTTGTATAACCTGTGTATATAAATTTAAAATACAAATAACCACTAAGTGTTTAGAACTAACATGTATAGCCTTGTATAGGGAATATATAGGGGTCCTTAACAAGATAGAGTGTCTAACACACGAGTGTACAGCCTTTTGATATGCAGTAAGTACCTGATCACACCTACTATCAATTGCGCCTACCATTAATCGCGTCTACTATCAATTGCGTCTACTAACAATCGCGCCTGCTAGGACATGACTTTTCATTAAACCAAAACATTTCCTTTTTTGTCAGCCTCCCACCCCTCTCATCAATCTATGACGTCATAGTCAGCCTTAAAGCAAGTCTAAACTTGTAGAACATGTCACGTGACAAAGTTAGGTTAGGTAAGGTGAAGTTAGGTTATGTTAAGTGAGCTGAGGTTAAGTCTTAAAATACCCCCTCTCTGCCTTGTACTTTGTATAAACATTAACACTGTAACTTTGTAATATCAAAAATGATCTAAGTCGCGTCCATATCAATCACGTCTACTATCAATCACGTCTACTATCAATCACGTCTACTATCAATCGCGCCTACTATCAATCGCGCCTACTATCAATCGCGCCTACTATCAATCGCATCTACTATCAATTGCATCTACTATCAATTGAGCCTACTATGAAATGCGCTTCCTACAAATCACGCCTACTATCAATCACGCCTAGTATCAATTGCGTCTACTATCAATCACGCCTACTATCATTTGCGTCTACTATAAATCGCGCTCATGTCAAATCGCGCCTACTACCAATTACACCTACTATCAATAGCGCCTACTATCAATTGCGTCTACTATAAATCTCGCCCATGTCTAATTACGCCTACTATCAATCGCGCCTTCTATCTTTCGCGTCTACTATAAATCGCGCTCATGTCAAATCACGCCTACTATCAATCACGTCTACTATCAATTGCGTCTACTATTAATCGCGCCTACTATCAATTGCGTCTACTATAAATCGCGCCTACTAGGACATGACGTTTCATTAAACCAGAACATTTCCTTTTTTGTCAGCCTCTCACCCCTCCCATCAATCTATGACGTCATAATCAGTCTTAAAGCAAGTCTAATCTTGTAGAACATGTCACGTGACAAAGTTAGGTTAGGTAAAGTTATATTATGTTAAGTGAGCTGAGGTTATGTCTTAAAATACCCTCTACCTTGTACTTTGTATAAACAATGACACTGTAACTTTATGATATCAAAAATGATCTGAGTCGCGCCCATGTCAAATTGCGCCTACTATCAATCGCGTCTACTATCAATCACGCCTACTATCAATCGCGTCTAATATCATTTGCGTCTACTATAAATCGCGCTTACTACAAATCACGCCTACTATCAATCACGCCTAGTATCAATTGCGTCTACTATTAATCACGTCTAGTATCGATTACACCTACTATCAATTACGTCTACTATCAATTGCGTCTACTATAAATCACGCCTACTAGGACATGACGTTTCATTAAACTAAAACATTTCCTTTTTTGCCAGCCTCTCACCCCTCCCATCCGCAAAACGTGCTTGTATGAGCTGTGTATTTAAATTCAATATATACAATTAACCACTAAGTGTTCAGAACTAACATGTCTAGGGTATATATGGGATCCTTAGCAACAAACAAAAAATACGGTCTAACCTACGAGTGTACGGTCTTGTCATACGCAGTAAGTACCTGTTAACCTTGACTAGGGTATAAGAATATTGTCAGTTGACTACTGCCTGTTACAGTGTTCACATCGTGAAAGACCGTCTCACCTACCAGTCTCCAGCCTTGTCATACGCAGTAAGCAGCTGTTGGCGGAAAACAACATCCATAAATCTTGACATTTAGGAAAGTGTGTGTGTGTAAATCACTTGTAATCTAAAGATTGTTCATGTGACTTTACTAAAATTTAATTCATATACACACATCAAAAAAAGTTTTGCATCACCTCGGTTCCAAGAGTTCCGGAACCGTTAAATACAAAGGGAATAGAGATCAACACAAACAACATTTCAGCTCGTTTTATTGCTCATGAGACCCACACATTGCATGTTGTACCATCATACAGCTAGACTTTCAGCATTTGTGGTCCAGATTGCAGTACACACCACTACCTCTAATACCCAGTAGCACGTCCTCTTGCATTGATGCATGCCTGTATTCGCCGTGGCATACTATCCACAAGTTCATCAAGACACTGTTGGTCCAAATTGTCCCACTCCTCAACGACAATTCGGCGTAAATCTCTCAGAGTGGTTGGTGGGTCAAGACGTCCATAAACAGCCCTTTTCAACATATCCCAGGCATGTTCGATAGGGTTCATGTCTGGCGAACATGCTGGCCACTGTAGTCGAGCGATGTCGTTATCTTGAAGGAACGCATTCACAAGATGTGCACGATGAGGTCGAGAATTGTCGTCCATGAAGACAAATGCCTCTCCAATATTCTGCCGATATGGTTGCACTATGGGTCGGAGGATGTCATTCAGGTATCGTAAAGCCGTTTCGGAGCCTTCCATGACCACCACTGGCGTACGTCGGCCCCACATAATGCCACCCCAAAACATCAGGGAACCACCACCTTGCTGCACTCGCTGGACAGTGTGTCTAAGACGTTCAGCCTGACCAGGGTGCCTCCAAACACGTCTCCGACGATTGTCTGGTTGAAGGCATATGCGACACTCATCGGTGAAGAGAACGTGATGCCAATTCCGTGGGGTCCATTCAGCATGTTGTTGGGCCCATCTGTACCGCGCTGCATGGTGTCGGGGTTGCAAAGCTGGACCTCGCCATGGACGTCGGGAGTGAAGTTGCGCATCATGCAGCCTATTGCGCACAGTTTGAGTTGAAACACGACGTCCTGTGGCTGAACGAAACGCATTATTCAACATGGTGGCATTGCTGTCAGGGTTCCTCCGAGCGGCAATCCGTAAGTAGCGGTCATCCACTACAGTAGTAGCCCTTGGGCGGCCTGAGCGAGGCCTGTCATCGACAGTTCCTGTATCTCTGTACCTCCTCCATGTCCGAACAACATCGCTTTGGTTCACTCTGAGACGCCTGGAAACTTCCCTTGTTGAGAGCCCTTCTTGACACAAAGTAACAATGCGGACGCGATCGAACTGCGGTATTGACCTTCTAGGCATGGTAGAACTACAGACAACATGAGCAGCGTACCTTCGTCCTGGTGGAATGACTGGAACTGATCGGCTGTCGTACCCCCTCCGTCTAATAGGCCCTGCTCATGCATGGTTGTTTACATCTTTGAGCAGTTTTAGTGACATCTATGAACAGTCAAAGGGACTGTATCTTGGATACAATATACACAGTCAACGTCTATATGCCGGAGATCTGGGAACCGAGGTGATGCAAAACTTTTTTTGATGTGTGTATATTAGTTGATATGGAAGTCTCAACAACCAGTCATGGCAAGCCATGTGTCTTCTATAAAGGATATACATATATTGTAAAAACAACCAATAAAGATGGAACTGTTATTTGGCGATGTTCAAAACAACGATCCAAAAAGTGTCGAGGAATGATTAAAACAAAAGACTCCAACGTACTTACTTCAAAAGAACATCATTGTGAATCTCAAATTAATACACATTTAAATACGCAAAATACTCTAACCCAGGTAAAAAAGCAAGTCCAAGAAAAATATATTGCTGCTCAAGATAGTGCATTGTTTGTTAAAAAGCATTCATCATCACCTCAAAAAGACATGTTAGGACAAATACCATCGTTCAAAAACCCTTAACACTATCAAAAGCAACGCAGACTCTACAAGAGGTCCCTGTGGAAAACAAACAAGAGGAATTGGATAGTTCTAGTGATGTTGAGAATGATGATGATGATGATAATGATGGTGACAATGACTATAATAATTTTGATGATAATATTCATAATGATGATGGTGATGATGATGATAATTATGAAAAAGAAGAGGATGAGGGTTTTATGTTCATAAAACCATTGCGGCTTCCCCAGTTTTTAAGAGCAAGAGTACCTGGAGAAAGTTGTAAAAGGATCTACAGCAAGCGTCGTGTTTAAAAATCTATATAGAACAATGGTAAAGAGATAGACTTGAATTCAGTGTGTAACTATTATAAAATGAATTTAATAAAAATATTGTATGGGTATTGTCTGTTTTTCTTAATTACTATCCCCATGTCCCACTATTAATACAATTTTTAACCATCAACAGTCTCTGACTATGTTCAGAAAGAGAGTGGCCTTAAACAATACACTATATCTATGGTTTGTGTACCGAGTGTCATAATAATGCAGTGTGGCCAAGCCATGTCAAGGCAATAGTTATGTCAGGTAAGGGATTCGAACCCTTGCTTCCTTATACAGAAAATTTGATCTTAAGTCAAACACCTTAACCACTCGGTCAACCTGACAGTTACTAATTTAATTAGTCTTGAGGACTTGAGTGTTTACAAAACTTTTTCCAGTATACATTGACTAAACCACTTGCTTGTTTTGAAATATAGATTTTGTTTTGTTTTATCATAACATTGCAGTTATGAGTCTTGTGAACTGGGTGTTCAATATAGGGTTAAAGGCATTTTAAAGTCATTTTAGAAAAGCTCTTAGGTATCGTGTCATGGGTTTTAGTAATGCATTACTGTTCGTTGACTAACATATACCGTTACACAACATTATTTTAGTGAACTTACATGTTGTTGTTTGAGTCTTTAGTCCTTTGACTGGTTTGATGCAGATCTCAGCGCCTATCTGTCCCGAGCTAATCGTTTCATCTCTATATAGCTACCACACCCTACATTCAAGGCTATCTGTTTAACATATTCTAAACTTGGTCTACCCCTACAGTTCTCGTCCTCGAACCTTTCTTCCTTAACTAAGTTTGCTATTCTTGGGTGTCTTAGTACGTGTTCTACCAACCTATCTCTTTACTTCATTAACAGTCGCCAGATACATCTCTTCTCCCCCACTCGTCTTAATACCTCTTTGTTAGTAACCCTATTTACCCATCTAATCTTCATCATTCTCCTGTAACACCACATTTCAAACACTTCAATTCTCCACTTTTCTGCTACACCAATTGTCTAAGTTTTACTTTCATAGAGTGCCACGCTACAGACAAAGGCCTTCAAAATGACTTCCTAATACCTAAATCTATATTCAATGTCAACAGATTCTGTAGAAATTCTTTCCTTGTCTGAGCTACATAAGAATCCTAATCGTGTCTGGTATAATGTCTTGTTTAGCAAACATAGTCACTCAAAAGGTCTAAGCCTTTTTTGTATATAACCCAAAATAGCAAACAGTTTTCCTAAAACCCTACTCATTGGTCAATAACAAGCAGAGTCGCCAAAGTGTTTCGTTGGTAGTTAACTCATGTTTAGTTAATCAATTCCTTTCATATCGTTATCCAATTTTAGTAGTAAGGACTGGTGAACAACGTCAGTTCAACACACTGCTTTACACACAAATGTAGTTAGGCCCTTTGACATAATTTGGATAAATTTCATGGGCCGGTCCATAGGGACCAGTCCAAAGGGGCCGGTCTAAAGGGACCCTTCCACAGGGACCCATCAACAGGGACTTGTCAGCAAGGACCCATCAACAATGACCCATCAACAATGACCTGTCAACAATGACCTGTCAATAGGGACCCGTCAACAATGACCCGTCCACAGGGACTCATCAACAAGGACCCGTCAGCAATGACTCGTCAACAAGGACCCATCAAATAGGACCTGTCAAAAAGGATCCATCAAAAATGACCCCCTGTCAAAAAGGGCCCGTCCAAAAGGGGCTAGTCAACAGAGACCAGTCCAAAGGGACAAATCAACAGAGATCAATCAACAGGGATCAATCAAAAGGGGCTATCACCTCAAGGCCTGACATATCCCTCTTTGATTATTGGTTTGCCAATCGACAAGCGTCACTTAAAATACTTTTTGATCACCACTCGTGGGTTGGGTTAGGTTAGGTTACACTACAGCCGCCATCTTTTAAAAAGCCTGCCCTCTTACAAAAGCTATGAGTGGGCATGCGTAAAAAACAAAAAACAAAAACAAGCATGTTAATTCATAGTGGCTATCCACCAAACACATGTCTCTTGTGTGGAACAACGTTTTATTCCATATCGGCATTCATACTCTCACATGTTGCAATTGGAAAGAGAGATTCTCTAAAAAAAAATTACAATTTCACCCCCTAGTAGGGGTAGGTTTTATTTTGGGGTGGAAATATGTTGTTCATTGGAAAGGGGGTATCAGCCCGAGTTCAATGACACCTCATTCGTCAAAATCCGACCACGGGTTCGAACTCACATTTTCTCACGTATGAAGCAAAACAGGATGTGACTTGTTTCACAAGGAGGACGGTAATAAGGTCATTTCACACGTGTTCACATGTATTTCGTCACTTTCCTTTCATATCGTTATTCCATTATAGTAGTGGTGAACAACGTCAATTCAACACACACAAATGTAGTTAGGCCCTTTGACATAATTTAAATAAATTCATGGGTTAGTCCGTAGGAACCAGGCCAAAGGGACCCGTCCAAAGGGATCAGTCCAAAGGGACAAGGACTCGTCCACAAGGACTCGTCAACAATGACCTGTCCACAAGGACTCGTCAACAATGACCTGTCAACAAGGACCTGTCCACAAGGACCTGTCAACAATAACCCATCCACAGGGGCCCGACAGCAGGGGGCTCGTCAACAATAACAGGGGCTCTCACCTCAAGGCCTAACATGCCCCTCTTTGATTATTAGTTTGCAGAACATCGTTACATCCATATCGACATTCAAACTCTCACATGTTGCAATTGGAAAGAGAGATTTTCTAAAAAATTACAATTTCACCCCCTAGTAGGAGTAGGTTTTATTTTGGGGTGGAAATATGTTGTCCACTGGAAAGGGGGTGTTCGCCTGAGTAATTTGACACCTCGTACAAGTCTCTAGCCTGTTTGGTTCGCGAGATATTGCCATTTTAGTATTCCAGCGGTGGCGGTGGCGGTGGATTTAGAACCGGCTCAAAACCACTACTGTTTTGGTCTTCTCTCTTTCACTGCACATTTCTCTTCATTGGACAACGGAGAAAATGGTCTTGGTTTTAGATACACTACACTGATCCATGTTTTCAAACTCACAAACGAACATGCCCGTGCTGAGATACCGCCCACCTCACGAATGCACTGCTTGGAGCCTAGGCTCTCTGCTGACGCAATCAGATATCGACCTGCCGCTTGGCGCATGCGCAATTACCTTCTCTACCCACAGAGCCTGATTCAAAGGAGACTCACTGGCTGCTCAGTCCCGCGCTGAGAAGCTGGCGTCAACCCCACCGGGGTTACAGAGAATAATACAGAAAACTAGAGATTTAATTTTCCTATGCTAATGAAAAATAGGAACATTTAAATGTGGATATTCCTTGAGAATGAAATGGCTATTCTAAAGCTCAAAGATTCCCCTCCAGCTTCACCACTGCTCATCTATTGAGTCCACATATAGCCCGGCCCCATGGCAGTGACGTAGCCAGAATTTTATTTGGGAGGGGGAGTCTAAAAGAAACTTCAATTCCTTCTTTAGCCTATATGCCACGATTATACGACATAACGTACCACTTGGCCGGCTGATAACCTGCGAAGAGTCAACTAATGACCTTAAAATATTTAGGAGAGGACATACCGTACCACTTGAAAGAGTGGGAAGTATTAGAGTGCATGAAACCCTAACCGCACGGCCACTTGCTGGGTATTGCTCAATTAATCCTGGTAATAAATACGTGGGCAATAACATAACATAAACTAATATAAAATATGATAGGTTTTTGGATTCCCATCACACTTTATCCAGGCTTTGAACTGGCAAAATGTTTATAAACATTTTAGCGTATTTAAAATGAACTGTGGTTAGGGTCTGGTCATTTTTCGTTTTCTTTACTATGTTTTCTCATTTAAAAAAATTAAATTGTTTTCTTTTTGGGTTTTATATCCTAGCGAATAGCAAGTTCGTCATGGGATGTTTCATTCTAAGTTCTGCAAATATGAGAGAGCTCTCAAGCAAGATTTCAAGTTGCCATTCTCTTCATACCGCTTCATTATTCTGTCAAACCGTTCATCATACTTGACATATTTCTTCTTTCTCTTTGAACTTTCTATGTACAATTCGTACTTCATCCGTGGAAGTGCGCACATAAACCGCCCTTATTCGTTGTACACAACTCCATGTTACAATACCAAAATACCCGCATAGTGTGATCGCCACTGATGTTTATGTGGTAATGAACCTGTAACTGGAATGCCCGTCTGACATCAAGTGGTACGTTATGTCCTAGCGTAAATATTTGGGGATTACAGGAAAACCGTTCTTAGGTAGATAACGACCTAGGTGGTACGTTATGTCCTCGAAAATCAAGTGGTACGTTTTGTCCGTGGTACGTTATATCCGGACACCATATGCCACGCCTTAAGGCTGGTTCACAATCAATCTCCGGGAACGAAAAGCTAAAAGTAAGGCCAACGGGAAACATGGTTAAGTATCCAGACAAAGGCTTTAAAAAATGACTTCCTAATACCTAAATCTACATGTCAAGATATTCTTTTTCTGTAGAAATGCTTTCCTTGCCTAAGCCAACCTACTTTTTTTATCGTAATCAGCAAATCTCAGAGTTGAAATTAATTCTCCTTGAATCTTTACTCTTACTTTCAATTTTTCTTTAATTTCCTTCATTGTTCAATGTACAGATTGAAAAGTATGGGTGATATTTCCAGCCTTTCCTTACACCTTTCTGAATACCAGCTTCTCTCTCATGTCCTTCGGCTCGAATGACTGCTGTCTGGTTTTTATACAGTCTAGCGGACCCGTGCGAGAACAGTCTCATGTGTATAAACCACCCGCCTGGCTTTAATGTTATGCGGGCTTTGTGTATAAACCACCCGCCTGACTTTAATGTTATGCGGGCTTTGTGTATAAACCACCCGCCTGGCTTTACTGTTATGCGGGCTTCTATAAATATGTTTATTTGTTTAAACGCACTTTTTAAACAAATTGTCGGTATTCATGAAATCAGAGAGCAATTCATCACTGCTGCTGGTTGTGTGCGCCCCATGTGTACAGACTACCCGCCCGGCACTAGTGCTATGCGGCTGTACGCGACACTGTTCTGCCAGGGGCTATCGTCTTGTTTATTTGTTTAAAATCACTTTATAAACAAATAAATATATTTCAGTTGACTTTTCAAGAAATGCAATATTTTTCCTGTACTATTGAGACGATTTGGAAGATTTTGGTGCAAACCACACTTTCTAACTCCCTCTGGTTTACGAGCTTGAGTTTTGTGAAACATACACCTTAGCCTTAGCGTATCATATATATATAGATTATATATACTGATTGTACTTATATTGCTCATCTTAAATGTTTCAGGACTTCCAGGTTCACCACCGGGAAAGATGGAAGCTTGGAAGCTTCAGCCACGCCATACACACCTCTGGAATGTACATGAAGAGGATAGTGCCCTTGTGTTAATATGTGTGCAAGACATGAGATATACAATACAGATAAATATGTATTGATCCAAAGTGTTACGTTCGAGATCCAAGACCTGCTCATCAAGATTTTCAAGTTAAAACTGGCAAAAATTTGCAGTTCATATACGTTGTTTATAGCGTACATGAGTGTTTGAAATGGTTCGTTCCAGAACTCGTCCACTTCTATTGAAACTGTTAGTGGTTAAACACAGAACAATTCTGTTTCAAAACTCGCTCTTTCTAATGGAAATGTCACTGAAATTGTGGTAATGTTCTATGACTTGTCTTAGACAATCGACTTGGCTGTCACCCATGAAGTATGGGTTCGATTTCCAGATCTGCCAAGTCATTTTAATTCTGGTTTAAAGTTGGAACGTCGGCCACGTGGTGTTGGTTCAGCGCGCATGCCTCTTATCCAGAGGCCCCAGTTTTGTTTCCCGGCTCCGTCAGGGATTTTAGAAACTGACGTTGAGGGCTGGAACGGTGTATACTCAGCCTCGTGAGGACAATTGAGTAGCTATCTGACGGTGATGCAGCGCCCCGGTCTCGGAAACCAAGATTAATAACCATTCGCCACCCCGCAATCTGCTGGGCAGTGGTTGCTTGGTAGGCCTAGGTTCTTCATTGGCCGTTGTGCCACGGGGTTTACTCAGCCTCGTGAGACAGAACTGAGGAGATTCCAACTCACCCATCCTGGAAGTGGATTTCCGTGGTTTTGTCATTTCTACTCCAGGCAAATGCCGGGATTGTTAACTTATCTATACTACTTGGAAGAAATTACGTTTCAGGACGACGACCATCACCACCACGAATTATTATAACCTTTCAAATAGAAAAATAAAGTTTTAGGTTTGTAGGTTAATATAGCTGTTCTATTGTTTGTAATTCCACACACAAATTCCTAAAATCACACAAGTGAAGCGATTATTCATTGGCATCAACCATGATAAACTTTGAAATCTTTGTGGCCTTGTTCCCTTTGTGACCTTGCCATCCAAAGGATCATGATGTTAACATCCAATAGGATCATGATCTCATCATCCAAAGGATTATGATGTTAACTTCCAAAGGATCGAGATGTCATCATCCAAAGGATCGTGATGTTAACATCCAATAGGATCATGATCTCATCATCCAAAGGATCATGATGTTAACTTCCAAAGGATCATGATGTCACCATCCAAAGGATCATCATGTTAACAGCCACATGTTCTGGATATTACCATCCAAGGATCATGATGTTAACTTCCTTGGGATCGAGATGTCATCATCCAAAGGATCATGATGTTAACTTCCTAAGGATCGAGATGTCATCATCCAAAGGATCATGATGTTAACTTCATAAGGTTCGAGATGTTATCATCCAATGGATCATGATGTTAACATCCGAAGGATCGAGATGTCATCATCCAAAGGATCATGATGTTAACATCCGAAGGATCGAGATATCACCCAAAGGATCATGATGTTAACTTCCAAAGGATCGAGAAGTCAGCATCCAAAAGATCGAGATGTCATCATCCAAAGGATCATGATGTTAACTTCCAAAGGATCGAGATGTCATCATCCAAAGGATCATGATGTTAACTTCCAAAGGATCGAGATGTCATCATCCAAAGGATCATGATGTTAACTCCAAAGGATCTAGAAGTCATCATCCAAAGGATCATGATGTTAACATCCAAAGGATCGAGATGTTAACTTCCAAAGGATCGTGACGTCAACTTTCTGACATTGGAGCGCTGATATTAAAAGAAACGTTGAATCTGAAACATAAATTACTTAAGTGTTATACCAAGTTGGAAAATTATACATTGTTGTTAATTTATGATGATGATGTTGTCTTAAGGGGCGAAACTTCATCTGCCAATTGTAACTTGGTTAAAATACGAGGTTTTGTTTTTTAATAATTTAGAGTTGGATGCCAAAATGAGCAAACGGCTCAATAGAAATAAAAATTAATGAAATACAGTAGAAGCCGCTAATGAGAGACGCCTAAAAAGAGAGACAGCCATTTAATGGAGACAAATACTGAAACACAAAAACAAATGTACCAAAACAAGGTTGTTTTATTACGCTTAAGTGATGCAGCACGTCGGTTTACAGAGGCAACAGATATGTACAGTAGCCTATAAACAGCTAACAAGGGGAGGATACGTTGCATGGGTCACCGATTCGAACCATCTTCAGTACACGTGTAGGGCATGGCCAGGCATATACCAGGTGCAAGTAGTAAGGTGCGCTTCTCAGCCGTTTCCGAGAAATTAATTATTCACAATTGCAGTGCGGCGTCTATGTGCGTTGTACGCTAGCACGAATCCAACGAGCGCGTGGTGCAGCGGTAATAGCCCTGCTTCGTAAGCGCAGGATCGCTGGATCGAATCCCACCGGTGAGCCGTTGCAGTGTGTTGTGTATTTTTTATTTTTTTATTTAACCATTGGCAATTTCCAACCTATAAGCATAGAATGAGTCACTGCTTGCGGGGTACGGGGTGGTCTGATGGTTCACAGACGTGCAATGAACGGAACAGACTGAGCTTTCAATGTATAAATGTATACCGGTACATACATAATAGAATACACTTGACATTGTTCACGACACCTACATTTGTACGAATTACTAATGTTTACAACAACAAAAAACCACAACACACTGCAAAAGTTCACCGGTGGGATTCATCCAGCTATCCCGTGCTTACGAAGCAGGGCTCTTACCTCTGCACCACGCGCTCGTTGCCTTCTTGCTGGCGTACAACGCACATAGACGCCGCACTGCAATTGCAATTAATTCATATCTCGGAAATGGCTGAGAAGCGCACCTTACTAATTTCACCTGGGATACGCTTGGTCATGCCCTACACGTGTACTAAAGATGGTTCGAATCGGTGACCCATGAAATGTATCGTCCTCTTGTAAGCATGGTTCCTGAGCTCAACGCTTCATGTCACCATTGTCAATATAACTTTGAGTGTCGGCTGTGTCACATTGCGAGTGGAATGGCAGCACGTAAAGATTTGTCGCTGTACGAAAGATATTCTGTACGAGAACTTGCAAAAATCATAGGCGTCTCCAAAGATACGATTTCACGCTTGAAAACAAATGAAGTGAACGTGTGTGAAGAATGGAGTTGTACAGAGAAGGGCAGTCGTTTGGCGGGGCGGAAACGGAAAAGAGAAGGTAAAAAGCAGCAGAACAGTACATACCAAACCTGCACATAGCATACTGTAGCTCTTTTCCTTTCATCTCAGTTGACATGTATGTGGTATACAGTAATTACATTATTCACACGCATCGCATTTATCACAGTTATTATCTTAGCACTTACTCTCCTAAATATAAAATTCCATGAATTTCGCTTTAGTGAGACATCCGGTTATTTATTTATCCGAGTCCATAACACATACAAATATATATATATATATATATATATATATATATATATATATATATAATTGCACTAAATCTTATTTCTTCAGTGTTCAACTGTTAGAATGGCACAGTCTTGCATATCACATGGTCTTGGTAACAAGCTGCAATTCAGAAGGTGCTCATGGTCTTGCCTTTCACCACATCTACAAAGTTCTTCAGTACTGTATCACCACTTCATAAAATTGCTTTTGCACCGACTCACACCAGTTCTCAGTCTGTTTAACGTCTTCCAAGATCCGTATTCTAAATGGTAGCCCGCTGCCGGCTTCTCCTTCATTTCCCATGATCATCCCAGTGGTTTTGTTTTCCAAAGTTCAATTCGGCGAGCTTCAGCTGAGGAAGGAATGGATATCGTTGTTTGTAGGAAGCTCTTTCTTGACTTTAGCCTAGGTGGATGGACATAAAGTCCATACATTGGGTGTTTTGGATATGTTTCTTGCTTTTTATTCTCAACTTCTGCCGCTACTTGTCTTCTAACTTGGTCCCGGTCAATGCATGTGAGATTTTCGAAGTGAAATGCCATGTCCTGTGGTTCGGATTCCACGTAAAAAGGAGGTCCCGTGGCTCATGATCTCGCGATTAACGGTCACGTTAAACTACAAGCTTCCTTGCTTTGTCTTCTAACTTATGGAGGTGCTACTCCCATGAGTGGAAATATCTCATCGACAGAATTTGGGCGTAGACAGCCTGTCACAATGCGGCCTGTCTCATGGAGGGCAACATCTAGGCCTACTTGGTTGGCATTAGCCGAGTTCCTCCAGACTGGGGCAGCACTTTCTGCAGCAGAACAACTCATAATAAGGCTAGGCTGCACTCCCCATGTGGTGTTTGTGAGTCTCCGAATTATGTTGTTCCTGGTGCATACCTTCCGTTTAGTGTCCATGCAATGCTGTTTATAACTTAGCGCGCGATCCAGCTTTACTCCTAATTAGGATGAACACAATGTTTCAAATTGTGTCCTTTCCAGGTAACGTTCAGCTGCCTTCTCGCATCCGAATAATAGAGACGAAGTGGCTTCCACCCTATGTGTCTCTCATAAGCGGCTTCTATTGTAATTATAATAACAAACAGGGGCTATGAATGCCTTGGTCATCAACCCCTATGGTAATACAAGTCATTAACCACAGAACTGTGTTCTATTGTTGAAGTCTGTCGTGAATCAGTACAGGCAGTAATTGTGAGCGATGAGTAACATTGAACTGTGTAATTTATAGAGATAATTCTGATGAGCTGAAAGTGTTGTACAGTATTTTAATATAGCATTGCAATCAATCTTTTGTAAATGATCTTTAATAAATTGTATAAGATAAAACGTTTTGGTATTTATTTAGTGTATGGCTTTACAGATAGAATACCGAATGTACACAGATGATAATTAGAGGTAAGGAAGACAAACTATATATCTATATCTAAATTGCTTATGTAAGTCATTGCCCCTGGTGATCCATGAGCGAGATCAGTGACGCTGCCTCTGTACTTTCTTTTTGGACACTTGGTGATGATATGCTGGATGGTCTGCTTAGGGGCACCACCAGCACAGTTGTGGAATATTATAGCGTGAAGTTAGGAAGAACAACACCGTGACATTCACTATTTTATTCCATTAGCAACTACAAATACAACACTCTCTAGCGGCAAGTTACATAAACACATTGTCCTTGTTTCATTCCCCAACATCCTCCCCACCCTGGTCAACCTCAAGGGGGATGACCAGCTGGACAGGTCGGGCGATCTGGGCCCCCTCTGGCGTGGATAGAATCACCTTCCGGATAAGTCCATCTCTGCCTGGTTTCAGCTCCTGAATCCGGGCCTTCCTCCACAGATGTCGAGGCCGCACCTCGTCCTGGAGTAGAACGATGTCTCCAAGCCTCAGTCGTGGTGACGTCCCTTTCGGTTGCATCACCTGGTGGAAACTCTGAAGCTGAAGCAGGTATTCCTTGCTCCATCGTTTCCAGAAATGGTCCGTATTCTTTAATGGGGCAACCGGGCTGAGGTTCAGGTCCAGAGGGCAGTGCATTGAGTTGTCCACCGACAAGGAAGTGAGCTGGGGTGAGCACGTTGGCGTCGTCGTCTTTGGTGAGTGGTCTGGAGTTCAGCGCGGCTTCGATATATGTCAGTATCGTCTGCAAACCATCTTCATCTACAGAAGAGCGCCCAAGTGTCTTTCGTAAGCATCGCTTGGTGGAGCCAACCATTCTTTCCCACCAGCCTCCCCACCAAGCCGCGCGTGGTGCAATGAACTTCCACGTGATGTTGTGTCGTGAAAGGTACTGAGAAGTCTTCGTATCTGAAACGGTAGCCCATAGTCCCGCCAATTCTCGATTTGCACAGTAGAATGTCTGGGCATTGTCAGAATAGATAGTGTGGGGAATGCCACGTCTCGCCACAAACCGCTGCAGTGCTTGCAGAAACTTGTCAGTGCTCATATCTCGGCAAAGTTCTAAGTGAAGAGCTCGGGTCGTTGCGCACTCAAGTACTTGACTGGGACGATTTCGGGCCATTTTGCAAGGAAGGCAGCGATATAGTATCTTCTTGATGGCACGACGAGTACGCAGTATCCAGAAGGTCATCCGAAGGTCTGAAAGAACAATTCGCACTCCCAAGTGATGGAGGCGGATGTGTGTGTCTCTGATCATAAGTTGTGTAAAGTGATGGTCGCCATCGAGAATTATGGGATGCCTCTGCTGGTGAGTAATGTCAGCACTCTCCAGTCGCCCTCCAAGCCGCAGAACACCGTCTTCTAGAAAGGGGTTGTAGCATCGTAGTTTGGATCGTACTGGGAGAGGGACGTTGGACTGTAGAGCTCAAAGTTCAGCAGGAAAGCAGTCTTTCTGCACGACCTTTATCCAGTAGGTACGCGCCGCAGTAAGTTCTTGAGCAGTGAGTTCCCCGTTTTCGTGGTCTTTGTGGCGAAGGATGCGAGTCAGACGAAGTACCCAAGCTGTAACGCGTAGAAGGCGCGTGTAGGAACTGAACTGGGTAGAGTCTATGATCGATTCTGGCAAATCGACGTGAAGGACAGTCTGCACAGTGTTCTTTGTTTCTGGGAGTGATGGAAGCGATGGTGCGTCCTGAGGCCAGTAAGAATCTTCCTTTGTCAACCAGGAAGGTCCGTGCCACCATATATCTAAGGACTGGATCTGACCAGGAAGAAGTCTCCGAGAGAGGTGATCTGCAGGGTTGTCAGTTCCGGGGCAGTGTCTCCACTGTGATGGTGTTGTGTAGGACTGTATCTCCGTCACACGGTTGCAGACGAAGGTCTTCCATTTATTTGGGTTTCCTCGTATCCAACCCAATGTCACAGTGGAGTCCGTCCATAAAGTAGCATGGGAAGTGTCAAAATTGGTTGCTTTTGCAAAATATCGTAGAAGCCGTGCTCCCACTAAGGCTGCAAGGAGTTCAAGGCGTGGTAGTGTGACTTCCTTAACGGGAGTCAGTCTGGACTTGCTGTAGGCTAGGTGAGTAGAGATAGTGTCCTCATTAGTTGCGCGAATGTACAAGGCTGCTCCGTAAGCTCGCTCTGAAGCGTCGCAAAACACATGAACCTGAGTGTCTTCTTTACTTGAAGTGTGGAGCCAGCGCGGTATGCGTATTGGCGAGAGCGAGGAGAGCGTAGGTATCCAAGCATGCCAGTGTGCGGCAAGATCGTTGGGTAACAGTTCATTCCAATCAATTCCCCGGCACCAAGTATCCTGAAACAATCGTTTCCCGACAAGAGATACCGGAGTGAACAAGCCAAGTGGGTCGTAAAAGCTGCTGACGATCTTCAAAAGCTGTCTTTTTGTAGTTGGTCCTTCTGGGATTTTATCAAGGATCTCCTTCGTGTCCACCATAAAAGAATCACTCGAAGTGCACCAGTTTATTCCTAGTACCTGAGTCTGCAGCGCAGTCTCTCGTCCTTCTGCCTTCCAGACGGCTCTCAGTACATCGGAATTTGTTGCCCATTTTGCAAGAGGAAAATTGAGCATCTTCATTAAGGCAGTGAGTTCATAATACAAGGTGACTGCCAAGTTGTCATCTGCTGCTCCCACAACAATGTCGTCCATGAAGGTGTTGCTGTTGATTAGTGGTGCAGCGTTAGGAAAGGAGAGTGTGTGTTTGTCCGCATGTTCCCTGATGGTTGCTGAGAGGAGGAAAGGACTGCAGGTCAGGCCGAAAGGGAGCCTAGTGAAACGATAAGTGACTATGTCATTTGTTGTGTGGAAGTGTCCTCCGTCGTCTTGAATCACTTTGTACCAGAGGAATCTGGTCAAATCTCTGTCTTTCCTGTCCAGGGTTAGCTGAAGAAAGGCTTGTTGTATGTCATTGTTGATCCCCTGTCGATGAAGTCTGAAACGCAGGAGAATTGCCACAGCCTCTGGTAATTAATTTGGTCGCATCTCCAACATGTCATTAAGAGAGGGTGACTTAGCCTGATGAGATGATGCGTCGAATACTATTCTCCACTTGGTTTTTCCATATCTTTCTTTCTTTCTTTCTTTCTTTCTTTCTTCACCGCTTGATGAGGAAGGTAGAACATGACGTCTGGTGAGTTTGCTGTGTTGACTTCTTCCACGTGCTGATTGTGAATGTAGCTGAACATCCGGCTACAGTACATCTGGTTGAAGTCGTCATTGCTTTGAAGTCTTTTCTGAAGGTTGCTCAGACGCGCCTCGGCATTGTGTAGATTATGGGGTAGTTCCAGAATGCCTTGCTTCTTTGGCAACGAGACTACGCGTCGCTGTTCTTCGATTCGGAAAGATGATTTGAAGTCCTCAAGGATTCTGGAATCCTCCGGCGTATGTGGGCGTTCTTGATCAGCAGTTATACCAATAATCTCGAGGTCCTAAAATCTTCTGAAGTCTTCATCTGAGTGGAAAGAAGCCTGCTCGAGGTTGATGAAATTGACTGTGGCTGAATTCACGTGCATACCGGATCGGTCCCCACTGAGTATCCAGCCGATGGTAGAAGGAACCAACACGAGTGACGTGGAGATACGTAAGGGAGGACTGTCTCTGATAATTTTCCAGTAGTGGTCACTACCGATATGGAGTTCAACCGGTAGATCTCCATGGGAATCCGTCCTAGGATCAGCTAACTGTAACTTACGAGCATGTGCCAATGCCGTAATGTATTGTGGAACCGACGGTTGTGGGGAAAGAACGTGAAGACTTTCGAAACTATAGAGAGAGAGGCTCGTGTTAGTCCAAACCCCTTTCATATTGAAGCGTACGAGTCGTCTAGTGTTGGAGCTCGTAGGGTTTGACTCAAAGGCACAGTCAGTTTTTGTCGTCTAATTACTTAAAGCTGAAGATCGTCTACTAGTGACTTGGAGATGAAGGTCGACTGACTTCCTGCGTCGAGAACACAGCGAGTAAGTTTGCTTAAACCTGTGGGTCCTGTAATCCACACCTGAGCGGTCTGTAGGTAAGTAAAGCCGGAGGTTGCTACGCTTATTTTCCCTACTGCCGTTTGAGATGACGGAGTAGAAAGTTTTCTCTGTTCTGCATCACAAATAGATCTATGGTGTAACTTCTTACATGTAGCACACTGCGTTTGACCTTTCTTGCTGCAGTCCGAAACAACGTGTCCTTGATTTAAACAAAGAAAGCAGCGCTTGTTCGATTTTAGCTTCTGAATGCGATCATACACGGTTGTTATGGTTTTACAGTCTTGACCCCAATGACCTCGTCGGTCACAAAATACGCAGAATGGAAGTATCGTCTTCTTCGCTTTTGGTGACGATTTGCTTGATTTGGCATGAATTTGGAGTGCAGCTGTAGTGGGGATAAGGGTTGCTGAAGCTATAGGATTTCCTCTGATTTTCTGTGTGGTTAGAGCACCGTCAACCTCTTCGTTTAAGAATCTCATCAATTTAGTAATGTGGCTTTCCATGATATTCTCTCTCTTGGCATGAATAATCCAACGGCGAACAATGTCCTCCGGGAACGCGCGCAGAATTTTCGGAGCTAGCATTCGGCCATATTCGTCAACATTTTCTCCCAAGGCCCTGAGGGCCTGTATCTGCCGGTTACATTCAATGAATGTCATGTTTAAGGCGTTGGGCGTGACGTGTGATATAGGTTGTAGAGTCTCCAGGTAATCCAGATGGGCTTGGATTATTCTGTTTTTGTCACCGTACCGTGAAATGAGAATCTGTTTTGTTTCCTCATACGCGTCAGCGGTGATTGGAATTCCGTCGACCAAGTTCTTGGGCTCGTCCTCCAAGTACCCGCGAAGAAAAACGTGTTTATCGATACTGGAAATGGAAGGGTTGCCATCAATAGATGATTGGAATTGTTCCCAGAAACGGGACCACTTTTCTACGTCTCCTGAGAATGGTTCCAACCTGATCACAGGAAGTTGAACTGTGTGCATTAAGGGTGGAGGGGGCAGAGCGGCGTTCTTGGCAGACGCGAGACTTACATTATCGACAGAAGGGGTTTTCTCTCCAATGGCGCGTGTCGCCTTTGGAATAGCTTTCTTGGCAAGATCGGTATATTCTTCGCACGTGATGACGTCAACGTTGTACTCAGTGTCAGGAAGGAAGTCGTGGATTTGTTGATCGAGAGTGGTTAGACGGTCTAATGATTCTTGAAGTCTAATCTGATTGTATTCGTAGTCTATCTCTGAGCTAGGTGTTGCATCATTTATTACCGTAGTGAATTTGGTAATGAGTATTCTTACCGTCTTTCTGAGACGTTTCAGTTTATGTAATTGTGAAGTCTGGTCCGGGTTAGACATATTGGGTAGGGTATTGTAATACTAGTAACTGGTCAACAAGCGAAGACACAGTTCCAAATGTTGTTCCTAGAGTGCATGCGTGAGTTCGTGATGACAATTTTAGGCTACTAGCGATCTCTGTAGGAAATTCAGTATTAGTATCAAATTGTGTTCATAGATGCATGCGTGAGTTCGTGATGACAATTTTAGGCTACTAGCGATCTCTGTAGGAAATTCAGTATTAGTATCAAATTGTGTTCATAGATGCATGCGTGAGTTCGTGATGACAATTTTAGGCTACTAGCGATCTCTATAGGAGATTCAGTATTAGTATCAAACTGATAGATGTCACTGTCGTCTCGTTGAGTTGAAGGCCTGCGTCCGTAACTTAATTCAATAAATATTATTGCTTTCCTTTGTCACGCACATCTCATGCATATTTCATAAATCATCCTGCGAATTTCTGATGTCATACATTAGTTAGCGAAAGTGATGACCAATAGCTTCTGAATCTCGCAGACAGACGAAGGTTAGTACCCAGGGTTGCATGTTGGTAGAATTTTACGCAGTGTCCCGTACCACTGCTTTGAATGTCCAATATCAATTATTTTAATGAGAACGATATTAACAATATGTGATGTGTTTTGCCTTTATAAGCATGCAACATGTGCTAGATATCACAAAGTAATATTAGTTAGGCTAGTATAATTTTCAATAGCTCATCTGTATGGTGGTGTAAGGTAATGGCGTCTCCAAATGTAGCTCGTTGGTAGCTTGCCCAATACTGTTAGTCGTTCTTCCTCGTGTGTGAAGCTAGTCCGTAGTGTAGACTGCTGGCTTAAACTATTCGGTAATTCTTCGGGAGTGATGAACCAAGATCCTACATTGTTACTTAGCTAATGTATGCTTTTCATACCTTATTTGATATTCCGGGAGTCCTTATCAATTGAAATTACTGTCCATTATCACTACTGCTCAGGAAATAAGTACTAAATCACGTAAATATGTGACGTAAGTAGTTATTTATTGTTCATTGAACGACGGCGAACGACGGCAATTCTGAACTGCTACTGAAGGATACGCATTGGGCATGTTCAATTGTCAACGAGACGTCATTTCACTGTTGCCAATGTATGGTACACAAAATACACGACACAGGTCATGTGTAGCGAGCTAAGAGAGCGTAGAGAGTAATTGGGCGAAGCGAGAAACTATTGGCTTACGAAGCGGGAGCGTAGATAGTTAATCGAGCGAAGCGAGGAACTGTTGGCTTACGAAGCTACTAAGTTAGGCACTGTCTTGCCCAAAATTACTGCTAGTACCACAGGCAAGGGGGCCTGGGGCGTAAGCCCCAGGTTACGTTTGTTTTTGTATGTAAAACATTAATAACAAAGAATTCAAATCCGCTACTATGCTGGCTGGTACTGCCTGGCCGAAAATTACTGCCAGTACCACAAGCAAGGGGGTCTGGGGCGTAAGCCCCAGGTTAGGTTTGTTTTTGTATGTAAAACATTAATAACATATAATTCATGTCCGCTACTATGTTAGGTACTGCCTGGCCGAAAATTACTGCTAGTACCACAAGCAAGGGTGTCTGGAGCCCAAGCCCCAGGTTAGGTTTGTTTTTGTATGTAAAACGTTAATAAGATAGAAAATATGTCCGCTACTATGTTAGGTACTGCCTGGCCAAAAATTACTGCTGGTACCACAAGCAAGGGGGTCTGGGGCTTAAGCCCCAGGTTAGGGTTGTTTTTGTATGTAAAACATTTATAACATAGAATTAGGGTTTTGCCTTTCGAATATGAGTATCAACAATCGCAACATCAAAGGATAGGGATATCGTATGCGAAAATTTTCCACCAGATGTCGTAACTGTTCTATGTGGGACTCAATTGATTTGCTTTCCGTTGGAATTGTATACCCATCGAATTTGAAAAATGACGAGTTGATAATACAGTAAGTTTACATTTTAAAGAGTTTGTAACAGTCAATAATTGTGTGTTATTGGCAAATGCTATTTGAAATAAAAACAAAATGATCTCACATAAGTTACTACCTGTGCGCTATCTGTTGGAGCTAGTTTAGGATGACCCTATACAAACAGAAAGAAGCGAGTGCGCTCTCTCCGCTCAAAACAATCGACACACGGCCATGTTTACCGTATACGTGGGGTTGGCAATATCTTATTTGTCAAATAAGCCACGCCTACAATGGACGACTCAACTGACATTTCACTATAAAAGTCGTGTTATTAATTGGGGAAGGTGGGTGGGTTATAGACAGCGGAGGAGACAACATCTATTACCACATCACTCCTACAATTATTATTCATCATTACACGAGGTATTTCGGCTAATTTAACTAGTTTTCTACTTAGTTCATCACTCCCGAAGTGTTACCAACTATTCACCACTATAACGTAATTCTCTCTAGCACTTAAAATCGGAGTTTTTGGCACCAAGTGTGGGATATTATAGCGTGAAGTTAGTGAATGTCACGGTGTTGTTCTTCCTATTTTATTCCATTAGCAACTACAAATACAACACTCTCTAGCGGCAAGTTACATAAACACATTGTCCTTGTTTCATTCCCCAACAACAGTTAGGTGAAGAAATTATTTTCCATTTATAATGGAAGTATGCACACTTGCCATGACCCGTACGAATCCTGTTGAGAGTTGACCATGTTTTCCGAGGAAACTCAAATCCAGGTGGCAGCGATGATCCAATGCGTGGTAATGTTGATCCAGACCTAGTATCCTGTCTTCCATGCCATTCTCTAGTTATGTTGAAGTTGGTATTCTCCAAGTCTATTGCAGTCCTTGTTGATGGATTTCGAGATCGTAGACGATTCAGGCGAACATCAGCAATGTCACAGTGTATTGGTAGTTGTGGGTTATCCATTGTTTTCTTGAACTCCCTGAGGAGTGGAAGATTTGGTGGAGGGATGTTTTATTCCATAGTGCTCTAAGACTAATCTTATCCAAAAAAACATACATTCTGTTGTCCTTGGAGTTACACACACCCAACAACACAGGGCTGATGATCAAGATGTCCTAAGCCCATAAAATCAATTAACAAAAACAAACCTTTGGAGTTTAACAGGTTATAACTCAATAAAGGTGTAAGGCAGGGCTGTAACTTATCACCCATACTTTTCAATCTATACATTGAACAAGCATTTGATCCACGACCCAAAGCTCCCTTCTTCCTTCAACAGCGGCAGGTGGAAAAGAGGGTACAATCCAGACAATATCTTTGTGTCCTCAAAGGTATCTCGGCAATGTGTGAAGACTATGGGTGACCCTATTCCTCGCACTCAACATAGGCCTGTCATCTGCACCGTGAATTCCGTGGTGATGCCTGAAGAGGTACCATTCAAGAGGAGGTTTAACTTCAAGAAGGAAGACTGGACGAAGTTCAGTGAAGAGCTTGATTCGGACATAATAAACATTCCTCCACAACCTAAAATGTACGACACCTTTGTTGAATGCATCCAGCAAGTTTCAAGGAAAACTATTCCGAGAGGATGTAGAACTCAATACGTTCCAGGCATGTCCGGTGATGACAAACAGCTGCTAGAAAAGTATCAGGCCCTCTATGAAGATGATCAATTTGCTGAAGAAACTATCCAAGCTGGAGAAACACTATTGGAAACCATCACAGCAACTCGCATGACCAAGTGGAGCAATCTGGTAGAGAACCTCGACATGAAGCTGAATAGTAGACAGGCGTGGGAACTGCTTAAAGATCTTAGCGGCGAACCTGTAAACCCACAGAAGAACTTCACTGGAGTGACACCTGATGCAGTGGCGACCCAGCTCCTGCTGAATGGTAAAACAAAAGGGAGGGCAACCACAGGAGCACCTCAGCGTGATCTGGAAGCAGAGAATCGTTTTCTTAGTGATCTCTTCTCGATGGTTGAACTTGAAGCTGCCATCTCCAGCTTGAAGATGTACAAGGCTGCTGGTGTCGATGACCTACGAGTAGAACAGATAAAGAACTTTGGTCGTAAAACATTGGAGTGGTTACTAAGCCTAATGAACACATGTGTTGCCAAGCTACATATCCCTAAAATGTGGAGGAAATCTCGAGTCATTGCACTACTCAAGCCTGGGAAAGAACCAAACGACCGGAAAATTTTCGACCTATATCCCTGTTATGCCATACCTTCAAGATACTGGAACGCCTCGAAGAGAAGTTCATTCCACAACAAGTAGGTTTTCGTGCTGGAAAATCATGTTTTAGCCAGATCTTGAATCTCACCCAACACATCGAGGATGGTTTAGAGCGCCGTGAGATAACGGGAGTCGCCTTCGTTGACTTAACAGCTGCATACGACACTGTGAATCATAGGAAGCTGTCAAAGAAAGTGTATGACCTTACCAAGGACCACCAACTAACATCCCTAATCAGCATCTTCCTTCAGAACAGAAGATTCCAAGTCTCGCTACAGGGTAAAAGGAGTAGATGGCGAACCCAGAAGAACAGTCTCCCTCAGGGTAGCGTGCTGGCCCCAGCGCTGTACAACATCTACACAAATGATCAGTCAATTCCAACAAGTAACAGGCTCTTCATCTATGCCGACGACACAGCAGTACCTGCTCAGGGCTCATCCTTTGAAGAAGTGGATGGAAAGCTGACTTAAGCGATGGACGAACTCTCCAAATACTATGATGCCAACTATCTGAAGCCGAACCCTAATAAGACACAAGTGTGTGCGTTCCATCTACGAAACAGGGAAGCACGGCGACAGCTGGACATCACATGGCGAGGTGAGCGACTGAAACATTGCCCAACACCAGTTTACCTAGGTGTCACACTAGACCGTGCTCTAACCTACAGACAGCAATGTCTGAACACGAAACAGAAGGTCAGTGCTCGCAATGGCATACTCAAGAAGCTGATCGGCAGCACCTGGGGAGCCAGCCCGCACATCCTGAGGACTTCCGGACTTGCACTGTGTGTGTCAGCCGCTCCTGTGTGGAACGCTTCAGCACATGCTAAGCTGGTTGATACTGCTGTCAACGACACTGCAAGGATAATCTCGGGATGCCTGAAACCAACACCAGTGCACAAACTATACCCTATTGTTGGAATAGCCCCACCCAACATCCAGAGGGCCACTGCTGGGGACGCCGAGAGAACAAAGCAGGAGAATGACCATCGACATCCACTATATGGTCACCAGGCAGCAAGGTCTCGCCTCAGATCCCGCAAGAGTTTCCTTGCTAGGACTCTGCCGCTGAAGACAACACCAGAGACAACTCGTCTTAACAGATGGAGGAGCTCACTGCCCACAGACATGACACCAAAGCAAGAACTGGCTTCTGGCGCCGACCTACCTTATCCTGTGTGGAGGTCCCTCAACCGCTTAAGAGTGGGTGTCCCTCGATGCAAGACCAACCTGCAATAATGGGGGATCCTTCCAGCAGACGCAGACACCTCTTGTGAATGTGGAGCTGAACAAGACCCAAGCCACCTACTTATCTGCCCCTTCCTGGACAACCCATGCACAATGGAAGATGTTTTAGAGGAAGTAACAAGGCCATCGCAGCTGCAATTTTTTGGAAATGTTGACCGGACACGGAAATGAATGAATGAACAAGCAATGAAGGAGATTAGAGGAAAATTTAACGTAGGAGTAAAGTTTCAAGGAGAAATAATCTCAATTCTGAAATTTGCTGATGATATCGTCATCTTAGCCAACACACCAGAGGATATTAATGAGTGTTTACTGTAAACGGCATGGATTCCGTCTCGAAGAAAGAATTCATGATGAAAATCAATAAATGTAAAAAAAAAATGGATTGCAGCCAAAATAAATCACAAACCCCTATTGACACCAAATTGACAGGAGAAAATATAAAGGAAGCCGGAGACTTCTGCTACTTAGAAGAAAAATAACCAGGGATGGACGAAGCAAAGAGGATATAAAAAAAGGTTGGCTCAGGCAAAGAAAGCATTTCTACAGAAAAGAAATCCATCAACATCAAATATAGATTTAGGTATTACTAACAAGGGGAGGATACGATGTATGGGTCACCGATTCGAACCATCTTTAGTACACGTGTAGGGCATGACTAGGCGTATACCAGGTGAAAGTAGTAAGGTGCGCTTCTCAGCCGATTCCGAGAAATTAATTATTAATTATTCGTAATTGCTGTAGCGCGTTCATGTGCGCTGTACGTTAACATCAAACCCAGGAGCGCATGGTTCAGCGGTAAGAGCCCTGCTTCGTAAGCGTGGGATCACTGGCTCGAATCCCACCGTTGAGCTTTTTTTTATCATAGGCAATTCGTACAACAGTAGGTGTCGTGAATAATGTTCATTTTGCAGTCAATTGTAATAACGTGTTATGTGAGCGGAAAAGGGGAGTGGGAATAAATCGTACAGGAGATTACATCCTCGTCGCGGAATTTGAATGCGGTCCACTTCCATCGGCCTTCGTAGGCAACGGCACATCACTATGTAACGTGTTTTTCGAGGGGTTTTCATGCCACTGGCATAAGTCAGTAGGAAGCCATTCTCTATTTATTTACGCGGCAAATTGTTCAGCCAAGATAATTTTTCATGTTAATTTATTATTATTATTAATTTATTATAATTATTATTAAGGTATTTTCGGAGCATTTTATAAAAATTATAAGCATACAGATAGGTTTTCTATGTCTTAGAAAACGCTATCAAGCAAATTATTACGAACGACAATATCATAGAAAATTATGTGATTACGGAATTTAACGGAGTTTCGTCAGTTAGGGTATATTGAGAGACATGAGTCACTGGGAATTCAAGTATAGGCTTAATCTTGTCGGGAAGCATGACGCAATCCTGCGTTGCAGCTTAACGAAAAGGCGGATGTATGGAACGGAATACGACTTCGCCCTCCCGCCGAGTGTAATGAGCCAGAGTGGGGATGTAGCGCATGGGGAGAGCCAATCAGTGAAGACCACGCAAGCTAGAAGTCGGGACTGGAGTGGGGATGCGACGGGTGCATATATCGTTCAGCGCGCCGTGGAACGAGGACTATCTGTGTAGAACTTAACGAGTACGGTTGCACGCGGGAGTCGCTCCGATGTTCCGTGGATTGGAGGACTAACTTTTGTAAAACTTAACCAGTGTGGTTGTACGAGTGTTTGGGTCCGATGTACGGACCATAGAATTATCTAATCTACCAGTATATCATCAAATATCGACAAAGATGACGACGTCCAGGAGACTGTGGGAAGCACACAGCATCATCCAGTACGAGGGAAAGGCTTCGGCCATTTCCAGTGGTAAGCGCGAATGACGCAGAAATACGCAATCTCTCATTTCTCTTTGTTTTATATTTCATATTTCAGTAACTTCATAGCTTGGGAATAAGAGTAAAATCAATAATTTATCAGACTCCGTTTTCACGTAATTTTCTATCGGTAATATTAAAATCGCAACGCTCCAATTTAAATTTTAAACTTATTATTATTGCTACCCCCCTTAGCAGCATTGTTGGACGGCACTGGCCAGCAGCACGACGGCTTCTCGATAACCAACGCTTTGCTTACCAGAATGGGACGAGTACGGGAAACGTGGATGGGCCAACTTACCTGTATTCAGGGGTCCGGGTCACTTCCGCAGCAACATCACCTCCAGATGACATGTCCCAACAGAAGAGCTCCAAAAGGGGTGGAAGGAAGAAGGAGAAGGGGACAACACACACAGGCTAGAGGCTATCGTACAAACACCCCCAAAAAACCAACGGAACTGCCGTCGGTGAAATAATGCCACAACCAAAGATTTAAAAAAAGGAAAAATAAAAGGTTTAATATTGAAAATTTAAAATAAGAACTTCACCAGAGAAAGAACATGCATCAACCACCAATATTTTACAAGAAGGCCAGATAGCGCCTAACATGCTTGCTTGAAAAGCCAAGAAGAAAAAAAAGACTTAATTAAAATTAAAAAAAGGTAAAACAGCCCAAAGGTTAAAATAAATATTACATGCATAACATACTGAGAACGGGCTTGATGAATTGCAAGGAAATGCAATATCGATCCGGCATGCAGAAGTTCAGGCCATGCCAAAACAAAAGGAATTGAAAATTAAATTAAACTTAAAAAAAAAATGGGATAGAAAATAAAAAAAATAAATGATATGCTCGTCGGCGAAACACACAAGGACATTTTACATCCGAAAACACAAAACTAACAACAACAAGATTACAATTTAAAAAAAAAAAATATTGAGCTAACAGAAAACACGTATGCTTTGGAGACCCGCGCCAAATGGACTGACAACGAGACCACAATGCATCACGGTGAACAAAAGATATGGCCACACCAAAACCATGCCAGGTCGAAATTACGGCAAACAATTAATAAGATTAAATTTAAACATTAGTAGAAGGAAATGAACGGTGAAAAAAACAATTACATCTAAAAACTATTAATGCAAGTCGTTTTAAAACTGGACGGATCTTACATGGATTAAAAAAAGGGACAAACCCAAGCTTGCCAAAGGAAAATAAATAATAATTTAAACGTGAAATAAACTAGAAATGTGTCTCCAGGAGGTACGACGAAAAGATAACAAGGTTCAAATAAATCAGGACACGAAATTAAAACAGCAAAAAAAAATTTAGGCCATTAAACAAATGAGGAACAGAAATAAAACATTACTATAAGAAGATATCGGAGCTCCATAACATAAAATAATTAAATAAATTAAATTTAAAAAAAAACGTACCTTACATCCTTCTCAGTGGAGACACAATAACAATACAATAATTAACACATAATTTTACGTTATTACACGTACTTCACAAAAATGGCTAACACGCCGATGCCTCGTGTAGATACAAGCACTTGATCGCATCCAGTTGCGATTATCCTTGCACATTTCCTCTTCACGGCGGAACGATGAAAATTTACAGCCTGAAGAAAACAGGCAATTCCTTTTTCTTGAATGAGTATTCACATTTTGAAAAAGCTAGGGGCAATGCCCCCAGCGCAACGGATAGACACTCTTGGACCAGTCGTCGGCTTGTTGTTTTTTTACTCGACAGCCAATGGACTTCACAAAAATGGCGGAGAATCGCTCGTCATTTATCGAACTGTCTTCATGTAAATAAATATTGTCCAATCACGAAGTGACACATCAAAACAACAATGTCATTAATAAGTTCATAATTTGGCGGTATCATGACTACACCAGCTTTTGTTTGAAGACGAAGAATGTGATTGTCTTTCAATTATGTCATGCGTATATAGAGTTTATAAGGCGAAGCCCACACCACCTATTGGGGAGAAACAGGAACTATTTGTATCTTTTCAAAGTCCGACTGCAGCTACCATCTCGTGGTGACAGACGGTACTGAGCGACCAAGCGGACGATTCAAAACTTCAACAACAGCGTCCCTGATTAAATACATGTTTGAAATGGTAGAGACGTGCCCTTGCACGTATCAATTATTATTAATTTTGCTATTCTTGTTTTATATAATAAATTCATTTCTTTTACAATGCAATCTTTGCTTTCAGTAGGTAGCATTAGATATAGACCAATTCCTTCTCCTGATACAATTGTTTGTTGGGTTAATGATCAAATCATACCACGATCTGAGTGAATAGAGTCTTGAAGGTGTTCTGCCAGAGCTAGACGTTGTTAAATACAAATTTAGATTTCAACATTGCGTTGAAGTCTTGGCGCCCATTAAAACAACATAGCTTAGGCAAAGGTAAACAGTTACAGTTATCACCCAACAGTTAGGGTTAATTAACTGCTACACTTGTCGCTCAACGTGAGGGCCCAAAAACCATTACATTTGTCGCCGACAATTTGGGGCTGAAAACCTAATAACATTTGTGGAAGGAGAAGGGTATATATTTCTGTGCCTGTATTTTGGGGGTTATTTGTCTGTATCAGTGTATATCATTATGGGGGATGAGAAAGAAAGACAGATGAGGTTACGTAGTGGTCATCAACTGGAGAGTGATGATACGAGCAGTATGTCGAGTGATGGTAGTACCGGGGTAGCGGAGGTAAATCCCGATACTGAAACAGGGAGTGTAGGCGGCCAACCAGAATTAAAAACTTTACTTCTCGAGTTCATGTTTCAGAACAAAGTTAGTAGTGATGCCTTAAATGCAAAATTAGAACAAAACAGAAGGGAAAATAATGAAAGTACAGACGCTTTAAATGCAAAACTAGAACAAAACAACGCTAAACTAGAACAAAACAGTAGGGAAAATAAAGAAAGTACAGACGCTTTAAATGCAAAACTAGAACAAAACAACGCTAAACTAGAACAAAACAGTAGGGAAAATAGAGAGAGTACTGAAAATTTAAATGCTAAGTTAGAACAAAACAGTAAGGAAATTAGTGTGAAAATGGAGCAGATTAGAGGAGAAATCAGAGGAGTAATGGAAGAGAAGGTTAAAGAGATCATTGCAGATGTAGACAAGAAATTAGGAAAAGTACAGGAGGAGTTGGAAAGTAGAATCAGCACACAGGCTGAAAATTTAAAGGAATTAGTTAAATTAGAAACACTGCAGGTTAAAAATAAATTGGGGGGGAGAAATTGACAAGATTCAAGTATCAACTAAAGAGGTTAAGGAACATAATAATAATAATGATAATTGTTGTTTTAAAGGGCCTAACATCTAGGCTATCGGCCCCGGTTAAGGAACAGCTGGGGGGTAGAATTGAGAAAGTCCACTCGCAAATAGTTGCAGAAGTAAATGATTTAAGAGAGAGTAATAGAGAGAGCATTAGCAAGATTGAGGAGAAACAAGCAAAGCTATATGATAAAGTAGAAGAATCAGAAGGAAACATTAAGTTAACAGTAAACAGTATTGAGAGGAAGGCTGAGGAGAAAATCGCAGAATTAGAATTAAAATTAAAAGCTAGGATCAGGCAAGAAAATAGTCAGAATAGGCCAGTTTTTGTGAATAGCACACACAGGGAGGTAGAATTGGGGAAGTTCAGCAATCGACAAGGGTGCCCAATGGAGTTCATGAATTCTATAGAAAATAAATTTGGGGAGAGGTTGGAAGATGGTGGTATTGAGTGGTGCCAGGTAGTTGAAATTTTAGAACAAGTGTTTGTGGGGGAAACGAGGAATTGGTTTGCTGTCTACAGAGACAAGTTTACTGATATTAATGATTTTAAAATTAAATTCTGTGAAAAGTTCTGGAATGAGGTTATTCAGTCGCAGCATCGTGAGGGAGTAGTGTGTGGTAAATATAACCCTAAAGGAAGCTCCTCCATGACCGAATACTTTTTAGGGCAGGTATTAGTGTGTAAATATCTGGATGGCTTGAAGGAGGAAAGTGATGTGGTGAGGTTGCTACTTAGGCACTTTCCCTATAGGATCAAGGAGGCTGCTTGTATCCAGAATGTAAAGACTATATCACAAGTAGAAAATTTGTTAAGCACATTTGATGCACTAGGGAGAGGGGGTTATGAGGACAATTTCAATAGGAACCAGGGTAATAATAATAATAGACCTAATGAAGCCAGGCATCAAGAAGTTCAAGGGAACGGTGGCGAAGGGGCCAACGCTCAAAATAGAAATAATAATAATAATCAGCTAAATCAGAACAGAGGAAATGGCTATGGTAATCAGTATCAAGGGAGGAACAATGATTTCAGGGGAAATCAAGGGAGGAACAATTATTACAGGGGAAATCAAGGGAGAAACAATGATTTCAGGGGAAATCAAGGGAGAAATTATAATGACAATAATTACAACCAGAATAGGGGTTAAGGAAGAGGACAGCCTAGTGGTAGTAATATACAGCCAAACAATGACAACACAGCCCAGAACAACCAGACCAGTTCAGTAGTTAGTAGTACTACGGCCAGCTGTAGCGGTTCTTTAAACGCGAACCAGGCTGCGAAGTAAGGTCAGAATCTCAGTCTGTAGCATGCCCTGTCCATACAATTATACAGGAACCCTATGACCTAAATGTAAGAAATGAATTATTATTATTCTTCTTCTACCTTATCCGATACGGACGTTGGCTACCACCATGGCTAACACCTTCTTATCCTGTGCAATCCTGAAGAGTTCCGTGGAAGACAGCCCAAACCACGTTTTTAAATTATCCATCCAAGTTATTCGTCTCCTTCCTGGTCCACGCCGTCCTTCAATTTTACCCTGAAGTATAACTTGGAGCAGACGGTATTTTGGATTCCTCATCATGTGTCCCAAGTATTCCAATTTCCTCTTCTTAATTGTGTTTAACAGCTCAGGTTGGCTGCTCACACGCTGAAGAACCTCGGCATTACTCACATGTTCTGTCCACGAAATTTTAAGAATCCGCCGGTATATCCACATTTCAAAAGCTCGAATCTTCTTTTCTGTAGCTACGGACAAGGTCCAAGCTTCAACACCATAAAGAAGGGTGGAGACAACATAACACTTCACAATTCTTTTCTTAAGCGTCATACTGAGATCTCGACAGCATAGTAGTTGTTTCATTGTCATAAAGATGGATCTAGCCTTCTCTATACGGCATCTTATTTCAACCGAAGGATCCCAATTCTCATTAATATTCTGTCCTAAATAAACCAAACTCTTGACTCGCTCAATCTGATGTCCATCGACTAAAAGGACTTGTGACAATGCTGGTTTTCGCGATATTATCATATATTTTGTTTTCTTAATGTTGAGGTCAAGGCCATATTGTTTACTCTTTTGATACACCATAGTAACAATCTCTTTAAGTCCTTCGAAACTATTTGCAATCAATACAGTATCATCTGCGTACCGTATATTATTAATATAATTACCATTGACCTTAATACCTTGTTGAATGCCATCAAGTGCCTCGGAGAAAATCTGTTCTGCATAGATATTATAAAGAAGTGGTGAAAGAATGCATCCTTGTCTCACACCACGCATTATTTCCACTGAACTCGATATATGTCCATGAATTATTACATGAACTAAATGATGAAGGTATTATTCAGGAAGTGGTTAGTAAGAGCCCCATAGTTAAATTTAACGTGTCCGAGGCGCACACAGATGTTTTAATTGATAGTGGTTGTATGAAGAGTTGCATAAGTAGTGCATTTTATGATAAAATGAAAGGAACTGGAGTAAATTTTGAGGAGATGCCAATTAAAAGCACCTTTGTTATCACAGCTGTTGGGAAGAGGTCTAAAGTAATTTCTAAGCAAGTTTTAGTAGACATTAAAATTAATAATCATGTAGAGAAGCAGATTTGCCTTGTAATTCCAAATTTAGTATTCAGTGTTATCTTGGGTTCAAAGTGGCTAAGTAGAGTGTCTGGTAACTTATGTTATGATGTAGGGAGTTTGAAATTTAAATGGGGAGATTCTGAAGTAGAAGTAGCGTTCAATGACCATATTCAGAGGAGTAGTATTGTAGGTGTGATTTGTACTTTAAATGAGATATCGCCAGCCGTAGAGCGGGGTTCTCCATGTTTTGTGGGCAGTGTGATTACGAACGGTAGTCTAAAGGACTCGTTACGTGATGCTGCATTTCAGGGAAATATAGAGGTGGAATAATGTGTTCGGCTCTATGATGTGTTATGGTGTAATAGGAGAGTTTTTGAGGATCGCATTGCTATGGCCAATTGCTATACACATTCATTGAACGTTATTGATAGGTCAGTATTCACAGGACATAGATATCCTGTACCTTTCGCTTATCAGAGTGCAGTTGAGGCACAAATTAATCAGATGCTTGAAGATGGGATTATTGAGCACTCTAACAGTCCATATGTTAATTCTTTGATCACGGTACCAAAGACCGACGGCACGGTTCGTATTTGTTTAGACGCTCGTTTGGTTAACAGTAGTATTAGTTCAGATCAGCTGAAATCTATGTCAATAGAGGAATTAATGCAAACATTTGAGGGGAAGAAGTATTTCACTTGTGTATATTTGAGTTCCAGTTTTTGGCAAGTGCCACTTATGTACGAAGATAGACCATTTACAGCTTTTAGTCATAAATATAACCTTTATCAATTTTGTAGAACACCTTATGGGTTAAAGAGTAGTTCAGCAGCTTTAATTAGGGCTTTAAACATCGCATTAGGGGATGACACAGGAGAGTTTGTAACCGTTTACATAGATGAAATGGTAATTAGTTCACCCAGTTTTGAGGAGCATCTACGTCATTTAAATATAGTTTTTCAGAAGTTAGATCAGGCAGGGTTCACTTTGAAGCTGTCTAAGTCGTCATTCTGTCAGTCAGAAGTGACATTTTTAGGTCATAGAGTGTCTAGTAGAGGTGTGACACCAGAGGAAAGTAGGGTTAGCATGTGTGGACAGTAGCAACAGGGCATCATTACAGACACTGAGAAATATGCTAGTAGAGCAACGTGATGACGTTCATTTAAAGGGTGCCACTTGCAAGGTTGGAAGCAGGTGACACAGAAACATTTATAGTTTCCAAACGTATTGGGAGAACAGCATATGTGCTGGAGAATAGTGAGGGAAACAGATTATACGGAACGTATAATATACATAGTCTACGAAAATATGTGTCATAAAGTGAGTGTGTTTAGCTGGCGAGCCAGCCTATCAAATGAGTAAGTTTGGTGTTTGGTGCGTGGAAGATCTGGTCTTCAAGGCAGGCGTATCAGAAGTCGCACAGGGGGGTAGTAGGTAAGTAAATGAGAGTTTTTAAGGTACAGGGAAATATGACGGGATTGTCGGATGCTCTTGAGCACTAAAATGTCTCGATACACCAAGGCCAGAATTTGGTAGCGCTGGTGAATTCCCATTTGCCTCCAAGAGATGGGTGAGCGCTTGAACAGGGTATTTTTGCTTAAGGCGTCCACGAGGCAAAAGATGGGCCATCAGAATGCGAGACAGTCCTTCATGAAACTCATACATAACGGCACACGTGATTTCTGTTTACGGCCTCGCCATGTAAGATTTTTAAGTGAGTAATATAAGGTAATTTGTACAATGGTATTATTTGTGTGAGGAGAACGGGTCTGTGTTGAGAACTAGTATTAAGTAGAATATGGTCTACGGGAACTTAACAAGACAGGGCGATTACGGCACAGAAATATTTGGTGTTATATGTAATGCGCATTTACTGTTTTTTTTTTTCAGAAGTCAATATTAATTTAATCTACTTTAAAGAGAGATTAAGTATTATGGTCACGAGGCGCTGCCACAATAGTATGATCGTGTGCTCAGTGATAAGTGAGATTAAATTTCACCATAAGGAAGGGACCTCCAGTGAAATTAGGAAGTTCTATGGTGATATAAATATATCAGAACACCTTCAATGCGTGTGATATGACATCATAAATACATAGTGCTCACACAGTAATTATGTCTATTTTTCCAACATAGAGAAATTTGAGAGGCGGAAATATCCGTGGAACACTATTCTATATGTAAAACATTGGACTGGTTGCAAAGTGCAATCCATAGTGACAACAAACTTCGACGCAAAGTGCGTGAAGAAAAATTATGAGTGTATATATCTGTAATTTAGGGTGATTTCATTTATGTAATATGTATTTTGGATGGGGATTATTAACGTGTCTGGGATAATCGGATAATGGACCGTCGTCACGGTAAATCATCCGATGATCCGAGGCGAATATGTAACGTGTTTTTCGAGGGGTTTTCATGCCACTGACATAAGTCAGTAGGAAGCCATTCTCTATTTATTTACGCGGAAAATTGTTCAGCCAAGATAATTTTTCATGTTAATGTATTATTATTATTAATTTATTATAATTATTATTAAGATATTTTCGGAGCATTTTATAAAAATTATAAGCATACAGATAGGTTTTCTATGTCTTAGAAAACGCTATCAAGCAAATTATTACGAACGACAATATCATAGAAAATTATGTGATTACGGAATTTAACGGAGTTTCGTCAGTTAGGGTATATTGAGAGACATGAGTCACTGGGAATTCAAGTACAGGCTTAATCTTGTCGGGAAGCATGACGCAATCCTGCGTTGCAGCTTAACGAAAAGGCGGCTGTATGGAACGGAATACGACTTCGCCCTCCAGCCGAGTGTAATGAGCCAGAGTGGGGATGTAGCGCATGGGGAGAGCCAATCAGTGAAGACCACGCAAGCTAGAAGTCGGGACTGGAGTGGGGATGCGACGGGTGCATATATCGTTCAGCGCGCCGTGGAACGAGGACTATCTGTGTAGAACTTAACGAGTACGGTTGCACGCGGGAGTCGCTCCGATGTTCCGTGGATTGGAGGACTAACTTTTGTAAAACTTAACCAGTGTGGTTGTACGAGTGTTTGGGTCCGATGTACGGACCATAGAATTATCTAATCTACCAGTATATCATCAAATATCGACAAAGATGACGACGTCCAGGAGACTGTGGGAAGCACACAGCATCATCCAGTACGAGGGAAAGGCTTCGGCCATTTCCAGTGGTAAGCGCGGATGACGCAGAAATACGCAATCTCTCATTTCTCTTTGTTTTATATTTCATATTTCAGTAACTTCATAGCTTGGGAATAAGAGTAAAATCAATAATTTATCAGACTCCGTTTTCACGTAATTTTCTATCGGTAATATTAAAATCGCAACGCTCCAATTTAAATTTTAAACTTATTATTATTATTAATTTTGCTATTCTTGTTTTATATAATAAATTCATTTCTTTTACAATGCAATCTTTGCTTTCAGTAGGTAGCATTAGATATAGACCAATTCCTTCTCCTGATACAATTGTTTGTTGGGTTAATGATCAAATCATACCACGATCTGAGTGAATAGAGTCTTGAAGGTGTTCTGCCAGAGCTAGACGTTGTTAAATACAAATTTAGATTTCAACATTGCGTTGAGGTCTTGGCGCCCATTAAAACAACATAGCTTAGGCAAAGGTAAACAGTTACAGTTATCACCCAACAGTTAGGGTTAATTAACTGCTACACTTGTCGCTCAACGTGAGGGCCCAAAAACTATTACAACTATAATGTGTAATATCCGACATCGCACAATTATTCCCACTCTTATGATGTTGCTACCTCAAGAGTCAAGGAACGAATGCGGCATTCAACGTTTCCTGGGTGAACCGTTTATCCTCCTGCCCACCGTTATCGTTAGTTTGTGTGCAGGTGACCTCGTCAGGTCCGAACACTTTCCAACTGTAGCAGCAGAGTATCAAGATTTAAGTGCAAGAACAGAGTAACAAAAAGGCAGTGCGAGAGTAGAAATATCAAGTAGGCAGTGAAGAAAAAAAAAGAGAGAGCTTGGAATTGTTATGTATTATGAGTGTGTTAAAAAATAGAAATATTTGTGTGTTGATGAATGTCATGAATAGTAAAAACGGTAACACAACCAATACCCATAGCATGAGACACTATTTGCGGGGTACGGAGTGGTCTGATGGTTCACTGGCGTGCAATGAACGGAACAGACTGGGCCTTCAGTGTATAAACGTATACATATAATAGAGTACACCTGACCATGTATAATACCAATGTATTTGCAATGCCCCGACAAATGTAATGTCACAAACGTTCACCCCCATACGATGATTTCAGAATCCCTTTTCCCTCTCACAAAACCACGTTATTACAATTGACTGCAAAATGAGCATTTTTCACGACACCTACAGTTGCACGAATTGCCTATGTTAAAAAAAAAAAAAAAGAGACTCACCGGTGGGATTCGAACCAGTGATCCCACGCTTACAAAGCAGGACCCTAACCGCCGAACCATGCGCTCCTGGGCTTGATGTTAACGTACAGCGCACATGAACGCGCTACAGCAATTACGAATAATTAATAATTAATTTCTCGGAATCGGCTGAGAAGCGCACCTTACTACTTTCACCTGGTATACGCCTAGTCATGCCCTACACGTGTACTAAAGATGGTTCGAATCGGTGACCCATACATCATATCCTCCCCTTGTAAGTCGTTTTTGAAAGCCTATATCTGTAGCGTGGCGCTCTATGGAAGTGAAACATAGACTATTGGTGCAGTAGAAAAGAGGAGAATAGAAGCATTTGAAATGTGGTGTTACAGGAGAATGTTGAAGATCAGATAGGTGGATCGAGTAGCAAATGAAGAGGTATTAAGACGAGTGGGAGAGGAGAGATGTTGTAGCGACTGCTAATGAAGAGAAGAAATAGGTTGGTAGGACACGAACTAAGACACACAGGGATAGCAAACTTAGTAATGGAAGGAAGGATCGAGGACAAGAACTGTAGGGGTAGACCAAGGTTAAAATATGTTAAACAAATTGCCTAGGATGTAGAGTGTGGTAGCTATGTAGAGATAAAACAATTAGCTCAGGAAGGGAGGCATGGAGTGCTGCATCTATTTTAGTATTTGAAAGGTTCATTCTGGTTCCGTATTGATGAAACAATTAGTAATAATAATTGTGGCAAAAGTTCCGCCTAATCAATACCTTTATTTGGATAAATGATCACTTTGTGGTCATTGAGTACATGTTTAGAGGCCTAATTGTTTTTGGCCCCTTCATCAGCCGATATAGATTTAAATATCAAGGAAAACAGGTGGTTGGATAGCTTAACACCAATAAACATTCCCATCAATAACCCCATTAAGGTGCACCATAATGGAAGGTGGAAGATGCTTATCCCAAAGATTCATAAGGAAATAAAATAAATAAATAAAGAAAGAAAGAAAGAAAGAAAGAAAGAAAGAAAGAAAGAAATGGTTGAAAATTGAAAACCAAAACACAATGTGAACAAACTCTAAAATGTCACCCTCTCTTGCATCTAACCAGACAAAAGACTGAAGACTCTAACAATAAGAAGTCAATAAAATAAGTCAAAAGTCAAACCAAACAAACAAACAAACAAACAAACAAACAAAAAACTGAAAAACCGCTATGGTGGATAAGACAAGTTTTATATGAATCACCTCCCATTATCCCTAGCTTTGTCATAGTGTCACTAAATGCACCGGCGTATTTGTTTTCTATCTATTACTATCACCAGAGAACTTCTGTGGTGTTAAAAAAACATGAAGAAAATCATTACTATTTACAGAAGTGATAACTTGGTGATAACTGTTAAATTTAAAATGACTTAAATTGCCTTGTTTAACGAGATAATGCTCTCACTTCAGATGACTAGAAATTATAACTGAAACTTATTCACTTATTAACTTCCCATTCTATAGTTAACATTTCATTTCCTTGAAGAGGAGTACGGCCGACTGTGAATGATATTGAAGTAATTTCTTCCATATGACGGCAAAATAACTAAGAGACATCCTGAGGACAACCTACTGAAATACAACTGCCACCCCGAGCATCTGGGAGCAACTCGTGACAGAACAACAAAATCTTTCAACCAACATTCCTGAAAACCTCGAGACACAGAATAACATCCTCTGGAAGCTTTATGGTACCACTCGGTTTGCACAGAGTTTTCCTCTTGTCTCAATTCATGGCGCTTCTCGGCGAGGGTAATTTATTGGGGGTAAAATGTTGATAAATTTAAATACTTCGGATTATAATTTCCTTCAGTTCATCATTAAAGTTAAGGGAGGAGAGACCGAGGAAGGAGAGGATAAAGAACCCATGCGAATGGTATGGAATCAACACTCTTGCATTATTCCCAGTCCCTGATGATAAGTGGTTGGTTCCTTAGTTTAGGGGCTGCAACAACGCGGTCATGTAGCCCCGTGTACTTTGGGTGTGTGTAGAATCTGTCTAATAACCAGTGTTAATTGTGATGGCTGTATTAGTGTGTGTAATCTGTTTTTAATTCAAATAAGGACTGCAGACGATAATTTCAATTAGTTCCTACTTTCTCTACCAAATGCTACCGTCAAAGATACCTGGCTGTGAACTTGGCTACTTGATGGCATCGCAACCAGCGCCTGGTGATGAACGTTGGAACTTAAGAGCATTAATCAAACCCAGGGGCGTATTCTTAGGGCTACCGGGGCTACCGGCGGTAGCCCAAGAAAATTACTTTAAAAATAAATAACACTTAATTACAGTTTCAAGAAAGCATTCAAACAATCGTAACTTTCATGCGCATTCTTCTTTATCGAAATAAATAATGGTTAGTGGGTAGTCAACGCAGCAACGCAGTAGAAACCGACCAAGAAAGCGGCAGCCTTACGCCGCTCTCCCCATCTCTCCGCACCCACCCTTGTTCCGTGCAGGCACAGCGCTCATAGCGAGCGAGTTGCTGCTACAGCCAGGGGTTTCTTTGACGTTAAAAGCGTGTAAAGCAACAAATAGCCTACAATAAATATACATTATCCTGCGCATAATCACGAATATGTTTTAGAAGTTGTAGTATTTTCGATGTGTGATTTATTTAAGTGTATGCATGCTGAAGAATCTTTATATAGTGTTTTGTTTTAACTGTGCCAGTTGTGATTTTGTAAGAAGATTATGGAACAAACACCTGCGGGGGCTTAAAATGCCAGTGACTGTATAATAGAGAGTTTGTTAGAAGTTTCTTTCAGTCGTCGTCCATACAGTGAGAAAGTTCATATTATACACGTGACAAGGCCAACACCTGAACTGCAATTGTGTGGCGATGTATACCCGTCATTTCACATCATCTACATATGCTAGGCGGAATAGGTTATCTGGGAGTTCTAAACTGGCTTAATATTGTATTGCTGGCCGTGTTTGTTATTTAGTCGTGAAGTTAATGTATGGTCAAATGAAGGGTTTTCAAATATGAACTCTTTTCGCACGGCAGTTCAAAAGCATGTCTTGTGTAATACTAGCTCAGTGGTAGCCCAGATCTTCAGACCAGTATACGCCACTGATCAAACCTATCCTACAAATTTTGCTTCACACAAGTGTAATTAGTGGAAGGTTCTTTTACATGCCATACATCTATGGCATGGGCCCGCCTGCTTTACTTACCCTCCGAAGGAAGGCATACTGAGGAATTTTTAACGCTCTTAAAAAATCCGACGACTTCGGCCGGGTTTGAACCCGCGATCTTGGGCATAGAAGCTCGGAATGGTACCAACTATGCCACCGAAGCCGCCGAAGATAAGTGAGAAATCACTCTGATGACAGCCAACATTCATTGAGGATATGGCACAAGAAGAAGAAGAAGAAGAAGAAGAAGAAGGAAAGGAGGAGAAGAAGAAGAAGAAGAAGAAGAAAATGAGAAGGAGGAGAAGAAGAAGGATGAAAAAAGGAGACGGAGGAAGAAGGAAAAAGGAGGAGAAAAAAAGAAGAAGGAGAAGGAAGAGATGAAGAAGGAGAAGGGGGAGAAGGAAGAGATGAAGAAGGAGAAGGGAAATAAGGAGGAGAACGAGAAGGGGAAGTAAAGCCAGCGGACCCATGCCATAGATTTATGGCATGTAAAAGAACCTTCCACTAATTACACTTGTGTGAAGCAAAATTTGTAGGTTAGGTTTGATTAATGTTCTTAAGTTCCAACGTTCATCACCAGGCGCTGGTTGCGATGCCATCTAGTAGCCAAGTTCACAGCTAGGTATCGTTGACGGTAGCATTTGGTAGAGAAAGTAGGAACTACTTGAAATTATCGTCTGCAGTCCTTACTTGAATTAAAACAGATAACACACACTAATACAGTCATCACAATTAACACCGGTTATCAGACAGATTCTACACACACACAAAGGGAGGAGGAGGAGAAGGGGGAGGAAGGAGAAGTGAGAAGGGGAAGAAGAAGAATTGTTAATTAATTCTAATTGCCCGCAAGGTTACTATAACCACTTTAACTTCAGCGTAAGTACAGTAGACGTAAAATTCCTGAGTTTGGTACAAGGTATCTCTTCCTAGCCTTATCTCACTCCAGAGCTTTACATCTCTTAGACAACGATTGAAATTTCTATTGTTATTAAAGGTGGTTCATTGATTTGACATAATATGTTTCCATAGAAATGTATTATATGAAATTGTTCTTGTGAGCTCCATGTTTTAAACTTGGATTTTTTTATTATAAACTCGCATTAAAAATTATTTATCTGTATTTTGCTATGAATATTTCTCCAATAAACATACTATTATGATAATAGTTTAATTTTTCCACGCATGAACAGCTGAAAGAAATGATGACTACAGTACGTGCTGTACTAACTTTTATTACATTTTGAAGGCATACTCAGATAAAACCCATGTCTGAACAAGGAAGTACTGAAGTTATGGAGATGTTAAGTGATGAAACCTTTAGCATATTCAACGAGCAATATGTTAGAATTAAAGATATTCTGAAAAGTGACAAATTTATGACCGAAACTGAACCAGCGTGGAATGAGAGCGAAAGTAAATCTTTTCTCGATTCAACAATATTAGATTTAAACAATCTCATTAACGCTGCTAATATTTTCCATCCTAATTACTTCCGACTTCTTGGAATGAAATGCACCATTATTCACGAAGAAGTCAAAATTTTACTACATATTGGAGAATTTGAAGAAGCACTTAAGGCGTTAAGCTCAGCTTTAGAATGGGTGAAGGAATATGCCTTACAACCAGAGTTAACATTTTTGGCTCTGAGACTTTCGAATCACTATGCTTTTGTTCTTTCAAAACAAGAAGATTTGAACAAGTCACAAGAAATACTAGAACAAGCAGAAAAAATGTATGATGATTTCAAAAATGAGAATAACTCATCCAACCTGTTCTCTGCAGAAGACTTATTTCACCCTAGCGCTGTGGTAACACCTAAGAAGGAGACGGCAGAGAAGTTGGAGAAGTTGATGACGAACAACTATCAATTGTTGTCCTATATCTACAACAAGGAAGAGAAGTATGATAAGTATGCTCTGATGCAGCACACGGTTCTCAGAAGACAGTTGGAGTTCAAATCTGGAGACCCCGTGGGATGGGCCGGCAGAACTGCCCGGCTAGCAGCCTACTTCATCGCCAAGAGCCGCTTCAGGTCAGTATGAACAGCAAGAGCACTTCTCCACTGCTTGTTCCGAAATCTCAGCTCTGAGTGTGGCCCCCCAGAGTGTGTTTTTTCAACCTTTTCTTCTTTCTTTTTTCTTTTCACATTTGTACTTCCTTTTTAATTTCAAAACCCCAGACAAATCCTAAAGTGTGTCCACAGTTCATCTTTTGTATTTAAAGCCCTGCGAGGATGCGATAACCGCGGATAGGTTTGCCAGATTTCAATAATGGAAAAACGGAACATACGTCCCAAAACATTTTTTTTTAAATCAAGGTTGTTAAATGCTGTAATATAATACACATATGTATTAAATAATAATGATCGTGCGGCCTCCGGAGAGGCCGAGTGCAGGTTTTGTAATTGACGCCCGTGGGCGACTTGCACGCTGTATTGAGGATAAAGTGATGAAGACGTCACATACACCCAGTCCCCGAGCAACGGGAATTAACCCCAGGAGATTAAAATCCCTGATGATTAGGCCAGGAATCGAACCCGGGGCACTTCGGGCCAAAGCCTAGTGCGCTAACCATTTAGCCACGGAGCCGGACATGTATTAAATAAGCATTACATAATCAAATACACAAAATTAAAACTAGATATTGCTGACATATCATACAGGCCTATGACACCAGCAACTTACGAATGCTTTTCATCTAAACGACCCTTTGCAAGGATATTTTATTTGTAAGAACCTTCTGATAAAATTCACTACAATTTTCGTCATAATTGAAATATGAGAACAATTCTTGTTTTATCAAACCAATGGAGCTTCTGTTTCTATCATCTCTCCATTTGATATTCATGACAGAAAAAAACTCTCTCCGTAAAAGCATTGGAGGTGAAAATGCTGAGTATTAACTTCATAAAAACTAAGATATTTCTTAGTTTTGTTGCCCCTATAACATGTACCCATCTATCTGACACAGACATAGAAATCATTTTCACTTTCAAACTTGCACCTGTATCACCAGAAAACAAAGCTATATATTACAATCAATCCTGAAGCGGGGCATTTGTAAATTGGTGAGAAATTTAATATATTATCAAATTAACTAAAAAACGGAATATTTGGCGTTCCGTTAAAGATTGAAACGGAACGCGGAACAAAACAAGAAAAAACAGAATTGTTCCGGGAAAAACGGAACGTCTGGCAACCCTACCCGCGGATATCTGCAAAATGTTTGGCCATGCGGATATAGTTTGCATGGTTGTGCGGATAGAGAATAAGCTACGGATAATGTTTGGGGTAAATTTGCGGATAGTTTTTAGAATACAATCCGAACTTGTTTAATAACATTACCAGGACCCGGATAAGCCTCCGTGGCTTAGGCGGAAGCACGCCGGCCCCTCACCGCTGGGTCCGTGGTTCAAATCCCGGTCACTCCATGTGAGATCTGTGCTGGACAAAACGGAGGCAGACAAGTTTTTCTCCGGATACTCCGGTTTTCCCTGTCAAAATTTCATTCCAGCAACACTCTCCACTATCATTTCATTTCATCTGTCATTCATTTAATCATTGCCCCAGAGGAGTGCGTCAGGCCTCGGCACAGTTCATATCCTCGCCGCTTGATGGAGGCTTCATTCATTCCATTCCTGACCCGTTCGGAGACTGGAAGCATGCTGTGGATTTTTTTTTTCTCATTCAAATTATGTCATGAAGCATGATTACCACTCCGAACATTCATTTGACATACAAAGCCTAAGTGAACGATTTTTCCCTCAAATGTCTAAATATGTTGCTTTAGTAATTTATGCTTCATCTAATTAAAAATACTATTTTAATGCCAGTAGATTCGAATAACAAAGCTGCAAATGGGGAAAAAAGTCGCGCGGATGCGGGGCGGATGCGGATAACGTTCTGTTTATCCGCGCAGGGCTCTACTGATACTGACCAATGAACGAAAAGCAACATTTTAACCGAATGTGTGGATCTTATTGATATACGAAGAAACCTTGGTCTGCATGATTATTCTTCTGGTGCCATCTCTGTTCAACGAAGGTTGGCGATCATCCTGCCAATGAGAGATTCATCGTTTGCTGCACAAAATAGAGAACATGTATCAAAGATCCCTGGAATAACGTTGGAAGCACCATATTTTGTCAAGGCGATGTTTAATTTCTTTGTTTTACATTTATTTTGGGTAGATTAGCATAATTATACTGTGTTTAAACAGCCAGTGTCCCTATGATGATGACAGCAATTGCTTTGACATATACAACTTTGATGTTTCTACAGTGGAAAGTGCTGAGATTCTATGCCCAAGAGCGCGGGTTCAAATCTGGCCGAAGTCGTTGGATTTTTAAGAGCGTTATAAATCCCTCAGTATGCCTTCCTTCGGAGGGGAAGTAAAGCCGGCGGTCCCATGTGATAGATTTATGGCATGTTAAAGAACCTTCCACTAATTACACCTGTGTGAAGCTAAATTGTATTGGTTAAGAATGTAAACAACGCTCTTAGGTTCCCACGTTCGTTACCGAGAGCCAACTGCGGTGGCGTCTGATAGCTAAGTTCTGACCTAGTAGTCGTTGACGGTGGCGTTTGGCGGCAAAAGTAGGAACTATTTGAAAAATTCAAAAGTCTGCATTTCTTACTTGAATTAAAAAACAGATAACACACACTAATACAGTCATCACAGTTAACACCGTTTATCAGATAGATTCTACACACACCCAAAGTACACGGGGCTACATGACTGCGTTGTCGCAGCCCCTTAACTTAAGAACCAACCAACCAACCTACAGTGGAAAGGTGCTAAGTTGGACAGCAGATCTTTCTAAGTTAGATCGTGTTTCCAATGACAGCGTCAGGAAACGGTTTGGTGTTGCACCGATCCGAGGCAAAGTGCGTAAAGGCCGTTTGCGCTGGTTTGTACATGTTTTATGGGCAGGAGGTGAAACGATTGCCAAGGAGGGATACACACTTGAAGTCGTAGGCAATAGACCAAAAGGACGACCTCTGCAACGTTGGTGTGACACGCTGCATAAAGACCTGACAACTGTTAATCTCCATGCTGATGCGGCCTCAGACAGAGCAAAATGGAGACAACGGATCTATGTAGTGGACCCTGCAGCCACGCGGAACAAACGCTGAAGGAGAAGAAGAAGAAGAAGAAGAAGTTCCACAGTATTTCTTCATTTCTCAACATTTTATAAGGTGGCGCTTACATCATTATTCCAGGAAACTCTTCAATTGGGCAACTCATGCATTGTAGTTCCACTTTATGGTCACTAGGCAGCAAGGTCTCGCCTCAGATCCCGCAAGAGTTTCCTTGCTAGGACTCTGCCGCTGGAAAGAACACCAAAGACAACTCGTCTTAACAGATGGAGGAACTCACTGCCCACAGACATGTCACCAAAAGAAGAACTGGCTCCTGGCACCGACCTACCTTATCCTGTGTGCAGGTCCCTCAACCGCTTAAGAGTGGGTGTCCCTCGAAGCAAGACCAACCTGCAAACACCTCTTGTGAATGTGGAGCTGAACAAGACCCAAGCCACCTACTTATCTGCCCCCTCCTGGACAACCCATGCACAATAGAAGATGTTTTTAGAGGAAGCAACAAGGCCATCGTAGCTGCAGTTTTTTGGAAATGCTAACCGGACGCGGAAATGAATGATGAGCATTTGTAGTCCTATCCATCCACGAGATATGGAGCATACAGCGATAGGTCCACATTTCAAAAGCCTCTAATTGTTTACACAAGTTGGAAGTGAGTGCCCATCCTCCCAAAACGTAAAAGAGTTCTCAATTTGTTGAAGGTGTACCGTGCTTATTCAATATTACCAGGTACTCACGGCTTCGCACGCGATGAAGACAATGGGGATGATGCATTATTGCTGGCAATTGGTCTATTCTACCACAGCAATCTTGGCTGGGTGGGTCCATTTCAATTTGGAAAATTCTGATGCCTACAGTATAATAGTAAGAGCCGCAAAATGGGAATTCCATACAGTTGGGAAAGTTGAGTTGTTATCGTATGTGAACAAATTTTAAAATTATGTTTTTGGTTTTGGCATGTTTTGCTGAGACATAACGATTTTGTTGTCTGGATACTCGTGATCACGCCACATACAGTTGTCCATGGGAAAAGTGGTTTTGTCTAAATGTACACCTGCTGCTGTTAAGTTTGTGTGATTGCGCTTTGTAAATAGATATTGCGAATATTGTTTGAAGAGGGAACTGCACTCTTGCACACTGGAAAGGCAAATCTATCAGAATATGGGGAATTAAAAGTATTTTCCTTAAGCTATTCAGGGTGTAATTTTCCCACAATTATTGATGATTTGAACGTCAACATCTCGCTATTAATAGGCCTATAGTAAGATATCTCTCACCTTGGCCGCTGATGTACATTATGCAACCTCTTCCAGCGTTATATCCCAGGGATTGAAATTCTCCAACAACCCTTTTGCCTCACATGCCTCTCTAAATATTGAAATTCCCTGATTATTGTGTTTTCAGAGGTCTTTGAAAGAGGTTGCCCTCGCACATGGTGTAGATGCATTGTCAAAAAAAAAACCACGTTACGAACATGGACCGTGTAACCTGTACCGAAAGCTTCTGCAGATTTAACACCAGACCAATTCTGAACAATAGTTCTTTGAACTCATTTTCACCAATATTTTATTGTATTGTTCTATGTGCAATATCTCTGTACCTCAACATACAGAAGAGTGCTTTAAAAGCATGTCTTGTGTACATTTTGGAAAAGGTGGTGAGTGTGGATTTTGGCGAAGTGGAAATAATTTTCAGAAAAATAGACTGGTTCACAATTCTGTAAGTGCACACTGAAGTATGTGTCGGCGGGATGCCTTTAGTGTTACGGAAACGCTAATAGCCACCACATAGCTTCGTTGCTAATGACATAAAGACCAAACTGATATGTTTGAACTTAACTATACGGGATTGGTGAGCCCTGTGTTTATGAAATTGAACGTAGGCCTAGCTTGATCGATACCTTTATTTATTTATATAGCTTGCCACGGTGGGTGAGTGGATAGCATGTCGGTCTACTAACCCCAAGATTGCAGGTTCGCTCCTGGCCGTGGTAAGTGATTTTTGAAAGGCGGCAAAAATATGACATGCATGTCATACGATGTTGGCATGTCAAAGAACCATTTGAATTCAGTAGGCCGTGTTCATAATGGCAAAATTAATCCAGGGAGTTTCCGTCAACACAAAGTTCCTCATTTCTCTACTAGAAAGCGCTATAGTGTTCAAGGAGCTTAGATATCTAACCTCCTTGACTTTCATAGTGATTCAAGGAACAACGAAATTCGACATGCAAGCTACCCTCTGGGTGTCAAATTACAAAGCTTGCACCCGGCACCCGAGGCCATACGATATTATTATTATTATTATTATTATTATTATTATTTATATATTTTAAAGGGCCTAAATATAGGGAATGCAGTGGGCTGTCCGAAATTTCAAGTGGGCAGAGTTACTCGTCTGGTTCCAATGTAAATTTTGGTACAGATCGGTGAAACGGTGTATATTTGTTCCAAAGGGCCTAAAAGCAGGGAATGGAGAGGGCTGTCTGAAATATCAAGTGAACAGTGCTACAGCAGGAATCCAAAGGCTAAGTACGTAAAATTTGGTTTAGATTGGTGAAATGGTGTACATTTGAGCCAAAGGGCCTAAATGTGGAGAATGGAGAGGGCTGTCTGAAATTTCAATTGAACATTGTTACTCGCAGGAATCCACAGGGTCATCATCATCATCTTGAGCAGTCCACAGGGTAAGTACGTAACATTTGGTTCAGATTGGTGAAATGGTGTAGATTTGTGCCAAAGGGCCAAAATGTAGGGAATGCCGCGGGCTGTACGAAATTTCAAGTGGACAGTGTTACTCGTCAGGTTCCGAAATGTAAGTACGTACATTTTGGTCCAGATCGATGAAACGGTGTAGATTTGTGCCAAAGGGCCCAACTACATACATTGAGCTTTATACTGTATATAGATGAAAGGCAGCCTATATTATGTTAATCCAGGGTATAAGCTATCTTCATTTCAAATTTCATCTCATTCGTGGGGATCAATAAAAATTTCCTCACCCTCTATTCAGTGTCGTTCTTGTCCTCAGACTATGCCTGCTGCTATCTGTTAGAGATGAAAGGAACCAGGAGGTCTTGGAAATGAGGTGATACCATTGAACTGTAGGTATTAGAGTTCAATGGGTGATACATGCTTCAGTACGACCTGCTGGGATTCAAGGTGGTGCTTTGCGGATGTAGGACTAGCAGGAGTACAAACTACACCTTCTGTGTATTACCTCGCGGACAAGAGGAAAACTGAGCGCTCAAACCAGAAGAAATGCGGTAACAAACTAAGGGAAAAGAGACTAATTTAAGAGGAATTTTGGGCACTGAAGCACTGCTTCCCTTGCTTCATCCCAATGCATGCCACTGCATCCTACTATCCTTGCACTGAAAATATTCACAGACCTATATAACCCCACTTTTCTTGCGATTTCAGAGATGCAAGACACCATCTAGCAGCAGCAACTCAAGTTCTGAAGGACTATGACATAGAGCTGAACAACAGCACGTCTGGAAACACATCACCTGGGAGGTACTAGTCTGTTATTTGTCAAGCCCTCTCTTTTTCTTTCCCCACAAAATGGGGTCTGCTGTTTGATATATCTTCGTCTATGACCCGTCTTGAGAACAGAGTCCTAATCATGCATGTCTTCCATGAAGTAGTCCATCCACCACGTTGGTGGTCTGCCCTGTGGCCGGTGTCCTCCTGGGTCAAATTGGAGGAGTTTTCACGGCTTTGCTGAACATGACTATAACACAGAAGTCATGCCTTCCTCGTATTCTGTCAGTGGCTTGCTGACCCAATGCCCAATAATCTGAGAGCGATCAAGGGAACTACTCGCATGAGGCGGAACTCATGGAGAGAGTCCGTAATTGTGTGTAGGTCATGCAAGATCCACCCACTCGTACTTAATAAGAAGGGAAGACCCCCCATTTTGTACCAGTGGCGCGGTATTCACCATAACTAACCCCGTGGCACTACAGCCCATGAAGGGCCTAGGCCTACCAAGCGACCGCTGCCCAGCCATTTGGCCTGCCCGTATTCACCATGGCCCACATTTTAACCGAGTGCGTGCATCTTGCTGACTTAAGAAAGAACCTTGGTTTGCAGATGACACTCAAATTTATATTGGCCAATGACGTGGTGACTGCTGATCTCGTCATCCGCTTTATAAGTGAGAGTGGGTTAGGGCCAGCAATCTAAATTTACAAGTGATCATTGACTCAAAGATTGTGTTCTTTCTTGAATGATGAGTTTTTTGTAATCCGTAATTATTTGTTTATAATTATACTTATTACTGTGGTTTTATATAATTTTTTGTTTTATTAATTTTCAGTCTTTTCATATTTAGGTGTCCACCGTTAAATTCTTAATTTCCTTCAAAATTTGTATACTTTAAACATTTCTGAAAGAAGCGCGGCTTATTCTTGTGGAGCCTGAACACGGTCAGATATAACGAAAATAAATTCAATGCTTGAAGTAAAACAACAGAGAGACTAAAAGAAGAGTGGCTAAAGAACTGAAAACCAAGTACAGTGAAACCTCTGTATAATGGGCATCCTTGGGACCGTAAATACTGTCCGCTAAAGAGGGGTGTCCACTATAGAGAGGGTTAGAGAAAATGATCGCAATTAGGCACATGTACTTGTGCAGTTTGTGTACTTACATGAAAACGTAGGGTTACGTGCGGTAAACAGTCCAGTTTCGTCCGCATTTAAAATGTTTTCCAGCGAATAGCCGTCAGTGATGGAAGGCAATTTTTCTTCCCAGATTGAAACATTATCCATATAAACAGTGGAGGATTCTCCGCAAAATTGCTCTAAATTATATATCGTGGAGCTTTCTAAAATTCTCGAGCCAGCCGTTCGAGGCTTCGAAATCTCCGATACCTAAGTCTGCCGCGAAATCCAATGCTTTGGCTTGTATCATTGATCTGGACTCAGGGACGTTATGACTTCTTATTTTGCTGAACCACCCTATCACTGACTTATCAATATCAGCACCAGTACCACTTTGAAACCGTCTAATTTGCAGCTCATTACCATTAAGACGCCATACCTTAATTATCTCTTCTTGTTTTTTCACAATTTCTGCTGCCTGTGTCTTTCCAATCTTAAACACTCAGATGGTTTCCGTACACCACATTTCTCACGTTAGTTATAATCTACGATGTCTACTTTCTCCTTTAAAGTTAAATTTTTACGAGGAGCCATTTCAAAAGCACTCACTTGCTACTGTAACGCACAGGTCCTACAATAGATTTAAGAAGTTTCACGGTAAAACTGACCAGATAGTGAAAGTATGAATTCCATTATCCCGAACAATTCAAGTTCAAGAGAACAATGAAAGGGATACTTTAGGCCTAGGTTTATTTTTAGAGCAGTGTAGAAGATAGGGGATGGGAAGGTCAGTGCTAACTGGCTTTCAGGAAGCACAGGATGTGTCGAAAGTACATTAACACAACAGAGTGTTCATACAAGACTAATAGACCAACAGAGATGCGATTTCTTTTCAAAACAAGTGTCCACATAAGAGAGATTAGTTAAGTTAGTTATTGTTGGTATATTGGCTTTCACTCAGCAATTCTTCTAGGTTTGTGCCGTGTCTTGTGTGGGGTTTTGCCTAGGACACCAAGCTGGCTCATCGGCGGGCTCTTGGTGTCCCCGCCCGGACCCCCACAGGAGTGACGAACTGCGCGCCACCTCCCTTTATATTAGGTGCAACTGCACCACTTGACTGCGAGAACTAAAAGCTCAAGCAGCCTTAACCTCCCTATGAAGGCTTCCTAATATAAAGGGAGGTGGCGCGCAGTTCGTCACTCCTGTGGGGGTCTGGGCGGAGACACCAAGAGCCCGCCGATGAGCCAGCTTGGTGTCCTAGGCAAAACCCCACACAAGACACGGCACAAACCTAAAAGAATTGCTGAGTTTTAATTCACCGGCCGTGAAAGCCAATATACCATATTTTTGGAAGCCTTCATAGGGAGGTTAAGACTGCTTGAGCTTTTAGTTCTCGCAGTCAAGTGGTGCAGTTGCACCTAATATAAAGGGAGGTGGCGCGCAGTTCGTCACTCCTGTGGGGGTCCGGGCGGGGACACCAAGAGCCCGCCGATGAGCCAGCTTGGTGTCCTAGGCGAAACCCCACACAAGACACGGCACAAACCTAGAAGAATTGCTGAGTTTTAGTTATTGTCGTTTTAAGGGGCAGTACTCATAAGAGAGAGATTAATTACTAATATACTTAATAGGGGTTTGGTCACGGACCTAGAAAATGGTCCGTTATGAAGGGGTGTCCGCCTTAGAGGAGTGTCCGTTAAGAGAAGTTTCACTGTAAACTGATTTTCAATATGGACATGCTAAATTCCATGAAGGTTTTTCTATGGGTTGCCACATGTTGAAAAAAGTGGAGGGGCCCGGAAGCCCTCGACCAAGGGCCCTCGATCACTCTCTACGGCCCTGGCTGCCTCTGCATTAACATGTAAGCAAGGATCAAGAACCCTAACTATTGCAACAAAACATAAAACATGGCTCCCTACTTGTCACTAGTGGGACTGTGTCACAAAAAGCGATAACACTCAGAAACCGAAGAGATTAAAGTCAAGAAACCCATCATGGAAGCTAGATGAGAAGCTCCTGGAAACACATTTTGATGCTGATGAGATCTGGCATGAAGAATGGACCTCTTCAAATCCAGACCGCCTGGGTTTAATCCGTCATCCTTGTAGAGCTTCTCCTGGTTTCCACTTACCGAGAGGGGAATGGACATCTCTAAACAGAATCAGGACACATCATGGCAGGTGTAAATTCTGCCTTCACAAGTGGAGAAGATCTGAAGACCTATTCTGCGACTGTGATAATGCGCCCCAGACCATCCAACACGTTGTTATGGACTGCACATAAAGAAGATTCAATGGATCTGTTCAAGAACTACATAGTGCCTCTACAGAGGCAGTGGACTGGCTGAAAAGTCTGGACATTACATTTTGAATGTTGACCTGTAAATAATTGTATATACGGCACTGTATAATTGTAAGATCTTCTTCTTCTCCTTGGTGGGTAACATGCATGTCTTCTTTCTCTGGCCTGTAGTTTCAAATGGCAATAAGTGTGCTTGCCTTTAATGCTGTCTATAAATTGAGTCCTTGGTCTTCCTCGACTCCTCTTTCCTTCTAACTTCCCTTCGAAGAATGTGGTGCACCAGTCAGAATGACGAATCAAATGGCCAACAAAACTATTCCTTCTTCTGTTTAAGGATTCAACCAAGGTACGTTTCTCCTTTGCTCTTTTGAGAACATTCTCATTCGTGACTTTATCAGTCCAAGGTATCTTTAGTAGTCGTCGCCAGCACCACATCTCGAATGCCCTAAGTTTTGATGCATCTGCTTGTCGCAGAGTCCATGTTTCAGAGCCATAACTTGCAATACTCCATACAAAACTTTTCACGAAGTGTTTTCGCACCTCTAAGTCAACAGTCTTGGACGTTAGTAAAGACTTCTTTTTTGCAAAGGCTTCTTTTGCCTGTGCGATTCGAGCAGTTACTTCTCTCGTACACTTTCCATTTGATGTGATCAAGCACCCCAGATATTTGAAATCCTTTACTTGGGCTAGGTTTTCACCATCCATTAGCACATTGACTATTTGGTCGCCATCCCTAGTGCATGCCATTACTTTGGATTTCTTTTTATTTATTGTAAGATACCGTATATGTATTTATAATGTATCCTTGTTTTGCCATACAATAGAATATAAATAACAAAAAGCGATCTCTACACTCAGAAAATTTGCTGATTTTGATTTCAGGTTGGCGTTGGTAGAGCGCCGCTGTGCAGAAATTGCCAAATATTGGGTGAAATATGGCCTCTTCCTTTTCAATGTATCCAAGACAGAACTGGTGTCTCAGTTTTATGGGGAGCCCAGTGAATTGCTCTCCAACATATGGATTCCTCCTTCATTTGAATCATTCCCTTCAGCTGACCAAGCAGCAGAGTCCAAATCCTCCATCTGGAATCAGGAGGGCAAACCTGCCACCTCAGCTGATCCCTGCACAGGTGACACCATGCCCGAGGGTATGCTTCCATCATCCAACAAGAAGCAGGGCAATGACTTCAATGTTATGTTCTCCAAGGAGCAAGGAAATCAGGGGAATGATCTGATACCACCATCATGGTCAGAGAAAAAAGTTCACCACGATCCTCTCGGAACCGAGGAAGAGGAAGATGAAGTGAGATTGAAGTTTTCTTCGCTGGATGTCTCGGAGATGGAGGGGCAAGTTACCGCATTACTCGTGGAGACTACGGAACAGGCACGGGTCCTGTTCCTCTATATTCACAGCTGGCTCAAACAAGTTAAAACTTTCTACACGCTCAAGGACCACCCAATCGAGTATGTGAACTCCATCCTAGACTTGAGTGAACTGTACCGTTATCTTGCGTTCTTTGAAGAGGACATTGAAAGGTATGGAGTTATAATAAAATCCAATGATTCTTTCTTTTTTATGGAGTCCACACTGATTCGATTTATTCACAATGAATTAAGTGTAATGTTTCTTCTGCCCTATTGAAACAATGTTTTTCATAAAATTGCTACATGTTTTGTGCTCAAATGGAGTCAAGCGTTCCACACACATGAGTTATGAAGCCATTTTTCAGTGTTGCAAAAAGCACATAAGATCTTTAACAAAGAAAAGAAGAAAAAACTTATTTTTATAAAGAAGGAATTTTTATTTACTTGCTTTTTGTTAATTTAACTTACTTTTTTAATTTTCTGAGTGTTATAATTATAACTAAAACAGTCTGCCTAGTGAATACCTTTTTTATGATTTATTACAACATTAGAGGTACATGTTTCAAGAGCCTACAACACTTCTTCAGTCTCTCGTATAGCCTCTTCACTTAACACTTAAAAGACATTCAGGCATTCCTCAAAATACATTAAAATAATCTTCGCTAAAATCGTCAAACCTTTTATAAAACTAAGGAATGTCTGAATGTCTTTTAAGTGTTAAGTGAAGAGACAATACGAGAGACTGAAGAAGAGTGTGTTGTAGGCTCTTAAAGCATATACCTCTAATGTTTTAACACGTCCAGTGCCGAGCGTGTGACGCTAGTTTACAATCTGGTGCGGAGAAAGCGCCTAGCGCATCAAGGGATGAGTGTTAGAAAATGTGAATCACAGTCTTCCTGCACGGTTAGAAAGGCTCTCACCTTCATCCCGCACATCGTGTAAGTCCAATATACTAGCAGGTTCATCCGTAGCCAGATTTGTGAATGTGCATTCCATTTTCCGCGTATTAACTCACCTCGATTTTCGTTATACGTTATCATTCATTTTTGGGATCTCTGGGCAGCAAGACAACTTCTTCTGTTTATTACTATTTCAAGAGAAAAACGTATGATTCCGCTTTTGTTATATTCCAGGACTGCAATAATTCCATACTTACTTTGTCGGTCCTCTTCTACCGATTGGTGTCGAGGTTTCACAGAGAGATCTCCATCCTTTCCTGTCTTGGGCCTTGATTCGAGCTGCTGTCCATTGAATGCCTCTTGTTTTTAGACTGGCTGCAATATTGTCCTCCCACTTGGTGCGTGGACGTCCTCTAGTTCCGGGGCCCTCACTCGTAGCCTGTCATACCCGGTATAGTAGTCGTGTTTCAGGCACACGTGCGACATGGCCATACCATCTCAGTTGGGCTCCCCCTATGGTTGATACCAGCAGTTTTACACCAAGCGTATTTCTTATAGTGTTATTTCTGATGCGGTCTCATCTCGTCTTTCGCTCTATGCGCCTCAAGTATCTCATTTCCATTGCTTGTATCCTACTTTGATGTTTAGTGCCTAAGGTCCATGATTCCGAGCTGTATGTAAGTGTTGTTATTCTTGCTCACTTCTCTTTTACTAATGAAGTTGTGGCTTAGTGAGTAATAAAGTCGTCCTGTCGAAGCAATGCAGCTATTTATTTCTGCGTCCATCTTTCCGTCTTCAGATATCATGGCCCCTAGGTACTTAAATGTTGGAACTTGTTCCAGTTCTTTGCCATCGATCTTGACGTTCAGCACTCTTCTCTGCCTTGACACAACCATCACTTTGGTCTTCTCTGTACTGATCACCATGACCTTCTTCAGTTCTTCATTCCAGATATCCAAATTATACTGAAGCTCTCGAGGGGACTTTGCTAATATAACAACATCATTTGCAAATGTCATAACTGTTATGTATATAGTATTCAACTTGTAGTTCCCAACTTTGAATTTCTAGCTGCGTTCCTTAGCAATAATTTCATAAAAGGATTAAACTTGTAATATACAGTACATTATTCACGTGTAACATGGAATAACTTGTACTTGATCAATTTTGGCTGCATCATGACGCTTTTATTTTATTTATATTTTGTGTTGGGTTGGCCGACAACGAAGTTCCGTCAAAATCACGTGGCCCGACCGAAGAACAGCATTCATTACCTCTCGATTTTAACCATCGTGCGGGTCAGGCACCAGGCGCGTGAGTAGGATAAGATCGGTAGAACTCGTCTTATCGAAGTCAATCCAACAAAGAGCTCAAAAATCGTGGAGCGAATTAAAAAGTATTGGAAGGACCGCAAGGCCCAAACGATGCCTATGAAAAGACTAGATACTGGACTGACTAAAGTGATCCTATGTGGTCAAAAAAGTCAAGAAGAAGAGTAGATACAACATAATCGATACAAAATATGGCTATCTGGGTAATAAAGAAATATGTAAATGCATATAAATCCTAGCCCTGGTAATGAATGAATGACTCCATATGAACCCAAAATATATAGCAATTTTTAATATATCAGGTGATTTAGTAGCCCCTTCCAATATCATTTGCTGCAACCCAACTAACGCGTGTTGACAGGAAGGTCGATAATTCTCATCCTGTATCCCGTATGGCAGGGGTGTACAACGTTTTATAAGTGAGGACCAAGTTTATTTTTACATAATAAGTAGCAGGCAGCAAGTTACCTTTCCACATAGGCACTTGACAAACCCTACCGCTAAAGCTAATTTTACTATTATCTGAATAACCTATTTTACCAGCTGACAAAAAATGTGTTTCAATACCATTTTTAGTGTCCTCTAAATGGTTCAAATCGATTTTTGAAGTTTCTCGGCAAATTGCGTTATTAAGTTATCAAATACCCCTAATTCGAGAAGGTTTAGGGGTATATCAAATAAAATAATACTAGGCCTATCACAAGGTTGTAAATTTTTTTTTTACAAAAAAAAACAGAATTCTTAACATCAAAGTATATAAAAAATTAAAATAATGGGAAAATTCTCATCATTCACAATATATATTCACGTTTTCAAAAGTATAAACTATTTATCCGCGGACCGCATAAACTGACTTTGAGGGCCGCGGGTTGTGCACCCCTGCCGTATGGTACTAATGCACTGCAAGCATATCCTGCAAACCATATTGACCCCTATTATTTTTCCCTCAATGTGACTACAGACTAATACGAGGGAAAAATAATAGTGTGTGTATAATTGTGTTTATCCGTAATAGTTTCGCAACTCAATGGTGCCATTTTCAGCGAACATAGGAAACAAGTGAAAATCAACCTAGGGATACATTATCAAGTCCCATAATAAAATTCTTAATTGCTTATGAAACTGCTGACAGACACACTGCGAATTCTGCGAACATTTACATATAACAAGTAGTTCCGTGAAGAACTATACAGCCTATTTTCATATATCCTACTTATGTTAACTGCCACTATCAACATACAAAATTTCAGTTTGATTGCTGTAATAGATTCGGAGATATTGAGAACCGACTAAATATTTCGAATGGTCGCCATGTTGGATTTTATATATGTAGGTCCTAAAGTTATGTACTGTTACATGAAGATTATTGTGTACGTGTAGCATTCAATCTTCAATCGCATGATTAGGACACAAGAAGTAAAAACGAGATTTTAAAATTTCGCACAGCTGCCATCTTGTGGTTATGGAAACAATTGAAATAAATTAGATGCCAGTGGATTAACATTCGTATAAGGATTTACTGTACCAAGTTTCACTGCACTCGGATGGTTAAATTGCGAGAATCGTCCATGTGAATATTTATAATTCGCGTCGCCGCCATGTTGGATTTGTGATCACCAGGTTATTTAAAGTCCTATAGGCGAACTTAAGTTCATAGCCCCTATGAACATAAAAACATTCAGTTTGATTGCTATAATAGATTCGTAGATATTCAGAGCCGTCTAAATATTTCGGATGGTCGCCATGTTGGATTGTTAAATGTATAGGCCATAGAGTCATGTACCATTAAAGGAAAATTATTGCGTAGGTTTATTATTCAAACTTTCACTTCGATCGCATGATTACGACACAAGAAATAAAAATAATAATTATCGAAATTCGCACAGCCGCCATCTTGAGGTTATGTAAACAATTGAACTAAATTAGATACCAGCGCATTACAATGTGTATAAATATTTCCTGTACCAGATTTCATTGCGTTTGGAACATAAAATCGCGAGAAAGTTCTATTTAAAATTTTCAAATTCGCTTGGCCGCCATGTTCGTTTTGTAGTTAACCGGTTTTTGAAAGTATATAGATGAATTTCCAGTAGTGCCCTTTATCTCCGTACAAAATTTCAGGGTGATACCGCTAATAGTTTCAGAGATATAGAATGCCGGTGAAATATTTCGCATATCCGCCATCTTGTGGTTTTGTAAACAATTGAAGGAAGTTAGATGTCGGTGCATTACAATGTGTATAAACATATACTGTTCCAAGTTTTATTGCGTTTGGTTGGTTAAATCGCGAGAAACGTCTATTTAAAAGTCGCAAATTCGCGTGGCCGCCATGTTGTTTTTGTAGTTACCAGTTTTTCAAAAGTTACATAGGTGAACTTCTAGTAGTTCCCATTATCACCGTAATAAATTCCAGGGTGATATCGGGAATAGTTTCGGAGATATTGAATGCTGGTGAAATATTTCGCACAGCCGCCATGGTGGATTGGTGAGACGTAACAAAATTTGAAGGGCACGGTCGGGGTCGCCCGGAATAGTGCTATGAACTTAATGAGTTTCATTGAAATCGCTCCAGCCATTTAGATTTTATTAGGGGGACACACACACACACCCCTCACACACACACACACACACACACGCACACACACGGACAAAAGGTGATCTCATAACTTTTTTTTTTCTTTTTCAAAATAGAAAATAGGCTTAAAATATTGATGATGTTAATTGTTGTTTAAAGGGGCCTAACATCTAGATTATCGGTCCCTAATGGTTTGGGTGATCGTGAAGATGAAAGATGATCAAATGAAACCTACAACTACTCTCTTACAAACTGGAAGAGGAAATGGAAACAGAAAGGAGGTGAATGTAAATAAAAGACACGAGGAAAGGAAATGAGGGACTTGGAAGGGAAAGAGGAGAGGGTCCGCCCCAAAGGCAATGGAAGGCAGCGAGGAGAGGGAAAGAGGAGAGGGTCCGCCCCAAAGGCAATGGAAGGCAGCGAGGAGAGGGAAAGAGGAGAGGGTCCGCCCCAAAGGCAATGGAAGGCAGCGAGGAGAGGGAAAGAGGAGAGGGTCCGCCCCAAAGGCAATGGAAGGCAGCGAGGAGAGGGTAAGAGGAGAGGGTCCGCCCCAAAGGCAATGGAAGGCAGCGAGGAAAGGGAAAGAGGAGAGGGTCCGCCCCAAAGGCAATGGAAGGCAGCGAGGAGAGGGAAAGAGGAGAGGGTCCGCCCCAAAGGCAATGGAAGGAGAAGAACCGGACCCAGCTCAGGAATCCCTCGGGGTCGCCAAATCCTGAACTCATCAAGCGTGAGCGCTTGAGAGTGTAGCTCAATCCAGGATCCACCAGAAGTGGTGGGGCTACACCCCCCCCCCCTCCCCTCTCATTGATGTCCTTGAGCAGAAGGCAGGAGATATAATGAAAATAAAACAAGAAGGCTGTCCCCTCGAAGAATAAGGGATCAGGAAGGATGAGAGAAGGGCCAATTAAGGTGGGAAAGGAAGAGACTCCCTAGGCCTCGGATACCCTAATACCGTCGGGGTTGGAAAAGAACAAGAGTTGACCAAGGGTGGTCGAGAGGAAAGATAACAGAGAGGAGCCCGGCACAAGTAAGTGGAAGCAATGCCGGACTCAGCTGGGGTCCCGTGGCCACCTACCCACGTCCCATAAGTTGTGAGCCCCTGGGGGTATACAAATATTGAATGGAGGCCCCGGGTTCGATTCCCGGCTTGTCAGGGATTTTAGAAGCTGACGTGAGAGCTGGAACGGAGTACTCTCCACCTCGTGAGGACAATTGAGTAGCAGTCTGACAGTTAGGCAGCGCCACGATCACGAAACCCAAGATTAACGCCCGGGGGGACCCGATGCGCTGATCACGCGTCACGCCAATATCTGCAGGCCAAATGGCTGGGCAGCGGCGCTTGGTAGGCCTAGGCCCTTCATGGGCTGTATAGTGCCAGGGGTCATTCCTTACAAAAGATGGTTTTAAATTTAACAGACTCTGAAAATTAATTAACAGAGGATCAAATGGTGGAAGCTTGGTGAGGTGAATAATACATTCTCAATGCACACAGACCAATGGTGCTATTAACATTGAAGACCATCAACTCAATAAAACCACTCAATTTAACTACCTTGGTTCCCTAATCATTTCGGACGTCGAGACCATTCTCTATGCCCGAGCAAATGCTGCACGGCTGAAATGGAGCCAAGTCACTGGAGTAATGTGCGAGATGAAAATACCTATCCACCTGAAAGGAAAAGTTTACAAGACCAGTGGCACTCAATGGCACAGAATGTTGGCCAACTTCAACCAAACACAAACAAGCCCACCATTGAATGGAAATGAAAATGCTGCGTTGTTCCATGGGTGTTACACGGCTTGATCATGTCAGAAATCAACACGCAAGGAAGCAAAAGGGAGTTGCAACAATTAAAGACAAAATGAGGGAAGCGTGTCTTTGCTGGTATGGGCATCTCACTGGAAGTGATAAGAACTCGGTGGTAAAAACGGCCCTCCGATACGATTCAGGAGGACATCGACCCCGTGGGCACCCGAAGAAATGATGGATAGAATCGGCTAAGATCTCCTGTTATGTGGCTTCAAACCTGAAGATGCCCTTTACAGGAACAACCAAACAACCAGACCCTACACCAACGCAGGAAATACGCTAAGAAAGAAGAAGAAGAAGAAGTAAGGAGCACCACTGAATATTTTTAATGTTATTAATGTTCACAGAACTCGCAGGATGTCTGTCAGTAGTTTCATAAGCAATTAGAATTTTAGAGGACTTTATGTGTATCCCTAGGTTAATTTTTACTTGTCTTCTATGTTCGCTGGAGATGGCACCATTGAGAGCCTAAACTATTACGATAAACACGTATGTTAATCGACATGATTGTATTCTTTAGTACTGATTAAGGTGTATCATTCACTTGAGTCACTTGCAGATCCTGTGACAACATTACTTACAATCAGTGCTTGATTTGTAAAAAAAGAAATGAGGTCCCGGTACTGTGGGCTACCAGGTGGTGCTGGAAAGGGGGGGGGGGGCTTTATGTAAAATTGAAATATAGAGTTCTAAAAACAATATTTTTATACTTTTCTGAACACCTTTAAAAATTAATCAACGGACAAAATAGCAATCTAATTATGATTGCAATTTTAAATTAAATTGAGATGGCTGTAGCAACATTTTTCTTACCATGGCCGTTAGCCTGTATTAAATTTTAATGTAGGCCAACTAGGCTACCATTCAAACAATGTACATTATTTCAATTTAATTTTTTTACGTAATTAAAAAAAAACATTTGCTTTGAAACTATACACATGTTCACCAACAATCAAATTTCTGAGCTTTTCATAAAACTAGTACAACAATGATATGAAACACATACATCTTGCTATTAGAAGCAAAGATTTAAATTTTCAAAATTCATATTGTATCCATTTTTCTTGTTTTATAATTTTCTCTATACAGTTTTCTGAACAAATTATCCAGTCAAAAACCAAGTTGACCTTGACTTACAACTAACGTTCCACAGTTTTAAAAATTATGTTATATATTCGACTTTTCGTCCGATCAGGGGTTTCGGTACGGCGAACCGGTGCGTACCGTCACAAATCTAGCCCTGCTTACAATCATGGGCGCCCGCAGGAGATTTTTCCATTACCTACCTGTCACTAGGTGATGTGATGATGAGACGTACCCCCCCCCCCCTCCCCCTCCCTCCCTGCAATTTTCGTCTTATTTCTTGCTTTGTAATATTCATTATTTGGCTGCTCTGAAACCGTTGGGTAAATTGTACATTATCTATATGGCATGAATGGGAGGAATAATTTGTTTTTTTAGTTCAGAGTTTTTGTCCATATAAGTTCGCTTTTCTTTGTAAATCATCGTCATAATATTTGTTTCTTAAAGACGGGTAAAAAGTAGTTGTATCGCCAGTATCAACAAAAATAAAAATCAAGCAGTCCATTAAAATGGTAATGTCCACGAACCTGCTACGTTGTCGTAGCAGGCGGAGAGGTGATACTGCGACGTGGCGCGTCCCAGGTGGCGGATAGGGGGGTCCTCACCGGTTTACCGACGGACTTGAGCGAAATAAAATAGCTCTCGCGGACCAAACACACTCCACAATATCATGTTTCATCATATTTCATTCATCACCTTCCCAGATCACATCTGGGATTGTAAACCCTGACCACGGTCAGATTCTTGATCATTGATCTGATAATCAAATGAATATGGAGAGTCTTCTATTGAAATCCACCGGTTTGGACAATTACATCATTAACCAAGCGAAGACACCATTCGGATACGGTGGGGTGCCAGGTAGAGGATTAAGGCGAGTCGGAGCGCCTCGAGATACAATGACCAAACATGCAGACTAATCACACTAAGAACGTACTTAAATTCAACAAGCCGGGAAAGTTCTCATATTTGACAACATTAAATGTTAATTCTTTGATGAAGGTTGGTAAGTTAAAGCATCTAACTGATATCTTGGATCAACACAAAATTGTGATCACTGCTCTTCAAGAATTACATAATACTGATCAGAACCCAATTGAATCAGGTGGGTATCGTCTCTATAAAGGGCCTCCAGGAGAAAGGGTAATGAAAAATGTCCCTCAATTTGGAGTAGGTTTCTTGGTACACCATAGAATACTAGATTCCATTATGGATTTTTCCTCAAATTCCCCAATAGTTGCATTGTTAACAGTTAAAGTGGAAAACAAGATATACACATTGATAAATGTCCATGCACCAACAAATGACAGAAATAGAACTGATACTGAGGGAACGTATCAATTTTGGGATGAACTTGACCAATTGGTAACGAATATACCTGATGCTAATATTAAAATTTTACTTGGAGATTTCAATGCAAAGATTGGACGTGACAGGAAATTTCGTCTAGTGGTGGGGCGATGGCCAGCACATAACTTGACAAACAGGAATGGTGAACGGTTAATTGAATTTTGTATTAACCATGGTCTAATTATGGAGACAACAAGGTTCAAGAGGAGACCACATAAATTAATGACTTGGAAATGTCCTAATATTAAGTTAGGAGAGTTTCAGGTAGATCATGTGGCCATGGATCGGAAATTTCACAAAGAAATTTATAATGTAAAAGTCCTTCGTGGTGTTGATGTTGATTCGGATCATTACATTTCCATGATTAAAATCAAATTGACTCCTAAAAGGAAAAATAAACCACAACAATTCAATAGCAAAAGATTGCATGACCCTAGTTCAGTTATCAAAAATCCGGTATATTTTGAGCAATCCATCATGCTTTTAAGTGACAACTTGGGGACCACTGTTAACAGATTAAAAGCCGTAGCAGAAGACGTTGCTCCCATTAAAAAACGAAAGAAACATGCATGGTGGAATGAGGATTGTGATATAGCAATTCTATGCCGGCATACAGCTTGGTTGAAGGACCAACAACAAAAAACTGAAAGTTCTAGGGAAGAATTAATCAATGCTAGAAGGTTAACGGCCAAAGAAATCAGGAGGGTTAAAAGAGAATATCAGAAGGAAACATTAAAATCTATTGATGAAGTTTTCAATCGCCATAAAACAAGAGACTATTATAGAACATTTAAACAACACCAATCAAAATTTACTCCCCCTACTCTTTTGATAAAGGATACGAACGGGCAGGTGGCTCATAATGATTATGACAATGCAATAATTTTGGCTGATTACTTCATAAAATTACTTAATAGTGATGAACCTGAAGATTCTTTTGAATTCGATCCCTATCCTAGAAATAAAACACCTCTGGAAAAGTTCATACCGCCGGTTTACGATGAAGTGCGTTCAGCGATTGATTCACTTAAGAATTTTAAAGCGGCAGGATAGAATAAAGTAGTAGCAGAATTGGGAAGAATGCTAATGTACAGACTATTCATAACCTACATAAACATCTTATTGACATTTGGAATACAGAAAAATTGCCTGAAGAGTGGAATATTGCAATTATACACCACATACACAAAAAGGGCGATAGATCAGATCCTAGCAATTATCGAGGAATATCGTTGCTGGATGTCACGTATAAGATTTTTTCAAAGATTTTATATTCCAGAATTCACGAACAACTTGATAATGAACTTGGTGAATATCAGGGTGGTTTCCGTCCAGGACGAAGCTGTCCAGATCAAATTATCAGTCTCAAATGGATTATTGAACATCACAGGATTAGGAGCAAAGATTTAGTGATCACATTCGTTGATTTTCAAAAAGCTTCCATCGCGAATCTCTATTAAATGTCCTCACTGAATTTGGTTTACATCGAAAACTTGTTAACCTTATTGCGGTCATTCTTAAGAATACTAAATCTAGAGTTAGGTTTAGAAGTTTTTTTTTTTTTTTAGCGTATGGCTTTTAGTGCCGGGAGTGTCCGAGGACATGTTCGGCTCGCCAGTTTTGTAGCTGCTTCGAGACGGACACCCAATGGGTGAGCTACAAGTACCGTTGGGGAGGAATGTTGGATGGGAGGGTCGAGGAGTTGGAAGGTAGCGGCTGTGGCCTATAGTTAGGGACCAACCCCGGCATTTGCCTGGAAGGAAGATGGGAAACCACAGAAGACCATCTTCAAGGTTTCCGGCGGGGGGATTCGAACCTCCTCGCCTCCCGGATGTGAGCGACTGCCAACAGTCATGCCGCAACGACCTCGGCTAACTCACCCGGTAGGTTTAGAAGTGAAACCTCTGAGTCATTTGAAATCCAAACTGGTCTTCGACAGGGAGATGGATTATCTCCAGTGTTGTTTAATTGTGTGCTGGAAAAAGTTATGCGTCAATGGAATAAGGTTTGTCCACCGAATGTTAAGATTGGAAAAAATATTCGACTAAATTGCCTCGCCTTTGCAGATGATCTAGCATTATTAGCAACTAGTATCGAAGAAGCTCAATTTCAGGTAGAGGAATTGGAACGATTAGCAGCAAAGGTTGGGTTGAAAATTTCTTTTGAGAAAACAGAAATGATGCATCTTTTCAAGTTGACACATCACGTATTGTACTGCATAATGCCCAGAAAATAAAGATTGTGAAAAAATTTAAATATCTTGGTGAGATCATCACTTGGAATGCCAATGAAATAGCATCAATAGATAGTAGAACACTAAAATTGCGACGAGCACAACAGATTACCTGGCCAACATATAAGAAACAGTCTCTTTCGATTAATGCTAAACTTCGACATTATTTCTCCGTCGTTAAGCCAGAAGCAACATATGCAAGTGAAACTTTATTTAAACTAAACACCCGATCAACAACTGACAAACTACAGAAGGTTGATAGACGGATTCTTCGGACAATACTCAATAAAAAACACCAGGTTGAGGGCCAGTGGAGACTTTTGCCCAATTCAATACTTTACAAGGAAAATGAATCTATCATTGACACGATGCGAAAACGAAGGATCGCGTTTTTTGGACACTTATCCCGCTTGCCAAATACTAGACACCTGAAACAACTTTTTGGCTTCTTTTGGAACAGTAAAACAAAAATCACATGGTGTAAAGAAATACAAATGGATTTAGACGAATTGAAAATAACTCAACATCAAATTGAACATAGAGAGGAGAAACGGCTTCTGAATAACAAATACACTCGACTAACATTCAAAATTTCACAGCGTAAGAAATATGTTATATCAGCAGAAGAATGAGCTGCAAGATCTTCCAGAATGAAGAAGTATTGGGAAAGGAAAAAATTATCAAGAATTAAGAACTGAACTTATTATTTGAAATATTGAAAGACTTTGTATATAAGGTTTGATTTTTGGTGCTCCAATGTGGGCGTAAACAGTGTAAATAAATAAATAAAATGGTAATATTAATCCAGTTTGCCGATATTCTAAATAACTGGAGATATTTTCAAATAATTCCAAATTACTAAGTTAAATAAAACTGTGGAATTATCTCTACATCTAAATCAGTTAACTATCAGTACCTTCAATTTATGAAAAAATCTGGTGTGACAATGAACAGTCAAAATATTCTTGGGATTCCAATTAGGGGGGGGGGGGAACATGGGCCGTTCCTACCCCCCCCCCCCCTCCGGGCGCCCATGCTTACAATGATTAATAAAGTTTATGCATACGGTATTGTATATTATTTGATGTCAGCACATTTCTTTTCTATAGAAAAACTTTCCTTTCCTGTGCCAACTTCTTTTCTACGTCCTCTTTAATTCATCGATCACTGCATATTTTGCTTCCCAAGTAGCAGAATTCTCCTACTTCCTGCCAGTATCTCTCTAGTGCATCTTCTTCACTACATTGTTTTTAGCCTATTTTCAATTTTGAAAAAATAGGCTTATGAGATCACCTTTTGTCCGTGTGTGTGTGTGTGTGTGTGTGAGAGAGGTGTGTGTGTGTCCCCCCCCTAATAAAATCTAAACGGCTGGAGCGATTTCAATGAAACTCGGCAACTTCATAGCACTATTCCCGGCGACCTCGACCGTGACCTTCAAATTTTGTTACGTCTCACCAATCCAACATGGCGGCTGTGCGAAATATTTCACTAGCATTCAATATCTCCGAAACTATTACCGATATCGCCCTGAAATTGTGTACGGTGATAAAGGGCACTACTAGAAGTTCACCTATGAGACTTTCAAATATCTGGTGACAACAAAACGAACATGGCGGTCAAGCGAAATTGAGACTTTTAAATAGACATTTCTCGCGATTTAACTATCCAAACGTAATGAAACTTGGTACAGCAAATGTTTATACACATTGTAATGCACTGGAGTCTAATTTAGTTCAATTGTTTACATAACCTCAAAATGGCGGCTGTGCGAAATATTTCACTGACATTCTATATCTCCGAAACTATTACAGATATCATCATGCAATTTTGTACGGTGATAAAGGGTACTGATACAAGTTTATCTATGTATATTTCATAAACCTGTAAAGTACAAAACGAACATGGCGACCAAGCGAATTTGACATATCTTAATAGACTTTTCTCGGGATTTAACTCTCTGAGCGAAGTGAAATGTGGTACAGTAAATGATTTTTCAGATTGTAATGCATTGCCATCTACTTTAATTCAATTGTTTACATAACCTCAAGATGGCGGCTGTGCGAAATTTTAAAATTAAGTTTTCATTCTTGTGTCGTAATCATGTGATCGAAGTGAAAGTTTGAATAATGAAGCTAGGCAATAATTGTCCTTGAATGGTACATAACTCTATGGCCTATACATATAGCAATCCTAAATGGGATCTTCCGAAATATTTAGACGGTTCTCAATATCTCTGAATCTTTTACAGCAACCAAACTGATTTTTTTTATGTTCATAGAGACTATGAACATATGTTCACCTATAGGACTTTCAGTAACCTTGTGAGCATAAATCCAACATGGCGGCGACGCGAAGTATAAATATTTAAATGGACGTTTCTCGCGAATTAACTATCCGAGTGCCGTGAAACGTTGCACATTAAATGCTTATTCAAATGTTGATCCACTGGCATGTAATTTATATCAATTGTTTGCATAATCACAAGATGGCTGGTGTGCGTACTTTTAAAATCTCGTTTTTAATTCTTGTGTTCTAATTATGCGATTGAAGTTTGAATATCACACGTACACAATAATCTTAATGTAATAGTACAAAAATAAAAATCCATCCTGGCGACCATATGAAATATTTAGACGGTTGTCAATATCTACGAATCTGTTACAGCAATTAAACTGAAATTTTGTATGTTGATAGAGACAATTAACATGAGCAGGATATATGAAAATAGGCTGTAATAGTTCTTCACGGAACTACTTGTTTTTTCTAAATCTTTCTTTACTTCATGAAACCAGGCTGTTGTCGATTTCTTTTTCCAAAGATATTTAATAATCTGTTTGGTTAACCTGCTATCATCCATTCTATATAAATGTCCGAAAAATAACAACTGCCTCTTCTCTAATGTCTCCGTTATATTTTCAATGTTCCGATATATTTCTTCGTCACTTCTTGATTTCCAAAACTCTCTAGTTCTTAATGGACCGAAAATTGTGCGTATAATTTTTCTTTCTGATACTTCTAATTTATCCAATTTATAATTTAATATTAGACATTCACTGGCATATAAGCATTCTGATTTAATTACTGTTCTATAGTGCTGTATTTTCAATTTCTTAGATAAACATTTTTTGTTATAGATATTCCTGGTTATACCATATGCTCTTTGAATCTTGTGCACTCTTTCTTCTACAGCAGATTTTTCTAAGCCATTCTTCTGAATTATATCCCCCAAATATTTGAACTTATCTACCCTCTTAATTTGACCAATTTTTGTTATTAGGGTTTCTGGAGCATATTTAGTATTTGTCATAAATTTTGTTTTTTCTACTTAAATCTTTAAACCGGTTTTATTGGCTATCTCTTCTAATAGATTGATTTGTACTGTTGCATGAGCTATGTTTTCAGAAAGTATGGCAAAATCATCAGCAAATGGCAGACAATTTACTTTAACACCACTGTTTTTTCTCCCTAGTGTTATAAGTGACATATTCTGCTCCATCAATTTCTTATTCCAAATTCGTACAATTTTTTCCAGGATACAATTGAATAAGAGTGGAGATAAACCATCGCCTTGCTTTGCACCTGTATTTATTTTGAATGGTTTTGAAATAGTGTATGTGAGGGTTTTACGGATTAGGTTTGCCAGTTTAGATTTAACTCCAAATTCTCTGATTACTTTATCTAGAGTTTCCCTGTCGACAAAATCAAAAGCCTTTTTAAAATCTATAAATGTCACTATTTTAGAAGATAATTGTCTTTGTCGAATTATGGACTTTAGGTTGAATATCTGTTCTGAGCAAGTTCTGCCTTTTCTAAATCCACTTTTGTTTTATATTGATTTTCATCGTGAATTCTTTCCTCAAGACTGTGTCCTTACCAGTGGCAAAGCTACTTTCATGCAACTGGGTATTCTAATTTTATAGTCTTTGTAGCTAAACCCCAGTCGTAATGTTTTTCCGGCGGCTTCGATGGCGTAGTTGGTAGCATGCTGAGCTTCTATGCCCATGATAGCGGGTTCAAACCCGGCCAAAGCCGTCGGATTTTTAAGGGCGTTAAAAATCCCTCAGTGTGCCCTCCTTCGGAGGGGAAGTAAAGTCGGCGGTCCCATGTCATAGATTTATGGCATGTTAAAGAACCTTCCACTAATTACACCTGTCTGAAGCTAAATTGTATAGGTTAGGAATGTAAGCAACGCTCTTAGGTTTCTACGTTCGTTGCCAAGAGCTGACTGCGGTGGCGTCTAGAAGCTAAGTTCTGAACTAGGCCTAGTAATCGTTGACGGTGGCGTTTGGCGGCAAAAGTAGGAACTATTTGAAAAATTCAAAGTTGCAGTCCTTACTTGAAATAAAAAAGATACACACACTAATACAGCCATCACAATTAACACCGGTTATCAGACAGATTCTACACACACCCAAAGTACACGGGGCTACATGACCGCGTTGTCACAGCCCCTAAACTGAGGAACCAACCAACAATGTTTTTCCCTCAGCAAAGATATCAATGATGCGTTCTTTGAAGATGTCAACACTGGATAGATAGTTCACTAAACATTTCTCAATAGCAGACTATTCAAATTGCTCAGTCTAGAATCTGACATGGAGTACCTTAAAAGTGTCCTAACTCTCTTCAATCCACTCATACTTCGTTCACTCGAAGCAGTAGAAACGGGAAAGGTAAGAATCAGTCTAATGAGGCGCACCGTTTCTTGATATATTTTTTTCTATGCCGTTGTTCAAAAAATATTCTCTTCATAGGACAACGAAGAAAATGGTCTTGGTTTTAAATACACTATAAAATAGCTACACTGATATATGCTTTAAAAGACACGGATAGTCAGTCTGAAAGACTAGACTTTATATCATTTTAAATGCTAGCAGCCGAGTACCAAGAAGGCAGTGCGAGAACAGAGTTTCAAGATTCTATTTTGTTTCTTCACTGCCTACTTGATTGTTCTCGCACTGCCTTCTTGGTACTCGGCTGCTACACACATTAGTGCATTCTCGGTCAGACCCCAGATAAAGTGGACATAATAATTTAAAATGATAAAACTCACAAACGAATATGCACTCGCTGAAATACCGCCCACCTCACTGCAAGGAGCCTAGGCTCTCTGCAGATGCATTCAGCTATCGACCTTCCACCTTCTCTACCCACAGAGACTTGAGCCTGTTTCAAAGGAGACTCACTGGCTGCTCAGTCCCGCGCTGAGAAGCTGGCGTCAATCCCACCGTGGTTACAGAGAATAATACCGAAAACTAGAGATTTAATTTGCCTATGCCAATGAAAAATAGGAAAATTTAAATGTGCATATTCCTTGAGAATGAAATGGGTATTCTAAGGCTCAAAGATTCCCCTCCAGCTTTGCCACTGGTCTTTACCATTTAGCAAACCCCCTGGTGAATTGGCTAAGATGACTCATCATCATCAGCTTCTAAAGGCTTGTCGCTGCAGCCATTTCTTACGGTCTTCAGCAGTTGGCAAACAACTCACATTCCATTTCCTTGACATACGATTGTCTTGGTCATCCTCTTGGTTTCTTCCCTAAAATTTTTCCTTCAAAAATTACCTGGAGGAGAGTGTCATGTCTGAGTATGTGTCATGAATTTTGCTTTGCTTTTCTTGATGGTGCTCAACAGGCATCGATTCTCCTGAATTTGGTTCAGAACAAGCTCATTTGTCTTTCTTTCCATCCAGCTTGTTCGGGTAATTCGTCTCCAAAACCACATTTCAGCTGCCTCAAGTTTTGATTCTTCTCTTTTCCCAAGTGTCCATGTTTCACAACCATAGGTCAACACACTCCAAACAAAGGTCTTGAGGAATGACTTCCTTATCTTCAAGTTGAGGTGCTCATTGAGCAGCAAATTCTTCTGATTTTGAAAGGCTTTCTTAGCCAACACTATTCTTTTCTAAATTTCTGAAATGCATCTGTTGTCATAATTAATCACACTTCCCAAATAGCAAATAGCAATGACTCATAGTTTCTAATAAAAATTGTACTAACGTCAGTTCTTTTTTAAAGCCAATACTCGGTGCAGAAGCATCGAGCAGACGCCTTGGAGACGCTGAGCACCGTACTTCGAGAAGTAAAACCTAAGTACTACCATGCCGCAAATGTCGAGTTGCTACGCGAATTGGCAGAAGTGCAATTGGAGCTATTGAGTCTTAATCTGCGTCGCATTTATGCTTCTCCAGAGGAAGGTGCAGAATATATTGATCCAAAACTATGCCCACAAAATCCAGAATTTGTCGTCACAGATCAGGCTGAACATATAATGCACAAGATGGAGGCACTGTCGGACATCCACTCAAAACTGGAACAATTTAGTGATTCAATCGGCCCCTCAGGTCTTGGAGAATGTGGCACCGACATGGCCCCAGAAAGTCTTTCATACTTTGCTTGAGTATGGCAATGGGGAGAAGTGCGTTATTGAAATGCAGCACTTATGATATGTTACTCATGCTTCCAAACATATTGTGAGTTCAGAAAATAAACAAACACCAGCCTATTGAACTCAAAATGTTATTTAATAGCAGTGTTCTGTATATATCTTTGAGAATGATTTTGTTTGTTGTCTTCTGTAAAATTGTTATAAATTATATTATTTTGAAGAATGTATGTTGTCTGCAATTAAATCATGACTGGCAGCAGTGGCGGCCTTGTGGGGCCCTGGGCGATATGATAAGGTGGGGCCCACAACAATAGGAAATTAAAAATATCCAATCAAATGGAAAATAGTTGAGTAATAATAATAATAATAATAAAATAAAGACTAGTTACAATATTCTGAATACACTACAGTACATTTTTTTAATAATACGAAAGAAACCTTTAAGTCCCCTTGAAGAAAATTATGTAAACTATGAAATATTAAAATATTCCTTTGCGACTTTTTTCCCGGCTGAAGTCTTCTACAGGGTCTTTATATTTGCTTAGCAAGGACATTCTCGCTCACGTGCTCTGCCAGTGACGGCTCAGTTGCCAGCGACCGCGCGCGCATATGTACGGCAGAATACGGTGCGGTGCTTAAAATCAGCATGATGCATTTTTAATCACTATGTTTACAGTAGATGCTGAAAATGTTCCCCATCCGCTTCCAAACGTAATCGGCATTTCCTTATGGAGTTTCCAGTTACTCCGGTCAATTTGGCTTCAGTAAGGAAATAACGACCTTTACGTCTTATTTTTATTGTTTACATCTCTTAGCCAGTTGTTTTATTGTGCGATTTATAGGAATGGGTCTCCCCGGAAATTTCACTGGAAATTTCCTGCACTTTGTGTACGTATTGTGCAGATATACACGATCACGTAACGAATATTTCACATAAGGCATTGCAGCACTATACACAATCACATTAAAACACTATACCATACGATATACAGTACACAGTAGCTTTATAAAACACCCAATTAGCTCGGAGCTCACATGTCTACCGCAGCAAGAGCGTGGGAATACGGCCGGTACAGCGTGCGCCAACCTGTAACAGCCGGCTAAGGTCAAGCGGAATCGCCTTGCCAAGAAAAAATAAAGACCCTGTATTATTTCACTGAAATCTAAACTTGCAAAACGGTCACGGGAGGTCATAGCTGCACTGAAAAAAGGAATGTGAATTTTAAATTAGTTTGAAAGTATAATTAATTAATTAATTAATTACATTTTTAAAAAATCCATGGCGCAGGGCCCTGGGCGGTCGCCCTCCCGTCGATCCGCCCCTGGCTGGCAGGACCATGCTGTATTAGGAGGGGGGAGGGAGGGGGAGGAGGGATTGGTCTAGTGCAATGTGCTGGCCGGCTGTTGAGCAGTCACCAACCAAGCCACATGTTGCGTATTTTCGGCTGTGTCAGTCATCTTAACCTCTCAACTGGGTATATTTAAGCGCTTGGTGTAACCTGCCATGTGTATTATTTCCAGCCAATTGTTACGACAGTCTAGGCGGAAAGGTTAGCAGGAATATTAGCAATAATAATGTTATAGCATGACGAATAGAAGGAGAAAGTGAGGAGACTCCTGAAGTTCAAGCGCGCCTCGCCAGGCAGCGCAAGAGTGGGCAAGTTCCACACTGCCGGGGTCAGCTGGTCTTAGGGATGGTGCTAAGGGAAACGAATTACTTTGTAACTAATACTCTTTTAAAAAGTAATTAGCGGTTACAATTAAAATAGCACGGCAGGGCACAATGGAAAATATAATTCACGGAAATAAGAACTACGGTCTTCATTGCATGTTACGGAACGCACAGATTCCTGGAATATACAGTCGGAGAAAGCCCAGATCTTTCTCATAACATCTGCAGGATTAAGGATGTGAGATTGTAGAGAGCTTGTCTTGCCACTGACTCCTAACAAATTCCTGGCCTTTGTATTTGATTGACTACCATCACAAGTAAAGCCAGCCACCCCCGCCCCAGCCTCTTCTAACTGCAAAATCACCTAGACTATATTAGAATTTTTGCGAGAAAAACCCCTGGAGTAGCATTTCCGCTTGCATAAACAGCAACTGGCTGCACCCAATATATGCATGAAAGGTACGAACATGAACACTAGAGCGTGATTTGCAAGTACGTTCTTCTGGAGGTCAGGTGTGTGTCCACCTAAATCAACTAATCCATCTACTTTATCAGAAAAGCTATTTAACTCGATTTCTTCTCTTAGCTTCTCTTCTTCGAAAATTACAACACCGTAACGTGAATTATCATTCTTTTCTTCCTTAAAATAGTCTTAAATAGCATTTATACGATGCGTATTAACTCCATAAGGGCACTTAAGTCCTTTACAAAGTTTTCTCAAGTGACTTTCTGAAGGCACAGGCAAGAGATTATGTCGCCGACAATGACGGGATCCTTTCGGTGATTTTATTCTCAACAATGAACACTCTAAAATGAATTCATTGCTGTACCTCATTCCATTGGGAGATTTTTCCTGGCATTTCTTGCTAAGGTGTTCGTTATCAGGGGCGGATCCAGGGGAGGGCGAGGAGGGCGACCGCCCAGGGCTCCGCGGTCCTAGGGGCCCCGCGCCATGGATTTTTCTACATTTAATTAATTAATTAATTAAGTATACTTTTCAAACTAATTTATAATTCATCTTCCTTTCTTCAGTGCAGCTATGACCTCTCGAGACCGTTTAGCAAGTTAAGATTTCAGTGAAATAATACAAGTCTTCAGCCGGGAAAAAAGTCGCAAAGTAATATTTTAATATTTCATTGTTTACATAATCTTATTCAAGGGGACTTAAAGGTTTCTTTCATATTATTAAAATAATGTACTGTAGTGTATTCAAAATATTGTAACTATTCTTTATTTTATTATTATTATTATTATTATTATTATTATTATTATTATTATTATTATTACCAAACTATTTTCCATTTTATTCGATATTTTTTTTTCTATTGTTGTGGGCCCCACCTTATCATATCGCCCAGGGCATCGCAAGGCCTGGATCCGCCACTGTAATCGTTATCTTTGTAATTAAATGCCTGTGAAATTCGAACCTGCTTCTCCAGCAAATTAATTCTCGATTTTGCTGAGTTGAGGCGGGATTTAACGCGAATTAAATTACGGTTAGCATTCTTTAGGCGCCTTTTGAGCAATATTATAGTCTTTTCAGCATCAGTAAGTACACTAGAATGACCCAAATTCTTATCAACATTGGACTGACCTTTTAATGCCTCATTCGTTGCTCCACTCCCATCTTCAATCTTCTTTCTTCTTTTTCTGGTGGTGTCGAGATTCTTTTTCCTGTTGGGAGCTTTACGGGACTTATTCTCACTACTTCGGTAAATTAGGGGGAAAATGAGGCACTGCTCCAGGACGTAACTTCCACCACACACGAGAGATTTCCACTTCTTCACCATTCACTATAAAATTATCTGATTTTACCATCAAATCATCAGAGAAATGAATTTGACAAATTCTACTACTACGCGTTAACTTCGTATCCTTTCGTGGAATAGCTCTGGCCCATTTTTCAAATTGATTTGTATCCTTCGGTGGTGAAAAAAAATCGTATATCGTCAACTACTCGACCATACCCTGACTTACAGCCAGGTACAAAACAATAAGGCATGTTGAACTATTAAATGAACCAAGCCACATAAGAAATATGTTTGAAGTACACAAAACAAAAAAGGCTGATGTACACAAGACACAATGAACTGAATTTAAGAACTGAAAGCAAAGAAAATTCAATTTAATTCACACAAATATCTCACACAGTAACTTCTCGCGCACTTTCTACGACCCGGCTCGACGGAAACATAGCACGTGTTGGACATAATCGCTTACAGTGCTTGTAGCGGCGGGACCAGAAACTACCGTGCTAAAATGGCGGAGTCCTCACACTAGGTCCTTCTATTCGTCATGGTTATAGTATAATAAAGAAATTTCAATGTATTAAGAATAATTCAAGAGACATTTTGACCATTTTTACAGTAACTACAAGGTCATTTACCTGAAGAGTTTTGTCTGTATGACCTAAACTGTTCATTTCCGCAAATTGAGAGCAGAGTTGGGCAGTATCGAAAATACATGTATTTAAAATACGTATTTTCGATACTTTTGTATTTTGTATTTTGTATCGAAAATACATTTTTGAACATGTATTTTGTATCTGTATTGAAAATACTTTTCATGAGTATTTTGTATTTTCAAAATACATAAAATACAATCAAAATACAATCACTGCATTAGGTAATTTTCAGTTTTATCTTCCATTATTTTCGCTTTTAATAATTTAAGTCAATTGGTAGACATTAAGTTTTAGATCAATACAACTCTTCCAGCAATAAAGCGACCTAGTAAGACCATGTGCAATGCTATTTATTTAGGATGCATTTAGAACAAAATCTCCGAAGGATGTCTCCCGATGTTCTGTTATCAGTGTGTTTGATCTTGGAAACCTTTCCACAAGCAGTAGCCTCAAGCTACGTAGTATGAAATTCCCAAACGCATGAGGTTGTCTGAACCTGTTAACTAGTATTGTTCGAAAATTCCTGGAAGTGCTCACATAAGGGCTGTACAAAATGCGGCAATTGTCTCCCGTAAGAGTAGTGTAAGAGTTGTATAAAACTTTGAATTGACAAATAAGTTGCTGTTCTTTCATTTGACGAGCTTGTATCACATCGTGATCATTTTGTCCCGTGTACTTATGTGTGTATGTATATATATATATATATATATATATATATATATATATATATATCATTCATAACCGTGTTATTGTGGGTCAATGTTGTAGTAGTACCGTAGTGGGTTTATATTTAATTTGGGGAAGGAGACGGCAGTGGCCTTAAGTTAGGAACCATCCCGGCATTTTCCTGAAGTATAAGAGGAAAACCACTTCCGCTCTTCGCAGGTTTGCTAGCCACTGCACCACGAGCCAGACGAAAATAAATATGATGGTTGTTGTTAATAAATCTTGATCATCAGCCCGATGTATTTGGGTGTGTGTTAAATATGTCTGATAACCTGTGTTTGTGTGATTTTTGTAGTAGTATGCATGGCTGTATTTATTATGGTCTAGGATTGAGCAGATGCCCTGTCAGTGCCAGAAAAAGAAACTTGGATCTCTGTATTTGTCTTGAATACAGTAGTTGCATACGTTAAGGATGGAAGGAAGAAGGAAGATTGTAGTTTTACGTGACCGTTAATCTCGAGATCATGAGCCACGGGACCTCCTTTTTACATGGAATCCGAATCACTGAATATGGCATTTCACAAGCATTGACTGGGAATTGAACCCACTCCGCCGTGGTGAGAGGCCAACAGCTTGACCGCTGCTCCACCACACCCTCTACGATAAGGATGGATGACGATGTATGTCTACCCCTTACTTTTACCTATTTAACGGGATCGGGGATGAGATGCGATGAAACGCTATGTGGCGGATGTATTTACGACCGGATGCCCTTCCTGACACCAACATGAGAGGAGTTAATGAGAGATCTAGATGAATGAAGCTGGGCAAGGATGTGGAAGGAAGCTGCCGTGGCCTGTCAGAAGGATCGTCCCAACATTTGCCTAGAATTGAAAGTGGGGAAACCACGGTAAACCATTTCCAAGATGGCCGACGGTGGGGTTCAAACCCACGTCTACCAAGTCCACATGGAGCATGGCCACATTGCCTAGCGCTGTGCGTTAGCGGGTGACCGCTGTCGGTAGTGATAAGATGACCATAATAATACGGTAATAATAACTATAATGCGTATGATTCCTGTTTCAACTGGGACGGAAATGAGATAATATATATTTTCGCGTCCTTATGGTGGATAGTTTATACAGTCGGATGTCATTCCTGTCGCCAACCTCATTTTTTTTAGCGTATGGCTTTTAGTGCCGGGAGTGTCCGAGGACATGTTCGGCTCGCCAGTTTTTGTAGCTACTTCGAGACGGACACCCAATGGGTGAGTTACAAGTACCGTTGGGGAGGAAAGTGGGAATGTACAAGGACGAGGAGTTGAGTTGGAAGGTAGCGGCTGTGGCCTATAGTTAGGGACCAACCCCGGCAATTGCCTGGAAGGAAGATGGGAAACCACAGAAGACCATCTTCAAGGTTGCCGGCGGGGTATTCGAACCTCCTCGCCTCCCGGATGTGAGCGACTGCCAGCAGTCATGCCGAAACGACCTCGGCTAACTCACCCGGTGCCAACCTCATGAGAGGAGTTAATGAGAGATGATATGAATGAAGGTGAATGAAAATAAGCACGGATTTGGAAGGGAGCGGCCGTGGCACATTCGAAGGTGCCGTCGCAGCATTTGTCTGTAGTTGAAAATGGGAAACCACGGAAAACTATTTCACGGACGGCCGGCGGTGAGGTTCGACCCACGTCTACCGAGACCACAGACATCTGGGCACCAGCTGCCGTTGTTGGTTGGTTGTTAATAATTATAAATGACCCAACTTCGTTCATTAATTATGTTTTTTATTCTTTTGTGGCATACCGGTACGGTATTACTTACAAAGGATAATTTATAACGGAATGTACAAATTAAACATGTTGAGTCAATTGACTGTAGTGTCCCGTGGTGCTGATTTCTTACATCACCATTTTAGGATATCAGAGAGTAGTCTGAATGAAATGCCTCACTGTTTGCCTGACAGCGCTATAAAGAAAATATGAACAGACGGACATATAACTAGGGCATACACCTTTTTTTTTAAACATCTCAACTAAGAAACAGTTCTAAATAGTAGGAAATATTATTTTATGGATCCTCAAGCAGTCTTACCATCAATAATTATTTTATTATGTTCATTTTTAAGTATAACTCGTATACAATTAAAATACCCATTGATTTAAAAAAAATGAAAATAATTTTACAATATTTACATAGTGAATTCAGAATAAACAAGAAGTTCCGTGAAGAACTATACATCCTACTTTTCATGCCAATGATTATTCTACAGAATATGAACCTATCTAGAATAATGACGAAATTAAGTTGCTAATATCGAAATTTCCAATTAGTTCGAAATACTGTATACCTGGCATAATGTATCCTAATAGAGCACTACAGTTGGCAGCCCTGATGACTGAATATATTCTTAGTTCCGTCTCTTAAGGTACTAAATACAAAATTTGGTTGAAGTCCAATGAATAGCATGGACGTTACATGCAGTTAAACATTGGATCTAACAGCGCGCGTAAAATCATGTTGGCAACAATGTCATGCATGTATTGGTCAGAAATAATCTGAAATAATATGATCTATTGTTGTGCCAATTTTGAATGAAATCCATTAGTTAGTATAGAAGTTACATGCATTTTAAAATTGGACCTATCAGCAGGCTTAGAATCATGTTGGCAGCACTGACGTATATTAGTTACTCCAAATTCGTCTAGAATGCCAGGTACTATACGTGTGCAACGTTTAGAGCTATTGGCTTGCATACTTTCTGATATATTGATATTAGGGTAACAAAAATAGGGACAGCACATATTAACAGTTGGCAGCCCTGGTTGCTCCTTAGAATACGCATAGTCATATCTGTTATGGTACACATAGCACATACGAAATTTGGTTGAAATCCAAATGATAGTATGGAAGTTACATGTATTTAAAGTTGGACTGTCAGCAGGCTTAGAATCATGTTGGTAGCACTGACGTATATAAGTTACTCCAAATTAATATAGAATGTCAGGTACTATATGTGTGCATAGTTTAAAGCTGTCGGCTTGCATACTTTCTGATATATTGGTATTTGGATAAAATAAATTAGGAGCATTTATTAACAGTTGGCAGCCCTGGTAGGTCTTAAGAATACGCTCAGTCATATCTGGTTATGTACACATACAACATACGAAATTTGGTTGAATTCCACTTGATAGTGTAGAAGTTATATGCATTTAAAAATTGGACCTATCAGGAGGCTTATAATCAGTTTGGCAACACTGCCATGTTTGGCCTCCTGGAAATTAAACTGAAATATTATGATCTGTACGTGTGCCAATTTTGAAATAGCTCCCATTCATACTTTCCAAGATATCCAACATGGAGCTCAAATTTCAATTGCGATTTTTTAGCAGTTGGTAGCACTGACATCATTTTAAAATATGGCCGTAAGATATTCAGGTATAGATCTTTACTCCTACCAAATTTTGTTTCGATTGCTGCAGCCGTTTAGGGGTTGATAGGGGGGGACACACACACAGCCAGTCAGACAGACAGAAGGACAGACAGACAGACAGACTTTTTCCTCATTTTTGCAAAATGTGAAAAGTAGGCTAAAAATAATTGATATTAACTTGCAAAAGGGACTGTATTGAAATAATTTCAGTATTATCCTGTGATAGTCTCCTGAAATTTCTTCTTGCTGACAAGGGCTGAATTGATGTGTGTTTTTCTTTTTTTATTTCTTTTTTAACGACATTTCTCTTATGTTTGGCGGGTTCCAAATGTTCAGCCACAGAAAACTTTCCAGAAACTCCCTACATTTCCTTCACAAATTTTACAATAAAGGACACTATCGTCGGTAGAATATAATTCATTCCCAAATGTTTTCAAAAAATTTCGCAACTTAACAACGACGTTAGCTTTTATTGGAGTCATACCTCCGTGCTTGCTGTGGTTGACAGTAAGCAGCTTGGTATTTCACTGAAGGTTGGAATTAAGGAATTTGAGATAATAGGTCCAGGTAATATTTGTGGAAATCCCTGGTCATTCATAAGCTGAACCCCTATTGTGAACTGGTGATAAATGAATGGAACGAAGGTATTTCAGTTGTTGGAGAATCCGGTTTTTCCTTACTGGCAATGCAGACTACTAGTTATCAGAATATACAAATACTCGGGGTGATTTAAGGGAGGTGAAAGCAACTTTATCATTAACAAGGAAATGTTCAGGTTTGACTAACCAACCAAGAAACTCTTGGAGTCCGAATAGAAATATACGACTGAACATGAAGTAACAAAAAGCGCTTCAAAACAATAGGAAATTAAAATATACACTATTCTCCAGCATAGATATGCACTTAAACAGGCAAAGGAGAAGAATATGATGCATTGTGCCAAAATAACCAAAATATGCATAAATATGCAAAAATATGATTTTGCATGATCTTCCGGGCCTTAGTTATTAAGCTGTACACCTATTATCTTGGCACGAGAGCTATTTATCCGACTACTTCGTGGTGCAGTGGCTATTATTCTTGGCTGTCACTCCTGAGGTCGGTTTCGATTCACGAATCAGTCAAGAAATATAATTCTGGTCTGAGGCAACTCAATTATCCTGCAAGTGGTTTCCCACTTCTACTTCAGGCAAATGCCGGGATGGTACCTAAATTAAGAGCATGGCCGCCTCCTTCCCAATCCTTATCTGAAATACAAATAGGCTACACACACTAATATAGCCATCACAATAACACAATTCATCAGACAAATTCCACACACGCCCAAGTACACGGGGCGACATGAACACAATATCGCAACGACAACTAGCTCTTTATCCGAACTGGTGCACAGTATTCAGTGACAGATTATACGAAGTCAACAGCTGAACAACAGAGAATATTGGTGTTGGACCCTAAGTGGAACGACAAAGCTTCCACAAAATGTCATTCTACGTCTTGCGGTTGTCGGCAGTCTTTGTTAGATAATCTTTGAATGATAGCGTTTTCTCAATAGTTTCATCCTGTTTAAACAGTACACATATACACTATATATATATAAGTTCGACGTGTTGCGTAGTGGCTAGCACTCTTGGCTGTCACCACAGAGGCCCGGGCTCGATTGCCGACTCTGGCAAGGAATTTATTTCTGGTTTGAGGGCTGGAACGGGATAAACTCAGCCTCGAAGGCCAAACTGAGAAGAGGTGTGTTCGAATCCCATCTCAGCCGTCCTGGAAGGGCAGATGTGGGCATCACCATGCTGCAAAACTACCAATATCTTTGTTAGCATCAACTGTGGCAGTTGTATAGCCAAGATTGACCAATGCGAGGGTGGGGTTATAGTTTCAAAATATTGTGTGGTGCTCATCATTATACCATTATAAGGATTGGTTGGTTCTTAAGTTTAGGGGCTGCGACAACGCGGTCATGTAGCCCCGTGTACTTTGGGTGTGTGTAGAATCTGTCTGATAACCGGTGTAAATTGTGATGGCTGTATTAGTGTGTGTATCTGTTTTTTAATTCATGTGGACTGCAACTTCGATTTTTTCAGATAGTTCCTACTTTTGCCGCCAAACGCCACCGTCAACGACTACAAGGCCTAGTTCAGAACTTAGTTACTAGACGCCACCGCAACGAACGTAGAAACCTAAGAGCGTTGTTTACATTCGTAACCTATACAATTTAGCTTCACACAGGTGTAATTAGTGGAAGGTTCTTTAACATGCCATAAATCTATGACATGGGACCGCCGGCTTAACTTCCACTCCGAAGGAAGGCATACTGAGGGATTTTTAATGCTCTTAAAAATCCGATGGCTTCGGCCGGATTTGAACCCACTATCTTGGTCATAGAAGCTCAGCATGCTACCAACTACGTCATCGAGGCCGCATCTCCACGAGGTAGCTTAGGTCATACGATAATAATAATAATAATATCAAGGATGATACAGCACAACTAAACACCAAATATGGAACGATAAACCGTGTTAATAAATTTAAATATCTTGGGGAATGGATCCAGCAAAATGGCCTTGACAAGGAAGCCATAGAAGCAAGAAGCAAGAAAATGGAAGTCGCTTTTCAAACCACCCGCAACATATATAACAAAAAGTGCTTTTCTATGAACACAAAAATTCGTCACTACAACACTGTCATCAAACCAGTACCGCTATATGCATCTGAATGCCTTATCCTACCCGAGAAATATTTACTCGCGAAGTTAGAGAAAAAGAAAGAAAGATCCTACACATCATACTTGGCCCGGACTACAAAAATGGCATCTACATCAGAAAATCCAGGCAAGAAATTTACTCGAGGATAGAGAAGATCACAGATACAATGCGAAAACGCAGAGTTTGCTTTTACGGTCATATACGACGGATGATCGACTCCCGATTGACGAAACGTATCTTCAGTATATTCGACTCAAAACCAAAAACGACAATGCCAAGGTATGTTAACGTCCAGAAAGATCTGAAAGAAATGGGGATACGAGCAGAAGATGCACAAGACCGAAACCTTTATAGAGCAGCCATCAAGACGTTTGGGACTTACCGGGACGAAAAAACGGACAACTGGTGCGAAATGGACAGAAGAACGTCGTGCTAAACACAGTGAGCTCATGAAGACAATGTGGATCAAGCGAAAAGTGAACAAATGCCAGAATGTAAGATGAGGCTTATCGTGGTCCCTAGTTGGCCGATTAGGGAAATTGAGTGAATGAATAATAACAATTCCTATACCGTATATATTTCCCATGTTGTGGGTTCGAGGACAAAGTGAGGTAAATTTCTATGTGGCAGTGGTTTTCACGGCTGGATGATCCTCCTGACGCCATCCTCAACACAGAGCTGGATGGGAAACGAAATGACAACAGGGCAACAGCGACCAAGGCCCATCAGGAAGTACCATTTCATGGAGGCTGACGGTGGGATTTGAATCCTTTGGCCTTGCACGTTAATGCACGCACCCGTCTTGATCACCGATAATAATAATAATAACAATAATAATAATAATATTAATAATAATAATAATAATAATAATTTGAAAAGTTTGAATGGAAGAGAAGCATATTTTACTAAGTATTTTGTATTTTGAAATGTATTTTAAAATACTATTTTGTATTTTGTATTTTCAGGAATTTTATAACTGTATTTTGTATTTTGTATCTAAAATACTTTTTTGTGAGTATTTTGTATTTTGTATCGAAAATACATTTTGTGAGTATTTTGCCCAACTCTGATTGAGAGGTGGAAATAAAACGTATCAAATGCTATCGAGATCAAACGTGTAGATTTGCTTTCATTGATTGTCTTGCATTGCTCCCCGCACAAAGCAAAATCAAACACATGTCCAAAACAGAAAGAAAAAAGCAGAATTCAAAAACAAAAGCAAAAGCGAAAAACAAACACAAAACAAAAAGCAAACAAAAAAAAAAGCAAAGCAAAATTCAAAAGAAAAGAAAGAGCAGAAAACGAACACAAAATCAAAAACAAAAAGTAAAAATCAAAAACAAAAGCAAATACAGAAAACAAACACAAAAAACACAAAACAAAAGCAAAAATTCAAAAACAAAAGAAAAACCAGAAAATGAACACAAATTCAAAAACTAAAACCAAAAAAAGCAAAAACAAAAGCAAATACAGAAAACAAACATAAAAACAAAAATTCAAAGACAAAAGAAAAAGCAGGAAAAGAACATAAGAACAAAAACAAAAAACAAAAGAAGCAAAATTCAAAAACAAAACAAACACAAAAACACAAAGAAAAACAAAAGAAAAAGAAGACAAAACAAAAGCAAATACAGAAAACAAACACAAAAACAAAAATAACATAACTTAAAGCAAAAACAATAATTTATAAAAAAAAGAAAAGCAAAAAACGAACACAAAATCAAATACAAAAACAAGAAACAACCAATATACAGGAGGCGGGAAATGTGGTAACTGCCAAAACATCAATTTTCTCGAAGACATTCGCCATGCCGTGAAAACTCGACACGCCCAAGAGGCGTTAGCGGTAAAAGATGCAGTACGTATATATTCGTCATGCCCATTAAATTATAACATTTAACATACGAATATATACGTCATACCCAGTTAAGAGGTTAAGGGCACCAGGTAAAAACTTGTGGCGTAGTTCAGTCTGAAGGAGTATCGGTACTGTTTTGGCTGCGCTGTGAGTAATATCAAGTAGGTATAACAAGGAATGTTATAGTCTATAAAAATTAGAATTATGATTGAAATGCATGATTGGATATGGAGATCAAGAAGAGAATTCAATGTGGGAGTGTTTTCTATCATCAGGTTAGGAGTTGAATTTGGGATAAAGACATACCACTGAAAGCTAAAAATGTGATGTTGTTGTATGAGTCTTCAGTCTTTTGACTGGTTTGATGCAGCTGTCCTTGCTTCCCTGTACTAAGCTAATTATTTCATCTCTACATAGCCACCACAAGGCCCTCAAGGAGCAGGGTGTATGTAGCCCCACCACTTGTGGTGCACCCTTGATAGAGCTACACTTTCAAGGGTTCACGGCTGGAGAGTTCAGGAGTTGGTGACCCTGAGGGATTCTGAGCTGGGTTCTGATTTCCCCCCCTTTTTCCATTGCTTCTGGGGAGGGCAATCTCTGCTTTCCCTTCCCCATTTGCCATCTTCTTCCTTCCAAGTCCCTCAATCCTCATCCTTCGAGGGTTGAGGCCATATTTTTGCTTCCTGCCCTTTATTTTCCTTATCCTTTATTTGTTTACCATTACTTCTTCTAGTTTGTAAGTCTGTAGTTAGTATTATAGTTTTCATTACATTTTCATCTTTCAGAACCACCCAAACCATTGGGGGCCGATAATCTAGATGTTAGGCCCCTTATAACAATAATTATCATCCTGATCATCTCTACATAGCTACCACACCCTACATCCGAGGCAATCTGTTTAACTTATTCTAACCTTGGTCTACCCCTGCAGTTCTTGTCCTCGACCCTTCCTTCCATAACTAAGCTTGCTATTCCTGGATGTCTTAGTATGTGTCCTACCAACCTATCTCTTCACTTCATTAGCAGTCGCCAGAAATATCTCTCCTTTCCCACTCGTCTTAATACCTCTTCGTTTGTAACCCTATCTACCCACCTGATCTTCATCATTCTCCTGTAACACCTCATTTCTGTTGCACCACTAGTCCAAGTTTCACTTCCATAGAGCACCACGCTCCAGACAAAGGCTTTCAAAAATGACTTCCTAATACCTAAATCTATATTCGATGTCAACAGATTCCTTTTATAGAAATGCTTTCCTTGCCTGAGCCAACCTACTTTTTATATCCTCTTTGCTTCGTCCATCACGGTTATTTTGCTTCCTAAGTAACAGAAGTCTCCTATTTCCTTTAGTTTTTCACCTGCCAATTTGATGTCCATAGAGGTTTCTGATTTATTTCTGCTACATTCCAATATTTTTGTTTTACATGTGATGTATAAGACCAATTACTTACCAATACTGTAGTCATCATTTCCCCTTATCCAGCTCCTGCCGGGTCGGGGTATTTATGGCACTTCTCCACTTTCCTCTTTCCTTCCACAATTCTTCTTCCACGATCTTGTTCCAGTCCAGATTTCTTTTTCTTACGCTGTTCTTCACTGAATCAATCCACCTTGTTCTAGGTCTTCCCCTTGCTCTCTTACCCTTGCACTTTGCCTCCAGCATCTGTCTTGGTATTCTATTTTCCTCCATCCTCTTTACATGTCCGAATTTCATTTCACTGGCTTGGATTCTACTCTCTTGCCTGCTTGTCAGGGTCCAAGTCAGGGCCGGATTTACCCAAAGTTACGCTATAGGCACCTCTCCATTGAGCGCCCCTCCACACTTGAACGCCCCCCCCCCCCCCCCCCGCCAGATTGTTATGATAAGGCATAGCCACTCGCATGAGGTAAGGTTCGGAAAAAAGGAATAAACAGATATAGGGCTGACAGCATAAGTTTATGCTTGAATTTTTACGCAGGGATACATAGTCAATTCAATTTTAAAAAGATAACAGCTTGGAGTAAAACTACATGAAACAGTTTAACATTTATGCAACCAAAACACTTTATGAATACCCTTTCCAAAAATAATGTCTAGCATTAATTCATACAACAAAAATGAAGAGTAGCTTCAAAAAATAAAAACATAATTTACTGCTGTAACTGAATGAACTGCGGTAGCACGAATTATAATTTAAAAAATAGTAGAACACACACTAATTTTAAAACGCATGAAGAGCAGTGGTACAAACGACATTTTAAATTGAACAAAGCGCCTCTAAAATACAAATAAGGCCAACTGCATATCTTCCTGCAATATATTTTAGAGAAATTAAAGTGCAGACTAAAAACATGAATGAAGACATAACGGGGCCTCCCTCAAGCACAACGAGAACTACTTCATAAGTTTCCTTCTTGCCTTCTTTTCGGCAAATTCATTAATTATGGCAGCGCAGTTCAAGTTTATCGTCATATCTCTTTCAATCGCTAGGAGTGCAATAGAGTTTAACCTTTCTTCTTTAGTGACTGACCGCAAATAGTTCTTGACGCGGTTCAGTACCGAAAATGATCTTTCTCCAGAGCAATTGGTCACTGGAATGGTGAGAAGTATCCGTAAAGCAATGTTTACGTTCGGGTACATTTCTTGTAAATCTTTTCCATGAATGAAAGTGCTGAGCTCAGAGGCTGACTTACCTTTAAAATCTGCAATTTTTAAAGTTCCTTTAAATGCAAGCACTCGTTAGCCAGTGCACTTCCTAAGTCATCCACATACTTTTCTGAGAGATCGTCAGCAAATTATTTTATCATTGGTCTAACAGGTTTTCTAGAAAATAAAATCTCTTATGAAGGACTTTGTAAGCCTCACTTCGCCTCTTAAGCTCAGTACACCCAGAATGGCATAAAATACATTGACGTGAACATTTTCTGAGCCCTCTGACGGTACATAGTCTCTTGACTTTGTCTCATCATTCCTAGTCATTCGTTCCGGTCTTCTCTTTAGGTCGTAGGAATATTGAGCAATACCGCTTAATTCGTTGGCTTCTTTCTCATAGACATCGAAATGAACTCTTAAACTTTGCACAAATTCCGCTAACGAAGCGTAACATTCTACCACAGTTCTCAAATTAGTGCTGACTTTTTGGAGCTTCTGGCTGACAGTATTAAATCTTTTTAGAATGGTAGTCCAAAAAACAACTAGGAAAGCAGTTTATAATTGTAGGATATTGCTTAAGATGCCTTTGGCTTCACTTCGAGTGTTTGCCTTTTGATTTCTGTCTTCGTGAATACTCTCAAGAGCTGCCACGACGCCACACCAGCCATCCCTCAGAGCTTGACAAGCGTCATATCGTGCCGACCACCGAGTCACTGGCGGGCTTTTTAGTACGCGCGCAATAAAGTTATTTAAAATTTTCCATCGGTAGGTCGAAGCAGTAAAAAAGTTGTACAGTTCTTGAGCTGTTAAAAAATACCTTACAGATTCTGAACAAGATTCAGCGGCATGAGTTCCAACCAAATTTAGTGAATGGGGTGAGCATGGTGCATAGAGAGCTAAGGGATTCAAGGCCGCTATCCGAGCTTGCAACCCCGAATATTCGCCGGACATATTACTTGCGTTATCGTAAGATTGGCCTCGAATATCCTCCACTTTCAAATCCAGATCTTCCAACTTAGCCTTTACTACATCAAAAAGCTGCTCTGACTTGTGCCCGATGCTCTCCATAAAACCTAGAAACCTTTCTTTTGGTTCACCATTGGCCGTAACATTTTGTTTGTCCACTGAGGCAAATTTAAATTTTTGTTGCTTTCTCCCCCTATGGTGTCATTTGAATTAAATGTAGGCCTAGAATTGTCATTCTCTTTTTCATCAATTTTGGCTTGTTGGAGCTCAGAAGGAAAATCCCGTATTAATTAGAGCACTTCACACATAGTAAATTTAAAAAGAACAACTTTTAATATACTTTGCAGGCACGGTACGGTTTCGAGTCCAGTCTGAGTTTTTACGTATGTCACTTTGTGCAACAGTGTATCAAGGAATCGGCTATTGGGAAAGGCCTACTTTGCGTAAAGTAATTCGTGTACGGTAGCTTACCTCAAGTTGCTGAACTCTATCGCAGTCAATGTCGTGAACCGCAGAGCAAGAATTGTTATTGTTATCCGAATTTGTCGTTGGAGGTGTAGGATTCACAGGCCCACTAAACATCTCATTTATTTCCCGACATTTTGATAGTGTCACCTTGGCTCTCTTATCCTCTTCAGCTTTGCGGACACGGTTTTGGTAACCAGACAACCTTATTGCTGCCCATAGTTTAAAACATTTACTTGCAGATCACATCACAACAAAACAACACAACGCAAGCTCGAACTCGCACACAGGACAGGCGCGGGGCACATCGATGCTACTACAATGCAAGCAAACCCAGCTACCGCAACAACAGCGCGCGCGGCACAGCTCCGCTCGCCCGCCTCACCTCCCCTCTCACACTTGTCGGGACGAGAGGGCGTAGAGCGGCATAACGAAGAGCGAAGTGGAAGGGCATGGGCGGGCATGCGACAAAGACACGATATTATTTCTAAATGTCTCTGCTCATTTCTCAATATTTATTTCAGCATATATAGACTACTGCTATAATCCTAACTTAGCACATTTAAAGCCCTAGCAAAGAGGGCGCCTCCAGTAAAGATCATTGCCGGTTGCCTAACCGAAGGGCCGCCTCGCGGCGCCCCTTGGACTGCGGTGCCCCTAGGCACGTGCCTATTTTGCCTTACGGTAAATCCGGCCCTGGTCCAAGTCTCAGCTGCATAAGTTAATATGGGTACATAGTACAAGTTTTCTTACACTTTGATAGAATGCATTGCTCTGCTGTACCCTCCTGCCAATCTCCATGTCCATCCTACCAGTTTGCATCAATTCACTTCCTAGGTATTTGAACGTGTCCACAATTTCCAAACTCTGACTTCCAATTTTCACAGTGTCCTTTCCTTGTCTTTCCCCTCTTGTCATCACCATGGTCTTGCTTTTCTCCATACTGATTTTCAGGCCGTACTTCTGAATATTTTCGTTCAGTGCATCTAGTTGTTTTCGCACATCTTCGGTGTTCCTTTCCCAGACCACAATATCGTCTGCAAATAATAGTAACTTCATTTCTTTATGTCCATATGCTTCCTTTGATTCCTTTACAATTTCATCCATTACCATTATGAACAAAAGAGGTGACAGCACACTCCCCTGTCTTAGTCCAGTCTTGTTCATAAACCAATCTGTCTTTCTAACTGGGGTCAGTACCCTAGTTAGTTAGTTAGTTATTGTTGTTTTAAGGGGCGGAACTACGAGGTCATCTGCCCCTGTACCCTACTAACACAGTTGTTGTACATTGCTTGCACCATTTCCAACATTTCTCTTCCCAGTCTCTTCTTAACCATGGTCTCCCATACCTTCTCTCTGGGGACACTTTCATATGCCTTTTCTAGATCTATGAAAGTCATGACCAAATCCTCTCCATATTCACAGTTCTTTTCCATCACCTGCCTTAAGCTAAAGATTGGGTCCACTGTGGATCTTCCACTCCTCTTTAGTTATCACACACTTTCTTGTCCCCTTTCTTAAACACTGGTATTATTAGCCCTTTCTCCCAGTCTTCTGGTACACATTTCCGTTTCCACACATACTTTATCAGTCGATACAGCCATTGCATACCAACAGGTCCAGCAGCCTTTATCATTTCTACACTGATTTCATCCACCCCTGTTGCTTTTCTAATATTCATTTTCTGTACTGCTAATTCCACCTCCAGCATTGTTATATCATCTTCTGTTATAGAGTCGTCAGGCTGTGTCACTTCCATCTCACCAGTACAATTGCTCACATTCAATAGCTTATCGAAATACTCCTTCCATCGTCCCTTTATCTCTTCTGGGTGTGTTAACAACTCTCCATCTTCCTTTTTCACCAGCTTTGTAGTTACTCTTTCTTTCCTCTTACTTCTTAGAAGTCCATACAGCATCCTTTTACTGCCACTTACATCTGTTTCCATTCTTCGTGTAAATTCTTCCCAACTTTTCTTTTGCTTTCTTCTGTTTGATCTCGATTCCATTCTTTCCATGCAGACTTCTTTTCTTTCACTGCTTTCCTCACTTCCTCGTTCCACCACGGTGTCTCCTTCTCTTTCACTCTTGTTGACGTCCTACCACAAGCACTCTCTGCTGCACCAGCAAATGCCTTTTTAAAGTGGGACTATTCCTCTTCTACGTTTTCCACTTCAGTAACTGGGATTTGTTGCTTCAATCTCTCCTGGAAATCTTCCTGTACATTTTTGTATTTCAATTTCCATACTTTTATTTTACTTTCTCTGATCTCCTTTAGGTTTTCCAATTTTCCCCCTCTAAATTTTGCCACCACAGCTCTATGGTCCCCATCAAATGCTTCTCCTGGTAAAGCTGTCACATCTATCAGCTTTCTGTGATTAGTCCTTTCCACCAGAAAGTAGTCAATTACTGATTTTGTTCTTCTATCACCCCTCCCATATCTCGTAACTTTCCTGCTGTTTTTCTTCCGAAACCATGAATTACCCACTATCAGTCCATTCCTTTCACAAAAATTTACAAGTTCCTCTCCTTCTCGATTCATTTTCCCATATCCATATGATCCAATGATTCTGTACACATTGTGTTTAATTCCAATAATAATATGATCCAATGACTTCTTCCTTTCCTTGTCTCTCATTTCCGACTTGTGCATTCATATCTCCCATGATCACTACTTCCACATCTGAAATTACTCTTTCTACATCCTCCAGGAATACTTCAATATCTTCTTCTCTGTTTCCAGTCTGTGGTGCATAGACTTGTATGAAGTCCATCACGTCATTCATTATCTTCATTCTAATTTTCATTATTCTGTCACTCACACACTCTACCCCTTCAATAAACTCCTCCAGTTGTTTCGAGGTTATCAGTCCCACGCCATTTTTTGCATCTTGGCCACCACTCAAGTATATGTATATCCTTTCCTCAATTTCTTCCTTCCTTTACCTTTCCATTTCACTTCACTCAGCCCCATCATTCCAACCTTCTCCCTCTCCATGAAGTCTAAAACCTCCTCCACCTTGCCTGTCAGTGTCATGACGTTCAAGATTCCCACTTTCATTTCGGTTACTAGTCACCCATTTCTCACAGTTCCCCCAGTACCAAAGGAACTATGCGTCGCCTGCAGGGTACGCCTAACCTTCTCCGAATCATTGGAAGTGCCATTTCCATTTTAGGCTATTATTACGATGGGGTCGCCACTCCCAAACGCATTTTATGAAGCTACTGCCAGCTATTATTCAGGCCGCCCCTAACATGGGAAACAGATGCCCTCGCAGCCACCCCTAACATGGGAAACAGACGCTGCCGATTGATGCTGTATTCATACTATTCCCTGAATACTGGGTTGCCTCTTCCCCAATCTCCGCCGTTCCGAAGTCCATCTTCTCCGCTGCAGATTCCGTTGAGGTCTTCGCACGTAACCCTGTGCACGGGGCCTATGTTACACCCCATAGGACTGGGTCCTCACCAGAACTTAGCCGGTACTGTAGTTCCTTGGTATGTTACAGTAGCGTTGCCCACCCCCGCGACGTGGACGCGCCTGGCAAGAATTATCCATGTAGCCAATTTTGATTGACTCATGGACCGGGTTAAGGAGCTGTCTAAATCCAGCCTCCAAGGCTTACCAATACTGACGTATGGAGCAGAAACTTGGTCGATGACCAGGAGAGATGAAAGTAGAAGACAGGCAGCCGAAATGAAATTCCTGAGGAGTATGGTTCAGAAGACTAGTAGAGATAGAGTGAGTAAGCAAGCTGAATGATAGGCTGGAGCAGAACAGATTGAGATGGTGTGGACATGTGAAAAGGATGAATGATGAAAGAATGCCCAAACAAGTAATGGAGAGAATGATGACTGGAAAGAGAGGATGAGGAAGACCCAGAGTACGGTGGATGGACTTAGTATGATTCGATCAATAATTACCCTTTTATTATGGCTCCGCCCAGTCAATACTAATCTTTTATTGAAATGCATTCATAGATCACATGTTTCTATAAGTAGATGTTTCGAGATCCTCTACTAAATGATCCCTTCATCAGCTAACATAGAGAATGACAGGCCAACATTCATGACAATTGCTCAAATGTGCAAAAACATATTAAGAAGAGATAAAATGAGAATGAAATGAATGGTGCGCGAACAATGGGGCATGATATATAAAAACCGTATATCGGTACACTCAAAAAAAAACACTCTAAAGACAAGGATCACTTGACCCAATTCACTAAAAAGTATATAAAAAGTTGCATAAAAAGTTCACTGTATCTTCTTGAAGCAGTTGCTTTACATCGCAATCACCAAGAGTTCTTTCCATTTGTATCCAACCTGTGGTCACTTAATTCTTGAGGGTTATAAAATATCAAAAACGGAGGCTATTGTTTGAAGTATAACAATTCAGAAAATCCCTTGGCAGCCTTTGTTCAGATGTACCAGTATGGGCCACCTTTCATATAACAAGTGGGAGGAACAATGTCTAATGTTAATGACTCTGAAGTCAACATTTCTGAATAGGATGGACTTAGTGAAAGACAGTGTGACAGAATGGAACCTAGAGTGGAATTCATTGGTTGAGGAAGGATGGTGGAGTATCAAATTTGCCCCGACCCAGCTTAGGCTGGAAAACGGAAAATGATGATGATGAAGAAGAAAGTTATGGTGGACTGGGAGATATTTTCTTTGTAGCAATTTACCTATGCCATTGTTTTGTAAAAAAAAAAAGTGAAGTGCATACTCATAAAGCAAATTTTCTCAAAACTTCCCAGGTGTTAGGATTCTACACAGATCCACAATTCATAATTTGTTAGAGGAGGAAACAAAAACTGAGGCATTTTAACATTTTGGGCGGGGGTCAAGCTAAAATTTGCATGATACGAAAAGCGTGATGGTCTACCGTGCACCTTGCCACTAAGCGGGCGTGCGCAGACCTGCGCGTCATGACCGCAAAGAGAAATTACATTTGGGATGAGTTTTACACGACGGACACTATGACTTCACAGGACGCAAGGATGCAAGGATCCTATGAGCTAAGAGATATCTTGATGAACTTTGCGGTCCATGGTTTTCACCACAGGATCTGCACGAGAGACATCTACCATGAACTAGATGGGCTATGCGTATGCAAACTTTGTGGTGGTCCATGCGACAGATACCACGTAAGGACATGCAAATGCAGAAAAATATCTCATTTATGGCATGTTAAAGAACCTTCCACTAATTACACCTGTGTGAAGCTAAATTATAGTTAAACATTTGACAAACACTATTAGGTTCCTACGTTCGTCGCCAGGAGCCGACTGAGGTGGCATCTGTAACCAAGTTCTGAACTAGTAGTCGTTGATGGTGGCGGCAAAAGTAGGAACTACTTGAAACAAAATTCAATGTCTGCAGTCCTCACTTGAATTGAAAACAGAAACACACACTAATACAGCCACCACAATTAACACCGGTTATCAGACAGATTCTACACACACCCAAAGTACACGGGGCTACATGACCGCGTTGTCGCAGCCCCTAAACTAAGGAACCAACCAGAGTTATCTGACGCAATTCTGTGAAAGTGAGACTTAAACTCTGTACTTTACTTTTGCACTTATGACGCCGTCTCCCTCCGAAGGTTGGCGATCCAATTGATTATCGACGTATGTCCATACCACCGCCGCAAGTCTTTCATCCAGGAATTTCTCCGTCTTCCCACAGATCTTTTCCCATCAATCTTCCCTTGAATGATCATAACGTTCACCTCTCATGATGTGCCCGAGGTAGCTTACGCTTCTTGATGGTTGTAAGAAGCTCTTTCTTCTTGTTCAAGTTGTTGAGGACTTCTTCATTTGTTTTCATTTCTACCCAAGATATTCGGAGTATTCTTCTGTATAAGTACATCTCAAAAGATTCAATCCGCTTCTCCAGTAATGGGCTGAGCATGCCTCCTTCGAAAACAACACAAAAGGAGAGGAAAAACATAGCAACGTAACATTCAAACTCTAAGCTGAAGGTTGAATTCTCGGCTGGTGAATAAGGTCCTCATGGTATTGAACATATTTTTTGCTTGTCCATTGCACATTATGCGCAGTTGTAATAAAGAAACTGGTTTACAGACCAATCCTCATGCAAATTGTGAGTGTTGTGAACACATACTCGCCTGTAATATAATCTCTTGTTAGAAAGGTTAACAAGTATTCATAATCCAGATCTGAAATGCATATGATTCGATGTTCCTCAGTGTAGCAGAGGAATTATAATTGCTTTTTCGTCTTCCTTCAATTAAATATCTCCACAAGAAACCGCAGTTGAAACGCCGTCTTGTTACACAGGAGAAGGTGGATAAAATCCTTGCTAGCTTTGAATGTTCTCCTTGTATTACTCAGCAGACTGTAGTTGTTGTTGTTGGAGTCTTCAGTCTTTTGACTGGTTTGATGCAGCACTCCATTCTTCCCTGTCCTGAGCTAATCGTTTCATCTCTACATAGCTAGCACACCCTACATCCGAGGCAATCTATTAAACATATTCTAACCTTGGTCTACCCCTACAGTTCTTGTCCTCGACTCTCCCTTTCATAACCAAGCTTGCTATTCCTGGGTGTCTTAGTATGTGTCCTACCAACCTATCTCTTCTCTTCATTAGCAGTCACCAGAAACATCTCTCCTCTCCCACTCGTCTTAATACCTTTTCGTTTGTAACCCTATCTACTGAACCCGATGGGGTTATGCTGACTGGAATCGAACATGGTTCTCAGAGACTGTGATCTCAGTATAAAGGTTCCACCAGGAAGCGAACCAGAGATCTGTACAGGGAGTTTCTTGGTAAAAAAACCCCTCGAAAGAAATGTATATTTAATCACGGGTGTGATTTTTGATGAAATGGCATTATTTATTAAAATAATGTAGGAAATAATGAGCAGATTATATCATTATAAGACGATTTGGTGTAAGCTATTGGAGGCTTGAAGCACAGAGGAGGGCAGAGCTGACATTTACTAATTGGCCCAGAATTGTGGGTTGGTCCCAGTGGAGCCACGTCCATCTCAGAGACCCCATTATGTCGTCTGGAGCAGGGGTGAGGCCTGAATAATGACATAGTTATTCCCCGACGGAGAATGGATTTGGAGTAGGGGCGGAGAAATGCCCAGAAAAATCATTGATTACTCGTGATTGGAGTAACGAATCGAGATGAGAGTTGCACACAGGCGAATATCTTGGCAAGAAGATAATTTTAGAGTCTTTTACTTGCGAAATTGGTGCATATTTAATGATGTGCGTAAGGACTGTAAAACGACCATTGTTCGCGGATGGATGTGAAGATGTTGCCGGGGGTTTCCCGTTAGGTAGCGTCCCACGCCATGGAGAAAGGAATTAATATTAATTAAGGTCTACGCACACCGGCGCGGGATGCGGGAACGGGAACGGGAGCGGGATTGACACGATACCCGCAGTCGCTGCGAAATCGTCTTTGTATTCTGACCAGTGCGGGAAAAAATTCCGAAATGAATTCGTCTGATGAAATGCAACATAAGGAAAATATATACCAATTATCGGGAACCTATCTCGCCTTGCTATTGCTATTAGATTTTTGGCTACTGGGGATTCTTTCTCGACAATTGGCCACAGTTTTCGTGTTGGATTCACAACTGTTGGAGCTATAGTGAGAAAGGTTTGCCAAGCTATCTGCGATACAATGCGATAGTGCAGTTTATATTTAGTTTTAGGGTAGTTCAGTTCGGTTTTCTTTAGGTTAATCACCACGTGACAAATGAACACAGAAACAATGAGTGATAATATTTAAATTGATGCTAACCAGGTACTTGCAGTTCCTTTTCTATTTCGTCCCTGAGCTTACCTTTATTCCTTATATTTCTTAATCTTCATTACTCATGTTATTGATATAAGGCAGGATATTTCCTGACACACTCTATTAACAGTTCCGTCGCCATTGCTAAATGGATGCGGGACGCGGGAAAACTCTGCAAGCTGCGTACTCCTGCAGTAACGCAGCAATCCCGCCATCTGTGCGGGATTGTGACGCAGCAGTCTGAGTGGATACATATCCCGCCAAGTGCGCAAATGATCGCGACATTCCCGCTCCCGCTCCCGTTCCCGCATCCCGCGCCGGTGTGCGCAGACCTTTAATTGAACGAGCGATTCCTTTGCACACAGATAGTTTTGGGACCTGTGAAGAGAGAGGAACGCAATGATCATGGTTTGAAGACCTGAATCATGCTGTGAGAGGAGCCAAGATTACGCGGGAAGATGTTGCTCTACTTTCTGTGGAAATCCGATATAAGGGAGTAGACCCCAGGAGGAGCTCTCAGCTATGCTCAGTTGTAAGTCAGTCAAGCGCAGTCGAAGTGGTAACGCAGCCAAGCTCAGTCTACATGCCGCCAAGCGTAGTTACAGCCAGTTACAGTCTTACTCAATTGTCAGTTGTAGCACAATGGCAATAAGTTGCAATCAGTATGCAGCAAATATGCAGCAGTACGAGACAGCGTGTAAGCCGCAGACAGAAGTCTTCAAATAAGTTACGTGCAGTCTTCGAGTGAAACTTCAGTCAGCTACAGCCAGGTTGAAGCAAGTTCGTCAAGGCAAAACGCATGACGGATCTATTCATCAAGACGCCGAACAAAGACTGGTATGTGTAAAAGAAACAGTAAATATGCTTGTATGAATAATAGTCGTGATACAGGCATAATCAGCAGCACGAACTATGACGTGTTCAGTTATGAAGCACCGTATAGACTAACGGTAGAACTATTGTATATATTTATTTGTGAAAGTGTTGAACTTTATTAAGCGCAGTGTGTATAGTATTAACTAATCGTATATGTGTAACTACGATAGAATGCGCGAAAGAAACTCTACTAAGTGTTTGGTATTGCCATGAGAATACCAGATGTTAACGCTCATGTTTGGGAGCCAGCGTATTGATGTAACGCAGGACGCTTACTGTAGGAGTAATGATCGTCATAAAACTGTTGGAGAGTTCCGAGAGCAGATAACCAGACTTTCAATCAGGAGTTGGTAACGTAAGATGCCGTCGACACCTGCAATTTCGATCTCTGCTAGGGAATTTCAGCATTGAAGTGTGTATAAAGTGACGAGTGTTCAGTGTAATGCATATGTAAAAATATCATTTAAAGTAGTGTTTGATGAAGTGTTTCACATGTTTGGGGAGTGATAACTTCCTGAAAGGTATGCAACGTGTCGTGTTGGTGATAGAAATTATGTGTAATCAAATGTGTGTAAACAAGAGAAATATGTCGCGTTAAACCCATTATGGCGGGCGACATGGAAGAATATGATTGGTCGGAGCCACCTTAGATGCCTATAGAGATGTAAGTACCCCACAAATTATGGTTATGATTATGTAGAAGTATGGACCGCTGCATGTCTGTGATTCCGTAAAGATATTGTGAATTTCTTATAGATGCCAGTAAAAATCAGTTAGGAGGCTGATCCTCCATGTTTAATCAGTAATGAGATGATTTTGATAGAGTTGAGATGTTAATTTGCATCATTAAGTGGAGTAAGTATTCCCACTATGAATTAAGAATGGCAATCAGTTATGTAAATGCAACGAACGCGATTGTTCGAGTTTAAAACGTCTAGCTATGTCGGAAATTTTGGTAATTTATGTGAGAATAATAATAAAGGATGATTTTGGTCATTTATGTCAGTGAGAAATGATGATAATAATAATAATGGTTATTAAGAGTATGAATGAACACATCAGGAAACAAATAAATGTTGTAAGCGAGAATTATTAACGCTAAGTGCAAGACTTATCAATCTAAGCAGGAAGATGTTACAGTGAGATTACATTACAGTAACTATGGAAAGAAGTTTTATATCAGAATATTGCAGATATTCAGTAATGATACCAGTAATGAAAGAGCTTTTAGTGAATTGAATTTGCAGCTTAATTGAGAAGCTTATAGAGTAAATGTTAGATTTCTCTTAATATTATAGGTCGGAGTGTCGTAGCATGGAGCATTAGGGGCCAGATAGTCTATTCTACGTATGAATTCTCCTATGTCGTGGACATTGTTGGAGATATTATTTATTCCAGAGTTTTAGTGATGGACCCTAACTCTGAAGAAAGGATTGAAATGTGTTCCGGATTGGAATCTTGATAGGGTCGAGGAAACAAGGACACCTCGCAGCTCTATGATTTCCCGAGAACTTATTGATGAGTTATTTACGCTCGTTGGCAGCGAAACTCATGGCGACAGTGGTTTTCTGCGCCTATATATTGTACTTGAGACATCGGTCAAACCGCCAGGCTCATGCATTGCGAACCCCGAACCTTCATGTTGGATGGACCCATGTGAGGCCATTAATTAATCGTTATCCTCGACGTAGGAATAATTACAAAAGCTCATTCAATACCTGTTGGCATAATAGTCAATTAAGATCCTTTGGGAACATGTGTGTCGGTCAGGACACAGTATTTGTCTTGTAAATCTCCACTGCTTAGAGAGGGAAGCTTTCAAACTTTTAGAAAGGTCGAGATAATTGGTGAAACGACCCATTCCACTTTCTATTGTGTAGCGACTTCCTTAGCCGAGGGTCGGTGCTAGCCACCCGGGCCGCTCAGGCAAGTTATAAGAGGGAAGAGTCTAGACCTTGTTGAAATGACATATAATGCAAGATTGTTATGTTGAGTATTATGGCCATGTGGTTTGAGAACACATGGATAATTATAGTTCATCCTGATGGTTCATTATTTTAGCTATCTGACGAATAGTTACATGATATATTTGTACTGTCACTGGAGCCAAGTCATGTAGTTGGTGACTAGATGCCAATCGCCATGAGCGCGAGGTAGTCTATCATACAATCCGACATAAGCTATAACGTAACGTTTTATCTAGGAATCACAGACAGCATGCGGTGAAACCATATAATTGGAGGATGTGTAGGGGGTAGCTTACATAATTATGGAGTTGCACGTTGATTTTGGTGCAACGTCCAAATAGGTAAATGCATGCAAAGCATTTCATTGGTGAGAAGAAAAATATTAAAACACGCACGGCACACATAATTGTTTAACATAAAGAGGTTTAAGGAATAATCCTTGTTGTAATATTAAAGAAGTCACATTGTATGACTGTTATGTTAATGTACAGTTTGTTTTGAAGTCGTAGGTGCATCAGCGCACTAGTATATCCTTGTGAAGTTCACAGAAGGGTAAAGCCTTATGGCTAGGTATGACTTTGTTGTGATTTTATATTTGTTTACTTGTGGATTGTGGAAGTAAAAATTTTGTTTGCTTTATTTTATGCTTTTTGGGTATTGTTTTGTGTTTGAAGCCATGATTTATTTTACTGAATTAAAGTATTAGAATAGAGTTGTGCCTTATCATTGTAGAGTTGATACCTTTTTGCCTCAAATCCAAAATATGCACTGCTAAATTGGGGTTACCGTACACGCCTGAGAGCTGATGCTAGTTGGAGGCAGATGCATATTATCCACCGAGATTACTCACATGGGTACACTACCCATCTGATCTTCATCATCCTCCTGTAACACCACATTTCAAACACTTCAATTCTCCTCTTTTCTGCTGCACCAAAAGTCCAAGATTCACTTCCATAGAGCGCCACGCTCCAGACAAAGGCTTTCAAAAATGACTTCCTAATACCTAAATCTATATTCGATGTCAACAGATTCCTTTTTTGTAGAAATGCTTTCCTTGCCTGAGCCAACCTACTTTTTATATCCTCTTTGCTTTGTCCATCACTGGTTATTTTGCTTCCTAAGTAACAGAAGTCTCCTACTTCCTTCTGCTCTTCACCTGCCAATTTGATGTCCATAGAGGTTTCTGGAGTACGACCATCGTTTGTTCAAACGGCCACATTCATCATGTGAATCAAGGACAGTTTTATTTGAAGTTTTAAAAGACAAATTAACTCTCGATGTAAAGACCTTGTTGTTCAAATTTTTGATATTAAAATGATACATCTGTTGAGTTATTGAAAATTATTACCAAGCTTTATGTTAGAAAATAGAAAATGTAAGAAGCGACCAGGCAACCATCAGCCCTCCTCTTAAACTTCACCTTCCACGCGCTGACTCCCTGGTCCGTGTCTTTTTATTCGCTTTAACCCTCAAGCAAGTGTCGTGAAGACTTTGGATCATAAAAGCTGTTGTGGGGTCGGGAAACTGATCACAAATACCTATTATATAAATTTTTGAAGAAAATGTACATATTCTGATAATTGGCACTTTCAATATCGATAAAGCAATATTCTCAATGTTCAAAACTTTCTAAAATAATGCACTATTGATTTACTACTTCCTTCAACGTCTTCCTCTAAAGCAGAGGTCCGGTGAAACGTTGGTAGATATCCTGTCTGGACCACGGCCTACAAGCCCGGACAACTTGTATCAAATTAGAAGAGGAGTTCGACAAGGATGTATTCTGTCTCCATTATTATTCAACATTTACTTGGAAGCTGTATTTCGGGCAGTAGAAGATACAGCAGTGGGAATTAAGGTCAACGGGGAACTTTATTTATTTACTTATTCGTATCAGAAGTATACATTTTACATTTAAAATATGGTACTTAACAATGCACATATCAAATCGTTTCTGTCCAAAATTTTGCCAAGTCACGGGCATTAGGTGTAGCAACAATCAAGTCCTCCATTGTGCAACTTAAAGGACACTTCATGCAGTGCAAGAAATGGACTGTGGTTTGGACTTCACCACAATCACATAGCCTGGATGTGGCAGGAAACCCCCACTTTAACATGGTTCTTGATCTACCAACACCAGTGCGAAGCCTGTTCAATGACTTCCACGAAGACCAGTGTTCCTCATGTCCTGGAGGGAGATGTTCAATTGGTAGCATCCAGCCATCAAGTTGAGTATTTCTAGATCTCCATAATCTTAACCTTGCGGACTTAGCAGATTCATGTAGATCTTCTGTTGTACTAAGGAAACTCCTCCTAGACCTCAGTCGTCGATGGGCAGGTTTATATCCGTACAATGGGTGTGCGCATGCATGAGGTAATTGCTTTGGTTTTCTCAGTCCTGGCTGCAACTTCTCTTCTAATATCTGGTGGGGCGATTCCAGCCAAACAGTAGATTCTATCTCGTGATGTTGGTCTCAAACAGCCAGTGATAAATCGGCATGTTTCATTAAGAGAAGTGTCAACTTGTTTAGCATGACTGGAACTGTACCAAACAGGACAAGCGTACTCTGCAGCGGAGTAACTCAGAGCCAGGGCTGTAGTTCACATCGTCTTTGGCTGTGCACCCCAATTGGTTCCAGACTGTTTGCGAAGGATGTTGTTTCTGGCTGGCACTTTCGCTTGACGTTTATGCAATGCTGTTTATAGGTGAGAGCACGATCCAATGTTACACCTAAATATTTAGGTGTTGGGCAGTGACCTAGTTGAGTGTCTTCCCATGCTACCTGTAATTTCCTTGACGAATGTCTGTTCTTTAGATGGAAGGCACATACCTGAGTTTTAGATGGATTAGGCTTCAATTGGTTTCCTCTGTAGTAGTAGGATAGTTCAGAAAGAGCCTCTGATAGCTTACCTTCTATAGTCTCAAAGCTGTTTGCTTGGGCAGCAATAGGTCGATCATCCGCGTATATGAAGCTTTTGGTATCAACTGGAAGAGGTTGGTCATTCGTATAAATATTGAAGAGCATTGGGGCAAAAACACTGCCTTGTGGCAAGCCATTCTTTTGTTTCCTCCATCGACTATTCTGATCTTGAAATTCAACAAAGAACCTACGATTTTGAAGAAGATTGCTAATGACTTGAGTCATCTTGTATTCCTTTGTCATGTTATATAATTTGCGCAACAGTATACGATGATTAACTGTATCATATGCAGCAGATAAATCGATAAAAGCCACCCCTGTGATTTTATGATTTTCAAACCCATCTTCAATATATTGTGTCAGATGGAGGACCTGTGTGGTATAACATTTCCCTTTACGAAACCCGGCTTGCTCTGGAATGAGGAGAGGTTCTATGATCGCTGTAAGTCTTTCAAGGATCAACCGTTCTAGGATCTTGTATAGATGACACAACAGTGAGATAGGTCTGTAATTTTTCGGATCGTTTGGATCTTTTCCTGGTTTGAGAATTGCAATTACTCCAGCTTTCCTCCACACACGTGGTAACTTGCAGGTGCTTATGCAGTTATTGTACAATTCTAATAACCATTGTTTAGCAACAGGTCCAAATTGCTTTACTTGCTCAACACATATTTCATCTAAGCCGGCAGCCTTACCATTCTTACACTGATCTAATGCTCTATTCAACTCAGATAAAGTGAATGGTACAGTGAGTGTATCAGTCTCCTGCTCATAATCCCTCTCAATTCCTTTATTCTGAAGTCGACATGGATTAGATGATCGTCCATTTAGTAGAAGTTGATGAACGGGGAACTAATATGTACACTTAGATACGCAGATGACACAGTTCTTCTGGCCAGTAGTATGAAACCCGACAGCTATACATTAATAAGCTTAATACGAGGACTGTTTTTAAGTAAGGGCCGTTTTTTTAAAGCCAGTAGTTAGTACGCACGCCGCAACAAGCAAGCACGCTACCTCCCAGCATCCTTTGCGAACAAGCAGGCGTCAGTTGAAGCTGTGTAGCTAACCTGTACGCTGAACTGTGCATCTTTACAATGTTCAAGATTATTGATTCGCCCGCCGCGTGTGAGGTATGATCTATGATATGTTTTTTGAGTGCAAGAAATAAGTCAGCTGCAGACATTCATCGTCAGCTTTGTGAGGTGTATGGTGATAATGCAATGACGGAAGGTAAAGTGCGAAAATGGGTACGCGAGTTCAAAAGTAGCCGTGAATATGTTCATGACGATGAACGCTCAGGTCTGTTATCACAGATGACTTGGTGACTACAATTGACACGAAAATTCATGAGGACTGAAGATTCATGATAACCACTCTATCAATAGAGCCCTGCGCGGATAAACAAAACCTCATCCGCATCCGCCCCGCATCCGCACGACTGTCATCCGCCCCGCATCCGCACGACTGTTATCCGAATCCGCTGACATTACAATTATATTTTTAATTTATTAGATGAAGTATTAAAGCAACAAATTCGTTACTCTAGACTGTGTGAATCACAAGACAATATTGATTTAGTTTTGTCCCTCTGAGTAACGGCAAGTGCAACAGCGGATGGCTAATTCTATCACTTACTTAGTCATCGGATAAAGCCTCCGTGGCTTAGGCGGCAGCACGCCGGCCTCTCACCGCTGGGTCCGTGGTTCAAATCCCGGTCACTCCATGTGAGATCTGTGCTGGACAAAACGGAGGCAGACAGGTTTTTCTCCGGGTACTCCGGTTTTCCCTGTCAAAATTTCATTCCAGCAACACCCTCCACTATCATTTCATTTCATCTGTCATTCATTTAATCATTGCCCCAGAGGAGTGCGTCAGGCCTCGGCAGCCGGTACAGTCCATATCCTCGCCGCTAGATGGGGGCTTCATTCATTCCATTCCTGACCCGGTCGGAGACTGGAAGCAGGCTGTGGATTTTCATTTTCATTTCACTTAGTCATCGGATACACTCACGCAGGCAAGCGCAGATATAAGAGATTTTCTTTTTTGGCATAAGTCAACACTAATTGAGGGTATTTACATGACTGGCTTCTCTCACTTATCTATTATTCTCATACAATCCAAGCGGAAGCAAATGGGGAAATAACAAGAAACCTGAAAGACGCAGATCTTAGCAAAAACTAAAATTATTTAAAAATAATCCGGTTCAACACTGTATTCTAAAAATAATCCGCAAATTTACTATAAACATTATCCGCAGCTTATCCGCTATCCGCACAGTCATGAAAACTATATCCGCAGGAGGAAAAATTTTGCGGATATCCGCGGGTTTATCCGCGGATATCCACATCCGCGCAGGGCTTTATCTATCAATGGATTTTCCTCAAGTGTGAATTCTTGGTTGTCAGAGCAGGCGGCAAACTTTTATGCAGAGGGATTTCAGAATTTAGTTTTAAGGTATGACAAGTGCCTAAATAAACAAGGCAACTATGTAGAAAAATAGAGGAAGGTATGTAAAACCTAAACATAAATGTGGTTTCAAAATAAAATGTTCGGTTAATTAAAAAAAACAAAAACGGCTCTTACTTAGAAAACTGCCCTCGTATACTGACCGGCCAAAAAAGCCGATCACTTGAAAAATTGAACATTACTTTCATTTAAATCATAAATATTTTCGCTCTAGGTCTAGTACATAAGTTACTGTTTATAGCATGGAAGTAAGGTTTCCTGGATGTATTATCATTCATCATGTCATTGTTTCACTTAACAATAGCGATTCATTAACATGATGCTGTTTCCCGCGGAAAGATGTGCGCGCCACCATTTTCGATCAGAGCCACTGCCCTGGCGACATCTTCAGGCCTCAAGCGCATATTCGTTACTGAATTGCACAAGAACAGCTGAGGATATGGCTGTATTGATCTTTTCCTAGGCCAACAAGTGGCAAAAGAAAGAAGTGACGATAGTGATGGCGCGCACATCTTTCCGCGGGAAACAACATCATGTCAAAGAATCGGTATTGTTAAGTGAAACATGACATAAAGGTTGGTTGGTTCCTAAGTTTAGGGGCTGCGATAATGCACTCATGTAGCCCCGTGTACTTTGGGTGTGTGTAGATTCTGTCTGATAACCGGTGTTAATTGTGATGACTGTATTAGTGTGTGTTATCTGTTTTTTAATTCAAGTAGGGAATGCAGACGTTTGAATTTTTCAAATAGTTCCTACTTTTTCTGCCAAACGCCACCGTCAACGACTACTAGTTTGGAACATAGCTACTAGATGCCACCGCAACGAACGTAGGAACCTGATAGCATTGTTTACATTCTTAACCAATACAATTTAGCTTCACACAGGTGTAATTAGTGGAAGGTTCTTTAGCATGGTATAAATCTATGACTGTGACCGCCGGCTTTACTTTCCCTCCAAAGGAAGGCATACTGAGGGATTTTTAACGCTCTTAAAAAATCCGACGACTTCGGGCGGATTTTAACCCGCGATCTTGGGCATAGAAGCTCAGCATGCTACCAACTACGCCACCGAAGCCGCCAATGACATAAAGAATGGTAATGCATAGAGGAAACCAATTAACCTTACTTCCATGCTATAACTACAGTATGTACTGTACTAGGCCTATACCGTTCATAGTTATGATTTGAATGAAAGTAATGTTGAATTTTCCAAGTGATCTTTTTTTTTTTTTTTTTGCCGGTCAGTGTAGTTGGAGAAGAAATGGGTCTTATTAGCTTAATATAGTTGGGGAAGAAAGGAAACAAAATTAATGGTTATCAATCATAGAAGGTTTGAAGTAATTTTAACACTGAAAGGACTACAAATCCAACAAAGTTGACAAACTTAAATACGGTATCTTGGTTGTTGGTTTTCAGAGGATTTGAATCCAGATCTTGAAATTAAGACCCGTATAGAAATGGCAAGGTCAACTTTCAAAAAAATAAGAGCTTTATTGTGTGGTGATGCCTTAAATTTAAAACTAAGGCAGTGTATTGTGAAATGTTGTGTTTGGTCCACCTTCCTTTATGGAGTAGAAGCTTGGACATTAAAATCATCCTCCATTAAAAGGTTGTTGTTGATTATTTTAGGGGCTTTGTGATATCGTGATCATGGGTGTGTGTAGAATTTGTCTGATAACCTGTGTTACTGTGATGTCTGTACTAGTGTGAGTATTTGTAATTGAAGTTGGATTAAAAGACTTGAAGCTATGGAAATGTGGTTCCATAGAAGGATGCTGAAAATCCCTTGGGTAGATCAAATTTCTAATGAGCACGTACTGCGGAGAACAAACTCTAAGCAGGAGCTGGTGATAACCATCAAATGTAGGCAAATTGCATACATGGGTCATGTATTGCGTGGTGTAAAATACGCAATATTACACCTCATTTTAAAGGAAAACATTGAAGGGCATCGAAGAGCAGGCAGGAAAAGGACGTCTTGTCTTCAGAATCTTCAAGAATGGACGGGCACAAAAACTATTGAACAGCTCTACCGTGTTGCTGAGGATAGACGAACACTATCCATATTGATGGTATATTGGCTTTAACGGTCCGTGGATTAAATATCAGCAAATTTTCTAGGTTTATGCAGTGTCTTGTGTGGGGTTTCGTCTAGGAACACCAAGCTGGCTCATCAGCGGGCTCTTGGTGTTCCACGCCCTGACCCCCACAGGAATAGTGAACTGTGCACCACCTCTCTTATTATGAATCCTCTGATTGCGAGAGCTAAAAGCTCAAGCAGCTTTTCACCTCCCTATAAAGGCTTCCAAAAAGATTGCTGAGTTTTAATTCACTCGAATTCACCTAGGCCTTTGTAGTCAGTTCAAAGACAGTGAATGAACCTAGTGCGTGTTTACAATAAACTGCTTGCGCTTGTGAAACACTATTTAAATGAAACACCAAATCAACATCAGAAGGTTGACAAAAGGATAATCAGACAATCATTAAAAAACAGGTAGGTAGACAATGGAGATTGTTGCCTAGTGCAGTTGTCTAATGGAAAAGTGATTCATTAATAGACACGATCTCCTTTTTCTGTGATTTATTGAGATTACATGACAATAGACTACTAAAGCAACTATTTAACTACTTTTGGAAAAATAAAACAAAACGTAACTGGTTCAAAGAAGTTCAAAATGATTTAGAAGAGCTGGATATTACAATGCAACAAATTGCAAATAGAGAAGAGAAAATTATTCTGAAGAACAAACAAATAAGACTTACACTAAAAACTAAGCAACGAAAACAGTATGTTATATAATGTTCAAAAAATGACCTATAAAATGACTGAAAAAATGCCATAAAATGACCCCAAAACTTTAAAAAATTACCTAAAAATTTGAATGAAACTGACAAATTTATCACACAAAAACGCAAACAGACTACCGGTACATCATTGTATGTTGACATGATCTTAATAGGTACCTAATAATTGTAATTTAAATATGAGTTATTTGCAAACCAATTACCAGTACTGGTTATTATTTCAGTCTTGTGTGTCTCCTGGAATGTGGATCTTCGAAGAAATAAGGGTTGAACAAAGTTGTGAAGAATCTCATGTCTTCGTATTCATCCTCACTTCCAGTTCTGTTAATATCCAGCACCATATGCAAAGGTGCACCACAAACCATTAAAAATGAGAGAAAATGACTGAAAACGTATAAAATATTCTAAGAAATTCCATAAAATGACATAATAATGAAGCAAAAAAAAGAAATTGGTCTAAAAATAAAATACTTAGAAAAATGACGAAATAAATATGCATTTCTGTAATGTGAGGCCCTTGAAAAGGATTTGCATATAAGTTAGCAATGTCTGTGATGAACAATTTAAAAGATGACATGTCATCAGAATCCGGGCCCTGATGACGAGGAAAGGGCAGCAAGAATGAAGACGTTTTGGGAGATGAGGAAGATGACAACTAAATTCCCTGTCAATCCGTAGATGACAGGGAATCCCCGAATTGAGTGGTGTGAAAATGATGAAGGTAGCGAAGAAGAAGAAAAAAAAGTCCTCTCGGCACGCCGGAAGGCGGAGGTAGATTTCACCGGACAAAATTGGGGATAGGCGAAAATAGGCAGAATATGCAGGTTTTCGTAGAAGGATCAGACCTCATTTATTGCGAGAAGGTATTTTATAATTGGAGCTTAATTAACCTTGTTTTTCGTCATTTTATGCTTATATTAAACATTTTATTGTCTTATGGGAACGGTAACCTTCTTGTCATTTGGGGTCCATTTTTATACTTGTGGTCACACTGTCCTTATGCAAGGTTTCGACACTGATGTGTAACTATGTAACGGTCTGTTACTTCTTCACGCAAAATTATATCTCCCGCAGAGATTTTGGTTGGTTCCTCAGTTTAGGGGCTGCGACAACGCGGTCATGTAACCCCGTGTACTTAGGGATGGCTGTATTAGTCTGTAATTCAGGTAAGGACTGCAGACGGTCAATTTCAAGCAGTAGTTCCTAATGTTGCTAACAGGTACTACCGTCAACGACACCTAGCTGTGAACTTGGCTACTAGATGCCACCGCAACTCGCAACGAACGTTGGAACTTCCCCTCCAAAGGAAAGCATACTGAGGGATTTTTAGCGCTCTTAGAAAATCCGACGACTTCTGCCGGCTTTGAACTCGCGACCATGGGCATAGACATTCAGCATGCTACCAGTTACGTCACCGAAGCCGCTTCACACTTAGATGGAAATCTGAATCTGATCTCGTGCAAGTGCGTTATCTTGGCAACGTCTGATGGCTCATCCCTCATCAATTTAGTAGTGTTGCAATGGCAACCACTGATAGCTCTTGGCATTTTCTTATAATTCCGAAATCATTTTTCTCATCGCTTGGCGTAATGGTGGGTCATATCAAAAATTCTTTCAGACAAAAGTTTTAGGTAATTATTAGGGGAATATTGTCCATTTTGTACGGTTTTGATATTGTGCCTATTAAGAGAGATATGATTAATGTTTCCCGAAAAACCCACTTTTTACCACCCCTTTGGTCAATGATTGGTGCTATAAAAACTCTTCAAACATAAATTTTTGGGCTTTATCCGACACATAGTATGAACGTTGAACGAATTCGATATTTCACATATTAAGAGAGTTATAGCAATATTTCACTTTCTTCGGGGGAAAAAAGCCCCCCATTTTCACCCCCCTTCGACCGATTTAGCCCAGTAACGAACTCGACCGAGATTTTATAGGTATACATATTCGGTAAAAAAATTCAAAGTTATTGGTGCAAAATTACGGCAGTTATAGTGTCCAAAAGAAACTGATATACATACATAAATTATATATAAACTTTTGAACTGACGGTGGTTTTGGGGTCTGGGGGATGTGAATCGCGAAGATATGTCGAAATTTTCCGGAAGTCGAAACATGGTACCCATTGCAATAGTTAGCTTTCTAATGAAATCTACCTCTGGTTGGTTCCTCAGTTAAGGGGCTGCAACAACGCGGTCATCTAACCCCGTGTACTTTGGGTGAGTGTAGAATCTGTCTGATAAACGGTGTGAATTGTAATGGCTGTATTAGTCTTAATTCAGGTAAGGACTGCAGACGGTCAATTTCAAGCAGTAGTTCCTAATGTTGCTACCAGGTACTACCATCGACACCTAGCTGTGAACTTGGCTACTAGATGCCACCCCAACCAGCAACTCACAACGAACGTTGGAACTTCCCCTCCAAAGGAAAGCATACTGAGGGATTTTAGCGCTCGTAGAAAATCCGACGACTTCGGCCGGCTTTGAAACTGCGACCTTGGGCATAGACATTCAGCATGCTACCAGTTACGTCACCGAAGCCACTTCCCACTTAGTCAGATGGAAATACTGAATCTGATCTCGTGCAAGTGCGTTGTCATGGCAACAATGAAGGCTCATCCCTCATCAATTTAGTAGTGTTGCCATGGCAACCTCTGATAGCTCTTGGCATTTTCTTATAATTCCGAAATAATTTTTCTCATCGCTTGGCGTAATGGTGGGTCATATCAAAAATTCTTTCAGACAAAAGTTTTAGGTAATTATTAGGGGAATATTGTCCATTTTGTACGGTTTTGATATTGTGCCTATTAAGAGAGATATGATTAATGTTTCCCGAAAAACCCACTTTTTCCCACCCCTTTGGTCAATGGTTGGTGCTATAAAAAAAACTCTTCAAACATAAATTTTTGGGCTTTATCCGACACATAGTATGAACGTTGAACGGATTCGATATTTCACATATTAAGAGAGTTATAGCAATATTTCACTTTTTCGAAAAAAGCCCCCCATTTTCACCCCCTTCGACCGATTTAGCCCAGTAACGAACTCGACCGAGATTTTATAGGTATACATATTCGGTAAAAAATTCAAAGTGATTGGTGCAAAATTACGGCAGTTATCGTGTCCACAAGAAACTGATATACATATATATATATATATATTTACATACATAAATTATATATAAACTTTTGAACTGACGGTGGTTTTGGGGTCTGGGGGATGTGAAACGCGAAGATATGTCGAAATTTTCCGGAAGTCGAAACATGGGACCCATTGCAATAGTTAGCTTTCTAATGAAATCTACCTAACAAGAGAGGAAAGAAGATGAAGAGAGTAATGATAGTGCAGGAGAAGATGAAAAGAGTGAATTTCAAGAAAATGATGAAGGAAATAGTTAAGAATAGGAAGATTATGATGATGAACAAGTGAGTGAAGAAGATGGAGGATGGTGAAGAACATAGTGAAGAAGATGACTATCATGGTGAATGTGACAGTTGGTCTGTCACAATACTTCTACTACCCCATAATTGCGTCAATCGCCAAAGCCCGGGCCTTGGAAAACAGTGTAATCTCTGAGAAGGTTGGTAATCTCCGAGAAGATTGAAGATGTGTAATCTCCTTGGTTTTGTTAGTGAACGGACATATAGAGACTCAAGTGTGATATCTTTGTTTTTACTAGTGTTTGTCTACTTAAGTTCCTTGTTTTTAATTCTGTATTATAACAATCGTATGGTGACGCCATTAAGACTTGAGATAGACTGGATTACGCTAGCACATGAAAATGAAATCCCCGTCTCGCTTTTAATGTCATTATATTATACGGTTATCCAACCGAGGTGACGGATTTTCCTTTAATTATTCAGTTTTCCAATAATTTGCTTGTCACCGTCCTCCTCTCTAGGGGTATTGTCTTAAGTGTGACCACGTGTATTTTGGTGCTATATGTATTTTCCCTTTTTCTTAAATATAGGATATTTTGTCTGCATTATCTATTTTATATAGTAATGGATTTTATGTTCGACCCTAACTATTATGTGTCAGAAAACTGTATCATAATGAGGCTCATTATAACACTATTTTTCATTATAAAAAAGTTTCTCCCACCAATCAGAGCTCAAGAAACAGTTTTGTGACCAATTAGATAAGGATACCTTCGCGCATGCGCTCAAAATCCAACATGTCTATATAAATTACCGAAAGTGCACCGTCCATATGTTCGCGTAAATTAACGGGTGAATATGAGACAAGAAATAGCACTGTACCTTAATATTCCCAAAACCAATTTCTACACAGCGCGTGGTTTTGAAACGACTTCGGGGACAGTTTTACTGAATACTGGTGCAAAATTTGCACATATGGCATTGAAGCACACAGAGCGCATGCGTCGGTTGTCCAGAGAGCTTGGAAAACAGAGATATACTATCCACCGCAGCACCCGATCACAACATTCTAGTGACTGAACAGATATTTATGAATATTTATGTTAAAACATATAATTAAGTTATAATTATCGTCGAACATAAACAGTCGCATGCAACTCGCCTATAATGGTAATCAAGACACTCGTATGGAAATTATAAAACTCGCATACGCTCGTTTTATAAAAATACTCGTGTCTTAATTATAGCCATTATAGGCTCGTTGCATAATGTACTATTAAACCACCCTCTTCGCCCAGAGCCACTTCCATTCCAGATTTTAAACCACCCTCTTCGTCTAGGGTCCACTTCCACTCTCGGAGCAAGTTCTCCGTTATCCCTGTTTACCTCCTTTCTTTCTGAGTCTCTTTATTCGTGGGCGGATAAGATAAGGGGCGGTACAGTGAAGAAGAATAAAGGAGTGAAGGTCTTCATCAAGAGAAAATTGATGATGAAGATGTAATGAGAGAAGGAGAGAGGATAGCAGGGGCGAATGCTGGTCATGAAAGTCAGGCTTGCTCTCCATTCATGAAAGTTGGTGTGGGTGGGACATGCATAGTTCGGAATGAATAAAATGTATAAAACCATTAATCGCTAAATCACATGAACATTTTAATTATCGGTTACATTAACATGCATTCAAACTGGTTACGTCGCACCTTTAATTCAAGAAGGGCCAAAAAATAACAAATTTTCAAAATCAGACACATTTTATAATTATTAAAAAATCATGACAAACCAGTATTTATATAATTTAACCCCCATGCTGCCATGTTCGACTGTCGTCGAATAGCAATCACACTCCGCCCGCTGCCGTATTCGACTTTAGTCCACGGCCTCAGAATTTTGTAACCGTTTGATACAACGTTCTTCGGACGTCAAATAGGTGTAGGACTGTCTTTGTATTGCTCTGTGATGTGCTTCTGTCTAGTGGTAATACCAGAAACTTCAGATTTTAATGCAGTGTGTCAAGCAGCCAGCTCGCAGTTAGGTTGTGTTGTATGTGAACCTTTATTGTACTTGGATGTTATTTTATGTGACATTTGAGTTTAACTTGTGATTTATACTGCTAGGTGTGCTTTGAAGATTAATTATCTCCTAGTAATACATACCTCACAGAATATTTCGGAAGAATATTGTTCAAAGCCTCCTAGAAAATTATGCACGTCAGGTACCTCTCAAAAGGGGAAGAAAACGCTCATCTCCGTAACAGGTGGAGGCACTTTCCAAAACAATTCGAGGACAAGCAACACAAACCCAATTGTACAGTGTATTCCTTCAGTGCACAAAGAAAGGTAAAGGGGCATTCCGGCATAAGTAAACATCTTACTTTTGTGGCAGTTGCCCAGGAAATCCACCATGTTTTGGAAAGTATCACACTTTCAAGTGTTACAAAGAGTACGGTACTTACCCGTGCCATTAGCACATGGACTGTAAGGGTGGTGTTGTTTTTCTATTTTTACGGTATAGTTCAACATAATGTGAACATGTTACAAATAATTGTTAAAATATTCCCTTACAGTGTTCTAGAGTAAGTCTATACTAATAAATAACAAGTAGTTCCGTGAAGAACTAAAAAGCCTATTTTCATATATCCTACTTACATTAATTGCCTCGATCAGCATAAGAAATCTGTTTGATTGCTGTAATAGATTTGTAGATATTGAGAACCGTCTAAATATTTAGGATGGTTGCCTTGTTGGATTTTCATATTTGTAAGCCATAGAGTTATGTACTATTAGATGATTATTGCGTAGGTTCATTATTCAAACGTTGACTTCAACTGCATGATTAGGACACAAGAAATAAAAATTTAAATTTAAAATTTTGCACAACCGCCATCTTGAGGTTGTGTAAACAATTGAACTACAATAGATATCACTGCTTTACAATGTGTATAAACATTTGCTGTACCAAGCTTCACTGCACTCAGATGATTAAATCGCGAGAGAAGTCTATTTAAATGTTTCAAATTTGCTTGGCCACCATATTCGTTTTATACTTAACAGGTTTTTGAATGTCACATAGGTGAATTTCCAGTAGTGCCCTTTATCACCGTGCAATATTTCAGGGTGATATCGGTAATAGTTTCGAAGATATAGAATGCCAGTGAAATATTTCGCACATCCGCCATGTTGGATTGGTGCGACATAATAAAATTTCAAGGACACGGTCAGGGTCGGACAAAACAGTATTATGACCTTACCAAGTTTCATTGATATCACTCCAGCCGTTTAGATTTTATTAGGGGGTGGGGCGACACACACACGGACAAAAGGTGATCTCATAAGCCTATTTTTTCATAAATGAAAAATGGCTAAAAATTGCGATCAATTAGAAGGAAAAGGGGTGATTATGACTAATTAGAAGGAAAGAAAATCATCCACTTTTTCATTTTGCCTAATTTTGCAGTATATGTGCACCCACTAGAAATATTTATGTCATAATAGTACTTTTCAGTGGTCTTGAGTATGTATGTAATCCGAAAATAAAGTTATTTGAGGTAAGAATAAAAATTGATTTCTCACTGCTTAATTCAATCCTTTGAGAGTCAAGTTCAAAATTTAATTTGGCAGCATTGGGGTTAAACAAGTAAACGTCAAAGCACGTACACAGAAAAATTGCAACTATTTGTTAGATCTACCAACTTGAAAACAAACTCTACTCTGTGGATTTTCCTTTTTACTGTAATCTAATTTTTGCAAGCAATCCTTTTTCAATCGACAACATAGCTAATGCTGATAGCCTCTCCTGACCTTGAGTCAATCTGCAATATGTATTAATGCGCCTCAGTGTTGAAAAAGAACGTTCTGCAGAGGAGGTAGTAGCAGGAATTGTTGCTACTAGTTTGATGAGCTTGAAAATCTCGGACATGCCCATGTAGAATTTATTAGTATGCATAAACTGCATTAAGTCTGAAACACTTTTCTCTTTAAACTCAGAAGATGAATACATCACACTTAATTCAGTTTTTAAGTGAATAATGTCAAAAAATGACCGACAGATCTTTTCTAGGGCAGCACTGTCTGGAAACTTATTTCTGTGCTTCTCAAACAAATCGCAATCCAGCAGCGAGAAGAACACAAATTTCTTTATGCTTTTAAAACTCTCTCCTATTTGGACAAGTACACTGTCAATAATTTAATTGAATAGACGTTTGTATTTTGATTTTTCTGATTCATCACTAATTGCACGCTTTTTAGAGCATGGCTGTCCTCCTTAAACATCTATTTCAGTTTCAACGTCCATACAAACTATCAAAATCTTCATCTCTCATCGAATGCATATTTTAAAAGAGCTCCTCAACCTTCTTGCCACAGTATTGTACGAGGCACGTCCAGAAAGTAAGTTCCGTTTGGTAATAACATTAAATTGTGTACAGATACAGAAAAGTTATTTATTGCACAAAATTCTACAACCCTTAAACTTCTTTTCCACATAACTGCCGAAATGTTGCAGGCATTTGTCGTAGCGTGGCACGAGTTTTTGTATACCTTCTTCATAGACATGTGCCGCCTGTGCCGACGTTGGGTACCAAAGATTCTTACGGAGCAACACAAAACAAAACGGATGGGTAGTGCACTTCAGTTTTTGACCCGTTACAATGAAGGCGGCGAAGAATTTCTGACACAGATAGCCACAGGAGATGAAACTTGGGTTTCTTACGACACCCCTGAAAGTAAGCGGCAATCAATGGAATGGAGGCATACTTCATCCCCAGCAAAGGTTAAGCCGAAAAAAATCTTGACACCGCGGAAAATGATGTGCACAGTGTTCTGGGACTGGAAAGGCATCTTACTCATTGATTTCTTACCGCGTGGTCAAACAATCAACACAGATGCTTATTGCGAGACACTTAGGAAATTGCGCCGCGCAATACAGAATAAGCTCCGAGGGTTGCTGTCAAAAGGTGTTGTTTTTCTTCACGACAACGCACGACCACACACTGCAAATGTGACGAAAAACCTCCTACAGGGATTTGGCTGGGACGTGTTTGACTACCCTCCGTACAGCCCTGACCTCGCTCCTAGCGACTTTCATCTGTTCACACATCTCAAGTCTTTCCTTGGCGGTCAACACTTCAACAATGACGACGAGCTGAAGGAAGATGTTTCCAACTGGTTGAAGACACAGGCGGCAAACTTCTATGAAGAAGGTATCCCAAAACTTGTGCCACGCTACGACAAATGCCTGCAACATTTCGGCAGTTATGTGGAAAAGTAGTTTAAGGGTTGTAGAATTTTGTGCAATAAATAATTTTTCTGTATCTGTACACAATTTAATGTTATTACCAAACGGAACTTACTTCCTGGACGTGCCTCGTATATCCAGATTTTTTGTTTAAAAAATATTGAACACTGTATCGAAGAATGTAAAAATGTAAAAATCTTACTTAAGTAAGAACAAAAATTATTGTGCTTTCAATGTACTGCAGTGTCTTCATCCTACTCGTCTGAAGTATCCTGTACATGTTGAAAGAATTTCACCAGCCTATCATAATACCGGATCCCCTCACAGTATTAATAAGACGTGAAGCAAAATTCCATCTCATTGGTGCTACTGTTGGCAACTTCTTCTGAACAAAATCTCGAAGAGCAGCTGTTCTCTTTGTAAACTTTGAAAAATGCAGTAAGTACTGACATTGCTTGGAAGAAAATTGTACATTCTTTGACTTTTTAAGCATAGTGCTCTAGTGTTAAAGGTGGCTAAAACAAGGCACAAATGTCGCACATGGATGCTGGTCTTGAACTAGTTTGAGCCCATTCACATGACCGGCTAAGACAGCAGCACCGTCATATGTTTGAGCCGAAATCTTTGCCTTACAACTGAACTGTTTTAAAATAGCACGGACATGATTTAGGAGGGCTCCAGCAGAGCTATCTTTACTAACGTTTGCAAAACCAAGAAACCTCTCTTGAATTTCACCAGTTTCATATACAAAACCGAGTAAAGTAGAGAGTTGTGACTTATTAATAACATCGGACGTTTCGTCCAACATTATTGCCACAAAATTTGCTTGTTCAGGCTCCTCCTTTATTGTTCTCACAATTACTGAACTTATTTCTGCTATTAAATCATTTTGGATTGCAGACGACGCCCTTCTAAAAATGGTGGAGTCGTTCAGGTAAGCTGTAGAAGTTCGATGTAATTCCCCCCCGTTAACAGAATTTGCAGTTCTTAAAAAAAAAAAAAAAAAAAAAAACACTGCATCAATCAATCGTTTATGTCATGATTTTTCTTTACCTTTTCATTATGAAGGTGGTCACTGATGCGATTCTGTTCATCCAGCTGGTGGTTGATCCCTGTACGTCCTAAGCTATTCATCTGCAAGAAACTCATGTCTTGTAATGGACACTGACAAGGTGTTTATATCAAAGCCAACTTTTACACCATACACCATTATCACCAGAAAATAGTAAACACGGCCAGCACAACAGTTTATTAAGTTTCTTGGACCCTGTAAACCAGTGCGTATTATTATATTGAGATAGCCTACAGAGAACGAACGTACATATTCTCTAATATTCTCCCTGTGCTGTGTCTTTAAACCTGCCAGTGCCGGACAGGGCCTGCCATTCTTAAAAATCTCGATTTTCTATTGAATATTCCTCCGAAAAATTTGATTTGATAAAAAAAAACTGTCAATAATGCACGTTTCGGAACCCATTGTAGCACGTGAAATCATTAAGAATAGTTGAACGGTAACTTACAGTACACTCGTCACTGACAAAACACACTATATCTGTAGCTCTCAGGCCAGAGCTTCCAACTACACATTACAAACATGACAGCTTGCAGCCGGCCATGGAAAGAAGAGACCTGCGCGCGCATACATTTCTCGCTGTGTCGACAGCTCCGCTGAAGCTCCTAAGAAACGAGCAAGGCTCGCTGTACTCACCAAGATATATGCAACATGCGATTTGTATAACGCACATCTATTACAGGTATGGTACATATTGTAATTTTTTGAACTCGCCTGCTTTAGAAAAATATTGCGCTTGCACAGCAAGCGTAGCATGTTTGGAGAAATTGCCCCTGGAGGATAGTGACAAATACTACAGTATACAGTACATGAAGTCTATCAAGTTCTCTTTGATCTATGGTTAAATCCAGAAAACATTCCTCTCACCTGCGATTGATTTCAAACTATGGATGGCAGACCATATGAAGTTCATTTAGATATCTTGTATGCAATGGCCTGACACAAGGGAGCATGGCTCCCTTAGCCTTCGGCAGTCTCCTACCACCTGCACGGCAGAGGATCTTCATAATACCCTGAACAAAGGGCCAATTTTCTCATCCGCCATCTCCATTGTACGGACATCTGTCTCCATCACTCATGTACCTCCAAAACATAAAGCTTCCAGAAACTGGGCTCAGTAAGACCACAAAACAATACTCAATGTTATTGAATTAATTATTTTTACTAAATTTTCTACAAATACAAATTCATCATTTTTCATGGTAAATGAAGGTCAGTCGCTCATATAGGCACTATGCTCTAGGGGATGCCCATCAAGCAAGGAAAGTATGGGGAGATACTGCAGTATCAAGTTGTAATTCTTGTTCTTGATACTCATAGGATTCCCCATCAGAGTTAACTCTTCAAGTTTCTCCAGAGCAGACAAATGTCGGATTTGGTTGCAATCCTGTAATTTAGATAAATACTTCTTTAGATCATTCCTACCAAAATACATATTTAAAAACTCTGGTAGGAAAGTTAACTAGGAAAAGACAGATAGAAAGCAGTGACTTACCAGAGCATTGTATAAACACAAAATAATGACATTACATATAGAACATTTTTGGGTGATCCTGCATCAGTAGAGAAGAATAAAAGAATGATCTCTGGGAAGGACACACATTAGATTCTTCTGTGGAGGAGGTGGAAAAGGAATAAGAATGATATTGGTATATTGGCTTTCACGGCCCATGAATTAAAACTCAGCAATTTTTCTTGGTTTATGCGGTATCTTGTGTGGGGTTTCGCCTAGAAACACCAAGCTGGTTCATCAGCGGGCTCTTGGTGTCCGCGCCCGAACCCTCACTGGAGTAGCGAACTGTGCACTACCTCCCTTCTTATGAAGTGCACGTGCACCTCTTAACTGCGAGAGCTAAAAGCTCAAGCATCCTTTCACCTTCCTATAAAGGCTTCCAAAAAGACGGTATATTGGCTTTCACGCTACCCGTGTGGAGGTCCGGGTATGGGCACCAAGAGCCCGCTGATGAGCCAGCTTGGTGTTCCTAGGTGAAACCCCACACAAGACACGGCATAAACCTAGAAAAATTGCCGAGTTTTAATTCACGGGCCGTGAAAGCCAATATACCATCTTTTTGGAAGCCTTTATAGTCAGGTGAAAGGCTGTTTAGCCTACTATAGCTGTCGCAGTTAAGAGGCGCACAAGCGCTTCATAAGAAGGGAGGTAGTGCACAGTTCACTACTCTTGTGGGGGTCCGGTCGAGGACACCAAGAGCCCGCTGATGAGCCAGCTTGGTGTTCCTAGGCGAAACCCCACATAAACCTAGAAGAATTGCTGAGTTTTAACAATGATAATGTTAAGGGTTTTATGTCCCTTTTAACCATTGCAACTTTAGAGATGTTGGGGTAACAGAATTTTGCCCAGAAGGGGATCTTGAGCATCTCTACATAGCTACAACATCCTACATCCGAGGCAATTTGTTTAACATATTCTAACCTTGGCCTACCCCTTCAGTTCTTGTCCTCAACCCTTCCTTCCATAACTAAGTTTGCTATTCCTGGGTGCCTTAGTATATGTCCTACCAACCTATCTCTTCTCTTCATTACCAGTCACCAGAAACATCACTCCATACCCACTCGTCTTAATACCTTTTCATTTATTACTCTATCTACCCATCTGATCTTCATCACCACATTTCAAATGCTTCCATTCTCCTCTTTTCTGCTACACCAACAGTTCCAAGTTTCACTTCCATAGGGCATTAGGTTCCAGACAAAGGCTTTCAAAAATTACTTTCTAATACGAATACCTAAATCTATATTTGAAGACAACAGGTTTCTTTGAATGGCGACAGCTCTGTGAATGAAGATGTGCGAGCACGAATCAATGCGACTTGGATGCGATTCAGAGATGTCACCGGTGTTCTTTGTGATAAGAAGATGCCTATCCGTCTAAAATCAAAGATATACCGCACAATGGTGAGACCAGTTGCATTATATGGTACCGAGTGTTGGCCAGCACCTAGAAGTGCTGAGCACTCACTTCATGTCATGGAAATGCGGATGCTGCGAAGATCATTAGACATTTCTCTGCTCGACCATATCCCCAACACAACGATTCGACAAACAGCTGGCGTGGCTCCAATCAATGAGAAAATGCAGGAATGGAGACTCCGTTGGTATGGGCACGTTGTCCGTGCACCACAAAGTTCAGTCATCGGCTCGGCCTACCATCTAACGGTCGACGGCCAGAGACAGCGTGGGAGACCAAAATTGCGGTGGCTCGACACCATTAACGCAGATTTACGATCAAGAAACTTGAAATCACGGGAAGCATTAGATCGCAAGAAATGGCGTGCATTGATCCAAAAAGCGGACCCCGTTCCTACGGGATGACGCTAAGAAGAAGAAGGTTTTTTTCCTGTAGAAATGCTTTCCTAGCTTGAGCCAACCTACTTTTTATATATCATCATTTAGACTTTCACGGTCCCGTGGTACTATCCATAATGTAAAATTTTGGGCTTATGCCGTGTTTTATTTAATCAAACTTGACGCATTTTGAAAGAAACCATGCCTTTCTTCATTAGGAATAAATGAAAATACGACTAAATTGTTGCTACGAGAAAGCAACAAAGAAACTAAAAAAGGTGCCCTAAGATGAACACCATTTAAGCCCCATGTTAGGGACAACGAAAAGCAGCAGTGTATTATTTCCTGAGGGTTCTGATAATAGGTAGCCAGGACTCACTGAGATTGTAGCCGGTGACATACTGGTCAGGTGTTAAAGCATGATCAGCAACTGCTGATTTATCAGGTTGAATGAGCCTGATACATCTATTGTGTTCCTTAATGCGAGTGCATATCGTTCTCGAAGTCTGCCCAAGGAGTGGATGTTCTTGCCCGTTTAAAGCAATATCGTCCCAGAATCATCAGGGAGGCGGATGAAATACGTAAACACCGAGATAATTTCAACTGCGACACCGGTTACAATCTCAGTGAGTCCTGGCTACCTATTATCAGAACCCTCAGGAAGTAATACACTGCTGCTTTTCGTTGTCCCTAACATGGGGCTTAAATGGCGTCCACCTTAGGGCACCTTTTTTTAGTTTCTTTGTTGCTTTCTCTTAGCAACAATTTAGTCGTATTTCTGTTTATTCCTGATGAAGAAAGGCATGGTTTCTTTCGAAACGCATAGAGTTTGATTAAATAAAACACGGCATAAGCCCAAAATTGTACGTTATGGATACTCCTTTTTATATCTTTGCTTTGTCCATCCCTGGTTATTTTGTTTCCTAGTAACAGAAGTTTTCTACTGCCATTAGGTTTTCACATCCATAGGGCTTTGATTTATTTTGGCTGCATCCCATTAGTTCTACATTCATTGATTTCCATCATGAATTTCCTTCCTCAATACATCTCATGGTGATTCATCCCCAAAAATGAAACCTCTATTTTTATGAGGTGTGAAAAACATTCCTGTTCTTACAATTACTAACCGTCGACTTGAGCCTCTATGGACTGCGTGTAAACAACCACTCTCATTTCAGTGTCTGCGTCCTGTTCGCGTGCCGGCTTTGATATCTTGCCAGTATTATCTCTTGAGCCCATCTATCAGCTTATTCTTCCGCTCGTCTGTTAAAGGGCCTCTCCTTCTTCTGGGTTCTGCCAATACCGTTAAACCCTGATAGCTTTTCACCATCCTTCTGAAACTATTCCTGTTCTTACAATACTTTTGCATACATTGAGTTTTCTTTTAATAAGACAATATTTTGAACTGTTAATGAAGACCAAAGGAATCAAAAATTGCAAATAGGAGGGATTAGCATGCAGCTCGGTTAAGATTGTAGCTTTTTAAAGATTACGGTTGGTTGGTTCCTCAGTTTAGGGGCTGCGACAACTTGGTCATGTAGCCCCATGTACTTTGGGTGTGTGTAGAATCTGTCTGAAAACTGGTGTTAATTGTGATGGCTGTATTAGTGTGTGTTATCTGTTTTTAATTCAAGTAAGGACTGCAGAGATAGAATTTTTAAGTAGTTCCTACTTTTGCCGCCAAACGCCACCGTCAACGACTATTAGTTCAGAACATGGTTACTAGATCCCATGCAGTCGGCATGTTGGAACCTAAGAGAGATAGTCAAATTTAAACTATAATTTAGCTTCACACAAGTGTAATTAGTGGAAGGTTCTTTAACATGACATAAACCTATGACATAGGACCGCCGGCATTGCTTCCCCTCCAAAGAAAGGCATACACTCTTAAAAATCCGACGACTTCGACCAGGTTTGAACCCACGATCTTGGGCATAGCAGTTCAGCATGCTACTGACTACGCCACCCAAGCCGCTTATTCACCACTTTCAGTATCTTAACAAAACATCACATAGATTATAACTAACATATATTGACTAGTTGTATTATTCTAACAACATGTTAAAGAACCTTCCACTAATTACACCTGTGTGAAGCTAAATTATATAGGTTAAGAATGTAAACAACGCTCTTAGGATCCTACGTTCATTGCCAAGAGCCGACTACGGTGGCGTCTAGTAGCTAAGTTCTGAACTAGGCCTAGTAGTCGTTGACGGTGGTGTTTGACGGGAAAAGTAGGAACTATTTGAAAAATTCAAAGTTGCAGTCCTTACTTGAATTAAAAAACAGATAACACACACTAATACAGTCATCACAATTGACACCGGTTATCAGACACATTCTACACACACCCGCCGCGTTGTCGCAGCCCCTAAACTGAGGAACCAACCATCTCAATTGGGTACAATAGTATTGACCAACTGAAAAGCATCAAATTTCGACAGTAAACTAATGCATAGGAAACACACCAAGGAACAAGCCAAGAGAATAAATAACATTCACTTGCAATTTACACAACAAGAATAGCAATACCCATAAGGAAAGAAGAGAGAGGGCAGTCTTTGGAGATCAGTTTGACGAAGGGATAATGCCCAGTGGCGATTCCTCCACGTAGGACGTGAGGATCATCCTACAGTCAGCTTTCAGCTGTAACTGTTTAAAAAAAAAAATGAATTGTTTTGTAAACTAGTCCTTGGCGCTACCTTGCACGCCCTCTCGATAAGCTGTGTCTCACTGTCACTGTCTGTACTTGTAACTAGTTCAACATTTCACCCCTAGGTGGGTGAAGTGTGACCTTCACCGCCTGGAGTAGAAAGCTGTGGAAGGAAGCCTTGCATCCTCAAAGCACGTGTTTATAGCTTTAGAAATGTATAGATAGAATAGAATAGACGTATGGCATGCATAAGAACCTTCCACTAACTACACTTGTGAAAGCTAAAATTTGTAGATTAGTTTTATAACACTATATTAGTTCCAAGTTCGCCGCCAGGTGCTGACTGGGATGGCATTTAGTAGCCATGTCCGCAGCTAGGTGTCGTGGATGGTAGCATTTGGTAGCAAAATTAGGAACTACTTGAAAAAATTAAACGTCAGCAGTCCTTCTACATGAATCACAGATAACACACACTAATACAGCCATCCCAATTAACACCGGTTATTAGACAAATTCTACACACACCCAAAGTACACGGGTGATCGCAGCTCCTAAACTAAGGAACCAACCAACTTTCCAATCTTTAGATGACACTCAAACTTCAAGTATCAACAGGTAAGCGAAATATATGCGAGTTCTAATTAAATTTAGTGAATGAAAAATATAATCTTTTCGAAACAATAAAAATATGAAAAAAATTGTAAAGAATATGGAATACCCGCAAAAAGATACTGACTAATGAGCTAACCCGAGACGAGACACTGAACCCGAAAAGAAGACAAGGTACCACCTGGACAGCGGAGCGCAAGATGGCCCACTCACACAGAATGAGGAAATTCTGGGCTCAGAGGAAGGCGAAACAAATTGCCAAGTGTAGCAATAATCTACATATTTTGAATTAAAAAAAAAAATCCATTCAGAGCCATAAAAGCAACCGCTCGGGAAGGGTTAAGTCATCTATGAAAAATGTCTCCCTAGCTAGCTCATTTACCAGTTTAAAAAATGGTAGGCCCTATAAAATTATAATTAAAAATAAATACCAGTAAGCTGCCTGTATGCGAGAGAATGTCTCGTACTGAACTACAAATTGGATATATTAGAAGGAGTAGAAAGAAGAATTATACGCTAAATACTCGGCCCTTTAAAAAAATGCAGAATTCTGGAAATTAAGAAGTAATGATAAAATATATCGAAAAATAGAAAACATATCAGAAACAATATGTTAGAGTAGATTGCTATTTTTTTGGACATTTGTACAGGATGGATGACAGTGGGTTAATCAAGCAGATCTTCACATTCCTGTGGAACTAGAAGTCAACAACCAGGGTACAAGAAGTCAAAAAGGATTTGGAAAGAAACAATAGCAGAGAAGAAGATACACCACAGAGAGATATTTTAGGCAAAAAGCGCTAAAAATGGAAGGATTCCAAGGGAGGAAGGGAAAGAAAACCGAGGAAAGGAAAAGAAACATAGTGAGATGTTGAAGGTATACTGGAGGAAGAGAACTTTCTTTAAATATCTCCCTTTAAAACGTTCTATGTCTACTAGCTGTTTTGCAGTTGGTGCTCACAAATGGTGCCAGTCCATATGATCAAATTATTATGGCAAAGCTGAATAAAACCAATTTCTCATAAGTAAGAGAATGCATTACAATGGGGCATTTAATTTGAGGCAGATGTCTCTGTTTTGAACTTTAACTTCCTTCAACGATGTACATATTCCTGGACTTGGTTTTTGTGACAACATAACAAGATCAGTATTTTTGATAGCCAATTGAACTAAATGAAAATCCACAATCTGCTTCCAGTCTCCGACCGGGTCAGGAATGGAATGAATGAAGCCCCCATCTAGCGGCGAGGATATGAACTGTGCCGGCTGCCGAGGCCTGACGCACTCCTCTGGGGCCAATTGAACTAGATATTTTAAAAAAAAATCGAAAGGTTACAATCCCACGCTCATTTTTCGTGTGTACCTTATTTTATTAAATTTTATTACGTATACTAGGTAGATTTCATAAGCTACCAATTGCAATGGATACCAGGTTGAAACTTCTGGAAAATTCTGAAATATCTTTGCGTTTCACGTCCCCCAGAACCACTTCAGTTCAAAGGTTTTCTACAAGAAAGGAATCTGTTGATTTAGGTGTTAGGAAGTCATTTTTGAAAGCCTTTGCCTGTGAGTGGTGCTCTATGGAAGTGAAACTTGGAACTATTGGTGCAACAGAAAAGAGGAGAAGCATTTGAACTGTGGTGTTACAGAATACTGAAGGTCAGATGGGTAGATAGGATAACAAAGGATGAGGTATTAAGACGAGTGGGAGAGAAGAGATGATAGGTTGGTAGGACACAAATTAAGACACCCAGGAATAGCAAGCCTAGTTATGGAAGGAAGGGTCGAGGACAAGAACAGTAGGGGTAGACCAAGATTAGATATGTTAAACAGATTGCCTCGGATGTCAGGTGTGGTAGCTATGTAGAAATGAAACGATTAGCTCATGACAGGGAGGCATGGAGAGCTGCATCAAACAAGGCAAAAGAAACAACAACAACACTTTCTTGTGAACACGATAACTACTGTCATTTTGTACCAATCACTTTGAAACTTATACATAAAATATAACCAATCAAAATCTCGGTCGAGTTTGTTAATGGGTAAAATCAGACCAAGGGGTGGAAATAGTGGACCTTTTTCAAAACAGTGAAATATCACTATAACTTTTTTAATTTGTGAAAAATCGAATCCATTCATACTATTCTTTGGATAAGGGCCAAAAACTTATCTGCATAAAGTTTTTTGATAGCACAAACCATTGACCAATGTGGTGGGAAAAATGGATTTTTTTAGAAGAAAATGATACCACCTTAATAGGCACAATAACAAAACCGTTTAAAATGGTCACTAGTCCTCTAAAAATTAAAAATTAAGAATTTTTGATATGACCCACCCTTATGCCAAGAGATGTTTTCAGAATTATAAGTCTCATATTCTAAACATGGAGGTATACAACAATTGACAAATTTACTAAATTCGAAATATTTTTCTTTGCCCAGTGAAATCTACCTCTGCCTTTAGGCACGCCGAGGGGTATTATATTTTTTTATTAGACAGTAGACGTACAGGGTGTTTCAGGTGGAATGGAAAATATTTTAGGAGGTGGTAGTATAGATGATGCCATAATATAACATGTGTCCCAATTGTATTGCGTACCGAGATACAGATGTTGGTATGTAACCAGGGCAGTTGTCGTTTCATGTGTTGGCACACTGGTTGCTATGGGCACGTTTCTTGGCCACCAAGGTCCTCGGACCTTGCCCCTTTGGATTTTTGCCTGTGGGGATGGTTGAAAGGGGAAGTATACAAGAAAAACATTAATACAAGAGTCGAGTTGGTCGTTAGGATTATGCATAGTGCAGCCCTCGTCAAAGAACGCCAAGACGCCCTCCGAAGAGCTACACGGAGTGTTATCAAGATAAGTGCAAAATGCATTGAAGTTGGTGGTGGAATTTTTGAAAATCAACTCTGAGCGTCCTCATTTGCCTTGGCTTTACATTTGTTTGGGTTAAATACTACCAGCTGTATTGTGCCCGTTTAGACCGGAGTCCGCACGACCACAAATGCATTTTACCAATAATCAGTCAGCACGAGAATCAAAATATCCCGGAGCGCCAGATGGGTTAAAGCAAATCGCAAAAACGACATCAAATTTAAAAAATTGCTTTACTGATTTTTGGCTCAATGCAACAATAAGGATAGAAGGAGATTTAATTGGGAGAAACACATCTGGTAAAATTATCTCAGTTTATTTTAAGTTAAAATCTGACTGCAAAGATGCTCAAAGCAGCATCATCCACGTGTGGCGATCCACACTCTTATTTACACACAATATACAGAAATTTTCCAAACACATTTGACAATCTTTTTGGAAACACAAGTCCGATTAATAGTCCTGTGGACTGTGTTCCAAAATTATTAATATTTAATTCCAGTTCAAAATTAATTGTCCATACTGGAAATAACGTAGATCACTGTTTGACTATTTACATGATATTAACACTCGTAGAATAAATGTTTATAGAATTCTTAAACTTTCACTTGTTTTTCCAGTTTCAAAAATATATCGTCGAAAATATTATCATCATTTAAGCAACACAAATTATTAACACATATTAATAACATCTGAAAAGTATTTGACCATTGAGCATAGCATCGAAGAACTGTGCGAAGCACAACAACAATTAATTGTTCTTCTGACATTAAACATTCGAGAAGTGACTCGATTATAAACTTCAAGTTCCAAACAAAATATATGATTTCTGAATCATCAGCTTGATCAATAAATGGTTGAACCATTCAACTATTAGATTTTCCACTTGGAATCATTATGAAAAAAAATATTTATATTTATGGCCATTTCTAGTAACTTTCACAACTTGCAATTCTTCGACAGAATGCGGAAATAAGAATTGTAGTTTTATAATGAATTCATTTAGTTCATGGCACTAGGATTTGAAAATATCCTTCAAATTATTCGTGGTTAAAGAATTATTTTTAATTGGCAGTGGCCCATTCTACTATTTGTGTAAGAACACAATATTACAATAACAACAACGGCAAAGGTCTTCCTCTGAAGAAGAATAAACTACTATCATGACAAATCCGGGTTCTAGCAAAATCAAAGTCTAAATGGAATTCGTAAACAAGGTTGAAATAAGAACTGATGGTTTCAAAGAAATAACCTTCGGGTTATTCATACGACGAAATGTGTGGCTCCAATACTCCTACTATAAACCTGAGCCATCGAACCTGCTATTTGATTGATGCTCGAAAAAACCTTCATTCCTGCGACTTAACATGCGCACCTGGGAATGGCATTTCAACTACTCCACACACATAAATTATCTTCCCAAAATTTATACAATAAATCAAGCCTCTGCTTGTTATCAACACTGGAAGATTAATAAACTTACAAGCTTATTTTATTTTACCATTCAGTTCAACCCGTGAATTTACCATACTTATGAAAAGCTTTATTTCACTTTCGAGTGTATTTACGTCATGATTTTATATAAACACAAAAATATCCTATTTGATACAAATATCAATTGCTTCCCGTTTCATGCCTCTCCGTGTTATCTGAAAAATATACTTTGCTCAATGCAAATATCAACTGTTCAACCAGAACTGAAATGTTGGTTGAATGCGGGCTTGCGCTAACCACTTTCCTTCGGAAAATCTCCTGTTCCAGACTAGAAATGTTTAAACTACTTCATAGGCTCTTTCTCAATACATATGATTATTAGAAAATATAATATCCAAGAATTATTTAGAAAAATTATGAAAATTATTATTATTAGTGGATTATTATTATTATTATTTTAAATATGTTTAATTATCATCTCATTATGTGAGAATCCACATGTTCGAACCTTCGAATATGGAAAAAATATCCATTCCTCAACAAAAATAAATTTAACTTTTACAGTTACATCGGGGGTTTTCCGTGGTTTCCTTAAAATATGAAAAATTCAAATAAATCTTCGAAATGCTCGGTCATCGATCCTAAACTGTTCTGAGTGCTGAAAATGCTCAGAATAACTCTAATAAGTCTTGCGTAAATCATTGCAAGCTTTAAATACGAAGAAAAAAAATGTGTTGGTCATCTGCAGAAAAATAGTTTGTTCCAATTAGCTAGGCATAATATAATTCAAATGTGGCTTACATTTCTTGATGGTCTTGAAGCGTAGTAAACCTGGTCTGTACCAGATTTATCCGTAGACATGCCCTAGCGGACAAGCACGTATAATCCTTGTATCGGCCGCCATTGTAGACCCACAATTCGTCTAGTCAGACATAGTGGTAGTATCTTTCGACGTTTGAATAAACTGTGATTCCATTTTAATATGGGCTTCTATCAAAGCCATAACAGTTTGTTTAAATAGGGTCAGATCTAAGTGATCTCTTCTTAGATATGTCAGTTGTAACATAACTCACTGTAATCTCATCAGTACAAGAAAAACATTGACAGTCTAAGCAATTAACGGCTGTTCTGAAGATCGTTCCCTGGGCATGGTTTATTAATATCACCATCTGCCATGCGCTAAGCAACCTGCAGTTTCCCTTGCGTAGACTAATGAACGCCACCGTTATAGACTAGTCTTCAGTGTACTGACAGATCGAAGTGGTTAACTAGTTACAAATAATGAAAACTGACTTGAAATGGATTTAAACATCCAAGTATTAAGTTACTACTGGACTGTGACAAAATACTATTTTCTAGACAGAGTCTAGCATATGTCCTTTTGGAAATATAAATATTTCCACCAATGTCTGTAGAAATCAATCACCTCAGTGATTCTCCTCACCAGAAACTTACTAAGTTCCAACTCGTTTGCGCAGCACTTCTCGTGACTATCACGACTTGAAAAGAACTTCTGCGTAGATTCGGCAACCATGTGCCTTGGCTCAGCGTAGACGCAACTTGCTTGCCAAGTGCTTGTGTTAGAATGAGCTGACCATGCCTGCTCCAGCTGGCTTTTATTCAAAACGGTCAGGGTCACGCGTCATCGCCTGATATCTGGAAATCCTCATATCTCTTGAATCCCTGGTCCGATTTACTTGATACTAATTGCGTTCTCTTTCATTTGGCCGTGCCAGTAATCTGATCCCAGTCTCAAGTCTCTACTCCATAGTTAACTATTTAATCAATAAATAGCCTCCACCTCTGCTATTACTCGCTACGTCACTTGACATCCAACTATCGGTAATTTTCTTCGAAATGCTTCTGGAAGCAATGTAGCGCGACATTCAAATATCTGAGCTTTCAAAAGCGGCTACAGCCTTTCCCTTGATATCTAGGTGTCTGAATCTTGTAATACCCATTCCTAGAGTTGGGCACAGTATCTCGGTAAGCAATACGAATAGGACACATGTTATATGGAATGTTTTATTGCAATTCATCAATACTACCACCTCCTAAAATATTTACTATTCCTCCTGAAACACTCTGTATAAAATCGTTGTTTAAGAACGCTTAATATTTCTAGCCGCGTTAGCTCAGTTGGCGACCAATGACTGATGTGGTTAGAATTTCACAAGGCTACAGGAAATATGTGAGTCGTCTAGTATCAAAACCGGCCAAGTCACAAAATTTACAAAAATGAGTTAAGGTTATCAATTTGAAGTAGAACTATAGCACTATCAGGCGAAACAAGAATCGTCCATGTCTTCATGTTACAGAGCACTGAATTCTTGGTCGTGCAACAAAATGGGCCAAGTCATGCAGGCAGTGCTTTCATAACCGGCCATGTCAAAGAATGAGTAGCAATCTTCATGTCGCAGCATTATTGTTTGGAATCTTGCGTTGTTAGATTATGCAAGAATGTGATAATATCAGTAGGCAACATTGTTCCTTATATTGTATACTCTTCGAAGTCATAATAATTTGTATTTTGTTCGTTTGCAACACTGACTTCCGTATTCGCAGGCTTCTTACCGCATTGGCGCGAAAGCAATCGTATATCCTGTGTGCTCGTATTTTCTCATTATTGTGTAGTGTAACGTGTATATTGTTCCTATTTTAATAAGGGACTCATTTTCTTTTACTGTGTTCAAGATCTAAGTGAACTACTAACTTTTAATACCGGGTGAGTTAGCCGTGGTGGTTACGGCATGACTGATGGCAGTCGCTCACATCCGGGAGGCGAGGAGGTTCGAATCCCCCCGCCGGCAACCTTGAAGATGGTCTTCTGTGGTTTCCCATCTTCCTTCCAGGCAAATGCCGGGGTTGGTCCCTAACTATAGGCCACAGCCGCTACCTTCCAACTCCTCGTCCTTACATTCCAACTTCCCTCCTTCCCTCCCCAACGGTACTTGTAGCTCACCCATTGGGTGTCCGTCTCGAAGCAGCTACAAAAAACTGGCGAGCCGAACATGTCCTCGGACACTCCCGGCACTAAAAGCCATACGCTAAAAAAAAACTAAAAAAAAACAACAAAAAAAACAACCTAACTTTTAATGATATAATACCTATTTTGTATTCTCCTCAGCTTTCTGATGTTCATCTTCATATATTACTATCCAATTTAAGCAGAATGCTTAAGTCAAAATTATTAGCAAAAAAGATGGGTTCATTATGAATCAGATTTCTCAAAATCGCAGAACTTAAATATTAAACCATTACGGATATAACTATGCAATAAAATCTTTTGTGACCACCATTGCTTTGTCTCCAGAGGTTTTTCATCCATACTGAAAAATATGCCCTCAGTGACTTGGCCGGTTTTGATACTAGACGACTCATGTATATTGTTGGGGGTTCTATGAAAACCAAGCAGAGTTTGTTAAGGCCCTGCGATAGAGAGACTCTCCTGCCTCAAATGAAATAATACATTATCGCAATTTGCAACAAAGAATTCGGTTATTTTTCTTCAGATTTACCATAATAATTTTGCCACCAGGGACTATGTCCTCATTTGGAAAGGGGCAGATGACCTCGTAGTTCCGTCCCTTAAAACAACAATAACTAACTCATTTGCAAACTATCTGGCCATTGCATCATAATACTGTACATCATATCCTTTTCTCGATTGCAACCAAGCAAGCAACATGAACAGACGTGTAGTGAAGTGTAAGGAAATAATGGGAATCGCTATTCAGCAGTACTGGGCGGTCGTCGGCCTCTGGCAGGCTAGAGGGAAGTGCGATATCGGTGTCAGGAAAGTGATAGTGGGCAATGTCACTGAGCAGATGGGGGTTTTGGTGATGGGGATTGTAGCGCTGGTTGTGGCGATGCTGCTGATAATTGGAGTTGTGGAGTCAAACCTAGGGCCTGGACAGTTAGGATGGCAAGAAATTGAAAAAATAAAGGAAATTGTAAAGAAAGCATCCCAAACTGACCAAATCCGGGACATTCTACGAGAGCAATGCTAGGAATTTAAGGAGATGAAGACATGCATAAAGGAAGAGATGGGAATAGTGACAGAAAGACTGGCTGAAAACAGTAGAGAGAAAAAGGATCTGAGAGAAGGTGAGGATATTAGAAGGGGAGGTGAAAGAATTAAGCAGGATGAGAGGGAAAAAAAAGTCTTCATATATGGATTAATGGAAGATGTGAATGAAAGTGCCAAGGATCTACTGTCCAAAATTCTGAGTGATTAAGGAAGGTATGCAAATACACTTTGGGGACTCAGATATTGACAATGTGTTCAGGATAGGTCGAGTCAAGAGAAAGAGGCCCGTTAAAGTGTCATTAGTTTCCTCACTGATGGCACAGAAAATTCTGGCGAACACCAAGAATCTGAAAGGGGAGAGAATATGGATAAGAAGGGACAAGAGCAAAGAAGAGGTAAGAGATCAGAGCACCTTGCAGTTTCATTTGTTGAAGACAAGGAATTGTGGCCTAAAGGCCAGAGCTGTGTAAGGGAATAGGCTGGCGGTAAGCGGTAACAACTGGGAGCGGATATGGACAGTGACACACCTTCAGGATATGGAGACGCAGCAACAGGAGTCAGTTATACAGAGCAGGCAGGTGGAAGGTGTGGTATTGGCACATCGACCTCAAAGTCTAGTTCGGAAGTTAAACGATCGGGAGCAACGCAGGTCGGTAACAACAACACTGGAGAAGTACGTGACATGCAGCAAGGTGAGACTATCAAACAGCGAGTTACAAGTTTAAAGGAGCTCTGGGGCAATAAAATCTCTGGAGAGCTTTTGAACGTGGAGAAGGAAGTCATCTCTTCTCCAGCTGGTAGCATTCTAGAGCTAGAGAAATCTAGAATTACTAGAAGCAAAGCCACCACTAAAGCAGAGGGTAGGGGTAAAAAGTAACTGAATTGGAATATTGCATGTGTAAATATAGAGGGTTTTTTAAATAAGAGAGGAAATGATGTAGTTAAAACCTTAACCCTTTCCACTCGTGTGTCGCTCTGAGGCCGACAGCCTTCACTTAGCGTTATAGCTCGTGTGTCGACCCTGAGTCGACACAATGTTTTGCCGCTCTTTCCTAGGTTAGCTGGCATGCCAGGGCTTTTGTACTCCGTTCGGTAAGTGCTGGTCCCTTCTGGAAACTGAAAGAAACCAAACAGGAGTGTTTTAGTTTCGCTTTGCTCGGCAAAACTGCTTGTTTCCTTGTCATGGAAAGCAGTCGCGGTGAAGCAACATGGCTGTGTGGCGCCTCATTTCTAGGTTATTCGGTATGCCAGGGCTTTTGTACTTTGTTTGGTAAGAGCTGGTCCCGGAAACCGAGAGAAACCAAAGAGGAGGGTTTGAGTTTCTCTTTGCTCGGCAACACTGCTCAGTTTCCTTGACATGGAAAGCAGTCGTGGTGAAGCAACATGGCGGCGCGGTGCCTCATTTCTAGGTTACCTGACATGCCAGGGCTTTTGTACTTCGTTTGGTAAGTGTACTGGTCCCGGAAACCGAAAGAAACCAAACAGGAGTATTTTTTAGTTTCTCTTCGCTCGGCAAAACTGCCCCGTTTCCTCGACATGGAAAGCACTCGAGGTGACGCAACATTGCGGCGCACAGCCTGACCGAAGCTGAGATCCTGGCATCTATTTCGGCTTATTTTGATGATAGTGACCATAAAAGTGATGAAAATTTTGAATCTGGCGATGAAAGTGATATATCTGTGAGTGATTCAATTGACGATATTGATATCAGCGTCGCAAGAAATTATGGAGGAGGCGACAACATTATGAGAAGCAATCAGGGTATCATCCAGGCATTTGCTTAGAACGCTTCCACACACTCAAGACATACTGCTAAGAAAGTTAAAAACATTATTTAGTGTCATGTATGTAACCGAATTTATTCAGTTACATAAGCTCACCCTCGGGTTTTTGCCTTGTGCAGTTAGTTTAGGGTATTTTATTCATATCTTATTATATTGGGTTAAAGTTGGGGATTGTTATTGTGCCAAATGTATATTTTGTGGGCGGATTCATTTTCGGATGTTCCGGGCCAAGTAGATTCATTGTTTATTAATTATCGGTTTTTGGATACCGGTATTTGATATTATAAAATACGGTGTTATTGCGATTTATTACGTTTTTGGGAACAGGGATATAGAGACTGTATTATTGCCTCAGTAGAAGCATTATTTCATTTTGGTTTGGGGTTAATTTGATTATTTTCATCTAGAAATGTTACAGTTTTCAATAGGTGGCTGTACTACAAGGTACAAATGAATCAGAATTTCGAGGCCTGAAAATTGACACACCCAGAAAAGTTAAGCAATAATTCAACTTGTTGTGGCAAGTCAAGGTATTTCCTGGGCTATAAATGTCCCGGGTATGACGTTAAACTGCGCCAGATCGAGTGACCACCGGTTAAGTGTTTCCCTCTTTCAAGCGTGGAGGAGGTAAAGGGCACTCTCTTGTCCTTGGGGTGAGAAACCACTCCTAAAGGCGGATGAACGAACACGGAATCGTCAACGGCATAGAATGCAGAAGGCAACGGGAAACCACTGCATTAAGGATCCTCTGGATATCCCAAGGAATAGCGGCTCATGTCATGAAATCTGTCCTCGTAAAATTTTCCGGATTAGCCCCGCAATCGGATCTCCGGGCGGGGTATGCATGTACAAGTGCTCAATGTAGGAGACGCATTACAACATGGAATGTTCGATCACTTCTACAATGTGGAAAGCTGGAAAACCTAAAGCTTGAGATTGGAAGGATGAATGAGATGCGTTAGGAATAGCTGAAGTTAGGTGGCCTGATAATGGAAATTTTTGGAGTGGAGATTACAGAATAATTCACACGGCAACTATTATGGACAAACCTGGAGAGGGAGGAGTGGGAGTGGTGCTGACAAAGGAAATGGGTCACCGAGTTAAAGGATACGTTCAGCAGAGTGGAAGACTGATTTTAATGAAATTAGATACTAAACCAAGGGACACCGTGATTATTCAAGTCTACATGCCAACCACTGCCCACGAAGATGAAGAAGTGGAACGAGTGTACGATGATGGGAAAGGAGATGAGAATCTGATAATCCTCGGAGACTGGAATGCTGTTATTGGAGAGGGTAAAGATGGAATGGCTGTGGGCCAATTTGGGCTTGGCACACGGAACGATCGAGGAAACCGTTTTTTGGAATTCTGTGCTTACAATCAGCTGGTGGTTGCAAATACATTATTTCAACACCATGCACGAAGATGTTATACTTGGACAATGCCAGGTGGTGGGAACAGATTTCAAATCGATTACATTTTAATAAAGCAGCGATTTAAGACACAGCTGAAGGATTCCGGATTTTAGAGATGTAATTACTGACATATCCTATATCAAAAATGTATTGTATACATGTAATTGTCAAATGGATTAATAAGAATCTAATCTAATCTAAATGTAGAAGCTGCCCTAGCCCAGATATTGGTAGCGACCACAACATGGTTTTGAGCGAATGCCAACTAGAACTGAAGAAACTGAAAATGGAATACCAAAGCTCTCAGATACCAAAACCTTGCTATAGATTTTATGAAGAAGACAGATGAACTTAAACATATCAGCAATAGACTAAGGAAGTATGGAGAATAAGTGTAATGCTTGGAAGGGAAGTGTTCTAACAGCAGCAATAGATGTTGTGGGAAAGCCGAAAGCACAGAAGAGGAAAGGCTGGATAACTAATGAAATAATTGAGAAGATAGACACAAGAAGAAAGTTTAAGAACTCTGTGACTGAAGAAGGACAACAACTATACAGGAAATTGAGAAATAAAATAAATCGAGAGGCGAAGGCAGCCAGAGAAAAAATTCTGGAATTGCAATACATGGAAGTAGAAGAACTAGTTAAGAACCATAAATTTCAGACAGTTTTAAAGCAGCCAAAAGGTTCTTTGGGGACAAGAGGATTAGGTGCAATGTACTGAAGACAGATGATGGAGAACTGGTGTATGAAGATTCTGAAATTGGCTCAAAATGGAAAGAATACGTTGAAAATGTACATGGAGGAAAACATGCACCTTGTGAAATACTAGAAAATGAAGAGCTAGTAGATAAAGAAGAAGAGGGAGATGAAATACTCCTGGATGAATTTAATCAAGCAATGGAAAGGCTGAAAAACGGAAAGGCATCTGGGATTGATGATATACCAGCAGAGCTGATAAAAGCCACTGGAGACAATGTGAAGAAAGCCCTATTTGATCTGATTTGTGAAATATATAACACGGGACATATCCCATCGGACTTTAGGAAATGTGTCATAATGCCCATTCCAAAGAAATCATCTGCTAATAGATGTGACCAATATCGCACATTAAGCCTTGTAACCCATGCTTCTAAAATACTCACCAGCATTATCTTGAAACGCATTGAAGGAAAGGTAGAGTTGGCATTGACAGAAGATCAATTTGGATTCAGGAAGGGTAGAGGTACTCGAGAAGCAATCCTAGCTTTAAGAATGATTATAGAGAAACGACTAAGAAAAGATCTTGATACATTCATTGCTTTTGTAGACCTGGAGAAGGCATTTGATAAGGTTGAGTGGAATAAACTGTTCATGGTGTTGAAAGAACTGGGTGTCAAGTACAAGAACAAGAGGACAATTTGGAAATTGAATGAAGACGAGATAGCTGTTATATTCTATGTTCCACAATAGAGGCCAACATTAAGCAAGGAGTTCGGCAAGGTTGTTCGCTCTCACCAATTCTTCTTAATGCATACATCCAAAAAGCAATAGATGAAGTAAATGATAATTTGCCAATGACTGGAGGTCTCAAGATTCAAGGAGAAAGAATTACCATGCTTCGCTTTGCAGATGATATAGCAGTCCAGGCAGAAAATGAAGATGATCTGAATTATACATTAGCAGAAATGGAATCCACCTTCAACAAATATAACATGAAGATCAACAAAATGAAAACCAACGTTCTTCTCTGTAGCCGGCAGTATGTACCTCCTCGTTGTACTTTCAATGGAGAACAGTTGACAAATGTACAGGAGTTCACTTACCTTGGTAGCAAAATAACAGCAGATGGAAGAAGTAGAAGAGAAATAGTCAGCCGTATCAACCAAGTCAAAATACCATTCAACAAGAAAGGAAAGCTCTTTACATGCAAAAACATTAGTATGAGCCTCGGGAAACATCTTGTGAAGATATATGTGCGGAACGTACTGTTGTATGGTAGTGAAACCTGGACTCTTAGCTTGGCTGATAAGAAACGAAGCCTTTGAAATATGGTGCTGCAGGAAAATACTAAAAATTCCATGGGTGGACAAAATCAGTAATGAAGAAACGCTGAAAAGGATTGGAGAGAAGCCATGTTTATGGAATATGCTTACTCACCGAACAGGCAATTGGATTGGACATATCTTGAGGCATGAAAGTCTTCTGCACACAATACTGGAGGGCAATGTGGAAGGAAAGAGCTGTAGAGGTAGACCACGGCTAGGATACATAAAACAAATCATTCACGACAAGGGTTGTGATAATTACTTGGACTTGAAGAGACTAGCCACAGACCGGAGTTCATGGAAAGCTGCTACAAACCAATCTTCGGATTGAACACCACAGAAGAAAAATGGCGTGAACTCCGTTGAACTTTCCATAGGAAAAGTACTGAGTGATGTCAGAGTGAATTACGAACGTCAATTGTTCACATGTTGCCACATATATCCGCTTGGAGCAAGGCGCGCACCAAATAGTTCCGGCAGAACGAAGCACAGCTTCTGGTGTAAGGATATTCGTTCGCCTGTGGTTAAAATGGCGTGTTCGGTGTTCAAAAATCGTCTTCTTGCATTGACAGCAAAAGTCCATGTCTACTTACAAACTAGAGTCGTCGTTACTGGTCATGGTATCGTAACACGAACGAGCAACGACTTTTAGCAAACCACTGAGCTCTTACGGGCTATTGGTAGCTACATTGTATTCCATGGTTCGGTCCAAACACCATAGGCTGTTGGTAAAACTTTTATCACGTCTGAAGGATAAGTATAAACATTTCATCGTCATGTCTACTTGCGCCCAGGGTCGTTGTTACAGGTCATGGTACTGTAAAACGAACAGAAGAGACTTATAGCAAACCACTGAGCTCTTAGGGGCTATTGGTAAGCTACATTGTATTCCATGGTTCGGTCCAAATACCATAGGCTGTTGGTAATGCTTTACCATCATCATTCATAAAACATTTCATCATGATGTCATGGGGAAAAGGGAGAGGTGAAACAACAGTTCAAGGAAAAAGACAGTGATGTAAACCAGTCTTACGTGTGTATATTTTCCGTACAAACTGTACAAGTGTAAATGATAGGAGGCTGAATGCCTGGGGTCAAACTGACCAGAAGTGTTGTTGCTCTAAGAGCGTAGAATCTGTGAATATAAGGTACTGTAAAAAAACATTATTACAAGTGCATCTTCAAGGGTCGATAAGATGTGTGTTAACAGTGTATATATATGTAAAAATCAGTACAGTCAGAATATATGGAGGTTTTCAAAGATATTAGTGTTTATTCCTGTTTTGCATGATCCTGGTAACATCAGCAAATGCATGCATAATGCCCCACACATGGGATAGGGGGTCTCAATGTCGGGAAAACAGCTATTTATTTTATTTTTATTCAGGAAGATCCATATGATCAACCTTGGCACCGATTTAAAGTCGATTTAAAGTCGGCAAATTAATGATAAATTCACTTGTGGCCCGAATTTGAAGACAGTAAATTCTGTAGGTTTGTCTTCATGGAGGTATTCAAAGTTAAATCAACTCCAGCGAGGAGGTGTGAGTGTTTCAAGTAAATAACATACATTCATTAATTTTGAGTTCCTTCCTGTATATATTGTTACAACCAGTACCTAATACCAGGTTTAAAAATATGAAGAATGCTGACAGAAATAAATACGGGTTGGGAGAAATCAGGACTTATAATTCGAGAGGAAAGGGTTAATAGAATATATGCAGATTTTAGGATATGTGGAAAGTTGGCTCCCTGCAAGTTATGAGGTAAAAATATATGTCTATAATATATATCATCATCATCATCTTGCACAGTTTCCAGCCTCAGGCTGGGTCTGTTTGGAACATAAGCCTCGCCACTTAGTTCTTTCCTCCCACCACCTCTCCGCTGTCACTCTGGTCCAGTCCTCGCCTCTCTTCTTGACACATTCCTCCACTCCTTTCAGCCATCTATCTCTTGGTCTTCCCCTTGGTCGTTTCTTCTGTATCTGCATCTCATGTATCCTCTTGGGAATCTTCTTCTCATCCATTCTCTTTAAGTGTCCATACCACCTCAGTCTTGATGTCTCAATCCTACCTTGCAAGGGCTCCTCTTTCACCATTTCCCTGACCTTTTCATTCCTCACCCTGTCTCTTCTTGTTACTCCGATCCTACTTCGCAGGAACTTCATTTCACCTGCCTGTATTCTGCTTATGTCTCTTTTCTTCATTGTCCACGTTTCTGAAGCATAGGTCAGTATCGGGATATAGTAGCTTCTGTATAACACTTCCTTGCTTTTTTGTGGGACATCTTTATTCCACACTAAGCTCCTAATGCTTCTCAGAAATGCTTCTGCCTGTCTGCCACGTTCCATAATCTCTTTGTCATTTCTCCCATTTTCCTCCACTATACTTCCCAAGTACTTGAGACTTTCCACCTTCTTCAGCTGTCCACCTCCAAGTGTTATCCCACTCATTGGCCTGTCCTTTTTCCTGGTCGTTAACAGGATCTCACATTTACTGATGTTGAACTTCCATCCGTACTCTCCCACTGTTTCTTCCCAAGCCTTCAGTTGCTCCTGAATTTCCTCCTCCTTGTTTCCCCAGACCATGAGATCATCTGCAAACACCATTGCTTTCATCTTATCTTCTCCTATCTTTCCTGCTATCCGTGTCATTACCTCGTCCATAACCACAATAAAGAGAAGGGGTGACAGTGCACTACCCTGTTTCAGGCCACTCATTTGTCTGAACCAGTCTGTTCTTTCCCCTCCCACTTTCACACAACTCACACTTCCACAATACATCTCCTTCACTCTGCCTACAGTCTCTTTTTCCACTCCCATGTTTTCCATTGCTTTCCAAACCTTCTCCCTACACACACTATCATAGGCCTTTTCGATGTCCAGGAAGGCCATCAGCAGATCCTCTCCAAATTCGTAGTGGTGTTCCTGGAGCTGTCTCACTGAAAATATGAGATCCACTGTTGATCTCCCAGGTCTGAATCCATACTGCTCCTCTCTCAATTTTCTCTCCACTTTGGCTCGTATTCTACTTTCTAATATCTTTTCATATATCTTGGCACAGTGAGGTATGAGTGTGACTCCCCTGTAATTTCTGCATTCCTTTCTGCTTCCTTTCTTAAATATTGGGACAATTAATCCTTTCTTCCAATCTTCTGGGGTCTTTTTCTCCTTCCATATCACCCTCATCACACGGTACAGCCACTGTTTCCCAACCTCCCCTGCTGCCTTCACCATTTCAACACTCACTTCATCCACACCTGGTGCCCTTCCTCCTTTCATCTTGTCTATAGCCATTTCCAGTTCTCTCCAAGTCAGGTCCTTTTCCATTCCTGTGTTGTCTTCTCCATCTTCCAATACATTGTCTTCCTCCCTATGACCATTTAGATTCAGCAAATCCTCAAAGTACTCTTTCCACACTGTCTTGAGTGCCTCTTTGTTGTGTACCTCATTTCCGCTTTTGTCCATCATTACCACATCCCTAAAATTAGGAAAGCTCCGACCGGTAGGTTCCCGGGTGGGATTGTTGTTCTAATTAAAGAGGAAGTGCGTGAATTATCGGAATTTATTGATTCAGAGCTGGAAGAAGTAGTGTGGATAAAATCATACATTAGGGGGGCAGGGGGAAGGAATGATAGTTTTTTGGTTTTGTCTACAACCCTCCAGAGAGTTCCCCGTATGCAAGAGAAAACTTTTTCGATGAATTAACAATATGCTAGAGATATCCTTTTCCTCCTGCCATACAAAGCAATAATGGCCGAGATATTGAAATGTGTGCTACCTACACTAATTCTATTGTTGGCGAGGAAGAGGCGTTGCAGGCTCCTGAGATACTTGACGAAGAACAGATGTTTGATCCTGTTGCACTCCAGATACATATCCTTCAGGCTGCCCATCAGCACACATTCCTGGGATGTGATGTTCTGAATGTTGTTTCTGTCCAGAATGAGATGCTGCAGAGACGTGGATCCTTGCAGTCCTGTGGGACATGCAACATGTTATTAGAGGATAGCCTCTTTAGGGTTTTGAGAGTAGTATAGGTCGCGATACATTACACTACAAAATTCCCTTAGACACAAAATGGCAGCACCCATAATGTCAACACCAAAGATTTAAAAGATGCATAAATGTAAAATTCTATGTGTTAATAAGGCTTTACATACAAACACAACCTAAACTGGAGCTTAGGCACCAGACCTCCTTGCTTGGAGTACAAGCAATAATTCTTGTCCAGACAGTCGTCTGACCTAGTAGCGACCAATAGTTTGGCCCAGAGCATCATCTAACCAAATAGCAACCAATGGCTTTGTCTCACCAAGGCTTTAGAAGAGTGCAGTGCAACTTTTCAATTAACCTTTTGCACTCCTATGTCGAGTGGAATTCGACATTAAAATATTTAACTTCCGCTCCAAGTCGAGTCCCACACGACATGACGATAGCTTGTACTCACAGCGCTCGTATGTCCCTTGTGCTGTATTGCAGCATTGTAGAGCCATCTAGTGGTCTCCAAGAGAACACCGTTCCCTATTTACTATTGTTTGCGGGAATTGTAATGCATTTTTAATCTTCGTTATTCTCGAATATTTATGACAGTTTTACTCAAGGCTTATATTGAATGTAACCATGGCATCTCCTTCATCTTCGCTCATGGAGCTGGATATTTTAGAACTGTTAGAGGAACGTGATAGTGACGATGATGAACCAACAACTGACTTGGAAATATGAGTATATTTCACATAACATTCATTATCACTGTCCACTAACTATTCTAAAATATCCAGTTCCGTAAGTGAAGATGAAGGAAATGCCATGTTTACATTCAATCTATACAATCAGTGAAAATGAAAATCCACAGCCTACATCCAGTCGACCGACCGGGTCAGGGAATGGAATGAATGAAGCCCCCATCTAGCGGCGAGGATATGAACTCTGCCGGCTGCCGAAGCCTGTCACACTCCCCTGGAGTAATGATTAAATGAATGCCAAATGAAATGACAGTGGAGAGTGTTGCTAGAATGAAATTTGTGACAGGGAAAACCGGAGTACACGTAGAAGAATCTGTCTGCCTCTGCTTTGTCCAGCACAAATCTCACATGGAGTGACTGGGATTTGAACCACAGACCCAGCGGTGAAAGGCCGGAGTGCTGCCGCCAAAGCCACGGAGGCTCCATATAATCAGTAAAACTGTCATAAACATTCGAATATAACGAAGGTTAAAAATTCATTACAATTCCCGCAAACTACAGCAAACAGGAAAAGATGTTGTCTTGGAGACCACTAGAAGGCTGCACAATACCGGAATACAGTACAGCAGGCATACGAGTGCTGCGAGTACAAGCTATCGTCATGTCGTGTGGGACTCGACTTGGAGCGGAAGTTAAATATCTTAATGTCGAACCCCACTCGACATAGGAGTGCAGCCTATGCTCGTGAAACACTTCTCATCATCATCAGTCATCCACTCCAGTTGCCCGGGTGTGGTATACGAGCGCTCTCCACTTCTGTCTGTCCATGTACCACTGTTCTCCTAGGACTGTATCCCAGTCGACTCCTCTTGTTCCTATATCTAAAGCCCTGTGCGGATACACCCGCGGATATCCGCAAAATATTATGCCATGCGGATATAGTTTGCATGGCTGTGCGGATAGCGGATAAGTTGCGCATAATGTCTGGAGTAAATATGCGGATAGTTTTTAGACTATATCCGAACTTCTTAAATATCATTACTAGAACTCGAATGATTATGACGTGTCATAATTATATTTTCCGTTATGTTTTATCCATGACAATTGTAAGAAGATTTACGCTAATCTCATTCAAATTATGTCTCATTAAGCACAATTAACACTCCGAACTGAAAAGGATTGCATCTCTGGCTGTATAACATTCATTTCAAACATAGCACAAGACAGACATACGGTAGTCCAAGGGAATGATTTTCTCCTCAATTGTCTAAATGTGTTGCTTTAATATTTGGTCTAATTAAACATAATTACTCGTATTATTGTAATGCCAGTAGATCCGGATAACAAACATGCAGATGCGGATAACAGTTGTGCGGATGCGTTAATGTTTTGTTTATCCGCACAGGGCTCTACCTATATCCTCTTTCACTTGGTCCAGCCATCTCTTCCTAAGTCTTCCTACCATTTTTTTTCCAACCACCACTGTCTGAAGCTAATGTTTTACTGTCCTATCATCGTCCATTCATTTGACATGGCCAAACCATTTCAAACGAGCCCGTATCACTCTTTCATTCAAGGATGAGTACACACCTGCTTCTTCCCTTATTCTTTCATTCCTCACTCTGTCCTTCCTTGTTTTCTGGACTATAGTTCGCAGGAACTACATTTCTGCGGATTGCAGTTTACTAACCACTTGTTTAGTTGTTGCGCAGGTTTCTAAACCATGGCTTAAATGGCGGACAATGACTGGTGTTCTCTGCGATAAGAAGACTCCAGACTGCCTCGGTCCGTAGTGCGACAAGTCACCCTATATGGCACAGAATGCTTGCCCACTACGAAGGAAGAAGAACGAAGACTTGCTATCATGGAAACGAAGATGCTTCGGTGGATATCTGGTCTGACACTTCACGATCATGTCACCAATGATGACATCCGTAGGCGAAATGGAGTAGCACCATTCATTGAGAAGATAAGGGAAAGCCGTCTGCGCTGGTATGGTCATGTGCTTCGAGCGGATAAAACAACAGTTGCAACTGGATTGACTTTGCTTGTAGATGCAAAGCGACCAGTTGGACGTCCTAGACAGCGATGGCTTGACACACTACATGAAGACCTTAAAATTGCTGGACTCCATCCCGATATGGCCTACGATCGTATAAAATGGCGACAGAGAGCCAGAATAGCAGACCCTGCCTGTGTACGGGACAAATGCTAGGAAGAAGAAGATGTTATTATGGTGGTGAAGTATGATTGAAAGAGGATCTGTTTTGATCGTAAGGGAACTTGTTTGTTCCAGAGAAGATTCCGAACTGAGCTGATTTTTGAGTTCGGCTATTAATCTCGTGTTGTATTCTGTTATCACTTGAAATGATGCACCCAAGATATTTGTACTGGTCTACTGTTTCCAGCTGTGTATCTTACAGCATTGGCCAGTATGCATAAAGTCTAGCAAATGCTTTTGCTACCTCTTTTGTAAGCATATGCTGGAATAAGTATGCATAAAATAATCTAGCATTTGCTTTACTTGATAGTAATTACTAGCTAGCAAGCATTTGCTTAATTTTCCAGCAAATTTTGAATTATACATGAATAAAACCTAGCATGTGCTAGTACTATGCAAGCATTTCCTTAAGATTTACCAAGCTAGTCTCAGTTAGCTTGAAGTTTGTTCTGTGACGACTTAGTGTCACCTTCTAGTTGATTTATGGCACAAATTGTGAATATCCGACGCAGGATACTCTATAATCCCAGACGGCAAAGTGATGAACGTTCATATAAACATTTGTACCGTACAGATTTAACGAAGGAAATGTTGAATTAATTTCGAGCTCTTTCTTGGGAGAAAGGGACCAGACATGTGGTGGTGTGTTAACATCGAAGGAACGAATGCAGATATTTCCTCGTTTTGTTGGTGATCCGGGTTTCCAAATTGGGATAGAAGATACGGGAGTGCATCCAAGTACATTTAGTAGAACCATTGATTTTGTCAGCGAGAATTTTTTTCAAAAAGTACATCACCGGATAAAATTTCCATCACGGCCACAAGGAATCAATATAGCTACAGACGAATGGCATCAACGCTCTAACTTTCTTTGTGTGATCGGTGCTCTTGACTGTACACATGAGGGGCGTGGTGACGCAGCTGTCAAGCTGTTGGCCTCTCACCAAAGTGGACCAGGTTCGATTCCCGGTCAATGCATGTGTGATTTTCGAAGTGAAATGCTATGTCCTGTGGTTCGGGTTCCACGTAAAAAGAAGGTCCCGTGACTCATGATCGCATGATTAACGGTCACGTAAAACTAAAAGCTCCCTTCCTCCCTTTGACTATACAAATATACCAATTTTAAAGCCACGACTACACGGCGATGAATACATAAACCGCAAAAATTTCACTTCTATCAATGTTCAAGCGAACTTTTCACAAGTGTTGATGCTGGTTCTGTTCACGACAGTCGCATATTTAAGAATTCACATGTGTATGAAGGATTGCGAGAGCATGCGGGAGCTGCAGTACTGTTGGGTGATTCAGGATACGGGCTTGTACCTTGGCGGCTAACTCCTTACCGAAACCTTCAAAATCCACAAGAAAAAATTACAATCGCGTGCATGCTCAAAACAGAGTAATTATTGAAAGATGTTTTGGTCAGCTGAAGAGACGTTTCCCTCTACTAGCAAACAAAGTCAGAATCTCTTTAGAGAAAATTTTACGCATTATCATCTGTTGCTTTGTGCTATATAACTTGTATGGTTACGGTGGTCAACACAATGATGTTGAGATGAACATAACCTCTTACCGGCAACCAGCAGGCCTTGCGCGACTAGTAAATGCTAGTTAGCATATTCTATAAAAGTTAGCACTTGCTGGAAAAACTTGTAGCACTTTCTATTCAGCACAAGCATAAGGTTATTCATATCATTTTAAGCAAATACTTTTACTTGCTAGTATTTGCTGAAAGCATATGCTTTTACTTATTGCTTGTACTTGTAGTATGTTCTACATTTTTATGCATACGACCCATTATTTTACCTTTCTTCTTCTGCCTATTGATAGATATAGCAACAGTTTTTGATTTACTTATTGTTAATCTGTGTGCTCTTAAACGGTCATTCCAGGTGTTCAGCCTTTTTTCTAATTATGCAATCACATTTTGAGTTGTCAATTATAATGCTCTAATAGTTCATGCAGCCACCATCTTGAATGGATGGAGTCTTGGTTCACTTGCCTTGCTCATACAAGGCCACATGGTCCTCCTACCTTGTCACTAATTTTCAGTTCTGTAGTTGATAGGGAAAACAGAATACTTGCAATGTGGTACGCAGACCAACGGTACCATCAGCATTGAAGAGCATCATCTCACTAAAACTACACACTTTAAATACAGTATCTCGGTTCCCTTATCTCTTCAGATGGCGAAACGCTTCTCGATGCTCGAGCACCAGTTAACACTGCGTGGATGAAGTGGCGCCAAGTCACAGGAGTGCTGTGTGATAAGAAAGTACCTATCCCTTTGAAAGGGAAAGTTTACAAGTCCATGATAAGACCAGTGGTACTTTACGGCACAGAAAGTTGGCCAGCTTCAACCAAGCATGAACAAGCCCTACATGGAATGGAGATGAAAATGTTACGTTGGGTGTTATATGGCTTGATCATGTCAGGAATGAACATATCCGGAAACAGATGGGAGTTGCAGCCATTACCGATAAAATGAGAGAAACACGGCTTCGGTGGTATGGGCATGTCACTAGAAGTGATGAGACCTCTGAGGCAAGAACAGCTCTCCAATACGATCCAGGAGGAAATCGACCCCGTGGACGTCGAAAGAAAAGATGGCTGGACAGAATCAAGGAAGACTTGGTGATGTGTGGAGATGCCCTTGACAGGAAGAAGTGGCGAACAGCAACCATACAAGCGGACCCTGCACCATCGCGGGATACACGCTAGGAAAGAAGAAGATCAAGTAGCAAACAAACAAATACTATGGAAAATCAAACCTAAACAAGTCTCATTCTTTTCTACACATAATGTTAACTCTCTGGTTCAAACTGGAAAATTGAAGATCATCACGGATATCATGAGAAGTCATAAAATTCTAATTATGGCCCTTCATGAAATTAGAAATAGTGATCAAGACCATCTGGAATCACAAGGATACAGACTATATAAAGGAATTCCAGGAAAACGAGTTATGAAAAATTGTCCACAGTTTGGTAACGGATTCTTAATAGATCTCAGAATCATTGACTCGATAACAGAATTTAAATCTCAATCCTCCAGACTTATGACCCTAACTTTGAAATCGGCAAATAAAACATATACAATTATTAATGCACATGCTCCTACTAATCAAAAAAACAACACCATTAAGGACAGAGAAGAAGTACAAAAATTCTGGGATCTTTTGGATCAAACTTTAATAAACATCCCTTCATCAAACATCAAAATTCTCCTTGGTGATTTCAATGCGCAACTCGGACAAGAAAGAAGATATAGAGATATCATTGGAAAATGGACAGCACATAAACGAACCAATAAAAATGGTCAAAGATTAGTCGAAATTTGTAGAAACCACAAATTAATCTCTAAATCAACATGTTTTAAAAGACAGCCCCATAAATTGAAAACTTGGAAACATCCTGACTTCTGAAGGGGTGAATGGCAGTTGGATCATGTCAGCATGGATAAATTTCTAAGGGGAGTTGACTCAGGATCAGACCACTATGTGGTAAAGATAATTCACAATGTCAAGGTTCTAAGGGGAGTTGACTCAGGATCAGACCACTATGTGGTAAAGATAAAAATAAAATTAACTCCAATGGCCAAGAAAAAACCTAATAATAACAATAGGAGGAAATTTGATCCATCTACCTTAATAAAAAATATAGAGTACTGTGAAAGAACAGGAGAAGAATCTCTCAACACTAAAACATTGGACGAATTAATCACTAAATTAAAATCAATAGCAGAGGAGTTAGCACCAATAAATCCAAGGAAAAAACATGAATGGTGGAATGTAGATTGTGATCAAGCAATAGAGAAAAGACACCAAGCATGGATAAAACATCAAGCTCTCAAGTCAGAAGAATCAAATTTAGAACTAACTATACAAAGAAAATTAACCCATAAAATCATCAGACAAACGAAACGTAATCATCTTAAGAATACACTGGAAAAGATAGATGACGATTTCAAGAAAAAACAATCTCGAGATTATTACAAAACATTTGGTAAATATCTTAAAAAATTTGAAGCTCCAACATTAATGTTGAAAAATCAAACGGGAAAGTTAGCACATTCTAACCAAGAAAATACAGAGATCCTTGCAGAAGCATTCGAGAAACTGTTAAATTGTGATGATCCACTGGAAACCCTGCAAGTAAACACTGATACACCTATTTTAACTTCACCTAATTTAATAAATCCTCCAAACATTAATGAAGTAGAACTCGCAATTAAAGAACAAAAAAATTACAAAACTTGTGGCGAAGACTTAGTCTTTGCTGAAATCTGGAAAAATGCTGGTAAACCTGCGATTATAAATCTTTATCAACATCTAGTTAAAATGTGGATTACTGAAGAAATTCCTGCACACTGGACCATAGGAATAATCGACCATTATTTAAGAAAGGAGACAAAACGAACCCAGATAACTACAGAGGAATTACCCTTCTGGACTGCACATATAAAATTTTCTCTCGCATAATTTACAACAGGATCATAAACATTCTGGAACCACAACTTGGAGAATATCAAGGAGGATTTCGCCCTTACAGAAGTTGTCCAGACCAAATCCTTAGCCTGAAATTAATAATGGAATATTACAAAAACAGAAATAAGCAACTCTTTATCTCTTTTATAGATTTCAAAAAAGCCTATGATAGTATTCATAGACTGACACTGCTAAAAATCCTCAGATCATATGGTCTCCATCCTAAATTGATAAAAATCATTCAATTAACATTAACAAACACAAATTCGAAAGTTAAATTTAGGGGAGAAATATCAACAGCTTTCACAGTAAAAACTGGTCTCAGACAAGGTGATGGATTATCCCCTCTGCTTTTCAATGTGGCTCTTGATTATATCATGAAGGTTTGGCAAAAGGAAAACCCTCCTAACATCAAAATTGGAACAAAACCATCAATAAAAATAAACTGCTTAGGATTTGCAGATGATTTGGCTCTTTTAGCACTAGACAAGGAAGAGGTTTGTACTCAGATCACTAGTCTCCAAGAAATTGCTTAAGGGATAGGATTACAGATATCCTTTGAAAAAACTGAGATCATGCCTATGAAACCCTTAGATATAAATGAAGTCTATATAAATGATCATAAAATTAACCTAGTTCCTCAATTTAAGTATCTTGGAGAAATTATAACACATAACTTAAACGAAAAAGTAACTTGGATAAATAGAACAAATAAAATGAAAAAGGCACAATCTCTAACCTGGTCAACATATAATAAAAATGCCTATCAATAGCTACTAAGATCCAACATTATAAAACTGTAACTCTCCCAGAAGCCACTTATGCTTGTGAAACACTGTTCCAAATTAAAAATGAACAAAGAACTGATCAGCTCCTCAAAACGGAAAGAAGAATCATTAGAACGTGCATAAATAAAAAGTATCAGGTTGAGGGAGTCTGGAGGATTCTCCCAAATGAAACTGTCTATCGTGAGATTGATCCAATCACCAGCACAATGAAGAAGAAAAGAATTTCATATTTTTTTCACATCTTACGGCTTCCAGAAAACAGAATTGTACGGCAACTGGTGATGAGAAATCTAGGAAAGAAAACTGGAGGAAAATGGATCCTAGAAATCCAACAAGATCTCAAAGCAGTTGGACTTAAGATAACAGATGCCGAGGAGAAAAATAAAATTAACACCATTCTTAAAACTCACAAATTTTCTGCAGAAATGACACATAGAAAGCCTATGGAGATTTCAGATGAGTTGAGAAAATCCCGATCTGAAAGAATGAAAAAGTACTGGAAAGAGCGCAAGAACCAAGCAGTACTGTGCCCGTTTAGACCGGAGTCCGCACGACCACATATGCATTTTACCAATAATCAGTCAGCACGAGAATCAAAATATCCCGGAGCGCCAGATGGGTTAAAGCAAATCGCAAAAACGACATCAAATTAAAAAAATGCTTTACTGATTTTTGGCTCAATGCAACAATAAGGATAGAAGGAGATTTAATTGGGAGTAACACATCCTGTAAAATTATCTCAGTTTATTTTGAAGTTAAAATTGACTGCAAAGATGCTCAAAGCAGCATCATCCACGTGTGGCGATCCACACTCTTATTTACACACAATATACAGAAATTTTCCAAACACATTTGACAATCTTTTTGAAAACACAAGTCCGATTAATAGTCCTGTAGACTGTGTTCCAAAATTATTAATAATTAATTCCAGTTCAAAGTTAATTGTCTATACTGGAAATATCGTAGATCACTGTTTGACTATTTACATGATATTAACACTCGTAGAATAAATGTTCATAGAATTTTTAAACTTTCACTTATTTTTCCAGTTTCAAAAATATATCGTCGAAAAATATTATCATCATCGAAGCAACATAAATTATTTACACATATTAATAACATCTGAAAAGTATTTGACCATTGAGCATAGCATCGAAGAACTGTGCGAAGCACAACAACAATTAATTGTTCTTCTGACATTGAACATTCGAGAAGTGACTCGATTATGAACTTCAAGTTCCTAACAAAATATATGATTTCTGAATCATCAACTTGATCAATAAATGGTTGAACCATTCAACTATTAGATTATCCACTTGGAATCATTATGAAAAAAAATATTTATATTCATGGCCATTCTTAGTAACTTTCACAACTTGCAATTCTTCGACAGAATGCGGAAATTAGAATTGTAGTTTTATAATGAATTCATTTAGTTCATGGCACTAGGATTGAAAATATCCTTCAAATTATTCGTGGTTAAAGAATTATTTTAATTGGCAGTGGCCCATTCTATTATTTGTGTAAGAACACAATATTACGACAACAACGGCAAAGGTCTTCCTCTGAAGAAGAATAAACTACTATCATGACAAATCCGGGTTCTAGCAAAATCAAAGTCTAAATGGAATTCGTAAACAAGGTTGAAATAAGAACTGATGGTTTCAAGAAATAACCTTCGGGTCATTCATCCGACGAAATGTGTGGCTCCAATACTCCTACTATAAACCTGAGCCATCGAACCTGCTATTTGATTGATGCTCGAAAAAACCTCCTCATTCCTGCGACTTAAACATGCGCACCTGGGAATGGCATTTCAACTACTCCACACACATAAATTATCTTCCCAAAATTTATACAATAAATCAAGCCTCTGCTTGTTATCAACACTGGAAGATTAATAAACTTACAAGTTTATTTTATTTTACCATTCAGTTCAACCCGTGAATTTGCCATACTTATGAAAATCTTTATTTCACTTTCGAGTGTATTTACGTCATGATTTTATATAAATACAAAAATATCCTATTTGATACAAATATCATTTGCTTCCCGTTTCATGCCTCTCCGTGTTATCTGAAAAATATACTTTGCTCATTGCAAATGTCAACTGTTCAACCAGAACTGAAATGTTGGTTGAATGCGGGCTTGCGCTAACCACTATCCTTCGGAAAATCTCCTGTTCCAAACTAGAAATGATTAAACTACTTCACAGGCTATTTCTCAATACATATGATTATTAGAAAATATAATATCCACGAATTATTTAGAAAAATTATAAAAATTATTATTATTAGTGGATTATTATTATTATTATTATTCGTTATATCATTTTAAATATGTTTAATTATCATCTCATTATGTGAGAATCCACATGTTCGAACCTTCGAATATGGAAAAAATATCCATTCCTCAACAAAAATAATTATTAACTCTTACAGTTACATCGGCTGATTACCGTGATTTCCCAAAAATATGAAATATTCAAATAAATGCTCGAAATGCTCGGTCATCGATCCTAAACTGTTCTGAGTGCTGAAAATACTCAGAATAACTCTAACAAGTCTTGCGTAAATCATTGCAAGCTTTAAATACGAAGAAAAAAAATGTGTTGGTCATCTGCAGAAAAAATAGTTTGTTCCAATTAGCTAGGCATAATATAATTCAAATGTGGCTTACATTTCTTGATGGTCTTGAAGCGTAGTAAACCTGGTCTGTACCAGATTTATCCATAGACATGCCCTAGCGGACAAGCACGTATAATCCTTGTATCGGCCGCCATCATATACACACAATCCGTCTAGTCAGACATAGTGGTAGTATCTTTTGACGTTTGAATTAACTGTTGTTCCATTTTAATATGGGTTTCTATCAAAGCCATAACAGTTTGTTTAAATAGGGTCAGATCTAAGTGATCTATTCTTAAATATGTCAGTTGTAACATAACTCACGGTAATCTTATCAGTACAAGAAAAACATGACAGTCTAAGCAATTAACGGCTGTTCTGAAGATCGTTCCCTGGGCATGGTTTATTATATCACCATCTACCATGCGCTAGGCAACTTGTAGTTTCCCTTGCGTAGACTAATGAACGCCACCGTTATAGACTAGTCTTCAGTGTACTGACAGATCGAAGTGGTTAACTAGTTACAAATATGAAAAACTGACTGAATGGATTTAAACATCCAAGTATTAAGTTATTACTGGACCGTGACAAAATATTAATTTCTAGACAAAGTCTAGCATATGTCCTTGTAGAAATATAAATATTTCCACCAATGTCTGTAGAAAAATCAATCACCTCAGTGATTCTCCTCGCCGTAAACTTACTAAGTTCCAACTCGTAGCGCAGCACTTTTCGTGACTATCACGACTTTGAAAAGAACTTCTGCGTAGATCCGGCAACCATGTGCCTTGGCTCAGCGTCGTAGCAACTTGCTAGGCAACTGCTTGTGTTAGAATGAGCTGAAGATGCTTCGACCAGCTGGCTTTTATTCAAAACTGCCAGGGTCACGCGTCATTACCTGATATCTGGAAATCCTCATATCTCTTGAATCCCTGGTCCGATTTACTTGATACTAATTGCGTTCTCTTTTATTTGGCCGTGCCAGTAATCTGATCCCAGTCTCAAGTCTCTACTCCATGGTTAACTATTTAATCAATAAATAGCCTCGACATCTGCTATTACTCGCTACGTCACTTGACATCCAAGTATCGGTAAATTATTTCCAAATGCTTCGAGAAGCAATGTAGCGCGATATTCAAATATCTGAACTTTCAAAAGCGGCTACAGCCTTTCCCTCGATATCTAGGTGTCTGAAACTTGGAATACCCATTCCTAGAGTTGGGCACATCCACCCCACACCTAGCAAAAAAATAAAAATTGAAAAATTTTTATTTTTGCTATGTACACATTAAATCATCTGGTTCTTGAATAATATATCTTCAAATTCGACGCATTATAAGTTCCCACGATGTTACCAGTTCGTGTATTGGCTACTTCATAGCTTCCATTATTGTTTACTTCCACAATATTCAAAATCTTCAATTTCACCAGGCTTAATATCAAAAATATCGTGATACTCTTCCAAAATTTTCCCTAGCTCTGGGGACTCCTTCTCAGTGTAGACTTCTCTTCCTTCAGCTTCATGAAAAATCAGAGACCATTGAGCATCTCCCTCGATGTCTTCCTCTTCTTTTCCCTCGAAGTTAATCTCTTCGGTATTCTTGAATCTGATCGTCTCTGTCTTCATATCTATCACTGCTTGATATTTCTGAATGAAATCCGCTCCCAATATCATGTCAAAAGCCATGTCTTTCATTACAATAAACACATGTCGAAAATCATGTCCTCCTATCGTAATACATAAGTATAATTGTGTTTTACACAGAGATATTTTATTGGGTATTATTCCTTGGATCTTAATTCCTGATACTGGAATCTCCTCTAAATTCTCTTTGAGCTTCCACAGAATATAAAGCTTCTCACTCACCAGACAAAGCATAGCCCCAGTATCGATCAAAGTATCGACAGGCATACCGAATACTTCGCATGATATGATTGGCATTCTAATTCTTGTACCCATTTCTTTTCGTTCGTCATTCTGTTGAATTAAGTCATCATCCTCTGCTTGCCATTTAATAATTCTGGAAGTGAAAGTGTTCAAAATTCTATCTTCTACTGTGAATTCGAAGTTTTATTTTTTTCGTTACCATTCCCCCGGGATTGTTGTGTTCCCGATGGACCTGGTTCATTGGGCCTCTGATCCAAAAACTGCAAGTTATCTTGGTGTCTTGCTTCCAAATTTTTCCTCGTCTCCTTGTTGAACTCTTCATTGGACTGACGAGTATCTACATTCCCTCTGTTATTGAAGTTGTTTCTACCATAATATCTTCTTTCCTGGTACCTTCCTTGACTATCTCGTGGTCTTCTCCATCGAGTATTGTATCGATTACCACCATCCGGTCTCGCATATGGTTTGTAACTGTATCTGTTACTGTACTGGTTCCATCCTCTCTTATTGGAATCTTCCCTCGGCGTTTTCTCTTATCGCTCCTCTCGAATCTCTCGAGGTGTTTGAGAATAACTATCAGCCATAACAGCATACACAGCGTTGTTATTCTTTACTCCCTTCTGATGGAAGAATTGAGCGTTTGTATGATCCAGCTTCTGTAATACTTCATCAAATTGTTCCATATTATAGATATCAGCAGCGATCAAAGTCCTCTGGACGTCTGCTGGAAACTGACGTATCAATGCAGTAATCAACTCGTTATCTGGCATCGGCGGATCTAAATGTTGAAGTTTAGACAGCTGTCCAGAAAAGTACGTAGAGTATCGAGTAGGTTGTGACGTCGAGAATCTCTTCGAATATAACTCTGCTCTAACTTGCTGTTGGGTTTCCGGGGACCAAAACTTTTTCAATAGCCCACGAGAAAACTCCTCAAAAGTGGTTAGAGTGGATCTGAAAGCTCTAAACCAAAGAAGTGCAGGACCTTCCAAAAACTTCCCTATCACTCGGATCTGTCTTTCTTTAGGGATCTTAGAATCTGTCAGGTAATCCCCTGCTTCTCTCAAAAATTCCACGGGTGTCACAGAATCTCGCCCTGAAAATTTAGAAGGCTTATCCTCTATATTCTTAAATACAGTTATGGGGTTGGATTGAAATACTGTCCTGACCTCATCCTGTCTTTGACTATCCGTGTCTCTAGCTCCTCCTAGATTTATCTGTATCTGTTCCTTTCCCCTTACATTTGGCATTTTCAACAGATGATCAGACTGTTTCTCATCCTTGATTTGAGTTTTCATAGCCTCAAGTTCCTTCTGGTTTTCTTCTGCCATTTTCTTAATTGCTTCAGTTTCTTTACAATTGTCCTTAACATCAGTGGATATCTGGTTCATAACAGTCTCATGACTTTTCAATGACCCTGTCATATCTGATATGTCCTTCTGAGTTGCTTGGATATCTTTGGAAATTACTTCAATATGGGATGACAAAGATTCCCTAATCTCCTTGATTCCTTCTTGGTTCTCCAGCTTGAGTGTGTCTTTAATTTCATTGACAACTGTGGTTTTAATTTCAGTTTGTAACTCATTAATCACACCTTCTCTTATTTCTCCCATGACAAGTTCTTTGAATTGTTCTGTCAACCGTTGAACAACTAGAATTCCCATCTCGTTACTCTCCTTCTTCACTCTGACTTCCAGGTCGATCATGTCTTCACCAACTTTCCTAAGACCATGTTCTATCCTATCAGCTAAGCTTTGGGATCGAAGATCGGCATCGCGAAATTTTTCGTCCATTAAACTTGCGTTAGTAGCTAATGAAGTTTCGAGCTCATGTGTTTTTTCGCATAATTTATTCATTTTACTTTCAAGTGACATTTTTAAAATTTCAGAATTCTCTTTAAATTTACTTTCCATTGAATTAAATTTACTGTTTAAATTTTCTTTCAAATTACTTTTTAAAGAATCAGAATTTTCTTTAAGTTTATCCTCCAAACTTTCTTTAAGTTTATTTTCTAAAGAATCAGAATTTTCTTTAAGTTTATCATTCAAATTTTCTTTAAGTTTACTTTCTAAAGAATCAGAATTTTCTTTAAGTTTCTTTTCTAAAGCCTCTGTATTTTCTTTCATAATGGCGGCTACACGCCGTCCAGCCTCTTTTGAACTCTCCTCCAAACTCCTCATCATCCTCATCATTTCTTCCATAATTTTCAATTATTATTCAAAACTTAGGGGTATACAATATTGGCAAACACAAGCTTATAACTAGAACAAGAAATATGAATAGCTAATTGGAACACTAATAAAATGAGATTTGTCCTAATGTCGACGTGATGGAAAAACAAAATTCTCTACTTTTACGAATTACATTTACCATAATATCACAAGAAAAATATGCAAGTTCTCAAATATCCTCCACCTGGATTCTAATAATGTGTATGTCCAGTCATCGAACGTTTACTACTGAATTTACTTGACGCCCTAATGGTTAAGCCATTGTCAAAAATAATCAAACCCATTCTAATTATTAACTAAGTTAAATTTTTAATTTTCCCCACTAATTGGGTTTCCTACTAATTTATTCATCCAAACCAGACATCTCTCAACTCCCAAAATATTTCAAAAAAAATTATCACAATTTCAAATCGGCATGCGATTGACCATGTCTAAATCGGGACCCACGTTCGAAGCCATTTCTCTCTTTATCTTATTTTATGTGCCCGTTTAGACCGGAGTCCGCACGACCACATATGCATTTTACCAATAATCAGTCAGCACGAGAGTCAAAATATCCCGGAGCGCCAGATGGGTTAAAGCAAATCGCAAAAACGACATCAAATTAAAAAACTGCTTTACTGATTTTTGGCTCAATGCAACAATAAGGATAGAAGGAGATTTAATTGGGAGTAACACATCCTGTAAAATTATCTCAGTTTATTTTGAAGTTAAAATTGACTGCAAAGATGCTCAAAGCGGCATCATCCACGTGTGGCGATCCACACTCTTATTTACACACAATATACAGAAATTTTCCAAACACATTTGACAATCTTTTTGAAAACACAAGTCCGATTAATAGTCCTGTAGACTGTGTTCCAAAATTATTAATAATTAATTCCAGTTCAAAGTTAATTGTCTATACTGGAAATATCGTAGATCACTGTTTGACTATTTACATGATATTAACACTCGTAGAATAAATGTTCATAGAATTTTTAAACTTTCACTTATTTTTCCAGTTTCAAAAATATATCGTCGAAAAATATTATCATCATCGAAGCAACATAAATTATCTACACATATTAATAACATCTGAAAAGTATTTGACCATTGAGCATAGCATCGAAGAACTGTGCGAAGCACAACAACAATTAATTGTTCTTCTGACATTGAACATTCGAGAAGTGACTCGATTATGAACTTCAAGTTCCTAACAAAATATATGATTTCTGAATCATCAACTTGATCAATAAATGGTTGAACCATTCAACTAATAGATTATCCACTTGGAATCATTATGAAAAAAAAAAAAATTTATATTCATGGCCATTCTTAGTAACTTTCACAACTTGCAATTCTTCGACAGAATGCGGAAATTAGAATTGTAGTTTTATAATGAATTCATTTAGTTCATGGCACTAGGATTGAAAATATCCTTCAAATTATTCGTGGTTAAAGAATTATTTTAATTGGCTGTGGCCCATTCTATTATTTGTGTAAGAACACAATATTACGACAACAACGGCAAAGGTCTTCCTCTGAAGAAGAATAAACTACTATCATGACAAATCCGGGTTCTAGCAAAATCAAAGTCTAAATGGAATTCGTAAACAAGGTTGAAATAAGAAATAAGAACTGATGGTTTCAAGAAATAACCTTCGGGTCATTCATCCGACGAAATGTGTGGCTCCAATACTCCTACTATAAACCTGAGCCATCGAACCTGCTATTTGATTGATGCTCGAAAAAACCTCCTCATTCCTGCGACTTATCAACACTGGAAGATTAATAAACTTACAAGTTTATTTTATTTTACCATTCAGTTCAACCCGTGAATTTGCCATACTTATGAAAATCTTTATTTCACTTTCGAGTGTATTTACGTCATGATTTTATATAAATACAAAAATATCCTATTTGATACAAATATCATTTGCTTCCCGTTTCATGCCTCTCCGTGTTATCTGAAAAATATACTTTGCTCATTGCAAATGTCAACTGTTCAACCAGAACTGAAATGTTGGTTGAATGCGGGCTTGCGCTAACCACTATCCTTCGGAAAATCTCCTGTTCCAAACTAGAAATGATTAAACTACTTCACAGGCTATTTCTCAATACATATGATTATTAGAAAATATAATATCCACGAATTATTTAGAAAAATTATAAAAATTATTATTATTAGTGGATTATTATTATTATTATTATTATTCGTTATATCATTTTAAATATGTTTAATTATCATCTCATTATGTGAGAATCCACATGTTCGAACCTTCGAATATGGAAAAAATATCCATTCCTCAACAAAAATAATTATTAACTCTTACAGTTACATCGGCTGATTACCGTGATTTCCCAAAAATATGAAATATTCAAATAAATGCTCGAAATGCTCGGTCATCGATCCTAAACTGTTCTGAGTGCTGAAAATACTCAGAATAACTCTAACAAGTCTTGCGTAAATCATTGCAAGCTTTAAATACGAAGAAAAAAAATGTGTTGGTCATCTGCAGAAAAAATAGTTTGTTCCAATTAGCTAGGCATAATATAATTCAAATGTGGCTTACATTTCTTGATGGTCTTGAAGCGTAGTAAACCTGGTCTGTACCAGATTTATCCATAGACATGCCCTAGCGGACAAGCACGTATAATCCTTGTATCGGCCGCCATCATATACCCACAATCCGTCTAGTCAGACATAGTGGTAGTATCTTTTGACGTTTGAATTAACTGTTGTTCCATTTTAATATGGGTTTCTATCAAAGCCATAACAGTTTGTTTAAATAGGGTCAGATCTAAGTGATCTATTCTTAAATATGTCAGTTGTAACATAACTCACGGTAATCTTATCAGTACAAGAAAAACACTGACAGTCTAAGCAATTAACGGCTGTTCTGAAGATCGTTCCCTGGGCATGGTTTATTATATCACCATCTACCATGCGCTAGGCAACTTGTAGTTTCCCTTGCGTAGACTAATGAACGCCACCGTTATAGACTAGTCTTCAGTGTACTGACAGATCGAAGTGGTTAACTAGTTACAAATATGAAAAACTGACTGAATGGATTTAAACATCCAAGTATTAAGTTATTACTGGACCGTGACAAAATATTAATTTCTAGACAAAGTCTAGCATATGTCCTTGTAGAAATATAAATATTTCCACCAATGTCTGTAGAAAAATCAATCACCTCAGTGATTCTCCTCGCCGTAAACTTACTAAGTTCCAACTCGTAGCGCAGCACTTTTCGTGACTATCACGACTTTGAAAAGAACTTCTGCGTAGATCCGGCAACCATGTGCCTTGGCTCAGCGTCGTAGCAACTTGCTAGGCAACTGCTTGTGTTAGAATGAGCTGAAGATGCTTCGACCAGCTGGCTTTTATTCAAAACTGCCAGGGTCACGCGTCATTACCTGATATCTGGAAATCCTCATATCTCTTGAATCCCTGGTCCGATTTACTTGATACTAATTGCGTTCTCTTTTATTTGGCCGTGCCAGTAATCTGATCCCAGTCTCAAGTCTCTACTCCATGGTTAACTATTTAATCAATAAATAGCCTCGACATCTGCTATTACTCGCTACGTCACTTGACATCCAAGTATCGGTAAATTATTTCCAAATGCTTCGAGAAGCAATGTAGCGCGATATTCAAATATCTGAACTTTCAAAAGCGACTACAGCCTTTCCCTCGATATCAAGGTGTCTGAAACTTGGAATACCCATTCCTAGAGTTGGGCACAGTACTACCTTCAAAGAAGAAGTGATTGTGGAACGACTCAAGTGGTCCAATGTGACCAATCAAGATAATAATAATAATAATAATAATAATAAAAAACATCAGGTGGATGGTCAATGGCGTCTATTACCAAATGAAGTGGTTTATAAAGAAACTGAGTCTATAGTCGATACTATGCGAAAAAGGCGAATGGTTTAATTTGTCATATCTCACGCCTGCCAGATGCCAGACAATTAAAAGTATTATTTATTTTTTCAAAAGTAAAACAATGAACTCTTGGTTTATGGAAATTCAAAATGATCTGGATGAACTCGGCTTGACAATGTCCCAAATTGCTAACAAAGATGAGAAGAATATCTTGAAAAACAAGAACATCCGACTTCCCTCAAAACCTTTACCCGCAAAACTTACCCCATAAGCGATGCAGAGAGAGCGGCAAGGTCGACTAGAATGAAAATGTTTTGGGAAAAGAAGAAAATAAGAAGCTGAATTTTTAATATTGTTTTTGAGACATGTATATACTTGTTTTGGTTAAGTGCTCCAATGAGGGCGTACCATATGTAAATAAATAAATAAATAAATTAATTAATAAATGGCATCTTGTATATCTCTTTACAAGTCACCCTGTATTCTTGTGTGACATCTTATACACCTCTTTAGGAGTCACCCTGTATTCTTGTCTGACATCTTGTGCACCTCTTTAGGAGTCACCCTGTATTCTTCTCTGCCATCTTGTATATCTCTTTAGAAGTCACCCTGTATTCTTGTGTGACATCTTGTACACCTCTTTAGGAGTCACCCTGTATTCTTATCTGGCATCCTGTACACCTCTTTAAGAATCACCTTGTATTCTTATCTGGCATCTTGTATATCTATTTAGGAGTCACCCTGTATTCTTATCTGGCATCTTGTACACCTCTTTAGGAGTCACCCTGTATTCTTCTCTGCCATCTTGTACACCTCTTTAAGAGTCACCTTGTATTATTATCTGGCGTCTTGTATATCACTTTAGGAGCCACCCTGTATTCTTATCTGGCATCTTGTACACCTCTTTAGGAGTCACCCTGTATTCTTTTCGTTTCACTCAAAGCCCCAGGTCGCTCGACGCCCCAGGACTCTTTCACAGACTCCATTAACCATTAGCTTCTGCTTCCCGCGTGGCTGCATGACGTCACGCACTCGCTTCCCGCGTGACTGCATGACGTCACTTCCGTTTCCGTATCGCATAACTTTAGACTCAAGCATAACGACGAAGTCGAAAGATCATTTGAAATGATTCATTGGATTATAATGTTTGCATGGCCACCATTGGTCTCAAGATGCTTCCTACATGAACACTTGTTTCTCCAAAATTTAATAGAGATGCAATGATTAGTTTAGTCATAATTCGATTTAAGTGTTGAGTACTCAAGCTTTTGTATTGGTTAAGATGGCGACGATATAAAACATGACACTAACTAATGCCTTTACTAATGCTACCTCTGTACCAAATTTGATTCAATTTGGATTTGTCGTCTGGGAACTGATAGTTGGGGATAGACCAGACAAAGGGACATTTTGGCCCATGTTGATCTCATGTATACATTAATTTTTTACAAAATTCAGAAGTAAATATGAGGGTGGATTAAATATAACCGGAAATTATTTTTTAACATTCATTGCATCAACCAAAAAGAATACACTTACAGTGATCACTTTTCTACATAGTGTCCTGCCTTCGATACACATTTTCTCCATAGGATTGGCAATTTTTTGATGCCGTCCCGATAGAAAGAAGAGGGACGTGTGCGGAGCCAGTTGCGCACTTGCATCATCATCAAACCACTGTCCTCTTAGGTATTGTTTGAGCGGTCCAAACAAATGGTAGTCACAGGGCGATAAAATCTGGACTGTACGGAGGGTGTTCCAGAGGTGTCCAATGAATTTCCTCCAGTTTTTCCCGCGTTAAAGCAGCAGTATGCAGCCTTGCATTGTCGTGGAGAAGAATTACGTTTCTGCAATGGAGTTCATCTCGTTTGGTGATTTGAACACTTCCGTAACCTTTATTCTTATGGCTAATAAAACAATTTCAGAATTTTTTATGCACCGATCTTCTTCATTAATGTCACGAATGGCAACAATGTTGTCTGCAGTGATGCTTGTCCGTGACCTCCTTTCATGAGGTTCATTTTCCACTGTTTCTCTTCCTGCCACAAATCTTTTTATCCCACTCATACCCTCGAATCAGCAACAGCGTTTCTTTCCCAAACTGTGCGCGGGGCCGTCTCAAAATTTCAGAAGGTATGGTGCCCTCTTTTGCGAGAAATCTGATAATGATGCGTTGCGCAACAGATGTGTACACCTGTTAATCACTCATAGTGTGGCATAGTTGGTAGCATGTTGAACTGCTGTGCCCAAGATAGCGAGTTCAAACCCGGCCGAAGACATCGGATTTTTTTAAGAGCGTTAAAAATACTTCAGTATGCCTTCCTTCGGCAGGGAAGTAAAGCTGGCGGTCCCATGATAGATACATGGCATGTAAAAGATCCTTCCACAGACTAAACTTGTGTGAAGCTAAATTGTTAGGTTAGATTTCGTCGGAATGCTCTATCAAAATTCCAACGTTCACCACTATACCAGGCCCAAAACAACTGTGAACATGAGGGAGGAGCCAGATTACCTCGCTCACTCGCGCCAGCCAATAGCATAGCAGGGCGTTGCCTAGATAACTCAGCCTGCAGGGCTCGCTGCACCGTACGATATCGTTATTTCTCTCCGTGCACGAAAATTAATTCTTCAATTATTTTAATGACCCTATGTTACAGAGCTAAATTTTTTTAAGCTGACTGTCGAAACCCCGTTCGGAAGATATCTGCCCTTGAACTGAAGGGATAATTAGAGAGAGAATGATTTGTGTGTTGAAATATTTATGTTTGCTAGGGAAGATAACGAAGAGTGACGGCATTGCTGTATCAATTCAGTGGTGAAGCTTTAACAAGTGCTGTGAGCTGAAGTTTTGAATTCATAACAATGTCACTTAGCAAGCCGAGTGGCAGCCGAACAGGTTTACACAGCCAGGCAAGAAATATAATTTTCAGGGTATATGGCCTTTAAAAGAAGTTTTCGAATACAGAAGTACGTGAAAACACAAAATCTGATAACCTATATTATTGTGGTGTCAGCAATTATGTTTTTTGTTGTAATTGAGTCGAATAAAACTCACCTCTTCATAGTCTTACCTCAAGAGTCATAGCGTACCCAGTTCTAACCCTGAGACCAGAACTAAATGTCTTGATTGAGCCGTGAATCAAATCCGGACCTCATGGGTTGTTGTTGTTGTTGTTGTTGTGGATGATGATCGTTTTAGGGGCTTTGCGACATCGTGGTCATGTAGCCCCGTGTATTTGGGTGTGTGTGGAATTTATCTGATAATCTGCATCACTGTGATGTCTTTACTAGTGTGTGTATTTGTAATTCAGGTAGGATTTGGGTAGGAAGCGGCCTTGGCACGTTTATTTGTTTATTTATTTATTTACATAGGTCCCAATGAGCCTGAGCTCGTGTTAGGGACAATCAAGTAACATAGTTACAGCATGGCATATATATCATTTTTGTAACATTATATTGTTTAGTTTAATAGTAACTTATATTAGATTGCTAGTGACTAACTTTACAGAGATGATTCGGTATGATACATTGCATTGCTTAAGGCTATTGGATATGGGCTATTCATTCCTTAATAGGAAGTCTTTTGTTTTCCTCTTACATGTTTTTATAGAGAAACTTTCCCTTATGCCTAATGGTAGCGAGTTGTATTCGTTTATTATAGAGGACATAATTCCTTTAGTTCCAAATTTAATGGATTGGGAATGGCTGGTGAATATTCGATTTACTCCTCTTGTTGCATAATGATGAATGTCATTTGCATGGGTAAAATGGATGTGTGTGTGTATAAATTTGTTTTCTAATTTGTATACAAATACTGTTGCTGACATAGCTATTTGTTTTTACAGTAGCATAATTTTACTTCTTGAGTATAATTAATTTGAGGGTGTGAGCCAAGGAAATCCAAAGATAGATTTTATAGCACGTTTCTGGAGTATCTCAAGTTCTTTTACCAGCTCCTTCTTACAATACCCCCATATGAAATTCATGTACATTAGATGTGAATGTATCAGAGCAAAGTAATTTTTCAATTGTTGGCTAGTAAGACAGCTATATCTTAATCTGAAAATAATACCAATTATAGGGCTGATTTTATGTTTTACATTTTCTACATGATTTTCCCAGGTTAGTGTACTATCTAGTGTGATACCTAAGTATGTTGCCGATTTAACCCTTTCTATTTCTTTGTTGGCTATGTTGACTATGTTTGTGGTCTCAATCTTGTATGATGGTTTATGGAAGAATAAATATTTTGTTTTAGTGATATTGATAACCATTTTGTGTGCTCTCAACCAATCCACCAGCTTATTGAGATCATAATTAATATTTAGCATAATTTCCTGTGCAGATGTTCCCAGATAAAGTATATAAATATCATCTGCAAATAGATTAAGCTTGCCTTTCAATTCTAATAATACTATATCATTAATATAGGCCAAGAAAAGAATTGGTCCTAAGACAGAACCTTGAGGTACTCCTGTGTCAATTCTCATTTGAGATCCTTTTACATTATCGATTGCAACATATTGTTTTCTGTTTGTGAGGTAGTTCTTGAACCAATCACGTGCCACTCCTCTGATGCCTGCAAATTCTAGTTTATTAAGGAGAATCTTATGGTTAACCAGATCGAAGGCTTTTTGAAGGTCAATTAGTACACCAGCAGCTAGTTTGTTTTCATCTAATGCCTTTTCTACATCAGTTACTACTTCAAATATAGCACTATCCGCTCCTCTATTTGGAATAAACCCATATTGGCAGTTTGCAAAGTAATCATTTTTCATAAATAAATTCATAAGTCTTCGTTTAACAATGCTTTCTAGAACCTTGCTGATGGCAGATATAATATTAATGGGTCTGTAATTTGATGGGAGGGTTTTGTCTCCTTTTTTGTAGATCGGGACCACCCTAGAGACTTTACAGGCATCGGGGAATATACCAGTCATCAGTGAAAGATTTATTATTTTGACAAGATATGGTGTAAGGCCCTCAAGACACAATTGTAGCATGACATTAGTAGTGTTGTCCTCACTTATATTGTTTTTGTGTTTTAGGGAGTTTATAATTGATTGTATTTCATTAGCATCAGTAGGTAACATAAAGATTGTCTTAGTGCTAGTAGTATTTTTATAGCTTGTAATGTCCGAGGTAGAACCGTTTCCTTGATTTTCCCATATACTGTTAGCAATATTGACATAATATTTATTAATTTCATCACATATATTTTCCTTTTTTTCGACATTTGTGCCGTCGACTATAAGTTTGACAATTTCATTTTTCTCCTTCTTTGGCCTATTTAACATCTCATTAACAACACTCCACACTTCCCTCTGATTATTTGCATTTTGAATTTTTTGGTCAAAGTAGTTTCTTTGTAGGTTTCTCTTAAATTTTGTAACTTGGTTGCTAATAATTTTATAGTCTTCTAAAATTTCTGCAGATGGATTTTTAACTTAGGTTTTTGTATATATCTTATCTTTCCTGTGTATTAGTGCTATAAGATCTTGTGTGATCCAGGGTTTTATTGGTGGGGCACTTGGCTCCTTATTCGTATATTTCATAGTACAGGCTTCTATTCCTTTATTAATAAAATCACAGAATTTATTGTAGTAGTCATTTATATTAGTTTCATTGCATACAAATTCTTGAGTTATTAAATATTTATTAAGTTTTTTGTAGTTTATTTTATCCTTTTCTATTGGCCTATCATCACATATTGAGTTCCTGTTTATCTTTTTGTTTCTCATTTCACAGATTAGTAAATGGTGATCGCTCAAATCATTATTGACACCTCCACTCGCTTCGCTACTTACCTTGTCTTCAAAGGTCCGCATCGCTACCACGCAACTCACCGCCAGTTGACATGCCCCAACAGAAGAACACCTAAAGGTGGAAGAAGGTGGAGAAGAAGAAAACCCACAGGTTCGTCTACAGAAAAACCTCCGATAACTAACAGAACTGCCACCAACGAAATGATGCAACAACAGTAGCTTGCTTTAAAAGAAAATTTAATGTTAAATGAACAGCTCCACCAGAGAACAGAAAATGCATCAGCCAGCATAAAATTACAAAAACTAAAACAAACCCCACCTAGAATTCTCACTGGAGATAAAAACAAGGCTAAAGGTCAATACCAATTAACAATTACCTGAGGGGATACTAACGAAACATATAGTTAAGAGACCCAAACAAAACTTACAAGAACTATAATTATTTTGTAATTATTTTGTTAGGAAGTTTGATACATAAAAGGTAACATACTACCATGAAGTATTACCTGAAGCATGACGAATAGAAATAAACAGTGTCATCACTCCGCTACTTAAGCATTGTAGTTCATGGTCCAGCCAGTGTGTGTCGCGGAAGTCGCGCCGAACCATAAGCACGTGTGACAGTAACCCGCGAGGTTAGTACTGTAATATCCTGTGCGCGAGAAGTCATATTATTCGAGGGAATTTGTTTCTTTGTAATAGTTTACGAATGTCTGTGCAGTGCTTTGTGTGAGCAAACAACTAAGTTTTCTGTTGTTTCGGGAAAATGTAGTAATGTTTTGTTCCTGGAAGTAAATTGGGTTACGAAGAAAATCTGATGGTAGACATTTTTTCAAACCGCCAAAAGAAACAAATCTGTTTGCGAAATGGGCGAGAGTTATTCCGTGGAAAGATAAGCAATTGTCGATCAAAAATAGAATTTGTGACGAGCGTTTTTCGGAAGATTTAATTATTATAAAGGCGGACTGTTTCGTAGTGAACTATGAGAACGTGGAAATTCCTCGCGTGAAGTGGAAATTAAAATCAGGATCAGTACCTCACATTTTTCAAAATTTACCGAAATATCTATCCACTGATGTAAAATCACGAAAGGCGTCCAGTAGGATTCGGAATGAAGGCAGCCTTCCATGGTTACTTGTTCTATTTCATGCCATCCTTATCTAAAACGAAAAAAAATCCGTCTTAATAATAATAGGCCTAAAATAATAATAGTTGTTGATTCTTTGGGACTTAACGACATCGTGATCACGTAGCCCCGTGTGTTTGGGTTTGTTTAGAATTCGTCTGATAACCTGTGTCATCATGATGTCTGTAGTAGTGTGTGTATTTGGAATTGAGGTAGGATTTGGGTAGGAAGCGGCCGTGTCCTTCAGTTAGGTACCATCCCGGCATTTGCCTGGAAGAGAAGTGGGAAACCACGGAAATCCACTTCCAGGATAGCTGAGGTAGGAATCGAACGCGCCTCTTAACATTTTTGCCTCACGAGGCTGAGTGAACACCGTTCCAGCCCTCAGACCAGTATTAAATTTATTGGCAGAGCTGGGAATCGAACCCGGACTTCCGTGGTGATAGCCAAGTGGCCAAGAATGAGTCGGACATATAATAATAATAATGGCCAACCTGCCAATAAAATAAACGGTCATCCAATTCTTCGCTTCCGTTACCGTCCTCCTGATCTTCGGATCTTGTTTCAACTTTGTCTTCAGTATCAGAGTCACAAATTCCTTTGAAATTACTGAATCATGAACTAGCTATTCGTTATCTTTCAGCAGGTGACACGCTTCATCTGCATCCTTAGGTTTTCGTAAGGCGCAATCTCCTTACTGATATTAACTAAGGCAACATACTAAGGCAAATAATCGGTATAACAGCACACCTGCCACTCACTGACAGAATGTAACATCATTGGGAGCGCTGGTACTATCAATCTCACGCTGACAAAATGTTACACGTGTTAAAATTATTTTAGGCACGCTATTTCACAACTCCAGAAAAATGCTTACTAAGATTTGGTGTAAGATGTCACGAGACGATAAGATCATAACTTGAACTGTTGGCTTGATATTAAAATTAATATAACGAACCATGGAGCTGTCAGACCAATGCGCGACTAACGGAGGGTTTTAAACGATAGTTCTACATGGGGAAAGAGAATAGACTATTAATACTAACTTTTTGGCATTATTATTCATAAGTCTAAACACACAATTTGTTGTAATCAGCGTAACCGCAGTCTTCGTAAAGAGGTTTACGTAGCCCAGCGCGTATCCCACTATTGAACAGCTGACTGTGTAGCGTTGGGGATCAGCGCCGCTAGCGCTAGCTGAGCGGGGCGCGGTTGAACTCGGTGAGTGACAACACTATTTATTTCTATTCGTCATGCCTGAAGTCAGAGAAGGGAAAGCCAAAAAAAAAAAAACTTAAACACTTAACATTTACCTGACATACTTTCAACTGCGCCATGAGGTCCTCGGAGAATCAAAAAAGAAGTAATTAGTGCAAACTTTACCACAAACAAGGTACCGAAAGATACACGCAGGAGTACTAAAATAGAAAACTCAAAAAAAAGGAAAACCAAAGGATAATTTAAAACCAAAACAAGTTAAACAACATCACCATGACCCATGAACATGCACTTCAAACACACGCCAGAAACTAAAACCCACAATGCACTACTGTCAACAAGTTACCATGGCGACCAGAACAGTTGAAGGTATATCAGTACGAATTTACATCAAACGCCGAATTTTACATTAAAAAAAAATCTTCTTCAGTGAGAAAACAGGAAGATATAAGAAAACACTCTCGACATGACGAGATCAAATAGTATTTAAAAGGCAACGGATCAAAATAAACACCGATCGACTGATCAAATTAAGCCTACTGTTCAATTGATTAGTCTGGTCAGTACTAGAATATAACAAGAAGAAAATGCCTTAGCAAGACACCAAATAATAAAATTAGAAGAAAAACATAGATGTGTTCCCCGGACTAATATTATTTAACAACATTTTACATATTCAGAGGTGACATTTCTAGGCCAAGTCAACCTTAAAAAAAACTTAAACACAAGTACACAATGAAAAAAATAATGAGCTCTAACAATTTAAAATAAATAAAACGTCAAAACATACCTCAATAAAGCCTTTTGGGGAGACACTAATATTTATAACACTAATGAGATATCCTTAAAGGATTTATATCACCAAAAAAAAAAGGAGGATGGCTGCCAGCTGAACACGAAGAGATGCGCACAAAAACATCATATCTCCATATTAAGGCCAAAAAAACACGTTCACGAATATCACAGATGATAGTTGCACACCATATTCTTCACATATCATCAAAATAATGGGATACCGTATAGGCTATCCCCAAGTTAGCGGAGACAAGGGCCAAAGGCCTCGTCCCCGACGAGACCCAAAATTTGCGTCCTTCTTCAAACAGCAATCAGTAACAAGTCATAATTCACAAGATGGAGGACCAGAGCGAAGAAGATCTCCCATCATGCACCAGGTTTATTTAAATTTGACCAATCCAAATTAGCCACATACTACGACAATGTGCATAAGAAAATAATATTCACACGACACCATTAAAATATTTTGGCGGCATGATGCATATATAGTCTTTTGTTTAATGACGTAGAATAATATACTTTTTCAAATGTGTCTCGATGAGAGGCGGGTCCGGAAGACACCTATGTCTCGCTCTAGCGGTAGAAGACACAACCCCCAGCCAGTAGAGCCGACAGGCGCTGCCATCTCGAGTTCATTAGCCAAACCAAGGCATCTTAGCGGGCACTTTAAATGGCGGAAGGTACCAGGACATCAAAATAGATGCATAATAATAATGTTTGAGACGGGCTTTGCACGTCACAGTTTCCCTCCCTTAAGCGTGAACACCGTTCACGAACATGCCTAGGAATAGGCAGTACTCCATAACTAGTCGATTCACCAAACATTGTTTCCAGAAGATAATGTTCACCAGTTAACTCCAATTGATGGAAATAACCGCATCATCTTGGCTAGGAAGAGTGCAGGGTCAGATTATCAGTGAAGGGATAATTGATCACCTCGCAAACCACTTAGTTAACAGCTTCACTGTGTCCAAAATTCTTCAGAAACGCATTACACCAGCACCTGCAGTGCTTACCGAGTCCGAGACGAGTTAGGTAAATTTTTCAATAAGTCCAATGTTGTTAGCTTTTGAAGAAGTAGGTGGATGCAATGTGCAAGATATCATGCGACGAGTGGGCAGCCATTTACAAAACAGTCGTTAATCTTATTTCAAAAATAAAAGTTTACAGAAATTACTAATTCTTAATACATTTTACTTATGAGAAACAAGTTTGAATTTATATGAAGAAAATCCTGACCATGCCCTAGATCCGTGCTCACAATAGTTCATTACCAAGGTTACGTTTTTACAGACTAGTTAGACTTTTCTAGAGTATACGAGTTGAACGACCATACATTCAGAAGGAGCTACGGTAGAGGAATGACCACTCAAATTCCCAAGGAAACAGGTATACAAGATCACCATGAGTTAGGTCTCCCACCGAGTCCTACTTACATGCAAGCATCTTCTACGTGAACATCAAAATTAGTTACAATTTTACAAAGGGTAGGCTATTACAGGATGTTAAAATTTTACCATTAAATGGGAATTACCTAACAGTTACAAGCTGTATCCCAGTAGAGTTTGCAAAGCCAATTCAAAATTCCAGAAGGAACAGATGCCTGTAGGCTTCAATGATGGTTAGGGATACTCTACATTATACAAAATATCAGTTTACAAATTTTTGGTACCATTTCTTCATTACAAATCTCTCCACCTCGTTTTATGTGCGACAGATGCACTCAGGATACATTATTTGCCTTAGGGCTTAGAAAAAGAAAATTAATTAAGCTGACATGTATGCATCTACATTTGTTGGTTCATGATCGCACACATTGCTTGGCATGGGGACAGTGAGAAATAAAAAACACCGTTACAGAAACGACGAAAAACGAAGGGGAAATGGCAGCGCAGAAAACAAACCACCAGTTCACTAACACAAGGAACGAAATTGAAGTTCGACACCCGATGACTATACAGCCGAAATCCGCCTGGGTGAGAAAAATCCAACCCCAAAGAACTAAGTTCAACAGTACAGGAGGTACAAATGAGGTTTCCTCGTTCAGGTTTAAGACACGAACACGTACAACCAAAGGATGCCTAACATGGCCCGAAAATACGGTTAGATGAGAAAACAAGCCGCTCTTGTTGAAAGACGAGGCTAACAGAGAACACTAACGCACCATTCCTAACGATCAAAGCAGACAAAATTTAGAATTACCAGTCAAAAGTAGAAAATTTTACTCAAGTTACAGTGGCTGATGACCATGATTGCCATAGCATGAACTAAAACAGAAGGCCTATGTCATTTACAGTTAACATGAGGCAACTGATGACCCAGATTTCCAGCAACAACAGATTACGAGCTTTAAACGCAAAACAAGCTGACTTACAGAAGCTGATGACCACAATTTTCAACAGAAATTTAACCCCAGTAAATTTTGAAGACCCTATATTAATTAACTAACCGGAAAGCACATTACATTATGGCTGTTCACGAACTGAGACCTCATATTCACCACAAAATATTCATCGTACAACATACTCAAATAGCAGCGAACATAAGTTTTAACCACCCACAAAAATAATTCCCATTAATCTCAAATATGCAAATTATGTAGTCATAGAGACATGACACAAACAAATACAATTAAAAACACAATACCCTGATAATTACATTACATGACACATGCTCGCATGTCATCGAACAGACCAGTCCCATACCTAGGCCATTCGGATCGTGCAAGTCCTATATAAGTTACAACCTGCCCAGGGATCAAACCAAGAAAGAATCCCATACTTCTAACCTAGCTAACCCCAGACAGTAGATATCTCCACGTAAAACACACCTACATATTAGGTTTAGTTCTGAATTACAAGGAAAGCAACTAATAAAAATACGATCCTAGACTTACTTTTGCAAACACAACAAACCCTAAATTACCCCACCCTACAAATCTAAATCAAAATCTAACGTTAACACATACACCCAGACACGATTTGCACAAAATACACACTTATCCCAGCACGATTGCAGCATAATGTAAGTGTACGAACAAAAATTTACAAACCGCACACTGCGATAAAAACATCTCAAAACAAACACTTACCTTGAATAAGTTTGGGAAGAATTTCTAGCAAATAAATAGTGATATGCACGTTAAATGTGCCTTTTGGCACCACAGTAGGGACATAGGGAGGGCTGATTTCCATAGGTTAGCCCTTTTAATCGGACTACACTTCGCCATAACACCAGTAGGCGTGACAGTTCCATAATAAATATATCACGAGGACAGCATATCACAACAGAATTTCATGCAAAAGAAACATACAGGAACACAACAGTCTTCCTAGACACCAACACTGCCTCGACAACTGAAATTTCGACAAATAAAATCATACACTACGTTGCTCAGGACTGCAGACGTCATCCCTTGCTTGACTCCAGAACAGGAAGCTAAAATACAACAAATTGCTACAATATAGACTTTACAAATCACAGGGCGAACAGCTTCAGACAGGGCTCCTCGACGCCTTCACTCGCAGCAAGTAGGCTATCAGAATATCAAAAAACCCACATTTCCCAAGCCAAGAATACATGCCAGTCACTTACCAAACTTCTTCTTCATTGGGAATGTTGCATCATTAATAGGACATAATTCACAACAGAAACCTTGCTTGGAACAGGTCACTTCCATATATCACCACATGGATTTTTAGAGGCACACATGAAACCAAACAAAACGATAAGGATTAACATAAAATAACATTAAGCACACTGACATGACACATTCCACCAGTAACCGCCCTATCAGCACCAGAAGGGTCCATAAACGAGCCTGCGGGTAAGGGGGAGGGGATAGCTGCAGAAGCGATAAACAACCACGCTCTGCTACCAAAATGACACCTCCACTCGCTTCGGTGGATAGGGTGCAAGACTTACCTTGTCTTCAAAGGTCCGCTTCGGTATCACGCAACTCACCGCCAGTTGACATGCCCCAAAAGAAGAAAACCTAAAGGTGGAAGAAGGTGGAGAAGAAGAAAACCCACAAGTTCGTCTACAGAAACCCCCCCGATAACTAACAGAACTGCCACCGACGAAATGATGCAACAACAGTAGCTTGCTTTAAAAGAAAATTTAATGTTAAATGAACAGCTCCACCAGAGAACAGAAAATGCATCAGCCAGCATAAAATTACAAAAACTAAAACAAACCCCACCTAGAATTCTCACTGGAGATATAAACAAGGCTAAAGGTCAATACCAATTAACAATTACCTGAGGGGATACTAACGAAACATATAGTTAAGAGACCCAAACAAAACTTACAAGAACTATAATTATTTTGTAATTATTTTGTTAGGAAGTTTGATACATAAAAGGTAACATACTACCATGCAGTATTACCTGAAGTCAGAGAACGGGAAGCCAAAAAAAAAACTTAAACACTTAACATGTACCTGACATACTTTCAACTGAACCATGAGGTCCTCGGAGAATCAAAAAAGAAGTAATTAGTGCAAACTTTACCACAAACAAGGTACCGAAAGATACACGCAGGAGTACTAAAATAGAAAACTCAAAAAAAGGAAAACCAAAGGATAATTTAAAACCAAAACAAGTTAAACTACATCACCATGACCCATGAACGTGCACTTCAAACACACGCCAGAAACAAAAACCCACAATGCACTACTGTCAACACGTTACCATGGCGACCAGAACAGTTGAAGGTATATCAGTACGAATTTACATCAAATGCCGAATTTTACATTAAAAAAAAAATCTTCTTCAGTGAGAAAACAGGAAGATATAAGAAAAAACTCTCGACATGACGAGATCAAATAGTATTTAAAAGGCAACGGATCAAAATAAAAACCGATCGACTAATGATCAAATTAGGCCTACTGTTCAATTGATTAGTCTGGTCAGTACTAGAATATAACAAGAAGAAAATGCCTTAGCAAGACACCAAATATTAAAATTAGAAGAAAAACATAGATGTGTTCCCCGGACGAATATTATTTAACAAAATTGTACATATTCAGAGGTGACATTTCTAGGCCAAGTCAACCTTTAAAAAAACTTAAACACAAGTACACAATGAAAAAAATATGGAGCTCCAACAATTTAAAATAAATAAAATGTCAAAAAATACCTCAATAGAGCCTTTTGGGGAGACACTAATATTTACAACACTAATGAGATATCCTTAAAGGATTTATATCACCAAAAAAAAAAAAGGAGGATGGCTGCCAGCTGAACACGAAGAGATGCACACAAAACATCATATCTCCATATTAAGGCCAAAAAAACACGTTCACGAATATCACAGATGATAGTTGCACACCATATTCTTCATATATCATCAAAATAATGGGATACCGTATAGGCTATCCCCAAGTTAGCGGAGACAAGGGCCAAAGGCCTCGTCCCCGACGAGACCCAAAATTTGCGTCCTTCTTCAAACAGCAATCAGTAACAAGTCATAATTCACAAGATGGAGGACCAGAGCGAAGAAGATCTCCCATCATGCACCAGGTTTATTTAAATTTGACCAATCCAAATTAGCCACATACTACGACAATGTGCATAAGAAAATAATATTCACACGACACCATTAAAATATTTTGGCGGCATGATGCATATATAGTCTTTTGTTTAATGACGTAGAATAATATACTTTTTCAAATGTGTCTCGATGAGAGGCGGGTCCGGAAGACACCTATGTCTCGCTCTAGCGGTAGAAGACACAACCCCCAGCCAGTAGAGCCGACAGGCGCTGCCATCTTGAGTTCATTAGCCAAACCAAGGCAACTTAGCGGGCACTTTAAATGGCGGAAGGTACCAGGACATCAAAATAGATGCATAATAATAATGTTTGAGACGGGCTTTGCACGTCACAATTATCAATATTATAGACTTTACATATTTTGTCACAGTCGTTTACCAATACATGATCAATTAGAGTAGAGCTAGTTTGTGTTACACGAGTTGGATATTTTGTATTACATAAGACTAGACCGTATGATTTGACTAGGTTAATATAACTACTAGTATATCTGTCCCCAAATAATAGATCAATATTCATATCACCTAGTATTATAACAGGATTCGTTGAGTAAGAACTAATAATTACTTCGAGATCAGTTAGAAAGTGTGGTAGTGTACCCAGTTCTAACCTTGAGACCAGAACTAAATGTCTTGATTGAGCCGTGAATCGAATCCGGACCTCACGGGTTGCTGAGTTTTAATTCACCGGCCGTGAAAGCCAATATACCATCTTTTTGGAAGCCTTCATAGGGAGGTTAAGGCTGCTTGAGATTTTAGTTCTCGGAGTCAAGTGGTGCAGTTGCACCTAATATAAAGGGAGGTGGCGCGCAGTTCGTCACTCCTGTGGGGGTCCGGGCGGGGACACCAAGAGCCCGCCGATGACGCAGCTTGGTGTCCTAGGCGAAACCTCACACAAGACACAGCATAAACATAGAAGAATTGCTGAGTTTTAACTTTTTAGAATGTTTGATTCTAAAAATATAGCCTACTTTCCCAATTGAACTTTTTTAATTATTGTCATACAGACCTGGGACTTGGTTTACAGGTAGAGGGGGTAAAGCCCATTGATTTATGCCAAACAAACTTTTTTGTAAAATTCATAATTCTTGAAATATACCCCCATTTTCAAAAAATATTTTTGTTGTGTCCTAGAGACCTGCGACTTGGTTTACTGGTAGAGGGGTTAGGGACCTTTCATTTATGTCAAACAAACGTGTGTTTTTTGTTACTTATAAGTGTTTTAATATGTATTTCTGGCTGAAGAAGGACACGTAAGTGTCCGAAACATGTACCAGTGTTAACATATTGAATACAACTGGTATTGAAAAGGCGGAACAGTTTTTAAATTATTAAGTATGTTCAATATTATAAAGAGAGAAATGATAATTTAACTTTTTGTGCTCACGTGTACATCACCTTTATACAATGAAAGGGCCCGAAATAAAAATATTTTCTAAAATCTGTAGGCAACTAATATATGTTACTTCATCATCCCTTTCTGCTGTGGTTAATAACTGAAGGATTCTTTGATCCGAAATAACATCGCGTCGAGAGCAACTAGTTTGTTGTTCGACCATGTTTGTTTATATCACGGATGTACGACAGCTGTAGAGGACTGACTTCTACAAAAAGTTCTGGTAGTCACTTCCCGAAGCTATTATCCGTGCTCAATTAGTTCCACATAATGCACAACAGATGGCAGAACATGCCAGACATCGATTCGGCTCTTGAGAGTGAACCGGGAAACTGAAAAAAATAAAAGTTCCCGTGCACCGTCTATAGACGGGCGTAGCACTGGTGGACCAACCGCGTCAGACTGTCTATAGGCGGGCGTAGCACTCATCGGGTTAAACAGTTTTCAAAAGCGTACCCCAGTGTCCCCCCTGAAAAAAAGCACTGTTTTTTACTAACAGCAACGCTACATTCAAATTCCCGTTTCTATTTGATCCACCCTCGTATAAGGTTAAGGCTAACCATCAAGACTCGTAATGTCATTGTCATGCAGGAACAAGGTCTTGAGGCGACACATGATGGCCAAGTTGAGGTTCTTGAGGCAGACCAGGTTATTGTTATTGAGGTACAAAGTCTCCAGCTTATCAAAATAGGCATCGTGGTAAGCTTCCTCAGCAGTTGCCACATCCTCAGGGTTTGGGTAGAACTGCTGGACGTGGTTGTAGCTCAGACACAGTGTCTTTAAGGAGTGCAGTTTACGGAATCCCCACAGTGTTGTCACATTGTTGAAGCTAACGTCCAGACTTTGGAGGTTTGGCAGCACATCTCCGCTCAGTGAGACCTGAAACATTAACCTGCTTTCTCAGTGTACATGCACAGAATAAGGACAAATAGTTATTGAGGTTTTAAGGGGTGGAACAGCGAGGTCATTTGCCCCTAATAAGTACAAAAATTATGACAGGCAGGTGTGGACAATGGGGGAAATCATCATCATCATCTTGCATATTTTCCAGCCATTGGCCGGGTCTGTTTGGAACATAAGCCTCTCCAACGTCTTCTGTCTTCCCACCATCTCTCTGTCACCACCTTGGTCCAGTCTTCTCCTTTCTTTCGCACACAGTCCTCCACACCTTTCAGTCACTTATCTCTTGGCCTTGCTCTTGGTCTTTCTCCCTCTATTTTCATCCCTTGTATCTTCCTGGGTATCCTCCTCCCATACCATTTAAGCCTTGATTCCTCTATCCAGTGGCGTACGCAGGATTTCCTTCTGGAGGGGGGGTTTCATTAATATAATAGGGTAATTGTGTACATTACCGGTATTAAAGGGATGGATGACCTTGCTGTTCCGGCCTTTAAAACGACAGTCATCAACGTAATTAAAATGATATTTCGATTAATATTCATAAAAAACAACAATTAAATAACTGTTCTCTTTGCATGAAAAATATTTTAGGTCTCATTTTTTCGACACAATAAAAAAATTAAAAGAAATTCTAAAAAATATGGAAAACAGTAACAAAATATTGAGACTGAAACGATCCAGTGGTATCATTATGACCATAGTTATGTGGTTGCTTATAATATTGATATTATATGAGAGAAAAATAATGTTTTGCTCTCCGTGTTCCTACTGCCATTACTATTGACTCTCAAAATCTGCCTATCTTGATTATTTTATCTGTATCATTAACTTGAATAAATTGCAGAAACTCCTCGTGTACTGAATTATCTTCAAGGTAACGAGCACACACAATTAAAGCAACCCGAAGCGACGTGAAAAAAGTTACGGATCGCACACTTCAACAGCAAAACTGATCCATGGCTCGCTCCAACACTGCGAGTATAGTGCAGGGCATTTACTATGTGAAGAACGTGACCACACCAAAGGTATATGCCGGAGTTAAGACGCTTAACGAGCGATACCGTAAAACAGGTGATAGATGAGACAATATATAGATTCAAGTAAAGGAATATCTCTGGCGGGGGGGGGGTCAACCCTGAAACCCCCCCGTCGGTACGCCACTGCCTCTATCCAATCCTGTAATGGTCCCTCCCTGACTAATTCTCTGATCTTCTCATTTCTTAACCTGTCCACCTTTGTCACTCCACTGCTGTTTCTCAAGAATTTCATCACACTAGCCTGTATTCTGCTTCGCTCCCTTCCTTTCATAACCCAGGTCTCTGAGGCATACGTCAGCATTGGAACGTAGTATGTCCCATAGATAACCCTTTTGCTGTTTTGAGAGACATCCTTACTCCATACCAGGCTCCTAACACTTTTTCTGAATAAAACTCAGCACCACGGGGCCGGCCCTGCCAATAAAACGACAAGTTGCTTCTTAATTTTTTCACGTATATCGGCGCGTCACCATCTGATTTACACCTGAGCCGCCACTGGAATACATGTCCAGGAGACAAGTCATAGTAACAACAACATCGATTTTAGAAAATAAGGGCATCTTGGGGAGACCCATGGAGTTGTGGGGAATGAGGCAACTGCCTCAATGCCCAAACTATGAGACCTCTCCAAATAAAGAGGGTTAGAATTCTGGTGCAAATTTTAGACTGACCTTTTTTATTCCACACTGAGTAAGAGTTAATTCTGTCAAATTCCTCAATGTCTCTTCTGTGTAAGTCTTCATTAAAAACTCTCGGTCCAAGCCACTCCCATATATTTGGTTGGCTCCCTCGACATCACTTTCTTGAATACAGTAGCTATTGAGAAACTGAAAAAAAAATAGGAAGGAAAGCAATCAATTTGTGTGACTGCATTGTTCACGTTTGGTTCTTGTCAATTCATTTTAGGAGCTAATTGATAAAGATAGATTTGTAGTCATTTTTCAGGGTTGCCTAATTAACAATTAATATTATAGCATTCGGTTGGTCAACACAAAAATCATTCCAATTATGTGAAATAAATTACATGTGATTAACATTTACTGTATATCATCATCATCATCATGAACCGGCTCCAGTTTCCCGGGTGCGGTGAATGAGCGAGCTCCATTTCGTTCTCTCCGAGAATGACTCCCCTTCCACGACCTGCTGCAAATCCAGACCTCTCCCTGCAAGATCATTTCTAACCTCGTCGATCCATTTCTTCCTTGGTCTCTTGCCTTTCAGCTCTTTCTCAAACCACACTTAAGCTGTTCTTTGTGTGTCCATTCTTTTAAGATGACCCAACCATTTCAACCTGGCTTCAACACAGATCTCATTAAGAGATTGTTCTACTTGAACAAGATGGCATATCTCATCATTTTTTACAATTACTATATATCATCATCATCATCATTTCCAGTTTCAGTTTCATATCCACTACTGGCTTGCTAGGCCTAACGTAGCTTCACCATAACCCTGGCAAGGGGCCTGTTTTTGGTCCGCGAGAGGTATTTTATTTCCCTCAAACCCTCCGGACAAGTCCGGCGAGCCCCCCTATCCGCCACCTGGGACGCGCCCGATAGAGGAACAGGCAAACCCCCACGGGGTGGCAAGAGTGAAAGCAATGTACGAGGGAAGCAAAAGCTGTGTAAAGGTGGGAAGAGAGAGAACGGAATGGTTTCAACTGGAGAGTGGTCTGAAACAGGGAAGTGCCCTCTCACCCCTGTTATTTATAGTGGTGATGGATGAAATCATACGAAAAGTGGTAAATAGCATTGGGGAAAGGAAAATGAAGGCAATGTTGTTTGCTGATGACCTTCTGGTATGGGGAGAGGATGAGGAAGAAGTACAAGAGCAATTAGATGAGTGGGAGAAGGTAGTGTTATCATATGGGATGAAGTTCTCAGCACAAAAGAGTGAAGTGGTCATCACAACGAGGAAGAAGAACAGACTGGATATGGGCATAACACTTGGAGGACAGCAGTTGCAGAAAGTAGAATGCTTCAAGTACTTGGGAAGCATAATTGAAGAAAAGGGAGGCAATAGGATGGAAATAAATGAGCGGGGAAGATGCGCAGATGGATTTTTCAAGAGTGTTAGGGGGATGATATGGAATAAAGATGTACCACAAAAATGTAAAGGAATCAGCTACAAGACCTACTTTGTGCCAATTTTGACATATGGCTCAGAAACATGGGTGATGAAGGAAAGGGACAAGAATAAAATACGAGCAGTGGAGATGAAGTTCCAGAGGAGTAGGGTAGGAGTGACAAGAATGGACAGAGTAAGGAATGAGAGAGTCAGGGAGAAGGTAAGAGAGGAACCATTGCAAAATAGAATAGAGCGATCTAGGCTACAATGGTATGGACATGTGAGGAGGATGCAAGAGGAGAGGATACCGAAGAAGATGTTTGGAATGGAAATGACGGGAAGGAGGCCAAGGGGAAGACCAAGGGACAGATGGACAAAAGGAGTTAAGAAGAGTGTGGAGGAAAGAGGAGTGTGCTGGGACACAGTAAATGACGAGAGATGGTGGATGGACAGGAAAAGATGGAGAGGCTTATGTTCCAAGCAGACCCGACCAGCGGTTGGAAACTGCTCAAGATGATGATGATGATCATCATCATTTCCCCTTATCCAGGTCCTGCCGGGTCGGGGTATTTATGGCACTTCTCCACTTTCCTCTCTCCTTCCACCATTCTTCTTCCACGATCTTGTCCCAGTCCAGATTTCTTTTTCTTACGCTGTTCTTCACTGAATCAATCCACCTTATTCTTCTTCTTGCTCTCTTACCCTTGCACTTCGCCTCCAGCATCTGTCTTGGTATTATATTTTTCTCCATCCTCTTTACATGTCCAAACCACCTTAGTTTATTCTTCTCAATTCTCTCATTTAGTTTTCCCATCCCAACTTCCTTCCTAACATCTTCATTCCTCACTCTGTCTTTCCTATCATACTTCTTAGGAATTTCATTTCACTGGCTTGGATTCTACTCTCTTGCCTGCTTGTCAGGGTCCAAGTCTCAGCTGCATAAGTTAATATGGGAACATAGTACACTTTATACATTACCTCCTTGCTTTTCCTTGGTACTTCCTTATCCCAAACAAGTTTTCTTACACTTTGATAGAATGCATTGCTCTGCTGTACCCTCCTGCCAATCTCCATGTCCAACCTACCAGTTTGCATCAATTCACTTCCTAGGTATTTGAACGTGTCCACAATTTCCAAACTCTGACTTCCAATTTTCACAGTGCCCTTTCCTTGTCTTTCCCCTCTTGTCATCACCATGGTCTTGCTTTTCTCTATACTGATTTTCAGGCCGTACTTCTGAATATTTTCGTTCAGTGCATCTAGTTGTTTTTGCACTTCTTCGGTGTTCCTTCCCCAGACCACAATATCATCTGCAAATAACAGTAACTTCATTTCTTTATGTCCATATGCTTCCTTTGTTTCCTTTAAAATTTCATCCATCGCCATTATGAACAAGAGAGGTGACAGCACACTCCCCTGTCTTAGTCCAGTCTTGTTCCTAAACCAATCTATCTTTCCAACTGGGGTCAGTACCCTGCTAACACAGTTGTTGTACATTGCTTGCACCATTTCCAACATTTCTCTTCCCAGTCTCTTCTTAACCATGGTTTCCCATACCTTCTCTCTGGGGACACTATCATATGCCTTTTCTAGATCTATGAAAGTCATGATCAAATCCTCTCCATATTCCCAGTTCTTTTCCATCACCTGCCTCAAGCTAAAGATTGGGTCCACTGTGGATCTTCCACTCCTGAAGCCATACTGTTCCTCTTGCAACTCTCCTTCCACCTTTCTTCTCATTCTTCTTTCTAATATCCTTTCCAGTATTTTTACTATCTGTGATATGAGGGTGATCCCTCTATAGTTATCACACGCCTTCTTGTCCCCCTTCTTAAACAATGGTATTATTAGCTCTTTCTCCCAGTCTTCTGGTACACATTTCCGTTTCCACATACACTTTAGCAGTCGATACAACCATTGCATACCAACTATACTATATATACAGTATAATAATGTTACGGACTATTGAAGAAGAAGAAGAAGAAGAAGAAGAAGGAGGAGGAGGAGGAGGAAAGTTTCCTCCTCCTCCTCCTCCATAGAGGTTTCTGATTTCTTTCGACAGCATTACATTTACATTTATTAATTTTCATCATGAATTCCTTCCTCAAGACAGAATTCATACCATTCAAAAACTCATTCAAATCTTTTGGTGTGTCGGCTAAGATGACGATGTCATCAGCAAAGCTTGGAGTTGAATTTATTTCTAACTGGGTAGATGAGGTCAAGAGGGATGCGGCAGATGTTGGAGTTACTCAAGAGATAATTCTTGATAGAAGTGCATTCAGAAGAAAACGAAATTTGATGTTTTTCAGTCGGCTATTTAATCCTTAATCCTGAAAAAAATTACATGAGATTAATAAATACACTTGGATGACCAGTTGTCATGTACGGCCAAAGTCGTCGGATTTTTTAAGAGTTAAAAATCCCTCAGTATGCCTTCCTTCGGAGGGGAAGTAAAACCGGCGGTCCCATGTCATAGATTTATGGCATGTAAAAGATCCTTCCACTAATTACACCTGTGTGAAGCTAAATTATAAGTTAAAAATTTGAACAACGCTCTTAGGTTCCAACATTCGTCGCCAGGAGCTGACTGCGGTGACATCTAGTAACCAAGTTCTGAAAATAGTAGTAATTGACAGTGGTGTTTGGCGGCATAAGTAGGAACTACTTGAAATTCAATGTCTGCAGTCCTTACTTTAATTAAAAACAGATAAAACACACTAATACAGTCTTCACAATTAACACCGGTTATCAGACAGGTTCTAAACACACCCAAAGTACATGGGGCTACATGACCGCGTTGTCGCAGCCCCTAAACTGAGGAACCAAGCAATCTCATGTACATTTTTTTTAGGATTAGGGAATATCCCATCACATTTGAGTCAGGGGTGTATACAGGGTGTAACAAAAAGGTACGGCACAAAATGCAGGACACATTCCTCACATGTAGACGAAGAAATTTTGTTATTTGAACATGGGTCCGGAAACGTTTCCCATATTATACCTCATTTTCTCCAACGCATAAATAATGAAAAACACACAAGAACAGAACATACCAGCATACCACATGCAACTCTTTGTCACAGGAGATGTTCAATGTGCCCTGCGTGCGTCGTAGTGAATCTCGGATGCGCTGATGTATCCCTGGAGTATTGCGTATGGTTTTGCAGCCTTCCATAATACGGGCACGCAGACTCTGAACATCTGGTACAGGGGTTCGATACACAACAGCTTTCAAATGTCCCCACAAATAAAAGTCCAGTGGGTTTAGGTCCGGGGAGCATGGAGGCCAGGCAATTAGTCCACCTCTACCTATCCATCTGTCACCGAATCTGTTATTTAGAAGCCGACGGACATTAACACTAAAATCCCCATGATTCGAACGTTCTTGTGTGTTTTTCATAATTTATGCGTTGAAGGCAATGGGGTATAACATGGAAACGAAGCGTTTCCGGACCCATGTTCATATAACATAATTTCTTCTCCTACATGTGAGGAATGCGTCCTGCATTTTGTGCCGTACCTTTTTGTTACACCCTGTACACTATCCTGGAAAATTGTGAGTATTCTCAGGGGATTGTCACCGCAAAATACCCAGAAATATCAACCAATATCTTAGAGCAGATAACTTTGTGTAATTATTTTAGCTAAGAGTTAATTGTAAAATTCTAAATTTATATAGCCTACAATTAGTGGCAATACAAAAAAAGTTGTAAAATACTTAATGAATTTTCTATTATACCGACAGTAGTGGCTACGCCGGCTAAAGCGCAGCATTAGGTCATGGGGCCAAGCTCTCAGCTGACTCGGTAGACGCGTGGGTTCGAGCCCCACCGTCTGCCGTCCTTGAAATGGTTATCCGTGGTTTCCCATTTTCAACACCAGGCAAATGCTGGGACGGTGCCTTCTGACAGGCCACGGCCGCTTCCTTCCACATCCTTGTCCAGTTTCATTCACCATCATTCATTTCATCTCTCATTAACTCCTTTCATGAGGTTGGCGTCAGGAAGGGCATCCGGCCGTAAAAACCATCGCCACAAAGACTTCCATCGCATCTCATCCCCGATCCCGTTGGAAAACGGGAATAATAAGGGGTAGACATACAGTGAATTTTCTATTATGGCCTATGGAGTATGAAGGGCAAATATCTAAATATTTGTCAATTTACTAAGCAGAAAGGTAAACAGTCTTGGCAGAGCCGGGAATCGAATTCAGACCTCCCGGGTGGCAGCCAAGAATGCTAGCCACTACAACACGAGGTAGTCTAATTTCAATCTTAATATTTTTTATAACTTAGCCAATAAGTTAACATTAAAATACGACCAAAATATACAATTATTTTATGCTTTTACTTTCTTAATATGTATTGGCTTTTTTCGGGCAGGAGGCTGAAGACCCCACAGTTCCCCCCTTATATACGCCCCTGATTTGAGTACAATCGTGTTGATATAGTGTATCCGTTTTGTAGTTGTTTCTAGGCAATTACAAAACTTTCAACATAACTTTGCCACATATTCCAATGTTTTTCTATACTGAATGAAATAATGAAAATCCACAGCCTCAGGAATGGAATGAATGAAGCCCCCATCTAGCGGCGAGGATATGAACTGTGCCGGCTGCCGAGGCCTGACGCACTCCTCTGGGGCAATGATTAAATGAATGACAGATGAAATGAAATGATAGTGGAGAGTGTTGCTGGAATGAAATTGTGACAGAGAAAACCAGAGTACCCAGAGAAAAACCTGTCTGCTTCCTTTTTGTCCAGCACTGATCTCACGTGGAGTGACCGGGATTTGAACCATGGACCCAGCGGTGACAGGCCGGCGTGCTGCCGCCTAAGTCATGGAGGCTTCCCAAAGTTTTTCTATACTACACTTAGGTAATACTCATCAAGAAGTTTTATAACCTAACTGTTTCAACAAACAGTAGGTTACATATTTTCACATACACATTCCTCATTTCTATGCTGTTTTTTTTTTTTTTCAAGAAAAAAAATATTGAATGCTTAATTTACAAAATTTATTGTAACAGATCTGTTTTTTTTTTTTTTTTTCTTTTTCGGAAAATTTTACTATGTGAACTTTAGATATAGTACTCATCATATACCAGCTGAAGAAGGTCACGATGTCACCTAAACCGGTACAGTTTTCAATGAATTAAATATTGACATTAGGTGCAAATAAATAGTTGGTACTTTTATATCCTTAATTTTTGGAATATTACATTGTTGAAGAAAATAAAAATTATTAATTAATATTAGGGTGAAACAATTAAAATTAAGAAGTTAAAAATTATAATAACATTAGAATTTAAAAAAATAAGCTTATAAAAATTATAAATCTATTCTTTTATAATCTTAATTTTAAGAACATTAAAACGTTAAAGAAAACAACAAAAAAAATATTAAGGTAAAAGAATTAAAATTAAATTAAAATCAATACGAATAAAAGATCTTCAATAATATTCTGCCCTATAAAGGGTGGTCCATAGTTGGCCAACATAACTTCCTTTTTAAAAAACATAATAAACCCATTGTATGAATCAGAAAACTTTTATTCTTTTTTATAATGTAGGTGCATACATAAAGTTTTGTTTTACTTAGTTTTGAAGATCAAATCAGGTTGGTGACGTCCCCCATTCTCCATACACTGAGTAAACCGCTTTCTGGCATTTGTCATCACTCTTGGCAGCATATCAGGTGTTATGTTGGCAATTTTTTCTTGGATGTTGGTCTTCAAATCTTGTAGTGTCTTTGGACAGTTTACATAAACACGGGATTTCAAAATAACCCCATAGGAAAAATCACAAGGGGACAAATCTGGAAAGTGGGCCGGTCACTCCAAATAGCCCCTAAGTGAGATGAGGCCAGGGACTCCAGTTCTTCGTCCTGTCACTCTTCCAGTTCGTCTGAACGTAGTGACCCACATAACAATTGATTTCCGGTCCACGACAGGGGCCAACGGGGCTAAATTAAAGCGCTTCTCAAAGGCGCGTTGGGTTGCAATCACAGAACATCTGCTCGAAAAGTAGGCATCCTCCCTGTTCCAACGCATGATGGAGACTGAACTGTGTCGGGACAAAACTTTATAGTACCACCTCAGGAACGAGACCTCTAGCGCTCCCCTACGACATCAACCGACTGAATGGCGTGCATTTAAAAAAAGGAAGTTATGCTGCCGGACCCTGTATATTATTAATGTTCACCTGGTAGTTAACACTTGCCTCAATACGGGGAAGGTAGAAAAGAACTTGATTTTGGAACTCCTCGTGGAGATCGATGCCATTCCCTGTCACGTCCAATATGTGTAACTTGGGACATTTTCTAGCAAACATGATCCCATTATAGCTTGTAATCTTGTTATTGTTGGCATAGCATTCCTCTAAAGCCGGGCATGCATCGATTCCAGCCAGCTCCGTGAGCATGTTAGCTGACACATCCAGGAACTGGAAATAAGTCACAAGACACTGAAATACAGGATAATAAACAGTTTTGAGAGCACAGATTTTAGCATGATATGTTTTAGAGATAAACAAATGCCACTCAAAACAAAACCACTTAGGATAGCCGCTGGGATTCGAACCTCCGATCTCGGGACTTGTTGGAGCACCACATCACCGTCGTGGTTATGCCGCGGGGTGAGATTCTAAGAAAGGAACGCACTAAAATCTAATATTATTTATAAAGATAGTGTTACTTACCACGAGTGAGTTGAGGTGTCCATTATTCAGTTCCTTTATGCTCGCTAAATAGTTAGAGCTTAAATCTAGCTTGACTAAGTTCTTCAGTTGAGAAAGTGAATTATTGAGTCTTTGAATAGCATTATTAGCCAATGATAATTCTTCAAGTTCCTCACAATTTTTTAAGAATTCTATACTGTTAAACAGATTAAAAGAGAAATCTGCCCATTTAACATCTGACAACTCCTGGCCGTTCATACCGGAGGAAGGCATTCGTTTTGCCGAAACCCAGTTTGGTTTCTGATCACATTTGCTATCCTTTGATCTCTCTCTGAGAATTTCTGCTCGCCAATACAAAGTGACTGTCGGCATCACGGTAGCAGTTTTAACTCTACCTTTGGAATACTCTGGCTCATTCATGCTATCGTGTAGCTGTTCGTGGATACTCGTGTCGTTCAGTATTTCCAACTGTTTCATAAACATGCACACAAACTGAAGGACATGATCAGACTCCAGAACATCTTCAATGGGATTGTTGCTTATGTCCAAAGAACTCAAACCGGGGCAAATTTTTTGGAGAGAAGCGAGGTTTGGAAGTAACTTGGTGAGATAGTTCCAGGAAATGTTGAAGTACTTCAGATTAGGTAACTCCTGTATGAGAGAAATAGGAGTCATTAATAGGTATAGGTAGAAGCAAATACTCTATATACTGTTGTACCCTGAGATACCCCATAGGGTACATCCACAACTACCTACAACTATCTACAACATCTACAACTATCTATAAACAAGGACAGCCTTATCTCCTCCATATTCAACACACACTTCAGCCCCTAATCTCTAAATAAAACCATCAAGAAGCAACAGCAACAACTACCTCCTCACAAAACTTCTACAGTGAACCTACAGAATTATTACGACAGGATTGGCACATCGGATAAGCATCGGCCACCTGTACTAAGTGGGGCACCTGTTTTGCAACTGCTGAATCAGCAAAGCCACCATCTATAAATTAATCCTTAACCCTAAGGAGAGGAACTGTCTGTCAATACCGCTGCCCGAAGGCTCATCGAGGACGCTCAGACACTGAGCTGCTGATCAAAGGTTAGTGTGTACTCAGTGTAATTCTCCAAAGCTAACTCCTTCACAAACCTCACCTATTAACTGTAATCACCTCATCTTATAAATTGCCTCTCACTAAAACCTTTTTAGCGAAGCCTGTTCAGTGCGATAACGCCATAACACTAAACCTCTACCATTCTTCACAATTGGCTACTTGTCTCATTCATTGAAGCGTCCACCACAATTCCTCATTTCCTAGTTTACATTTAGATTCTGCTGCATCGGCAGTAACAGTAAGCTGCTCATTTTAATTTCACGGCTGGCGCGATCTATAAGCGTGTGCATCAATCAAGGTCGCTCTGCAAGCACTTTAATAGTCAGCGGACTCCACACGCCGCTTCATTATTATTTGCTAACCACTACACTCTTTTGAGAACTCCTCTTATTTTAATAATTAATCCGCAGGCATCTTGCTACCCCCAACACGTAGTGAAATTGCTAGACACGCAGGGAACTCCAACCTCTCACATTAGTTTACACCCCCAGATTAATTTAAAACACTCACCCCATTATTTACACGTCATTATGACCAATTAAAATCATAACAATACACAGTACTGCCAAAGTTCTGTCGGTAAAATCTAAAAGCGTTGTATTAACGCTGTATGTCGTCCTCCATCAGGTCACCTTCACTACTCCGCCAGTAACTGGCTTGCAGAGTGCTATTAGCAGGCAGCAGTGAAAGACGGAGTGAGGAATGTATGAGAATCGTATCACTGTATTGGCGTTATTGCGTGTTGGAAAGTGGGCTAAGGATATTGTTTCTCTGCTGAAACCTCTCGGTATCAACGAGCGATTTGCGTTTCGGACAATAGCACGGACAGGTGCAACTGTTAATCGTGTCAGATTGGGCCGTCCTAGGTGTGTATGCAGAAAAGAAGTTGTGAACGCTTTTCGTGCAAGGAGAAAGCTCCATGTGAGCAGCGCGGACATCACCCTGCTTCTGTCATGGTATGGTGGCTGGTTTCCTGGTGGGGAGCATCAGAGGTGCACTTTGTGAAGGTGGATACCAGACAATGTTGGAAAAGGTGATATCACGTATCAGGGGCGTAAAACTCCTTGCAAACGTGGGGGGTCAAATTTATAAACTGCGGATACCTACCTACCAGGCAATATTTTTAGTTTAAGGTTTTAAAACTTGAAATAACACGGTAATGTAGGCCTAACGCTATATTTAAAAACAACAAAGTTGATTTTTAGCCTACTTTTCACATTTTGTAAAAATGAGGGAAAAGTAGACTTATGAGATCGATCCGGGCAAATATGTGTCTGTCCTTCCGTCTGTCTGTCCTTCTGTCTGTGTGTGTCATCCACTATCAACTCCTAAACGGCTGCAGCTATCGAAACCAAATTTGGTATGAGTAAAGATCTATACCTGAATATCTCACGGATATATTTGAAAATGATGTCACTGCTACCAACTGCTAAAATATTGCAATTGAAATTTGAGCTCCATGTTGGATATCTCGGAAGCTATTTCATAATTGGCACACATATAGACAATAATATTTCAGTTTAATTTCCAGGCCATACATAACAGTGGTGACAACATGATTCTAAGCCTGCTGATAGGTCCAATTTTTAAAGGCATGTAACTTCTATACAATCAAATGGATTTCAACCAAATTTCGTATGTGGTTTGTGTACCGTAACTGATATGGCTATGCGTATTCCTAAGAGCAACCAGAGCTGCCAACTACTAATAAATGCTCTCTATTTATTTATTTTACCCTAATATCAATATATTAGAAAGTATGCAACAACTCTAATCTTTGCATACGTATAGTATCTGACATTCTACATTAATTTGGAGTAACTAGTATACGTCTGTGCTGCCAACATGATTCTAGGCCTGCTGACAGGCCTAATGTTTAAATACATGTAACTTCTAAAGACCACTAACAAATGGATTTCAACCAAATTTTGTATGTGGTTTGTGTACCATACCAGATATGACTATGCATACTCATGGGTTTAGAAAAGGTCGCACATGTGCAGATGCCTACTTCACCTTAAAAATTTTGATCGAAAAACGCAGGGAGTTCAATTTGGAAACACACATATCATTTGTTGATTTTAAGAAAGCCTTTGATTTTGTTGACAGAAACAGACTTATTGACATATTGGCCAGGGATTGTGTCCCCCAACAGTTAATTGATAACATTTACAACATATAATGGTACTCTTATTGCAGTAAGGTTAAGTAATCATAAATCCGAGTGGAAGCCAATCAGCAGAGGGGTAAAACAAGGCTGTGGACTCTCTCCATTGCTATTCATAATCTAAATGGATGCTATAATAAAGGAATGGAGGTGTGAAAGACGTGGTTCAATACCTATCAGCAGGCATCTAAGAAATTTAGATGCTATACTATTTGCTGATGTCTCCCATAAGTCCAACCCCTCGTCCACGTCGTGGGAGACGGGCAACGGCACAAAGTAGGGGATTGCCTGTAGGGGCGAAGTACAGTGGGGACTTCGTGTGCCCCGGGACCGTTACGGTAGCTGTGAAGGTCCTACAGGAACCCTGAAAAGTGACGGCTAACGGGGCTCTGGTGAAGCTACGATAGGCCCAGCAAGCCAGTAGTGGATTAAACCAAATGCTTTCAAAAATGGAACGAGCCTCGGACAGGATGGATTTAATAGACGACGACACGGCTGTACACACGGACTAAGATTTGGAACTTTAAACCTAAGAACGCTGACGGGGAAGGTGGAGGAGATAGTGGATATGATGGAAAGAAGGAAGTTGGATTTATTGGGATTGGCAGAAACAAAGTGGAAAGGGGAAGGAAGGAGAGTACTGAGAAAAGGCTATAGACTGTACTGGAGTGGGAACGAAGAGGGAAAGAGGAATGGAGTGGGAGTAGTAGTACGAGATGGTTTGAAAGAAGAAGTGAGGAGAATAAGTGATAGGATGATGAAAGTGAAAGTAGCACTGAGGGGAGAGACCGTAGAAATAGTGCAAGTATATGCTCCACAAGTAGGCTGCGCTTCTGAAGAGAAGGAGGAGTTTGAAGAGGAATTACAGAAGCAGCTGGTAGGAAGAAATATGATTGTTATGGGGGACCTCAATGCCCATGTAGGAAGAGAAAGACAAGGTTATGAGAGTGTTCTAGGACCAGAGGGTTGGGGTGGAAGAAATGAGGAAGGAAAGAGACTGTTGGACTTCTGCCAGAGGAACAGCCTGCTAGTTGGGAACTCCTGGTTTAAGAAAAGAGAGAGCCACACAATCACATGGTACAGTGATGACTTGACCAGGAAGTCGGTGGTCGACTATATACTGTATGAGAAAGAACTAAATAAGAACATCACGGACATCAAGGTTATACCATCGGAGAACCTGGATAGCGACCATCGATTACTGGTAATGAACCTGAGAGGGAGTAAGGAGAAGAAAGGGACTGAGAACCAGGAAAGACGTATAAGGATATGGAAACTGAAAGAAGGGGATAGAAGGGTCGAGTACCTCAAAATGGTAAAGGAAGGAATTCCAACAGATGAAGAAAGAGGGGTGGAAGAGGAATGGGCTAGATTTAAGAAGACACTAGTGGGTGCAGCAGAAGCAGTATGTGGGAGGACAAGTAGTAAGAAGAGGTGGAAGGAAACACCATGGTGGAATGAGAAGACAAAAGATATAGTAAGGGAAAAGAATAGAGCCTTTAGGAGGTGGTATCAAAATAGGACGGTAGAGACAAGGGAAGAGTACCAGGAAAGAAAGAAGGAGGCGAAGAGAGTGGTGGCTGAGGAGAGAAGGAAGTGGATGGAAGAGTGGACAAAGATGATGGAGGAGGATAGTGAAGGTACAAAAAAGGTCCTGTATGGGATGGTGAAAGATAAGAGGCGGAAGGATCCTACGGATTATGTTAGAATGGTGAACAAAAGGGGACAAGAGATAGAAAATAGGGAAGAACTGAAGAAAATGTGGAAAGAATATTTTGAAGAACTTCTGAACCCAAATGGAAAAGATGGTGAGGAGGAAGAAATCGGGGAAGAGGAAGATGAACTGCAAACAGAAAAGGACTTAACATGGAAAGAAGTGGAAGATGCAGTGAACAAGATGAAAGGAGGGAAGGCACCGGGTGTGGATGAGTTGAGTGTGGAGATGGTGAGAGCAGCAGGAGAGGTGGGGATACAGTGGCTGTACCGAGTGATGAGGACAGCATGGAAGGAAAGGAAGACCCCAGAGGACTGGAAAAAAGGAATCATTGTCCCGATCTTCAAGAAAGGTAGTAGAACAGATTGCAGAAACTATCGGGGAATAACACTGATGAGTCATTGTGCAAAGATCTTCGAGAAAGTTTTGGAAAAGAGAATTAGGACAAGGATAGAAGGAGGGATGAGGGAAGAACAACATGGCTTCAGAGCAGGAAGGTCCACAGTGGATTTGATTTTTGCTGTAAGGCAGTTACAAGAACAGCACTATGAATATGGAACAGATCTACTGATGGCCTTCCTGGACATTGAGAAAGCATATGACAGTGTATGCAGAAACAAAGTATGGAAGTCCCTGGAGGATAGAGGAGTAGAGAAATGGACTATAAAGAGGATAAAGGAGATGTACAAGGGAAGCGTGAGCTGTGTGAAAGTGGGAGGAGAGAGATCTGACTGGTTGGAACAGGGAAACGGCCTGAAACAAGGAAGTGCACTGTCACCGTTACTTTTCATTGTGGTGATGGATGACATAATGACCCGAGTGGCACAAGTAATTGGGGACGGAAAGATGAAAGCAATGGTGTTTGCAGATGATTTGATGATTTGGGGAAACAAGGAGGAGGAGGTACAGGAACAGTTGGACGTGTGGGAAGGAGTAATACAAGGATATGGGATGAAATTTAGCATAAATAAGAGTGAGATGGTGATCACAACAAGGAAGAAGGAAAGAACCACAACGGGAATAACAATTGGTGGGGAACAGCTGAAGAAAGTGGAGAGTTTTAAGTATCTGGGAAGCCTGATACAAGATAATGGAAGAAACGATAGAGAAATAAATGAGCGGGGGAGGCAGGCAGAAGCATTTCGGAGGAGTGTGAGAAGCATGTTATGGAGCAAGGATGTCCCTCAGAACAGCAAAAAGATCATATATCGGACGTACTATGTCCCTATCCTGACGTATGCCTCGGAGACCTGGGTTATGAAAGGAAGGGAGAGGAGCAAAATACAGGCCAGTGAGATGAGGTTCTTGAGAAGCAGTATTGGAGCTACAAAGATGGACAGAATAAGAAATGAGAGGACCAGAGAATTAATGAAGGAGGAACCATTACAGGATGGTATAGAGAAATCTAGACTTAGATGGTATGGACATGTAAAACGAATGGAGGAGAAGAGGATACCCAGGAGAATACATGAGACGAAGTGGGAAGGAAAGAGACCGAGGGGAAGACCGAGAGACAGGTGGCTGAAGGGGGTGGAAGAAAGCGTGAAGAAGAGAGGAGAAGACTGGACAAGGGTGGAGGCTGAGAGATGGTGGGAAGACAGAAGACGTTGGAGAGGCTTGTGTTCCAAACAGACCCGGCCAGTGGCTGGAAACTGTGCAAGATGATGATGATGATGACTATTTGCTGATGATGTTGCATTAATAGCATCATCTGAAGATGATCTGCAGTGGTCAGTATTCAACCTCCAGAAAGTGGCATCAAAATTCAGCATGTGCATTTCTACTGAAAAGACTAAAGTAATGGCCTTTAAAGGTAAGGACCCTATCCCCAGTAAAATTTGTCTGGATGGTAAAATTTTAGAAAGAGTTAACGAATTCAAGTATTTAGGATATAATTTATCTTTTCAAGAAGAACGAGACATAACTGCAAAAATAACTAATTATACCAGAACAACAGGAATCATCAATCACGTCATGAAGCCATTTCTTGTCCAAAGGCATACACGCTTGCGTTTGTATAACACATTAGCCAGACCAACCCTGTGCTATGGCAGCGAGTCATGGACAATAAGATCTCAGGACATCTCCAGACTCACAGCACGCGAAATGACCTTCATGCGCCGAACAGCAGGCTATACTAAATGGGATCATAAGAGAAACGAGGATGTGCTGAAGGAACTAAAAGTGAAACCAATAACTACATGCATTTGTGACTACCAAGAGAACTGGAAGCGTCATGTCCAAAGGATGGAACCTGGAAGATTACCAAAGGAGATCCTTCGCTACCAGCCACGGGGAAATAGATCGATAGGACGTCCGATGAAGAGATGGAGGGAAAGTGCAAGACCGTAACGGGACATTTGGCCCAATACTTGGAAGGAAGATGATGATGATGATGATGATACTCTTAAGAGCCAGCTGCCAACTGTTAATAAATGCTCTCTCATTTTTTAAATCCTAATATCAATATATCAGAAAGTATGGAAGCCAAATGCTCTAAACTTTGCACAGGTATAGTAGCTGACATTCTAGATTAATTTGGAGTAACTAATATATGGCAGTGCTGCCAAAATGATTCGAAGCCTGCTGATAGGTTCAATGTTTAAATACATGTAACTTCTATAATAACAAATGGATTTCATCCAAAATTGGCACAATAATAGATCATAACATTTGAGGAGAAGTGGAGGAGGGTAGTTTACAACACCCGGGTGACTGTAGTTGGACATGGATGATGATGATGAAGAACATTTCATATTAATTCTGAGCAACTCATACATGACATTGTAGCCAACATGATTTTATTCACTCTGATAGATCCAATGTCTAACTGCATGTAACGTCCATACTATCCATTGGACTTCAACCAGATTTTGTATGTGTATTCTATACCTTACGAGATGGAACTAAGAATATATTCAGTCACCAGGGCAGCCAACTGTAGTGCTCTATTAGGCTAGACTATTTGTGGTATATTTTGAACTAATTAAATTTTTTAGTATTACCAACTTAATTTCGTCATTATCCTGGATAGGTCTATTAACCCTCTCAGTTGCACGCGGCGATCAGATCGGCTCTCGTTGCTCGCGCCAAAAGTTCCAAAGCCAATTCAATCGGCGCGCTCTTTATCTTATATTTGTAGATTTCTGTAGACATACTGTATGTCCGTGATTATTTCATACTGTTGGAAAGGTGAGGTTTCAAGCTTGTCTGTGCGGTGTTTACTTTTTTCCTTCGAAGTCCGTTACGCGATAGGTTTGAGTTTCTATACACGCCCTCCCTTTGCGCTCCCCCAATCACGTGCATTCCCGCCAAAATTGCGGTGCAGTTGTTTTCTTCTTGTTGAAGTTTTCTGCCTACAGATGTATCTAAGATCTTTATACCGCTGGAAACGTAGTATTTCTTCGAATATGACTCTTAGGTGTCCTTAATTTAGGCTCAAAACTTATTTTTTACAAAAAGATTGAACAATTATCAGAATAACCTCAATTAAAAAGGTTTAGATGCCATATTTACTTTTATGAACATAATGTATGAAAGAATGAGGTATTGGTTATAATGCAAAGCAAAAATAATGACTATATCGTTGGAAATGTGGTATTTATGATTTCTTTTCGAATAGACTGCATGACCATTGAAAATGGCTTGGCATTCTTGGCAAGTATTTCAGGAAATGGCTTGGCACTAAGAAGGTTAAATCATTGGCATGAATCTTAAATTTTAAGAAAAGTTCATCACGAAACTACTTGTTACTCATTATTTCTAATTAAAATACAAAATACAATCGGAATATGAATACAAAACACAAAACATATTTGTCAATGTCTAGCAAAAGACACTGCCTTACCTCAGTTTTAAACCGGTGCTCGGAAATAATAGCAGACTGTTTGTTCGGTCGTCATCATCATCTTGGGCAGTTTCCGACCGTTGGTCGGGTCTGCTTGGAACATAAGCCTCTCCATCGTTTCCTGTCCATCCACCATCTCTCGTCTTTCACTGTGTCCCAGCACACTCTTCTTTCCTCCTTTTGTCCATCTGTCCCTTGGTCTTCCCCTTGGCCTCCTTCCCTTCATTTCCATTCCAAACACCTTCTTCGGTATCCTCTCCTCTCGCATCCTCCTCACATGTCCATACCATTGTAGCCTGAGACCGCTCTATTCTATTTTGCAATGGTTCCTCTCTTACCATTTCTCTGACTCTCTCATTCCTTACTCTGTCCACTCTTGTTACTCCTACCCTACTCCTCTGGAACTTCATCTCCACTGCTCGTATTTTACTCTTGTCCCTTTCCTTCATCACCCATGTTTCTGAACCATACGTCAAAATTGGCACAAAGTAAGTCTTGTAGATGACTCCCTTACATTTTTATGGTACATCTTTGTTCCATATCATCCCCCTAACAATCTTGAAAAATCCTTCTGCGCACCTTCCTCTTTCATTTATTTCCATCCTATTGCCTCCCTTTTCTTCAATTATGCTTGAAGCATTCTACTTTCTGCAACTGCTGTCCTCCAAGTGTTATGCCCATATCCAGTCTGTTCTTCCTCCTCGTTGTGATGACCACTTCACTCTTTTGTGCTGAGAACTTCATCCCATATGATAACACTACCTTCTCCGACTCACCCGATTGCTCTTGTACTTCTTCCTCATCCTCTCCCCATACCAGAAGGTCATCAGCAAACATCATTGCCTTCATTTTCCTTTCCCCAGTGCTATTTACCACTTTTCGTATGATTTCATCCATCACCACAATAAATAACAGGGGTGAGAGGGCACTTCCTTGTTTCAGACCACTCTTCGGTTGAATAGAGAAATCACGACTAAGCAAGGCAAGGCTTTTCCGATTTTCCACCTAACCTAGAATTAAATCATTTATAGAATAGTTTCGGGTTATCTTACAGAACTTTTATTTTTTTAAGGGTACTTTAAGCGCATGTGCGCCTCTAAACTGCAAGAGCTAAAAGCTCAAGCAGCCTTTCACCTCCCTATAAAGGATTCCAAAAAGATGTGTTATGGGGAAGAATGGAGAACGTAATAATTAATTAATATCGTATGGCCTCGGGTGGTGGGTGCAAGCTTTGTTATTTGACACCCAAAGGGTAGCTTGCATGTCGAATTTCGTTGTACCTTTAAGCACTATGAAAGTCAAGGAGGTTAGATATCTAAGCTCCTTGAACACTATAGCGCTTTCTAGTAGAGAAATGAGGAACTTTATGTTGGCGGAAATTCCCGAGATTAATTTTGCCATTATGAACATGGCCTACTGAATTCAAATGGGTTCTTTGACATGCCAACATCGTATGATATGGTGTCGTAATTTTTGCCACCTTTCAAAAATCACTTACCACGGCCAGGGGCGAATCTGCAAACTTAGGGTTAGTTGACCGACACGCTATCCACTCACCCACCGTAGCAAGCTATGGAGAAAGTGAAATGAACCGATAGAATGAGAAATGAGGAGGTGCTAAGAAGGGAAGGAGAGGAGTTTAGTCACTTAGTTATTGTTGTTTAAAGGGGCGGAACTACGAGGTCATCTGCCCCTGGAGAGGAGTTTCATGAGTATGATACAGAAGAGGTAAAAATCTTGGATGGGTCGCATACTACATAGGAATTGTCTACTGCAAAGAATCATGGAAGGAAAAGTAGAAGGAAAGAGAGGGAGAGGAAGAAGGAGGTATGGAATGTCAACAGATGTGAAGAGGGGAAGAAGTTACAGGCAAATGGAAGACGATGCTCAGGACAGAGAGAAATGGAAGACGTTGAGTTGAAACCTGTCTGTGGACAGATCTACTGAATGAAGAAGTTTGTCTATAAGTTGTGATATTGTCTAAAGAAAAGGGAATTGAGAATGAAAAGAATATCAAAGCTTAAACATTAAATTACAATGTCATAAAAATGTCCTAAGGCTTCAAGAGACTTTACACAGCATTTGCTTATTATCCATGTTTCTGAGGAGTACAATAGCGCAGTGCAAATAAATGTATGCAAGATCCTTATACGAAGGGGTTGTTGTTGGAGTGTTCTGTCTTTTGACTGGTTTGATGCAGCTGTCCATGCCTCCCTGTCCTGAGCTAATCGTTTAATCTCTACATAGCTACCACACCCTACATCCAAGGGAATCTGTTTAACATATTCTAACCTTGGTCTACCCCTACAGTTCTTGTCCTCGACCCTTCCTTCCATAACTAAGCTTGCTATTCCTGGGTGTCTTAGTATGTGTCCTACCAACCTATCTCTTCTGTTCATTAGCAGTTGCCAGAAACATCTCTCCTCTCCCACTGGTGTTAATACCCCTTCGTTTGTAACCCTATCTACCCATCTGATCTTCATCATTCTCCTGTAACACAACATTTCAAATGCTTCTATTCTCCTTTTTTTGCTGTACCAATAGTCCAAGTTTCACTTCCATATAGCGCCACGCTCCAGACAAAGGCTTTCAAAAATGACTTCCTAATACCCAAATCTAATTCGATGTCAACAGATTCCTTTTCTGTAGAAATGCTTTCCTTGCCTGAGCCAACCTATTTTTTATATTCTCTTTGCTTCGTACATCACTGGTTATTTTGCTTCCTAAGTAACAAAAGTCTCCAACTTCCTTTATATTAAGTTTATTGCTAAATAATAACTTCTTCTTCTGCATACAACCAATCTTAGCTTGGGCAATATGGCTCTTTATCTCTGTCATACACTTTCCATCTTCAGTTAATATCTGGCTGAGATAGGCAAATGTTTGGACTTGTTTGATCTTGACATTATGGATCTTCTTCTTCTTCTTCTTCTTCGCCTTTTGAGACCACATAGGATCACTTTAACCAACCATTAGTTCGTCGACTTGTAGGAACTGGACGAGCCTTGCGGTCCTCCCAGTACTTCTTCATGCGTATTGATCGTCTTGCCCTTTCTTGGGCGGAAAATATTCTTGCTGGAATTTTCATTTTTGTGAGTGGAAAATGAAAAGTCATATTTTTAAGTGCTGTAGTTAAACTTTTCTTATTTGCAGCATCTTCTGTTGTTAGGCCAATTTCTTTTAAGTCCTCTCTGTTTTCTTTTAACCATCGGCATCCAGTTGTTGTGTTTTTTGAAGCAAGATTGTACTGTACTAGTTGTTTTAGAAGACATGAAACTGGCATTCTCATGATGTGCCCAAAGAATCCTAGTATTTTCTTTCGCATGGTATCAGTAATGGGTTCTAGGTTGTTATAGACAATGAAAATCCACAGCCTGCTTCCAGTCTCCTACCGGGTCAGGAATGAATGAAGCCCCCATCGAGCGGCGAGGCCTGACGCACTCCTCCGGGGCAATGATTAAATGAATGACAGATGAAATGAAATGATAGTGGAGAGTGTTGCTGGAATGAAATGTTATAGACAATATTGTTAGTTATTATTCGCCATTGGCCATCTTTTTTATATCCTTTATTGATACAAGTTCTTCCAATTCGCCTTTCGATCTTCTGTAATCTGTCGGTTTTAGAATGTTCATTTAGATGGAATAATGTTTCTGCTGCATATGTGGCTTTCGGTTTTATGACTGTAATGTAATGTTTAATTTTTGCATGGATCTTCAATTGAATGGAAAAATAAAAGATTCCAATAACAAAGGAAAACATTTATTAGAGTGAACTGAGACATTCACAAACAGAATGAAGAAGCGAGACAACTCAATACACACACATACATCTTTATTGACGGCTTACACCATTTTCTTTTGTACAGGATAAAAGACATTAAGAGTTATTAAGAATATACCAGTATAGAAATATTTACAATAGTATACCAAAGCCTAGTTTATGTACGAAATCAATCTATACATATAAATTTTCTAAGTCATTTTTGAAAGCCATTGTCTGGAGTGTGGCGCTCTATGGAAGTGAAACTTGGACTATTGGTGCAGCAGAAAAGAGGAGAATTGAAGCGTTTGAAATGTGGTGTTACAGGAGAATGATGAAGATCAGATGAGTAGATAGGGTTACAAACATAGAGCTATTAAGACGAGTGGGAGAGGGGAGATGTTTCTGGCGACTGCTAATGAAGAGAAGAGATAGGTTGGTAGGACACATACTATGACACTCAGGAAAAGCAAGCTTTGTTATGGAAGGAAGGGTCAAGGACAAGAACTGTAGGGGCAGACCAAGGTTAGAATATGTTAAACAGATTGCCTCGGACGTAGGGTGTGGTAGCTATGTAGAGATGAAACGATTAGCTCAGGACAGGGAGGCATGGACGGCTGCATCAAACCAGTCAAAAGACTGAAGACTCAAACAACATGAAAGCTAAGGGGTCTTTGATCAATATTGAACAAATCTATGCTGACCCCATTTGAGATTCGCATCATTCTGTCAATGGGACCATTAAGACCATCATTAGTGGGATGCCTTGATGGATTTTCCCTTCCCAGATGACAGTGGAGGACGCTAAACCGTATTAGGACCGGCCAAGGTAGATGTGGAGCCACTCTCTTCAAATGGGGATGGAAGGCATCACCTCAATGTGACTGCGGAGAAGAGGAACAGACAGTGGACCACATTACATTCGAGTGTATTTTACTTGCATACAGAGGCTCTATAGAAGACTTACACTGTGTCTCAAGCGAAGCCCTTCTCTGGCTCTCAACTTTTAACATGGAACTCTATATTGTACATAACATTGTATATAATATTGTATTCATCATACGCTAAATAAATAAATAGTGGGATGCCAGTTTGTTTCAAACAGAGGGGGTGTCACACAGATATTGACTTCATTGAGTAATTCTGGGCATTACTGTACTGTCATTCGACCAGAGGCTCTGTATGCGGCAGAGACTCTACTAAAGAACAAGAAAGGTCTAATGGAAAAACTAGAGGCTAAAGAAAGGAAGATTTTGAGGAAAATCCTGGGTCCCATCAAAGAAAACAGTGAGTACAGAAGGTGTCACAACCACAAATTATACAAGCACGTGGAGAAGATTAGTGACATGATTCGAAAAAGGAGGATTGCCTTTGATAGCCACGTGACACGAATGAGCCCAGCCAGGATATCAAAACGGATATTGACGTACTTTCAAGATAAGAAAACCAAAGGGGCATGGTTCACTGAAGTTGAGAAAGATCTAAGTGAAATGGAAATTTGCCCTAAAGATATCCAGGAGCGTGTTCCACTTCAGAAAAAACTATGTGCGCACAAAGGTTTCCAGGAAAAGCCGAAGCTGAAGACAGGGAGGGTCTGGTCCCAAGAGAGAAAAGAACAACACCAGAAACGAATGCAGGAACACTGGGCGGTAGTTACAGCTCGGAAGAAGAGACAGTTGAACTGACGTGGTCCCTAGTTGGCCGAATCGAAGAAGAAGTATATCAAAGCCTAGTTTATGTACGAGCACAATCTATACATATAAATGTTCTAATTCAGTGAAAGCAGATACTGACTAAGGGGTCTTTGATCAATATTGAGCAAATCTATGCTGACCCCATTTGAGATTTGCATCATTCTGTCAATGGGACCATTAAGGCCATCATTAGTGGGATGCCAGTTTATTTCAAAGACATGATGCTTGTGCATCAAACAGGGGGTGGGGGGTCACATAGATATTGACTTCATTGAGTAATTTTGGGCAGTCTATGTGAGAGTTCACAATCTTGTACAAATTAAGAATATAACAAGAAGTTCCGTGACGAATAAAGAGCCTACTTTTCTTGAAATTTAAGATGCATGCCAATGATTAATCTATATGGATCTATCTAGAATAATAATGAAATTAAGTTGGTAATATCGAAATTTCTAATAAGTTCGAAATACTGTACACCTGGCATAATGTAGCCTAATAGAGAACTACAGTTGGCAGCCCTGGTGACTGAATATATTCTTAGTTCCATCTCTTAGGGTACACAATTCAAAATTTGGTTGAAGTCCAATGGATAGCATGGACGTTACATGCAGTTAAACATTGAATCTAACAGCGCGCGTAAAATCATGTTGGCAACAATGACATACATGTATTGGTCAGAAATAATCTGAAATAATATGATCTATTGTTGTGTCAATTTTGAATGAAATCCATTAGTTAGTATAGAAGTTACATGCATTTTAAAATTGCACCTATCAGCAGCTTAGAATCATGTTGGTAGTACTGACGTATATAAGTTACTCCAAATTAATATAGAATGTCAGGTACTATACGTGTGCATAGATTAAAGCTGTCGGCTTGTATACTTTCTGATATAGGCCTATGGGTATTTGGATTAATAAAAATTGAGAGCATTTATTAACAGTTGGCAGCCCTGGTGGCTCTTAAGAATACGCTCAGTCATATCTGTTTATGAACACATACCACATACGAAATTTGTTTGAAATCCAATTGATAGTGTAGAAGTTATATGCATTTAAAATTTGGACCTATCAGCAGGCTTATAATCAATTTGGCAACACTGCCATGTATGGCCTCCTGGAAATTAAACTGCAATATTATTATCTATATGTGTGCCAATTTTGAAATAGCTCCCATTCATACCTTCCTAGATATCCAACATAAAGCTCAAATTTCAATTGCGATTTTTCAGCAGTTGGCAGCACTGACATCATTTTCAAATATGGCCGTGAGATATTCAGGTATAGATCTTAACTGCTACCAAATTTTATTTCGATTGCTGCAGCCGTTTAGGAGTTGATAGGGGGGACACACACACACAGCCAGCCAGACAGAAGGACAGACAGACAGACAGACACACATTTGCCCGATCTCATAAGTCTACTTTTTCCTCATTTTTGCAAAATGTGAAAAGTAGGCTAAAAATTATCACGACGGGATTCTAGAGTTGGCAGCTTCAATTGCATCATTACTTGAGAGTAGTTACGATTCGTTTTTGGGTGTAGAAAACAATACACATAAATTTGTAGGAATTTGTGTTGTACTTGCTCTTATCTTTCAATTTGTGTTTTACTGAAAGGACTCCAAACCGATGTACAATATTCAATTAAGGGTCTGACAAGGGTTAGGTATAGTAGGAAATAAGTCACCCCCGGTGCAAGACTGCCACAAATCAAAAAACATGAATTTTGAAGTATGTGGTACTTATAAATGCCTAAGATCAAGTTCGTGTCCTGTACAACTGCCACAACTCAGATCCTATAAATAGCAATTTTATGGCACTGTATAGGAAACTGCCATAACTCAAAATTATTATTAGTTTTGATTAAAACACATAATTATAATCCATGAAAGAGCTTTGTGTGGTATCGTATAGCACTAGACAATGTTAGAAGTTATTAATACGTTACTTTCACTTTAACTAAGTATTGAACCCTTATTGATCTTCGATAAATAAGTATTCATATTTATTATTATTATTACTACGGCCCAGGCAGCACATAAGGAAGTCGACTTGGATATTAGGGAGGCCAGCATTTCGTAATGGTTGCAACAGAAGCTGAGTTGGTAGCTATTCCTGGGGACGGCCAGAATTAGTCGAGTTCAAGGCCAAATTGTGCAACTACTGTACCAAAATTGGAGACATAAAGGGAGAATCACGAGGTCCTCTCAACGAACATACGATTGAATCAGCCAATCGCAAGAGACCAAGCCGTGACCACGAGGTGGACGGCGTCAGTAGTAAAAAGCGCGCGGAAGTGTGTATCTAAGGAACCGCCGAACGGATTAATCTCCGCTCAGGTAATTTGAGACGTTGGATTTATTTGGAGAAGAATGACACTAGCCCCATCTTTGTGAGACAAAAACTCTGGAAGTTTTTATCCGACTACGCCCCACTCCTCCGCCCTTGTCAGTTTCTCATAAATAGTTTGGCCTGACGCTAATCTAAGTCTATTCTTGTGGAGCCTTCAGAGGCATACTCCACGCCAGTTTGAAATGTGATTTTTACGCTCTAAAATCAGTGAAGCTAATTTTATTTTCTGAGCTCTGGGGAGCTAAAGTCGCAGCGTTGGCAGTACCGAATGTTATAAGCTATAATACATTTTGTTCTAAAATCAACTAAGTTGTGTGATCTAAATATTTCACGCCAGCGCGTGATAAACTGTAACATTCATTTTAAAGACGACGAGTTCAACTTTACGGGGGAAGTATCGTATCACCCTCATTAGCGCTTACCAGAACCGAAGTCCATAAGACGGGACGGAAATACCGGACGAGATAGCGACTGCGAGTGCAGCCAGGATTTTGAACTTGTTAACGAGCCAGTGGCGCGGACTCGAGATGTATATTTTATGTATAAATTGTGTGTAGTGTATGTGTTTTATAGTGCGTATGTGCGATATAATTAGGGCCAGTCTTCGCTATTAATCGCAGTAGGACAATTGTGGGTGAACTGAGTAGCCTGCAAGCGATTATAGATAGGCAAATAATTAACATTGAACTTTTCTGCCAAGGAGTCGAGACCAAGATGATCAGCACGTGGTTTGAAGTTGGGATGAGCTTCAAGAAATCAACGCAGACGACTACTATGGAGTGCTAAATTGTCCATAGGGCAATGGGTTGAGAAGGATGTCCTTAGTCCTACATGCAGAAGCGGTGATGTACTAAAAATTGGATTATTTCAATTATGTAGTTAGATTTGGCCGGGGAACTTTGTAAATAGTCATGTTTTTCTTTCTTGTTTTTAGCTGTTTTTCTTGTACCGACACTATATGTTTAAATGTCCGTTGGCGCGTGGCCAATGTGTTTGTTGATATTTTGATTTTTTCTTGAGTCATGTGTAATGTACGCGGCGTGCGTGCGTGATTTTTATCCTTGCAATTGCGGAACCCGTTACATTCGATAAATGGTGCTTTATTAACGTTAATATTTTGAAATAGGAATGGGAGGAAATGATTGTAAAACATTTTGCTGAACAGGTTATTATTCATGTTAGGGTAGCCGAGTGCACCAACTTAAAAGTAATTGTAGAACACCTTCGTTCTAATTTTGAGAGATTTTTCTTGAGTCCTTTTCAGGTGACTAGTCACGGCATAGAACGATGGCGCCAGCATGTGGATATTATTTGTGTCTTTTATTTCAGGGTCTGTCACAACCCATACGTGTGATTCAGTGTGTGTTGATGTGTCTAGTGTGTGTTGATTCTACGTGAGGAGGGGGTAGTTGTCCTACCGCCCTTATATATTTTTGCTGCTGTTGTATTTTTAGATGGAAAGACAGAGTGCTCTTGGGAGACTGCTGATTCTTGTCCATATGTTTTTCTGACACACACGTATTATTGTGCTTTGGGGCACATTTCTTCGAGGTTCGACCCCATGTTCTGGGAGGTCGAGGTTATTGACACGTGGGTTGACAGACATGCAGAGTTCCGCAAACCGCCCGTTTTGCCTGTGACTTATTTTGATAGGCAGTCCTTTTTGTCCGACTGAACCCTGTAAGCTTTCATGTAGCAAACCTGTTCATTGTGATGGCTAATTTTTAAGCCATAATTAATTGGGGAGTTCGCCATGTGCGTAACGGATTGTTGTACCTTGTATGGATAAGAATATTGTGATTAACGTAAATGTTGGCTGTTTGCCTATTGCTTTGTTGATGACTCGATTTCATGTAATTTCGTTTGTCACACCCGTGTGGTGTAGTGGTAGAGTATTTGTAAATTTTGACAGCGGTCATTTGAGTATTTTTCAATTGGTCACGTGTTAATGTACTTGTGTTGATTTGTGTGAGAAGTCCTAAGTTTTTAGGCAGTAAATGTTGCTACGGCAATTTAAGTCCAATTTCACACGGAAATTTTGTGTTTGTTTATAGTAGATTTAGGAAGTGTCGATTTAACTTAAGTATTGTAGTTGTGTTCCCTTGTGTCGGTCTAGCTCTAGGAAATGCGGATTCGTTGTTTGAAGGGTCATTCTGGATGATAACGAATCACGCATTCAAAGTACACATCGTGGTGCATGTAGAACGGCGTACGCACTTATATGGTCATTTTTTTGTATCGTTTTATTTAAGGACACTTGGTCCAGGTAATTAATCTCTCCAGAGATATCGCCTAAGTTTTTGGCATTTTTATTAAGCGGGAGTCAATTGGGAGTTTTTGTTGTTAATTGTTTATGTGTAAATATGGTGATTTGTTATTAAATTCAGTTGTTTTAACCCTGGCTTCACTCTTTCCTGCATGTTATTTTGTTATATGTTACCCTGCAAGTTAATGAAGCGCCCTGACAGCAACTTACGAATATGACCTGTTACGCCCCGAATCTGAGTCTCATATGCTTCTTTGCAAGGGTTCATAAAACAAAAATGGCTGCCCAAGTGGGGATTGTTGTTGTTGTTGCTTCGCTGATCTCATATTTATTTCGTTGAGAAATGATGCCAGGTCAAGCGGACATGTAAATTCAGTAAATGGAGGCGATGTTGTACCGCCATGTGCATTAGTAAAATCACTGAGTTCCTAAAGTTAGAAATATTGAACAAGGTTAGAATTTGATTGGGTATTTGTTATAAACTTGTTCTGGCGCCCACATTAAAATTAGAAATTTGCATTATTAATGAACTCAGTCAAAGCGGGAAGATGTTGCCTTATATCTGACATTTAATTGACTTCGGTTAATTGGTGTTTCGTAAATTCTGTTGGTTAGGAATTTAAAAGCAGATCACTAGGGGTTATTTTGTTGTTTGGGAATAGATGTCATTGTATTCAGTAAATTTTGTTACTGAAATTTTCATTAAATTAGAGCCAGTAATATTTAAATGTGTGACATGTATGTGCGTATAGGGCTGAAACCTTAGCCCATAACCCTGTTTTTCTCTGAATATATTTTGTGTGTGATATGGCGAGTGTTGATGAGATAAAGGCATTGTTAGAACAGATGTCGATCCAAATGTCCGCGAAAACGGAGGAACAATTAGAACAGATGTCCGCGAAAACGGAAGAACAATTAGATAAACAATTAAAGAACTGCGAAAAACAATTACTTGATATGAGCGGTAACATTTCGGTCCAGTTAGAAGTCCAGAAATTAGACACTGACAAACAATTCAATGAACTAAACCACAAATTGTCACAACAGGCGGTAACACAAACCGAACAGTTAGGAAAAATCACGAATGATATTAATCAGAGCGTTCAAAAAGTAGAGAAACTGGCAGGCGAGGTTGCGGAAAACAATATCAGACAGTTAGGCGAAATGAAGAAATTGGAGGCGAAATTTGATAACAAATTAGTACAATTTGACGAGATGGTGGCAGATAAACTCAAGCAGATAGAGGCAGCATGTGTCAGTAACACCGCGGGAGTGAAGAAAACCCAAGAGAAACTACAGCAGCAAATTAATTCGGTAGATAACAATGTGCTGGAACTAATAAAGGAAATAGATAAAGTCGAAGTTAAGGCTGAAACCGAGCGGATACACTTGCGGGAAAATTTAGAGGAGCAATTAGGCAGAACACAAGAGATCATAAGAAAAGAGATGGAAGGCCAGCTAATAAACACACAGGAGGTCATAAGACAAGAAGTAGGGGAGCAGCTCGTCAAAACTCAGGATAATTTGGAAGGTCAGCTAATAAAAACGCAAGAGGCTATAAGAGAAGAGGTGGGGGAACAACTAGTGAAAACGCAGGAACGGATAAGTGAAGAGCTAGAGAAAAATCAGGAGAGGAACGAGGAGAAAATAAATAGCTTAAAAAGTAGGATCCGGCGAGATTGGGACCAGCAGGCTCATGCGAATAAGGAAGACAGGCTGGCAGTTTTAAAGCGAATGCAGGCACTGGAGGAAAATATGAAGTCGAAATTACAGGAACACTCAGAATTAATCATAAAAAACGAGATTAGATCGTTAGAGAATGCGACATTATTTTCAAACGAAAATAGTCCGGAAAAGCAAACAAGTATTGGAAGTCCGGCAGGTTCGAAGTTGGCTGAGGACACGAGTCGGGGTCAAAGTCCCAGACTAACGACTAATGCATTCCAGCAGTACAGGGGGGAGACTTCAACTCCGCAACCGAACTTGGCACCAGCCCAAGTCATCCAAGTCATTCGGGGTAATGATTTTAAGCCCGATAAGTTTAAAGAACATTCAGGATCTACTCCCAAAGCATTTCTACGGCAATTAACTGACTACTTTAATGACCAACACATCGGCCCGGAGAAACAATTAAGACTGGTGGAGAAATTTTTAGAAGGACCTAGCCTGACCTGGTTTTTAAGTTTCAAGTACACGTTTACAGACATGGCTCAATTCCGCGAGGCGTTTTTGAAGAAGTTTTGGAGTCCTTCGTTACAGCAAGGGTTAAGAATGGACCTGTACACGCGCAAATACCACAGTACACATCCAACCCGTTTTTCAGAATTCTTCAGTCAGCAATTGGTAAAATTCAGGGATTTTGATGACCCGCCTAGCGAGCCGAATATGGTTCTAACCATCGGAAAACAACTCCCAATGCATATCCAACAATTATTAGTCGCAGGAAATATTCAGACCGCAGTCCAAGCCGAAGAATTACTCAGACACTTAGATGAGACGAGTATGGTAAGCCCACAGACAGGAAGAAGGAATTTGGAATGTGTCAACACGGCAGAGGTAGTTCAGGGACTCCAAAATAACCACGGCCAGGGGAACCAAAGTAAGACACAGTCCACAGGGACACAGTTCACGCCAAGAAGACAAGATTTTGACGGCCGAAACCAGTTCCATAACAACAATCAGAATTATCAGAATAACCGCGGGAGATATTATCAGAATAACCAAAATCAAAATAATCAGTGGACGTACCAGCGGGAATACACGAATTGGAGGGGAAACCAGAGACAAGGTAGACCTTACCAAAGAAATGGAGATGGTAGATGGAGTAACGGCAGGGACTATCGCCAAGAAAACAGAGGGGATTATAGGAATAACTGGGACGAACGATATATTGAATCCCATAAATACTTGGATCGATTAAGTAATGAAGAAGCGGAGAAGGAGAAGTGGGGGCGTGCTATGGCGAACAGACAGAGCCCAGACAACCATCAAGGAGAGGGGGCAGAGAGTTTACTGAGGCAACAGGAGCGACAGAATGATAACCGGCGAAACACATCTAATGGGGCCCGGGATAAAAAAAAAAAACCAAATGAACTGAAAGGAGACAGGCTAGAAACGGAGATCGCCAGGGAGCAAGAAGAGATGATAGTGGCCAATATAGAAGAGTGGGTAGCATTCCCAGACGACTGCCTGGAGGAAGTGGTGAAGAACCGTGAAAATGTTATCAGACAGCTACCAATTATTTACGCGCATATTGGAGGTATGAGGGTGAGATGTTTGATTGATACAGGTAGCCAGGTGAGCTTAGTCACTGAAATTTTGATAAAAGAAATAGCAAGAAAACAGACTGTTCCTATTATGCCGGTACCGCTAATGAAAGTCAGAGGTGTCATTCCTGACAAAACTATGAATTGTAAACAGCAAGCATTTCTAGATCTGGAAATATTGAACCATACTTTTTCACAAACATTCATTGTTATTCCAAAGATGAACTACAATATAATTTTAGGAGCCAACTTCATCTGCGATTTTCATGCTGTAATTGATTTACATAACAACACTGTAAGCTTCAAACAAGTAGAAGGATTGGATCATGTGGGTTTAAATATGGAAGAGAATCCGCTGGAGAGAGAGGCAAATACTTGGGTTGTTGAGGAATGCACTAATGAGGCCGGAGATAAGATCTTGAGGTGAGAGCAAGTTAACCAGACAGCAGTGCTAGAGATGGATAGCCGAGATATTTCGCAGGAACTTTGGGTGCATTTGGCGGAAGAAGAAATGGGCGGAACCAAATTCGAAATTCTACTTCAGGAGCGACTTAAGGAAGCCATCGTAGGGGAATCTGATAGAAGAAGATTGGAAGAAATTTTAAGATTACATAAAGGAGCGTTTGACACCGTACCTGGGAAAGTTTTAAATTTTCAATATGCGATGCAGGTCACAGATTGGACCCCATTTAAAAGTAAATTGTACCCGATCCCAGAGAAGCATTTTTCTCAGGTGAGGGATATCATTACTAACTTATTAGATTCTGGCATGATAAGGAAAGCTGCAACTCCTTATCTGAACGCAATATTGGCTGTGACCAAGCCAAACGGATCAATTAGGCTGTGCCTAGACGTGCGAGTTTTAAATAGCAAACTGCTAGTTGAGCACGACCAAGCACCGAGGATCAAAGATGTTTTGAAAGGCTTCCGTGGGAAGAAGATATACTCAAGTGTTGATTTGACGAATAGTTTCCACCATCTTGAACTTGAAGAAAAATCCCAACTGTTGACGGGATTTTTATTCGATAATCAAAGTTATATCTGGTGTCGAATGCCTTTTGGCGTGAAAACTGCGGGATGTGCACTCATTAGAGCACTCGATAGAAATCTGACTGAGGAGGTCAAGAACTTCACCACGAGATATGTTGATGACATATTAATCGCTTCTGAGACAATGGAAGAACACTTGATAAATTTAAATAAACTGCTGGACAACCTGAGAACCATTAACTTCAAGATCAACTTAAAAAAGTCACATTTTTGCCAGAGCGAAATTTTATATTTGGGACATATAATTGATGTCGAGGGCGTGCGGCCTAATCCAGCCAAGATTGATGCTATTAAGAAATTTCCCACACCTACCAAAGTCAAACATGTTAGAGCATTTTTGGGAGTGACAGGTTTCTTCAAAGAAAATTGCCCTGGTTACACAGAAACAGTAGCGCCCATGCAGGAGATGTTGAAGAAAGCGAATCGATGGTCGTGGAACGAGGAGTGCGACAGGTCTTTTAAAGCAACGAAGGATTTATTGGAAAACTGTGTGAAACTCGGATATCCGGATTTTGAGAAACAATTTATCATTCAAGCAGATGCTTCGTTAATTGGGATTGGTGCTATGCTGTACCAAGAGGACGCTGAAGAACCCAAGAAGAAATCCTATTTGGCATTCACGAGTCGTAAATTACGGAAACATGAGAGGAACTACACAGTTACGGAACTCGAGCTACTAGCAATTCTATATTCTCTCCAACAGTGGCGCAAGATGTTCTACGGTTATTCCATCATTGTTAGAACCGACCACCATGCACTGACATTTTTATTTAAGACAACAATAGCAAGTGAGAGAGTTACGCGCTGGTCCATCTACATACAGCAGTTTGACATCACAATAGAGCATTGTCCTGGGAAATTGAACGTCATACCAGATGCCTTGAGTAGAAACCCTGAGGACGGAAACGAAGTAACAGCGGAAGTTCACAATATTACCTTGACACCTAAGGCTCGTGAGTTTTTGGCAAGATTGAAGGATATTCGGAAGGAGCAAGAAGCTGACCCATGGATGATGATGATGATAAAATTCTATAGGAAGGAGTTACAACCAAATTCACCGGAGTACCGGGAAGCCAGTGCTAAACAAGCGAGATTTCACTACTTGAATAACTTGTTACATAAGTACATGGATGAGCATCATACTAAACTGCGGATCTTAGTTCCAGCATCACTACAGAGGGGATTAACTTGGCATATTCACGAGAGCCTAGCACATATCGGCACGGATAAGACTGAAGCTACGATAGGGGAGACCTTTACTTGGCCCAAGGTGAGATTCACCATTGTTGAAGTAATTAGAACGTGTGACGCTTGTCAGCGCACAAAGCCGAACAACTTTATTCTGAAACAACCTCCAAGACCACTATTACCGCAGAAACCATGCGAGATGCTCGCGATTGATTGCTTTGGTCCTTTAGTAAAAGGAAAGCGTGGATGCCGACACCTCTTGGTATGTGTCGATGTATTTTCGAAGATGGTTGTGCTATGTCCTATTCAGAAGACGACATCAAGACAAGTCCTTAGTCGAATTAAGAACAAAGTCATTCCGATGCTTGGGAAGCCGGAATCCATCCTATCAGATCACGGTACCTATTTCACAAGCAATGTTTTTAGGCAAGGTTTGGAGAGCCTAGGAATCAAACACATATTTTCAAGTATTCGTCATCCTTGTGGAAATCCGAGCGAAAGAACAATTCGCTGTGTCGCTAAATACTACAGAGTAATGATTCATAACGAACACAATAAATGGGTAGACAAAGTAGGGGAAATTGAGATGTGCATGAACACTACTAAGCACGAGTCGACGGGTCAAGTCCCACTGATTGTACACCACAACAGATTGCCGGAAAGAACTTGGGACAAGATCATTCCTTGCCCAAGGGATCCATTATTAGCGCATGATTTGCGAATCCAGCGAACGAGGGAGCACATGAGGAACCAAGCGGACCGAAGGCTGAGACGGTACCGAGGAAAGAAGTTTCACCGAGAGTTACAAGAACAAGAATTAGTGCTGGTTCGTAGACCACCGATCTCCGACCCTAAGAACAAAGTCTTCGCCAAGTTCTGTCCGAAATTCATTGGCCCGTTCCGGGTAATTAAGAATCTGGGTAACAATGCCTACAGATTAGAAGAAGTGAGCACTGGTGCAAAATCTGTTTTTAATAGCGCCAATTTGAAACCGTACTACAGAAGGGAACCATTTGATGATTAGGAAAGATGATTATGCAGAATCTGTATTGCCAGAAATTTTTTTTTTTTTGAAAGCAAACACTCAAATCCACGGGGAGCGCGTGAGTACGCACTTTGTTTGTAAACAACGAGCAGCTGAGACGACGGGAGTGGCAACTACGTGAGGAGAAGGGGGAGACCTAATGAAAATATGAATGACATTCCAGCGAGAAGGGAGCACACTAAGTGAGTCAGAGGGGCATACACTCGAGCAGCTGAGTGAGATTTAAAGAGATGTGTTGTTACTACAGTGGATTTTGTTTTTGAAATCCAAACCAATAAATTGTTTCGAATTTCAAAACCTTGCTGAGGATAAATGAACCCTTATTGATCTTCGATAAATAAGTATTCATATTTATTATTATTATTACTACGGCCCAGGCAGCACATAAGGAAGTCGACTTGGATATTAGGGAGGCCAGCATTTCGTAATGGTTGCAACAGAAGCTGAGTTGGTAGCTATTCCTGGGGACGGCCAGAATTAGTCGAGTTCAAGGCCAAATTGTGCAACTACTGTACCAAAATTGGAGACATAAAGGGAGAATCACGAGGTCCTCTCAACGAACATACGATTGAATCAGCCAATCGCAAGAGACCAAGCCGTGACCACGAGGTGGACGGCGTCAGTAGTAAAAAGCGCGCGGAAGTGTGTATCTAAGGAACCGCCGAACGGATTAATCTCCGCTCAGGTAATTTGAGACGTTGGATTTATTTGGAGAAGAATGACACTAGCCCCATCTTTGTGAGACAAAAACTCTGGAAGTTTTTATCAGACTACGCCCCACTCCTCCGCCCTTGTCAGTTTCTCATAAATAGTTTGGCCTGACGCTAATCTAAGTCTATTCTTGTGGAGCCTTCAGAGGCATACTCCACGCCAGTTTGAAATGTGATTTTTACGCTCTAAAATCAGTGAAGCTAATTTTATTTTCTGAGCTCTGGGGAGCTAAAGTCGCAGCGTTGGCAGTACCGAATGTTATAAGCTATAATACATTTTGTTCTAAAATCAACTAAGTTGTGTGATCTAAATATTTCACGCCAGCGCGTGATAAACTGTAACATTCATTTTAAAGACGACGAGTTCAACTTTAAGGGGGAAGTATCGTATCACCCTCATTAGCGCTTACCAGAACCGAAGTCCATAAGACGGGACGGAAATACCGGACGAGATAGCGACTGCGAGTGCAGCCAGGATTTTGAACTTGTTAACGAGCCAGTGGCGCGGACTCGAGATGTATATTTTATGTATAAATTGTGTGTAGTGTATGTGTTTTATAGTGCGTATGTGCGATATAATTAGGGCCAGTCTTCGCTATTAATCGCAGTAGGACAATTGTGGGTGAACTGAGTAGCCTGCAAGCGATTATAGATAGGCAAATAATTAACATTGAACTTTTCTGCCAAGGAGTCGAGACCAAGATGATCAGCACGTGGTTTGAAGTTGGGATGAGCTTCAAGAAATCAACGCAGACGACTACTATGGAGTGCTAAATTGTCCATAGGGCAATGGGTTGAGAAGGATGTCCTTAGTCCTACATGCAGAAGCGGTGATGTACTAAAAATTGGATTATTTCAATTATGTAGTTAGATTTGGCCGGGGAACTTTGTAAATAGTCATGTTTTTCTTTCTTGTTTTTAGCTGTTTTTCTTGTACCGACACTATATGTTTAAATGTCCGTTGGCGCGTGGCCAATGTGTTTGTTGATATTTTGATTTTTTCTTGAGTCATGTGTAATGTACGCGGCGTGCGTGCGTGATTTTTATCCTTGCAATTGCGGAACCCGTTACATTCGATAAATGGTGCTTTATTAACGTTAATATTTTGAAATAGGAATGGGAGGAAATGATTGTAAAACATTTTGCTGAACAGGTTATTATTCATGTTAGGGTAGCCGAGTGCACCAACTTAAAAGTAATTGTAGAACACCTTCGTTCTAATTTTGAGAGATTTTTCTTGAGTCCTTTTCAGGTGACTAGTCACGGCATAGAACGATGGCGCCAGCATGTGGATATTATTTGTGTCTTTTATTTCAGGGTCTGTCACAACCCATACGTGTGATTCAGTGTGTGTTGATGTGTCTAGTGTGTGTTGATTCTACGTGAGGAGGGGGTAGTTGTCCTACCGCCCTTATATATTTTTGCTGCTGTTGTATTTTTAGATGGAAAGACAGAGTGCTCTTGGGAGACTGCTGATTCTTGTCCATATGTTTTTCTGACACACACGTATTATTGTGCTTTGGGGCACATTTCTTCGAGGTTCGACCCCATGTTCTGGGAGGTCGAGGTTATTGACACGTGGGTTGACAGACATGCAGAGTTCCGCAAACCGCCCGTTTTGCCTGTGACTTATTTTGATAGGCAGTCCTTTTTGTCCGACTGAACCCTGTAAGCTTTCATGTAGCAAACCTGTTCATTGTGATGGCTAATTTTTAAGCCATAATTAATTGGGGAGTTCGCCATGTGCGTAACGGATTGTTGTACCTTGTATGGATAAGAATATTGTGATTAACGTAAATGTTGGCTGTTTGCCTATTGCTTTGTTGATGACTCGATTTCATGTAATTTCGTTTGTCACACCCGTGTGGTGTAGTGGTAGAGTATTTGTAAATTTTGACAGCGGTCATTTGAGTATTTTTCAATTGGTCACGTGTTAATGTACTTGTGTTGATTTGTGTGAGAAGTCCTAAGTTTTTAGGCAGTAAATGTTGCTACGGCAATTTAAGTCCAATTTCACACGGAAATTTTGTGTTTGTTTATAGTAGATTTAGGAAGTGTCGATTTAACTTAAGTATTGTAGTTGTGTTCCCTTGTGTCGGTCTAGCTCTAGGAAATGCGGATTCGTTGTTTGAAGGGTCATTCTGGATGATAACGAATCACGCATTCAAAGTACACATCGTGGTGCATGTAGAACGGCGTACGCACTTATATGGTCATTTTTTTTGTATCGTTTTATTTAAGGACACTTGGTCCAGGTAATTAATCTCTCCAGAGATATCGCCTAAGTTTTTGGCATTTTTATTAAGCGGGAGTCAATTGGGAGTTTTTGTTGTTAATTGTTTATGTGTAAATATGGTGATTTGTTATTAAATTCAGTTGTTTTAACCCTGGCTTCACTCTTTCCTGCATGTTATTTTGTTATATGTTACCCTGCAAGTTAATGAAGCGCCCTGACAGCAACTTACGAATATGACCTGTTACGCCCCGAATCTGAGTCTCATATGCTTCTTTGCAAGGGTTCAGTATATATTGACATTTTTCCTATTAGCTCAAAATCTTTAAATGCATCTACTGAAAAACTGTCCTTTTTGACTTGTGGCAGTCTTGCTCTGGAGGTGCGAAGTATTTGAGTCACAAAATTCTTTGAAAAAACGAGTTATGGAACCAAATCTCTGCAATGCCTTATTTTTAATATTTAGTATACAAGAAAGCAACACTCAGCTCACCACAGCACCATCCAGACTGGCTATCGAATTATAGCCGACATCAAACTCGACAATGTTAGGAAACATATCCAGTCTAGGCAGACTGACTAATTTGTTGTACGAGAGATCCACCATACTTATATTTGGCATCTCATTCAATCTACCTGAAATGATACAACAGTGAGCACTTTCATTGACTTTTAACTAAGATGAAAGAAGAAATGTACAGGACGGGCCACTCTAGTTTGTTTATTTCACAACTAACAACTCATATAAGAATATTTTATTCAGCATTGATCATTTACATGAAATAGGTTTTGTCATTTATGGTACAGAATAATTATTAGTATCCTCTATATACAGTTATTAAAAATCAATATTAACAATTTTTATCTCCAAGAATTCTTTTACGTTGTAAAATGGATTTTCTAACATCCATTTGTACAGTTTTCATTTGAACACACTGAAGGACGTAGACTGTGCAGAATGTGGTAATTTATTAAAACAATCTATGCCATTTACTTTATGTGAGCTACCAGATTTTGCCAGTCTATGGCTTGGGATATCATTGTTTCCTTTATTTCGAATGTTGTGATGGTGTATGTCTTCCCTAGTGATAAATTCACTTAAATTGTTTTTGACATATAGTAACAAGATGAAAATATATAGATTTGTAATTGTTAATATTTTAAGTCTAATAAAAAGGGGACGACTGTGCTCCCTAGGATCAGCTTTACACATTACACGAACAACCTTCTTTTGTATCAGCAACACATTATGGACATACAGTGAGTGACCCTATAGTAGCAGCCCATAAGAAATGTGGGACTGAAAGAGTCCAAAATATGCCATTCTCAGATAGTCTGTTGTCACTAATTCCCTCAATTTCCACAGGAGGTCAGAAACCCGTGATACCCTTTTACAGACATGGTTGACGTGAACTTCCCAGTTTAATTTGGAGTCTATATAAATGCCTAAGAGCTTAACTGACTGAATTTCTATATTATTAGACAATCCTAACAGAAGGAGATGAGTTTTATCCTCATTGCATAGTAATTTATTGGATGAAAACCAATTTATTGCAGTTCTAAGGGCTTCTTGCGACATCTTATTCAGACTTAATATGTTCTGATGTGCATTAATTAATGTTGTGTCATCTGCGTAAGACACAACTGGTTGTGATGTAACATGTATATACGAGGGTGATTCTATAAGTCATGGCAACTATGTTATATCTTTCAATAATGCTACAGCATGGCAAATTCGCGATGTGCATTGAACCGTTAAGGCCGTGTGATATCTCAATGCCAACAGAAAATAGGTTTTGAGTACTGGAGTTAACGGCAAAGGTACAAATGAAAACCACACAATGGAACTCTGTGTAAATTTGTTTTGCACTGGTAAAAATGGAACACAAATCAATCAATTAACATCCAGGGCACCGTTTCCAAGCATTGGAACACTGCTCAATAACAGACACGGACATGTCAGTTCGGGCAGACAAGGGGTGCCCACTTCGCGACGAGTCCGCAGTTGCTGCGCGTCCATGTCGGAAAGCCTCCATCCAATGTGCAACTGTTTGGTAATCACCAACTGCTTCACATAGTGCTGCATGACACTGCGTAGCATTTCTGCCACCGAGAAAAGCAATTTTCACAAATAATTGCTGTTCCAATCTTATACAGTAGCACGGCCAAGCTCAGAATGAACGTGTATGGGGCTGGTACCTAGCCACGTGCACTTACAGTCGCCTTCTGTCGGGTGAATTCTGTGCTGTTTACCGCGGGGTTTCGAATGTCTACACTGGAATTACCGTGATGCCATATATTCGAAAGATATAACATAGTTGCCATGGCTTATGGAATGACCCTTGTACATGCGTTATTTTATTTAGCCTGTATTACCTCCGATCCAAGTTGAACCCATCTGTTTGGAGACAGTTCACTAAGACATTTCTGTACATTGAATGTGAAATGCACATTGGTTCCGAAGCAGTGGATACAGCTATAGTCGAGGCTGTCTTCTTTGTATGACTCAGTATTAAAAATAAGGTCCAATCAAGTGCATCGCAGCAGTGGCAAAACTAGGATTTGCTTCTGAGGGAGATGAGCTTAGTCAATATGGCATTCGGGTGAGGGCTCGGACATAACGAGACAATGAAAGCAAATATCTGATCCCAAAGTCTCGAAACCTCTTATACAGGGTCTATCCTATAAAGTAAGAACGGCAAGCGGCAGTTTTGTTATTCGCTGCTACGGTGACCTTGGCTGAACTTGTGGCGCGCCATGGCCCCCTGCTGTACTATTGAATGCGCGCGCATTTTACATACGAGGGCTGTTTTATTTTTCAAGTTCCGATGGACTGTATAAAATAACAGATTGACATACCAAACTGATTTTACTACTAAATGTTTGCTTGTTTTATTCGTATGTCTCAACATAATCGCCAAAATGATTGAAACATGTGTCGTATCGTTACACAAGCATTCCAATGCCCTCGGCAAAATATGCTGCCGCCACTGAGGTGGGTACGTCTGGACGGTCTCCTGAAGTTTTTCCTTTTTGGCTAGGCGTTGCCGCCCAACCATACCTTCAATTCTCGAAAAAAAAAAAAAAAAAAAGGTGAAAACCATTCACGACCACACTGTAACAACGTTACGATAGATTTTTCAAAGAATTCAAGTGTGAAGTTTTGGACCATCCGCCGTTTAGTGCAATCAGCACTGAATGATTTTCACCTTTTACGAGAATTGAAGGTATGGTTGGGCGGCAACGCCTCGTCAAAAAGGAAAAACTTCAGGAGACTGCCCAGACGTACCCATCTCAGTGGCGGCAGAATATTTTGCCGAGGGCATTGGAAAGCTGGTGTAACGGTACGACAATAATGTTTCAATCGTTTTGGCGATTATGTTGAGACATAAGAATAAAACATTTAGTAGTAAAATCAGTTTGGTATGTCAATCTGTTATTTTTATACAGTCCATAGGAACTTGAAAAAATAAAACAGCCCACGTATGTACTACGCGCGCGCTTTCAATAGTACAGCAGGGGGCCTTGGCACACCACAAGCTCGGCCAAGGTCACCGTAGTAGCGAATAACAATACTGTCGCTTGCAGTTCTTATTTTATATGAAAGGCCCTGTATATATTATTCGTTGAGGCCATCTAGGACCACGTTAAGTCTTTGTACATTTTTTTAATGAATGTTAAAATATCCTCCTTTCAATACTATTTATTAATTACTACTTACAGGTACATGTTTCGAGGGTTAACACACTCTCCCTTCATCAGCCTGCTTAACAAAATCTTTAAAGAAAACTTTCCTTATTCACAAGCACATGTAGAAACTATCTTCATGTGATCGATTTGCATCCTAGCAGTTTCTACGTCTTTTGACAGAATGGCGATGTCATCAGTGAATGCTAGACAGTAGACTATGATCCCCTTGGATTTTCTTCCCATTTTTCAGAGGGCTATACTCAGCTTCTAATAATTTTGTTTGCCAGGTCCTAATGATCTCTTTGAGAACGCAGTTGAAAAGCATTGGAGAGAGCCTGTCACCTTGTCTGACTCCCGTTTTGACCTCAAAGGAATCCAACAGACATCCTAGGAACATTACTTTGGATTTTGTTTCATTTAGGTTAGCTCTAATTAATGCTAGCAGTTTCAGGTCAACCCCGAATTCGTTGAGGATCTTCAACAGACCTTTGCTGTCTATCGAATCGTAAGGCATCTTAAAAGTCCACAAAGACTGACACACGGTTTGGACCTGAAATTGCAATATGTAATGATCGTTTTGAGGCTGTGGATCTGTTCAGCTGTTGAATGACCATTTCTAAAGCCCCCTAGGTATTCTCCTATTTGATGCTCGACTTCTGCTCCTAATCGCTCCAGGATAGCAAGTGAGAGAATTTTGTATGTTACCGGTAGGAGGAATATTCCTCTATAGTTGTTGATGTTTTCTTCTGATAGAATTTCTTTTTGCCAAATTTGTTCTATTTGCTTCTGCAAGATTTCAACTGCTTCTTCAGGAGAATATTTTCTAAGTTGTGCAACTAGAGAGTCTTCTCCGGGCGCTTTGTTGTATTTGTATTTGAGTCGAGCAATGTGATGCTTGATTTCGTCTCTGTTGGGTGGTCTCGATTCTGGGCATCTGTGAATGGGTCTTGATGGGATTTTTGGGTTGATCGCAATTTAGTAAGTTCTTAAAGTAATGGTACAATTTTCTTCATTTGAGGTCACCAGTGTACCGTCCTATCGCTGAAAGCATAACGACTTAGGTTTATAACCCATAAGTTTCCTTTTGAACGTTCCGTAGTACTCTCTGGTGTCGTTTCCTTTGAAGTCTTGGTCGATCTTCTCAATAAGTGACTTTTCATATTTACGTTTCTCAGCTCAGATCACTTTAGCTGTCTGGGCTTGTTGGGGTTTGTAGGTTTTCCAATCAATTTGCGATTTTGTTGAATAATATTGTTTCCATGCATCGAGCGTTTTCTTGAGAACTGAAACACATGTATCATTCCACCAGGCACGTTTCTTGCTTCTTTTAATTTCATCAATTTCCTTGGCAGCCTCAATGGCGGTTTTTCATGTTGTTAAAGTCACAGTCGATTGGTAGAGCCTTTTCCTGGAACTCCGTCACTTTCTGTTTGAGTTTATCAATGTCAAAGTGAATAATTTGTTAGGGCGTCTTGTTGGTGTATGCAGGGGCCGGTTTGAATTTAATTATGGACATATAGTGGTCTGAGGCCATGTTTATGCCTCTTTTAACCTTAACATCTCATAATCCTCACTTATAATTAAAATTATAAATATTAAACTACGAGCATCACTAATCTAAACTTTAACAATCCCTGAAAAAAATTAAGCATTAAAATAAAATACTGTATTCACAATAAAAATGTCAGTATTCGTTGGAACCTTTGAAAATATTAATGGAATTCTGCTTAAAATAATGTTAATTCTTCTTCTTCTTCTTCTGCGCGAATGGGTCTCCTAGGACCACGCGGAATCAACACTTCTTGGCCTTGATGTTTGCCCAATAACTCTTCATGCGCAACGATTGAGCTAGTCTTCATTGCTGCGACCAGACGTGTCTGGTAGGTCTTCTCTCTTCTGCCTCAAAACCCCGTGTATGAGTAATTTTCCTAATTTCCTCTCGATCCTTGAGATTGGGAAAACCTAATTCAGCCAAGTCCTTTTCCGCCTGTTTATACCAATTGGACCTTGTTGCCTTTTTCTGCAAAAACGTATAGATTTTATTTGTTAACCTAGTTGGGTCCATTCTGTCCAAATGTCCCATGAATTGGATCCTTCTCATACGGATTGTGTCTGTGATTTTAGTAATTTTTAAATAGATGTCAGCATTAGGTTTCGGAAGGTGAATTCCATCTTTAATTCTTGGTCCCAACATTTTTCGCATGATTTTGCATTCCTTAATCTCCAATTGATTTCTCAGTGTTTAATGTTGTAGATTAAGTGTCTCGGCTGCATAAAGGGCTGCAGGCAAGACTACTGTTTTATAATGTTGAATTTTACAATTCCAAGAGAGGCATTTTTTGTTATAAACTTGTTTTGTCAAATGGAATGCAGTTTCCATTTTCTGTAGTCTTGCTTCTATAGCGTTTATTTCGTTGCCAGTTTCATTGATCCATTCACCTAAATACTTGAAGTCTTTCACTCGGGAGACCTGACAATTACCGATGCGGAGTGTATTCGGAGCAGTTTTAATATCCGTCATAAATTTTGTTTTGTCAAAAGAAATCCGTAAGCCGATTTTTGCTGCTTGTTCTTGGAGTAATTCAAGTTGTTTCTGGGCATCAGAAATGCTTGGAGCAATTAACGCCATGTCATCCGCAAATGCCAAACAGTCTAGTGTTATCCCTTTGAGTTTTGGTCCTAGTCTATGGGTTGGTGCACCAGCTCGTCTCCATTCTCGGACAACTTTTTCGAGCGAACAGTTAAACAACAATGGAGATAATCCATCTCCTTGACGCACTCCTGTATCAATTGAAAATTCTGCGCTCAGTCCTCCCATAAATTTAACCTTTGAACTTGTATTCAAGAGGGTATCTTGGATGATTGATGTTGTCTTGTGATCTAATCCAAATTCTGAGAGTACAACAACAAGGGATTCACGGTCAATTCTGTCATAAGTAAAGATACGAGAAAATAGCATTTTGAAATTGATTTTGTAGCACTTTCATTTTCGAAAATAGCATTTTGGAGCATTTTGAAATTTAAAAATTAGCATTTTGTAGCATTTAAAAGTTCGTCACCAGGTACAATAAACAGGTTCAAAATAATATGCACGGAAACTAATTCAAACATGTGCAGGATTGGAAATATGGTCGTTTCTGATAAACGGCATAAGCATTTAAAATGTCTCCTGTTGTGTATGTGGTTTTTATTTTTACTAAGGGAGTGTTAGAAGTATTAAAATCCTAATATCAGTATTACAGAAATGTAGAAACTTGACATCATACATTTTTCAGAAATGTGAGATCTCTGAAAATAAAGGCATCAGCCTGGCTAATTGGCAAGACTGAGTTAAAGTGCTGTCGGTTGGTTGTATGACGTGAGACGAGGGTACCTAAACTCTGCTCAAAAGATTCAAAGGTCATGTTCTCATTATGCAATCAACAATGTCAGGTGTTGTGCAGCAACTCAAATATTGAGGACCAGCGGAGAGTTGTATTAGTTCACTGGTACCAAGGTGCCAATTGTTAGAATAAAGCGAGCTGTGGTCAGGCGACAATGCTTGTCTTACGAAGTTTACTGTGTGGCAGGTGGAATAACGACAATACCAGGCTGTCCTGGACTCGATGGATGAATTGGTTCAAATTCTGAGGATGGCTATGAAATCCTTTTGTGTGGTTTTCCTACTAACTCCTTGCCAAGTTCCATTCATTTCTTTTAATAACTTATCTTATGAGGTAGGATTCAAGAAGTGCCATTTGACCATTAAACCACCGGCAATTAGAAATTCAATGCCCCTCATTGAAAAGGAAGTAGCCTAATAATGTGAATCATACATTTACTTAACTTTGTGTAAATATCACACAATGGATAATTAACTAAATAATAAAATGTATGTTTACTCCCTCATTATTTCCTGACCACACTGCGACTCTTGACTGACAATCTGTAAAACAGTATCCGAATTCACGGAGAAATCGCCGGAGGACATGTAACATAACCTATAACTCACACATGGTAGAGAATACTTTCATCATATTATACAACATTTCCCAAAGCAAAGAGAACGCCTAACAAAAATTGTCTATTCATATCACGATACGTATTTGAGAGTTTTCATTTTCATTTCAAATACAACAAATGAGGGCCGGCGCGATATAAACCTACCGTATTTGCTCGCGTATATCTCGCCCCCGCGTATATCTCACACCCCATTTTTTTATTTGAAATTTCAGGGGGAAAAAGTAGGCCTACTCGCATATATCTCGCATTCATTACTGACGCCATCATATAAATGACCGTAATATAACCTTGAGCATAACGAATAGAATAAGAAGTGATATCACTGGCCTAGTACGCCTGGTCCCCCGCAGCGCAGCGCTGGCTCCGATCTGTGATGTAAGTTAGCATTGGCGCTTACGAGACTTAAAACCTTGCGACCTGTTTTACATGTTAAAACACCGCAAGATATCCTCATAGGCGCTAATAAGTTTGACATCTCCTCTTACTTTCCTGTGCCCAATTATAATTTAGTAAGTCGTCTCTTGTAACAGTTCAGTTTCGACAATAAGCGAAGACAAAGAGCAAGTTCAAAATGCAATTAGTTTTGCCAGCTATCGGTAAATTTTAAAAAAGAACGGAACAATTGACCTCGCTATCAGAAAGGATTTCTTCACATTGTTACACATTTTACATTCCCTCAACAGACTTGCAACACAGACAAAAAAAAAAGCCGTACGAACGCAACTTTCAACTTTACCGTAGATTACTATAACATTCAATAATAACCATTAATTTCACTCCACAAACACCAAAATCAGTAAACTACCATCATTTCAGAAGAACTTAACATTAAACAGACATAGAAGGCATAGTCATGACCCCTTCATAGAGTAGGCTATTGCCTAAAACTGATCACGCCTCCTTCAGCATTACGGTACATATATGTTTTTTAACTCATTGTCTTTTTATTCTCATCCCTCTCTTCACAGAAGTAGTCTTTAATGGCATCAAGAGCATTTTTATTTACACCATACTGGACAGATACTTAGGCAAATTAGGATTATATGTGGAACAGAATAGTCTTTCAATCGCCAGTTGGTTCTTGGGAGAAGTAATACTACCTTCCCTTCTATCACAAATTTGTCAAATTTAACAATTAAATCTTCTGAAAAGTGAGTAACACAGATGTAGGACTTTTCAGTATGTTCCCTATCCTTCCCTGATATGGCCCCTTTGCACCTTATAAAACGTTCCTAATCTTTAGGAGGTTTGAAAAACCGTCTGACCTCTTTACAGTCCCCATAGCTAGATCTGCATCCTGGTACAAAAGAGCAAGGCATCTTCACTAATCACATTAAGCACTCATGAAAATGTAAGGGCTAAACGGCTGTTTACTTACATTAAATAACAATAAAATTAACACACGAAGATAACGTCAACACACGACAAGAAATTAAATTCCATTTCAGTCAATGCGTCCTACAATAGCATTTCAGGTATTAATACTATGAAGTAATAGTGTAAGCACTTGTATATCAATAAACGTTTGCACAGAACACCACTAAAACACTCCGACCAATTAAATACTTAATAAATCGCACATAAACACACAAACATTAGTGGAAATCAACAATCTCAAATCGACTGTAGCGCTGCGTAGCGGCGAGTGCCAACCCGATCCGTATTCATTACATGCTATTGAGGGAGAAGAGATCACACTTTATATTCTATTCGTTATGCCTTGAGGTAGAAACACGTTCGTTTAGTGCGCCACAACAGTCGTCATTGTCCAGGAACTTACCCGAAGCGTTGTTGTTGTTGTTTGTGTTGCGTTGCTGGACACAGAAGCTTCTTCGCCCAATAACATCCGGCATGGGTTGGTTGGTTGTGTTGCGTTGCTGGACACAGAAGCTTCTTCGCCCAATAACATCCGGCATGGGAATAGTCTACAGTAGCCATCGCAGTAAAATGCCGCAGCAAATTGGTCCATATGTTCAAAACCACTAATCTCTTGAACTTCGTTTATCACATTGCAACTGATGTCCACATTATCCTCTTCACTATCGAAGCTGATCTTTAGCACTGATGTCTAAATTTATGTAATTATCGCACACGCCAAATATGAGAAATCAGGGAAACAAGATCTATCCGTATATTTATATGGGTGACCAAAAAACCGAAAACCACACCCAGGAGCACCAGAAAGAATAACGGGAAGGACCCCCTAGGAGCCCACCTAAGATTTTACAATTGAAATGGAAGGTGATCCAAATATGACATAATAGCATCCACCAATGGAACTGTAGGACTATGTACAAGTGACGCGACGTTTAACGGCAAGGGATAAGCAAGTCGCCTCAATTTCTCCAACATAATGTCCCGCTGCGGATTGAAGGTTTCGCACTGAAACAATATGTGATGTAAAGTACCTCGTGCCCTACCACATACACACCTATCATTGTCCCTGAGATGCATGCGCTCCAAAGCTACTGGTGTAAGAGCGTGCTGGAACCGCATTCGAATGATGGTAATAATATGACGCCGCGAATATTTTCCGACCCGGAACCAAGGCGCTGTAGTTACGGATGGTTTTATTAAGAAAAAATGTTTTGCTTTACATTTTGCTATCTCGGTCCATTCATTTTGCCAAGCACTAACGACTCGCTGATGAATTATCGGTACTATATCCGGATACGGTATCCCGATATTATACACTGTTCCCTGACCGCATGCCGCATTCTTAGCCCAGAGATCGACTGTTTCGTTTCCTGCTATATGACAATGCCCAGGAATCCACATGATGACCACGTCTTGTCCTGTGAGGGTGAATGTATGGAAATATTGCACTATTTGGTAGAGATACCAATTATTTGAGTGCAGAAAATGAGGTAAGGCATTAATAACACTCAAAGAATCCGTGCATATTAGCGCGTGATGTAAACGATGGGCATGAATATAGTGACAAGCCTGGCGTATAGCAAAGAGTTCAGCTGTAAAGATTGTAAGATGAGGGGGGAGGCAATAAGTGCGACTAACCTGTAAATCAGGAGAGTAAAAAGCTGACCCCACGCGATCCGGTCGAACCATCTTTGAACCATCCGTATAAAAAATCTTATAATCGGAATACAAATCCTGAATATCTCGAAATGCACGAGAAATGATATTCGGATGATGCTTGAACATTTGAAATAGCAATGGAAAGGAATTATGCAGAATCTTAGGTTGGGTATGCAAAACCTTGTAGGGGATTGTATATGGAAGTGCTAAACGGGTTTGTAACACATCCTTCCTGAAGGGTTGTAAAATCTCATAAGCTATGACCAGTGCCGGTTTATGTGAGCGATCTAAACGATTTTGTGCGTAATATTCCATCAGAAGTTGTAATTTAGAGATAATCGGAGACGCCACTAACGACAATTTGTAGGCCAAATATTTGCCCGCTATAAATGTGCGTCGATGTGACAAAGGTAACTCACCGGCTTCCACCAACAATGCACTCGTGGGGGTGGAGGCCAAAGCCCCTAGAATGATGCGGATGGCTTTATATTGTAGTCTATCTAACATTAACAAGCGACTGTTCGCCATTAGATCGTAAAAGAAACTGCCGTAATCTAATTGTGAACGAATAATGTTCTTGTACACTGTCAATAATAATGCGGGGTCCGCACCCCAACGACGCCTTGTCAAAGCTCGAAGGACCTGTAACCGTTTTTCGATTTTAACTTCAAGATATTGCACCTGCCGTGTCCACCGGAGTTTATCATCAATATAAATGCCTAAATATTTGATATTGCGCACAACATCTATGGTACCCTGTCGAAATAAAATAGGGCTCTGATCGTACCGCCGTTGATGCGTGATAATTATAGCAGAGTTCTTACCCGGAGATGTTTCCAAGCCATGATTACTTAGCCATTCATGGGCTAGAGTTAATGCAAGATATAAATCTGTTCGACATTGATGCAACGAGTCACGGGAACAATAAATCATAAAATCATCCGCATATTGTATGATACGGGCATAAGGCAAAATCACCGCTTCTAATTGTTGAGTATAAATGGAAAACAGAAAACCACTAAGTATGTCCCCTTGCGGCAAGCCCTGAGACGTCTGACGGTGGTCCAGCTTCCCCTCGGGGGTACGTAATATGAGACGCCGATGAGTTAAAAAATTGTGAACAATACAAAGAAATGGAGAGGGGAAATGAAGCTCCTGCAGTTTCCGTTGTAAAATCATGGGATCTACTGCATCATACGCCCCCTTAATATCCAGACAAACAGCAATAGTATGATGTTTACGTCCTTTAGCTAATAACACATCAGTTAAGAAAATCGAAATAGCATCGACAGTACTGCTACGTTTACGAAATGCGAATTGATACTTAGAGAATAAGTTGTAATATTCCATACACCATTGCAAACGTTGCAATAATACTTTTTGAAATATCTTCCTCACACAGGAGCCTAAATTGATCCCACGATAATTCTGAGGGTCACGTGCGTCCTTTGAGATTTTTAAGATAGGCAGGACCTCAAAGATATTCCACTCAGTGGGAAACGTGCCAAAACGTAATACTTCATTATATACAGAAATAAGTATCTCGAGTGCCTTGTCTGGAAGATAGGCAACCATCTGATATGTTATAGAATCGACACCAGGACTTGTCGATTTCGTACCTCGAAGAGCAGATTGAACTTCCGCGTGCGTTATAGGTTGCAGTAGAACATGGAAATGATCTGAAGCTGTATAAGACGGAAGCGGGCCCATATTGATAACTGTATCTGGCGTGAGATTTATATAAAATTCTTGAAAACCCTGCCGGCTAAGTCCTGTAGACGGCCCCATATAACGAGTATTGGACAAACTTTTGATGGTAGACCATAACTTAGTTAAAGAGGTTGTGGCATTTAATGAGCTGATGTGATTCTTCCATGCGTCTCGTCTCTTTTCATTAAATACTCGTTGGATCGTGGCTGTGACGCGCTTATACAAGATATAATTGTCATGTGTACCATGTTTCCGATATTTTCGTAAACACGCCTTCCGTCTTTTTACTAGTAAGGCGCACTCTGCATCCCACCACTGTATAGTCCCAGGGCGTTGGAACCTACTATACGGAATGGAACGCTTCGGGTGATAACAATCCAAATATTGTTGAATAAGGTGATACAAAAGAGAGTATTTCTGACGTGGGAGGGGTGGGATACGGCCCAGATTATCCTGAATGAATGTCTGAAAGAGGTCGAAATCAAAGTATTTTAAAGAACGAGTTATTTTAGTGCCCCGGTGTATCGATGGTGCGACCCCAGTGCGATCATAAAAAATTAAAATAGGGAAGTGATCACTCTGATGCGTGTCCCCGATCGTGCTCCAATCTAATTTATGCGACAAGTCCGGGGTAGTGAGGGTTAAATCTACCGCACTTTTTGGACTGCCCGGGGGTGTCAATCTCGTAGGAGAACCGTCGTTTAACACATTTAAGGAAAATGTGGCAATCGCATGAGCAATATGTCTACCTTTAGCATTTGTTCGTTCACTGCCCCAGAGGCCATGGTGTGCATTAAAATCACCTAGGATAACATGCTTAGATCTTTGTGACACGTATTTAAAATACATGTGCCACTGTTGTTGCGTGCCCTGAACACGTGGTGGGCAATAGATATGACTAACATATATATCCCCCACCCGAAAAAATTGATGATAACAAAAAGGGAGGTGATACGGCAAAGACAGCGGAGTAATTTGTAAATCCGATTTACAGAGGGTTATTAAGCCTCCGTATCCCGGACCATCTTCACGAAAGACCGTATAATTGGGAATTTGAAAACGGTAATGTGGGTATAGCCACGTTTCTTGGATAAAAACGATCTCAGGGTGATATGTCGATATTAAATGAAGCAATTCATGCTTCTTATTTACCACACTCCGACAGTTCCATTGCAGCAGCCACATCCTTCACCTATGAACGACATGAGATGAAGAAAGAGACGAAACGAATCAACCCAAAAAAAAAAAACTATTGACAAACTGCACCAGTGCCCCTTGGTAGTGGTTTTTCGAGGGGTGGAAGTAATGGCAGTATTTTATCTAATAACTTTTTAACACAGTGCGCCCACTGTGCATTGTGGCCTAAAAGCTCCATGAGTTCTGTAAATTCGTCTAGGATTTTTTGAGTAGGAGCAGTTTTATCGGGCCCCGAATCGGGCTCCAGTCGCCGGACACCGGATGTGCCCGGTTCGCTGGGCTTCTCAAGTGGTGATATCCGTTCCACGCTTGGGGTTTCTATCAGTTGCAAATATGCCGACCTATCATATCCCAAAGGGGTAATCAATTTCGGAGCCGGATGTACCAACTCTGAAAATTTACGCTTACGCGGAGGATCAAATCGTTGCCCACTAGGTGATGCTGCCAAAGGGGGGAATTGTTGGGGAAGTGCTAAAGGGTGAAAAGGGGTACTTGTCTGGCGCTTCACAATTTCATTATATGATTTGTTTTCAGTACACATCAGCCTCTTTATCTCTATTTGCTGCTGATGCACCTCACAGCGCACCGCCCCTGCCATATGATTGCCTTGACAATTAACGCACTTGAATATCACTTCTTTGCAGTCACTCGTTAAATGCTCCTGCGCACATTGTCCACATCTAGGTCCCCGAGCCCTACAGTGAAGTTGCACATGCCCGTACCTCTGGCACTTCTGACATCGAAGAGGTGAAAAAATGTACAAACTTACTTCTAAGAGAACATTGAAGATGCTGACATGAGTAGGCAAGTTTTGAGTTTCGAAAAAAATTTTCACCGTGCCCGTTGCTATTTTTTCCGATTTTCCATCTACGGTTTTAGTACGAAAAAAACGTTGTAAACGTACGATAGGTACAGGAGAGTCAATGAAACGCATTAGTTCCTCCTGCGTAAGGGAGGTATCTACCCCCCGAATGAGTCCCACTCGTTGTATGCTTGACGATGGTATAAAGGCCATCATATTTCTATCCTTTAACACCGGATGTTCCAAAAATGAATTGGCATCTCGTAGTGACTTAAATTGAACTTGAACCCGATTGCGCCCTTTTCGTTGGATTTCTTGAATTCCTGGGATTTTACGTTCATAAAACAACCGTCCCAAGGCCATTGGATGCAAATGTCCAATCGCTTGAGGCTCAACGCCTTGAACGAAAACTATATACGGTCCCGTATGATTTGAGTAGTAGCGATAGTCACTAGGAGGAGTACGAGGTTGTACAGGGGTTTGGACCACAGGAATAGCCCGAACTTCCGACATTTTAGTGTTCTCATGTTCATCCACAATATGCATTGATTCAATGTTGGCGTAACCATCAATAATAACCGCCGATGGATTATCCGGTGGGAGGCCTATTTGACCTCCCCCACTCTTCTCCGACATTGCGGCGAAGAATTTCCGAATGTATAGTACTTACATAAATCGTCACCAAGCACAAGGAAATAAAGACGAAAACAACACACTTAAATATGGATAGCAAATCGCACACCACACCGCTCACCGCACACACAAACACCAGACGAAAGCGACGGATATGTTGCTGCGTTCACAGCGGACGAGCGACTACCCGAAGCGTTACTAACAGGAAGAGCGAGCAACGAGTTGGTCCGAACTTCGATACGAGCCGATTGGGGATCGAGGCGCCGCGTGCAAGCATACGGCGCAGCGTGAGTGTTAGCACGCTGTACATCGTTAGCCTTCGGCCGCGGTTGGCTAAATTCGCCGCCTTGAGACACGTTCAAATTAGCGATTAGCGCGCCACATAAGTTGTGCAAGTAGGCCTACTGTTACATCGCAGAGAAACGCAGTTCAGTTTTCTCGAATCTCAATGATTTCGTCTTTACGCATTGCGTCGTATCAGAGCTCGGCCGCGTGCAAGCATACGGCGCAGCGTGAGTGTTAGCACGCTGTACATCGTTCGCCGCATCTTTGGCCGCGGCTGGCTAAATTCCCCGCCTTTAGACACGTTCGAATTAGCGATTAGCGCGCCACGTCAGTTGCGGAAGTAGGCCTACTGTTACATCGCAGAGAAACGCAGTTCAGTCTTCTCGAATCTCAATGATTTCGTCTTTACGCATTGCGTCACATCAGAGTTCGGCCGCGTGCAAGCATACGGCCCAGCGTGAGTGTTAGCACGCTGTACATCGTTCGCCGCGTCCTCGGCCGCGGTTGGCTAATTTCACCGCCTTGAAACAAGTTCGAATTAACGATTAGCGCGCCACAACAGTTGCGCAAGTAGGCCTACTGTTACATCACAAATTTTGTGTATTTTCGGGAATACGGTCATTCCCCGCGTATTATCTCGCACCGAAAATTTTCACACATATTTTCGGTCAAAAAAGTGCGAGATATACGCGAGCAAATACGATATATAAGCAGAACCTTATTACTCTAATTTTAAAAGGAATCGGCACAAACGATTGGAATATTCCTTTTATTAGCACAACCAACGGTAACTACGAAATAATTTCTCCAAAATCATCGTTTTACTGGCGATAAACAGTGGATATTATGCGGCAATAATAACAGCACCATTTTCAAAATAATTTTTACCGTAATCGATTGTTTTCACGACAATAATCGATGTTCGTACATATCGATTATTACTCGTAAATATCGATTATATAGCCGATATTTTTATTGCTGGGAACTCGCAAATTTCAAAGTTGCGACGCGAAAATGTAATAAAACATAATATTCAACATTAATCGGTAAATTCGGCACTTTTTGCATTTATCGCATTTATGGGAATAATTCGCAAGAACCCTTCGTTATCGCACTTTGTCGCACATTCAGTTTCGCAAATTTTGGGTATACATAGTCATATTAGTTACCAGGTAGTTGAAAAAAGGAGAAAAAGTAAAATTCGCATTTATCGCAATTGCGATTTTCCGGTATCTCTAGTCATAAGCCTTTGCAAAGTCAACAAAAGTAATGATATAATTTTTGTTTGACATTTTACGGAAGTAAGACATTGAGTTTTTCAAATTGATAATTTGCTCTGTTAATGTTAATTCATAAATAAAACACTGTCTAATTTGAAGAATGGTAAAAATATAATGTAAATTTGTTTTAAAAAATCAGATCTGTTACATCTGTTTAATTTACATTCATGAAAATTTAAAACATTATAAGAATATTCACATTCACTCACTCAGAAGGCTTCTATGGGACACGAAGATCACGCACCGATCTCACAAAAGGCCTCCACTGAACTCTGTGTTGGGCGAGTTCTTGCCAGTTGTCCACATTAAGCAGGGTCACCAGACGTTCCGTATTATCCGGAACAATTCCGTTTTTCCTTGTTTTGTTCTGCGGTCTGTTTCAATCTTTAACCGAATGCCAAATATTCCGTTTTTTGGTTAATTCGATAATATGTTCAATTTCGCACCAATTTTCAAATGTCCGGCTTCAGGATTGATTGTAATATATAGCTTTGTTTTCTGGTGATACAGGTGCAAGTTTGAAAGTGAAAATGATTTCTATGTCTGTGTCAGATAGATGGGTACATGTTATAGGGGCAACAAAACTAAGGAATATCTTAGTTTTTGTGAAGTTACAGTAATACTCTGCGTTTTCCCCTCCAATGCTTTTAAGGAGAGAGTTCTTTCTGTCATGAATATCAAATGGAGAGATGATAGAAACAGAAGCTCCATTGGTTTGATAAAACAAGAATTGTTCACATATTACAATTATGACGAAAATTGTAGTGAATTTTATCAGAAGGTACGTACAAATAAAAAATCCTTGCAAAGGGTCGTTCAAATGAAAAGCATTTATAAGTTGCTGGTGTCATAGACCTATATAATGTCAGCAATATCTAGTTTTAATGTTGTGTATTTGATTATGAAATGCTTATTTAATACATATCTGTATTATTCATTACAACATTTAACAACCTTGATTTTAAAAAACAATGTTTTTAGACGTGTGTTCCATTTTCCATTCTTGAAATCTGGCCACCCTAACACTGAGACGTCTACAAAGTTTAGAGATTTCATTATTCCAGGAACTTCGTGGTCTTCCTACTGGCCTTTCTCCTCTTGGTTCTTCTTTAAAGATTTGTAAGACCATCCTATCGTCTCCCATCCTTTTAAATGACCAGCCCATTGAAGACTTCAGGAGTTAATGATGTTGCGTTTTGGTGCTTGCTGTGATAGTGAGTGTATGACTTTATTTTATCTTTTTTTTCCAGCTTTGAGATGAGGGGTCAAAAAAAAGGTCCAAAAATGTTCCTATACACTTTATTTTCGAAAACCTGCAACTGGTGTTCTTCCTGTTTTGTTAACCTCCATGATTCTGCACCATAAGTTAGAACTGGCTTGATGATGATTTCTCGTCAAAAATTTGGATCCCAATTAAAACTGCAGAGAGTAGTACACTTTGTTAGCATTCTGTATTCTAACTTTAATTTCCACTTCTCTATGATTCTGTTCATCAATCATGACTGCTAAGAATTTGAAATATTCAAATTCCCCAAAAAATATTGTTTATAAAAATTTTGAAATTCCAAAATAATGATTGTATTAGCTTTCCTACTTCATGGTGATGATGATGGCGGTGATTGTTGTTTTAAGGGATGGAACTTCAAGGTCATCTTCCCCTTGAAACTTAGTAAAAATACTATTATTTTTTTTTTTTTCACAATAAGATGGATGCGAGAAAGTTTGAACATTGTTAATATACTGACCTAACCTCTGGATTCCAACACTCCTGAGAGTAAGCTTGGTTAGGTTGTCCCATGGCTCAGGACCAATCAGCTTCTTCAGCGACGGCTTGTCCAGTAGAGAATATGATGTAATTAAACCTGAACCGGGAGGAGTGCTATGGATGTCTGCCTTCCAACCCATATTCTCTCGGAACAAGTCCAGCGGATCCTGTGGAACATAATGTGAATCTATTACCTCACTAAGTGGCTTGCAGTGTTGCTCTCTGATATTGTTTTGCCGCATTCCAAATTCGGGATACTTATAATAATTCTTCTTGACCTATGTACTGTATATGGAGTATTGTTTTATATGGAAATGAAACGTGAAAAATAAGTGAAAGGAAGAAAGAGACTCCTTGCATTTGAAGCTCGGTGCTAGAGGAGATTAGTTGGAGAGAAATGGTCACGAAAGAAGAGGTATTTAGAAGAGCAGAAGAAAGGAGATGTTATAACACAAATAAGAAGACAGCGGGATCATCTAATAGAACATATACTTCGACATGATGACTTATTGAGGAATATAATTGAGGATCCCATAGAGGGAAAAATTTATAGAGGACTGCTGAAGTACCCGTGCTTCGCTACGAGTTTTAAATAAATTAAAATGTGAAGAAGACAGTTGAAACAGGGGATAGGCGAGGTGGTGCGCGAAGGGAGAGTATGGATGGTACATTTTATCCAACTACACCGCTTGGCATTGACCGTGTTTTATAGCACAAATTTAGGTTTTACTTGCTAACCATTGGAGATACACGAAAAGTAATAAGGACCTTTCAGATAGAAAATGAAATTTTAAAGCTCATATATGCCATCAAAAGTTTGCTATTTCTTAGCGTTCTCTTTTTATTTGAAATGGAAATATGAAAGTTCGAAACCAAAGGGTGTAGTGGCGTCACTAAAATGGTTGCCATCTTTAAATAGTGCAAAGTATTGAAATAAAAAGTAGCCTATATGTAAACCAGGTAAATCAGCTACTTCCTTATAAAATTTCATTTAAATCGGACCAGTGGTTCTTCTGTGATTGACTAATACACAGACACACACCATCTCGTTTTTATATACGGTATTACCATGACGAATAGAAGGACCTAGTGTGAGGACTCCGCCATTATAGAACGGTAGTTCGTGGTCCCGCTGCTACAGGCACTGCAAGCGATTATGTCCAACACGTGTGCTATTGTTCCGTCGAACCGGGTCTTAGAAAAGTGCAGGGAAAGCTACTGTGTGAGATATTTGTGTGAATTAATCTGAATTTTCGTTGCTTTCAGTTCTTAAATTCAGTTCATTGTGTCTTGTGTACATCAGCGTTTTATGTACGCCTACTTCAAACATATTTCTTTGTTAATATTATTGTTTTGTGCCATCATCATCCCGAGTCCTGCATCCAAGCAAACTCCACGCCACTGCTCCAAGCTCCGTCTTCTAACGCCAATTGACGAAATCGATGATCTGCCAGCCTTGCTACCAAGCCTAGTCCTCGCTATCACCTCGACTTCGATATTTCAAGCCATTCCACTACGTTCCTATAGGCTTAATTTGCATCCCCCGTAGTAACAGTGCAGATTAAGTCACTCCTCTACCATTCAAATATCCAACACCATACCCACCCTGTAACCATCCTAGTCAAGCAACTCCTGTCTCCCTCGAGTTTTAATACAAGTTTAGTTCATCGCCTCACCCTACCAAGCAGCCAATAACTAATTATTTAATTAATTATTTCAAGTAACTTCAAATTTCATCAGCGCACTCAACGTCACAGCTCCAACTGTATTTAAACTGGATAACTTTGAGTGACTGGTAAATTTGTTGTTCTCTTTCCTTATTCTCTGGTCGACCAAGGTATTTGACCACTATCTCTCATCACCTCTTACTCATTACACGCACTTATACACTCACGAACACTAACATGTCGCGCACTGACACTAAACCTCGCACATTAACGTACCAGGGCATAACATTCCTGATAACTCAGGACCCTGATGACCGTGACCCTAAAAACCCAAATTATACCCCTGTCAATCCAAAAACACTAATTCCGAATGGGCCTACTCAAAAACGAGATGGTACACTCGTTCCACTTAAACCAGCTTCACCAAAATCATATTCCTCACTCTCTAGCTCACCTCTTCCCTCACCGGGCTCCGTCTCATTCCCGACATTTGATTTCGAGAAAGAGCTGTGGTACGCTTCACCCAATGGCAGTAACCTTAAGACCACGATGGTCCTCATCCACCTACCTATTAGTATTAGCCTTTGTAAATCAGTCAGACAAGCAGTAATTAATGCGCTCAATCCCATAGCCCAATTTATTTCCCTCATTGAGAAATTAGGTAATCACTCTCTCTGAGATAGCCATCTCAACTCTGTCACTAGTGCTCTCAAGAGCCGCTCTGCCATTCCCCCATTTTCATTAATTAGATTCAGACCCACAAATTCACCTTCTTTAGTCTCTCAATCTGAGGAAACTAAATTGCCACAACAAGAAACAGTCTGTATAGCCTACTCCAGGAATCTGTGCTTTCCGTAACATGTAATGGAGACCGTAGTACTTATTTCCATTATATTTTCCATTGTGCCCTGCCGTGTTATTTTAATTGTAATCACTAATTACTTTTTAAAAGAGTATCAGTTACAAAGTAATTCGTTTCCCTTAGCATTATCCCTAAGACCAGCTGACCGGCAGTGTGAAACTTGCCCACTCTAGCGCTGCCAGGCGGGGCGCGCTTGAACTTGAGGAGTCCTCTCACTTTCTCTTTCATTCGTCATGGTATTACTATAGATGACCAAGACAAGAGTCATCATGATCATCCTTCCCCCTCATCCAGTTTAAGGCCGGGTCGGGGCGTTTATGGTACTCCTGTCCCTCCACTCTTCTTCTTCCAGAAGTCTGTTCCAGTCCATATTCCATATACTTATGCTAGTCTTAATCAAGTCGATCCATCATGCTTGGGGTCTTCCTTTGCTCTCTTTCCTACCCATGTATCCCCCAACATGTGTTTTAGTATTCTTCCATCTTCCATTCACTTGCCATGTCCAAACCATTTTAACCTGCTCCTCTCAATTCCGTCATTCAACTTTTCCACCCCAATAACCATCATTTCATACTTGAGGCGCCTAGAATCAAAACCCGCTAAGTCCATTGAACATGAAAAATGAGATGTTGTTGCCTTTATATGAACTTGCACGCAGGCAACTCGACGGTGACATTATTTTCCTTCAAAAGACACTATTTTCCTATGAAAATGGCGGACAAAACTTAGGGTTAATTTCAAAATCTGCTAGATTCAATTGACTTCCACCATTGTTAGTTTCAAAACCCACCAAGTCGCTTTCAGCTAATCAGCACATAGAATTGCATTACCCATTGGTAAGAACTTACAAAGTGTAACCTATTCACAACTGATACTGCTGTATTTTAAATATATCATAATTCAGGTCAGGTTTCCATGTCATACATAATTTGGGAGGTTCACGTTCACATGCTTTCCTTCTTCCTTTTTTTTAATTCTTAAAACTGCTTTTCTTACTTTCAAAAGGGTACATTTCAGTTACAAAAACAGTTAACTCCAAACAGAATTGTGTTACTTTCCATAAAGGGACACTCCTGTAATTTTTTGGAATGCATCGTTCGATGACAAAGTAATTAATAAACGAAATGTTTAAATTCCAATGATATTTTTTCATATGTAAACAGTTTTCCTAATTGTCTCACAAAGTTTGTTTTATAGGCTTGGCAGGTTTTGATTCTAGGTGCCTCACTTTATCTCTTCTTGTTTTCCTATCATACATCATAAAAACTTCATTTTACTGGCCTGAAGCTTACTCTCTTCTTGTCACTGTCCAGGTCTCTGTTGCATAGGTCAACACTTCTTTACATTTAACTGGAACGTCCTTCTTCCAAACTACGTCTCTCACACTCTGATAAAATGCATTACTCTGCTGCACTCTTTTGGCAAGTTCTGCATCCATCCTTGCGTTCTGCATTAGTTTGCTTCCTAGATATTTGAAGCTCTCCACAATTTCAAGGTTCTTCTCCTTTTGTTATAACCATTGTTTTACCTCCACACTGAACACCATTCCATAATTCTCAATTGTTTTCGACAATACATCCAGTTGTTCTCGGACTTCTTGGATGTTTGTTCCCCACACCACAATATCGTCCACAAAAAGCACAATTTTCATCTCTTTTCCTACATAGGATTCTATTGTCTCTTTTAAGATTTCAGTCATTGATGATGATCAGGTGCCATCAAGTCGGCGTCGACTCCTAGCGACTGCATGGATGGACTGTCTCCATATGATTCGGTCATCAGCCATATACTTCAGATCCTTCACTGACATATTCATGTTGGATTTGATGGAGTCGATCCATCACAATGCTGGCCGCCCTCGCCTCCGAGACCCTTCCACCTCTCCAAGCATAATTGTCTTTTCCAATGAATCAGAACATCTCATAATGTGTCCAAAATATGACAGCTGTAATCTTGTTATCAATGCTTCAAGGGACAGATCTGGTTTGATTTTTTGAATCACCCATACATTTGTCTTCTTGGCTGTCCAAGGAATATGCAGTATTCTTCTCCAACACCAGAGCTCAAAAGCATCAATATACTTCCTATCTCGTTTCCTTATGGTCCAGCTTTCGCAACCATATGTGGCTATGGGAAAGACTAGTGCCTTAACCATTCTAATTTTCATCCATTACCATTATAAATAATAGTGGTGACAAAACACTTCCCTGTCGTAACCCAGTTATATTTTGGAACTAATCTGTTATTCCAATTTGAGTTTTCACACACCTAAAGCTTTAGTCATACATCGCTTGCACTTGGTTTCCAACTCCCTTTCTAGCCATACTGGCCCATACCTTTTCTCTGGGAACACTGCCATATGCCTAAGAAGATCATCACTTGGTCTTTCTCATACTCCCAATGTCTTTCCATCAGCTGACGCATACTAAAGGTGGGGTCCACTGAAGATCTACCACATCTAAAGCCATATTGTTCCTCTTGCAACCGTCCTTCAATTTTTCCTCTCATTCTACTCTCTCCAGTATTTTTGCTATCTGGGAAATCAGCGTCATTCCACGGTAATTATTACAGACTTCTGTCCCCCTTCTTGAATACCGGTATTATGATTCCCTTTCCCGATTCATCCCGTACACATTTCTGATCCCAAATATATTTGAACAATCTATATACCAATTGAATCGGTCAATACTTAAGGGACACACGTTTAATTCTCTTAAGTTGTATCTTTAGTTTTGAAAAGCCATTCAGTTTTATAGCCACCATTATGCTGAATATAATTTCATAACAAAACTTGACATTCAAACGTTTACCTAGTGTGGGTAATGAAATAAAGACGATCGACTGAGGCCCTTTCTGCACGATATGATATATTTTGATACCATTTTTCTTTTATTCTATGCCAGAATACAGAAAGTCCACCGAAATTCAGAAGAGGTGGACCTTACACATTCACAATTAGTACAAAACAATAATAATAATAATGGCAATTAGATGAATCTCTCAGCCTCTTTTTCGACTTAATACTACTTTCCTCATTGCTAAACAGTATGCAAATGTCACTTGGCAAGAACTCATGACAAACAGCAACAATTTGCTCCGTTGTTGCCTATTAGATAAGCAACTGTCTTCAGTGTTGCCAAAGATTATACAGAAAGGGCCTCTGTCATGGGCTGAGACCCTTTCTCTGTGAATTATGAAACGCATGCATCAATTTCTCTGCACGGAACTGAGGTCCCTTTGTTATAGCATGTAAGGTTAGTCCTAAGTAATACGATTCTGGCAATAACTCATTTTCACCAAAATTGTGACTGAGGCCCTTTCAGTATGGACCGATTCAATTGAAGCCCAACAGGTCCAGCAGCCTTGATCATTTCCACGCTTATTTCATCAATCCCCGATGCTTTTCCCATTTTCATCTTTTTCACTGCTAGTTCCACTTCCAGCATTGTAATATCTCTCTCCTCTTCTAGGTCCACTCTCCGTATTTCCATCCTTCATTGTTCATTATTCTTGACATTGAATCATTTATCAAAGAAAAGAGTACAAGACGCAAATATTAGAAGACATGACAAGGGATTCCTACTACAAACTAAAAAGGAAAGAAAAACGAGAAGAATGGAGAGCTGGTGCCAGCCAGCCACATGGCTGACAACTAGAGAGAGATCAACCCAGTGACGTAGATATTATGTATTTATTTATCGTATGGCTTTTAGTGCCAGGAGTGTCCAAATGTTCGGCTCGCCAGAGGCTGTAGCTTCTTCAAGCGGACACCCATGGGGTGAGCTACAAGTTCTGTTCAATTTCAAGTAGTTCCAGCTTTCGCTACCAGATGTCAATGATAGCTAGTGGTGAATGTTGGAACTTTTGATAGAGCGTTCCAACGAAATCTAAGCTAGAAATTTAGCTTCACACAAGTTTAGTCAGTGGAAGGATCTTTTACATGCCATAAATCTATGACATGGGACCACCGGCTTTACTTCCCCTCCGAAGGAAGGCATACTGAAGGATTTTAATGCTCTTAAAAAATCCGACGACTTCGGCCGGGTTTGAACCCGCTATCTTCGGCACAACAGTTCAGCATGTTACCAACTACGCCTCCGAAGCCGCTATGGGTTCTATGAGTACGATTCATGCAGCACCTAGGACAATATGGTACGAATTATCTCCAACTACAATTTCTTTTGTTGAGGTGTATAAGAAAGTCAAGCAGTCTACATCCAGTCCAGGGTTACCAGACATCAAGAAAGTTCAGGACATGCCCTACAATTCAAACGTTTGTCCGGGGTCCAGCAGCAATTTCTTTAAATTCATAAATGTCCTCCATTTTTAGAAACTAACATTTAAACACATCAATGGTTTCAAAACCGGGTGAGTTAGCCGAGGTCGTTGCGGCATGACTGTTGGCAGTCGCTCACATCCGGGAGGTGAGGAGGTTCGAATCCCCCCGCCGGCAACCTTGAAGATGGTCTTCTGTGGTTTCCCATCTTCCTTCCAGGCAAATGCCGGGGTTGGTCCCTAACTATAGGCCACAGCCGCTACCTTCCAACTCCTCGACCCTCCCATCCAACAATCCTCCCCAACGGTACTTGTAGCTCACCCATTGGGTGTCCGTCTCGAAGCAGCTACAAAACTGGCGAGCTGAACATGTCCTCGGACACTCCCGGCACTAAAAGCCATATGCTAAAAAAAAAAAAAAGGTTTCAAAACAATTCTCCAGTCGCAAAAGAAGGAGAAGAGGAAGAAGAAACAATGAGTTTCGATTGCGACGGTACTAGGAATGTGAACCATCTGCGGAGAGAGCGTTTCTCTTTGCTGCTTGAATGCTAGCTAGTCAGCATTGTTGATTGTAATTGCATTCTCTCAACAAGTGTTAAATTAAACCACGGTTAAACGCAATTTTCTACAATGCCAAAGCGGAAGTGAAAATTTAACGGATTTTAGCGACTAAATATAAAATCTTTGGAGTGGAAAGAAATGAACATGTCCTGCAGAACAAATCAGATCCTCTCTGAAATATGAATTATGTTTCACAATAGAACAATCTCTTAATGAGATCTGTGTCAAAGCCAGGCTGAAATGGTTCAGTCATCTCAAAAGAATGGACACACAAAGAACAGCTAGAGTGTGGTTTGGAAAAGAACTGAAAGGCAAGAGAGCAAGAGGTCGTCGATCGAGGAAGAGATGGGTCAGGAGAGGTCTGGATTTACAGCAAATTATGGGGGAGGAAATAAATGGAGAACGCTCATTCACCGCACCCGGGAAACTAGAGGCGGTTCAAGATGATGATGATGAATAGAAATATATAACCAGAATAAAATGCATTATATATCAATTAGTTTAATGTACTTTTGCTTTTTAGTATTAGATTTTGTGATGTCCTACATTTTCCTGAAATTTCCTACGTTCCACAAGGTGCATCTGGTAACCCTAGTCCAGTCTAATTTAAAATCTGCGTATGTTTATTATTGTGACTGAAAGAAAATCTGGTAGAGGTAGAGAATTTTTGATTAGCCTTCATACATTGGAAAGCAGTCTGCTACATGTAATGACACCTTAACAACACTGTAATTCTTATCCACTTAACAATACAATTTGTTTTTTTAATCACATTTTACATTAACGGTCCATGTTTCGGTCTTTGGGACCATCATCAGCCTTTTTTTTTCCAAATTTAGCAATCTCTTATACCTAATAAATACAACTATTTGACATACAGTACATATTCAGAAAAACCAACATACTTAGCTTACAATTTCTCTAAAATTATTGAAAATCTCTTTTCAAAACATTACTTTAGAAATTCTTCAGAAATCAATTAATTTTAAAACACAAATCTTAAATTCTTTCATTACACTAACATGGTATTTTATATTACAGACAACAACAAAAAGTCAAATGATACCAACCAAAGAAATAGAATAGAAGACCGATTGAAATAAAATTGATGACATTTAAGATTTAACTCCGAAGTTGAAGTGCAATTTATACGACAAAGAAGAATATAACTTATTTTTACTAAAGACAAGGCAAAATATTTTCCAAACTTTCTTATTCAACTTTTTTTTTAGATTTTTTTTAAGTAATTAAAAAAGACGGATTTTCAATAATTTAAAGAAGTTGTAAGCAACTTATGTTGATTTTATTGTAATGTAATGTAAGTAAGAGAAACAAAATTGTTTAAAATGGAAACCGGTCTTCAACAGGGAAGTGTATTGTCCCCCCTACTGTTTATCATAGTCATGGATGTTATTCACAAGAATTCTATTATTTAAATTAGTTTCCATGATGGTTCCGTATTGACATACTAAATAGTTTTAACAACAATTATACATCCGCCTTAGTCAATACATAAAATATAATTAGATTTGCTCCTGGTACATGTTTCAGGGATTAATAGCTTTTATCCCCTTCATCAGCCAAGATTAATATCCGAAGAAAGATATAAAATAGCGTAGCACTCAAAAAAAACAAATGGCTATTTGACTTAATATGGTGCACCATATAAGTAGGTCACAGAAAAATATTGAGCAAAACTAAAAAATATGAAACGGTGATGATATTCAGTCAACAAACACAAGCGAAGATAAACGTAGAGAACCAGTGGGCAGTTCATTCATAAATCCACTCCAAAACACAGGTCGAAGCTTGAATTGGCAAAAATGGAACCACAATACGTCACCATATGTACACAACCAATGAAGAAGCCTTATGTTTAACAGGTCCATAAGCCAAATCAAATGCCTGCATACAAATGAAACGAACGTGAAAGGAAGAACTTCATATAGCAATGAGGTTAGCTCAATGCATAACTTCAGGTTAAATCAAGGTATCAATTATGAAAAGATTTGTCGTATGTCCACTGGTTCTCTACGTTTATCTTCGCTTGTGTTTGTTGACTGAATATCATCACCGTTTCATATTTTTTAGTTTTGCTCAATATTTTTCTGTGACCTACTTATATGGTGCACCATATTAAGTCAAATAGCCATTTGTTTTTTTGAGTGCTATGCTATTTTATATCTTTCTTCAGATATTAATCTTGGCTGATGAAGGGGATAAAAGCTATTAATTCCTGAAACATGTACCAGGAGCAAATCTAATTATATTTTGTTTATGTATTGACTAAGGTGGATGTATAATTGCTGTTAAAACTATTCACAAGAATGTGAAACAGAGATTGGGACAAGAGGCAACAAAGGCCATGTTGTTTGCTGATAATATAGTGATATGGGGTGAGGACGAAAAGGAAGTGCAAAAGCAAGTAGAGGTTTGGAATCAAGAGATAGATAAATTTGGGATGAAAGTAAGCACAGAGAAGAGCAAGACAATGGTAATGTCAAGAAAAACAAAGGGAGGAGGAGGAACGATAAAACTAAATGGGGAAAGTCTAGAAGTAGTTAAGAGTTTCAAGTATCTGGATAGTGTGATCTTAGAGGATGGAAACATAAAAGAGGAAATTGTTTGTAGAATACAAAATGCAAGCAATTTTTAACAGAGTGTAAGGGGTATTCTTTGGAACTGAGATGTGTCAAAGAAATGTAAAAGGGTACTATATTCAACCTATTACGAGCCTAACCTAACATATGCAGCTGGAACATGGACTACTACAAAAAGAGAGGAGAGTAGAATACAAGCAGCGGAGATGAGAAATAAGAGAAAGGACAGGAATCTTGAAGCTGCAGGACAGGATACAAACAATAAGTTAACGTGGTATGGTCACATGATGAGGATGGAAGAAGAGAGAGTACCAAAGAAAGCTTTTTCCAAAAAGATGACAGGAAAGAGACCACGAGGAAGACCCCGAAAGAGATGGGACGGATACAGTCTGGGAGTGCATAGAGGAGAGGGGAAGAAAACCTGAAGACGTACTTGAAAAGGAGAGGAGTGGTGGAGAGACAGGCAACGATGGAGGTCTTTAATTCACAACCCGACCCAGGAAGCTGGAAACGGGAAATGAAGATGATGATGTTGATTTTTCTGTATATGTGTCAAATAGATGTATTTATTAGGTAGGAGATTGCTAAATTTGGAAAAAAGGCTGATGATGGTCCCAAAAGACCATTAATGTAAAATGTGATTATAAAAACAAATTGTATCGTTAAGTGGATAAGAATTACAGTGTTATTATAATCAATATGGACAATAAAAATGACAATTGTCATAGATATACAGTGTGTACACAAAGTCCGTATACCCGTACAGCACTCATTATTTACATATTTCTACTTGCATTCTCAGATACTCATTGTTATTGACTCCGATTAATGACATGAGTTGGTGCCAAGATAATGAAAGAAAGAATGGCTGATACAAGTGATTATACAATTGAGGAACGTTTGCTGGCCGCTGTGTGGGTTCATGAGCGTAAAGTTAATGGGAAATCAATTTAAAATGTGAAGGACGATTTCGTTGCGCAGTTTGTGAAAGCAGCACCGACAAAGAAGACATTGTTAGTGTGGGAACAGAAAGCCTTTTTAACAGGCAGTGTTCGCGACGCGCCCAGAAGTGGAAGACCATCCACCAGACATGAACTTTGTGCTGACGTGGAAAAATCTATCGAACAATCTCCGGTCGAATCCATACGGAAACGTATGTCAGAGTTGGGGGTACCGGAATCAACCATGAGGAAACTCATCAAAGTGGATCTCAAAATGAGTTGTTGGCGTTTTTGCAGTGGCTGTTCGACAACATCTGAACGCAGTCTTTGGGAATCGCTGGATTGGTCGAGGTTCGAACAATGATCCAACTCCTCTTCCATGGCCACCAAGGAGCCCTGATCTAACAAAACCCAATAACGCACTCTAGGGTTACATCAAGGAACAGGTGAAGAACCAGGGGTATGTTGAAATTAATGATCTGAAAAATGCAGTGCGCGAAGCTTCCCAGACAGTGACCCCAAGGATGTTCCAGCTTTGAGATGCGGGGTCAATAAATGCTCCAAAAATGTTCCTATACACTTTATTTTCGAAAAACCTGCAACTGGTGTTCTTCCTGTTCTGTCCAACTCCATGATTCTGCACCATAAGTTAGAACTGGCTTAATGATGGTCTTGTATATTTTCAATTTTGTATTTCTTGTCAAAAATTTGGATCCCAATAAAAACTGCAGAGAGTAGTACACTTTGTTAGCATTCTGTATTCCAACTTTAATTTCCACTTCTCTATGATTCTGTTCATCAGTCATGACTCCTAAGAATTTGAAATATTCAACCCCCTCAAAACTACGCTTGCCAATAAGAAGAGGTACTGACAATAGAAATAAATAATAATGAGTAGGGGTATGCAGACTTTGTTCGCACACTGTACATATGACTTTAGAAATACTGATCAAGAATGACACGACTATGTACCATACCTGAAACAAGTATTGGTACTCCAAGATGTAGACTGGTAGAACTTCTTTTGGGTTTGATACCAAGTAACTATAACACATTTTGCCAGTTGCAGCCGAAGGCTCCTCCTTGATAGGGAACTTCCTCCAGTTTGATCTTTTATTTGAGGAATCACTTGAAGAGTTCCTACGTCCATTTCGGGGAAGGTCAGATTTGAAGCTCTCGTCTCTACATAAAAGCAAACATATGATCAGTGAGTTTAACCCCTTGACTTTCAAGGTAACGATCTGTCGTGACGCCCTGTTTGTGCCAAAACTGTCAGAGTAACGATCCATCGTTATCAGCCTTAATTATTTCGTTATTTTTACGCTTGATAACAGCAATTTTCAGGAAATATGAAGAAAGCAATTTTAACTCACGTTTATATTCTGTGGGAACCTCTGACAACCTATAATAGAGTCTGAAACATGTGCTTACAGAGTTTTGTGTCTTGTTTACGTCATGGTTGCGTGTATTTTTCTCAGTTTTTGTTGTTAATTTTGGAACCTTGACATTTACTACGCTATCAAATAATATAGAGTTTATTTTAACATGAATAGTGAATTCCATTTCCCAAAATTACTTCAAAAATTTCAAATCTGAAATTTGTAATTATTTTCCTTTTTTTTTTTTTTTTTTACATTTGAATCATATGTCTCAGTATTTTCAGTAATAACAAGTGATTTATTCACTCACTGTTTATAGCATTTTATTTTAATACCTTTAATGGCCTCTCTTCCATCTCATTTTAAAAGAAGTGTGTGCACAGCTTGGTAACTATGGCTGACAGTTTTCACACATCCATCTGTTGAGAGCTTGAAAGTGAAAGGGTTAAGGAAACCTGTAGAACAATACCATTGTTACTATGTGGAATCAAAGATGGCTTCAAAGCCATTTTTCAGTGTTTCCATATTAACAATTATTGATATTGTAGCTTTTATAATGTCAATTAATAGGGTCCATATTGACGTAACTATATTTTAAAGAATAATAGGATATCCGCCTTTCAATACTATTTATTTATCCTACTTACAGGGACATGTTTCGAGGGCTATCACTCCCCCTTCATCAGCCTGTCCAACAAACTTTAAAGATAACCTTCCTTGTTCACAAGTTCCTTCGGAGGGGAAGTAAAGCCGGCGGTCCCATGTCATAGATATATGGCATGTTAAAGAACCTTCCACTAATTGCTAAGTTCTGAACTTGGCCTAGTAATTGTTGACGGTGGCGCTTGGCGGCAAAAGTAGGAACTATTTGAAAAATTCTAAGTTGCAGTACTTAAATTTAAAAAACAGATAACACACACTAATACAGTCATCACAATTAACACCGGTTATCAGACAGATTCTACACACACGGTTAAAAAACTTCTTTATTTGTAGTTATCGTCTGTAGTTTGAAGAAAGTGTTTGTCACACCGTAAGTCGAGTATTGGAACATCAAATGTATCAACAGCTGCCGCTACGTGTTTACCGATGATGAGGAGCGCTGGCTGACTGACCTTCTACCTACTGGTAGATATTTTTGTAATATATCATAATCAATACGGGAAAAGTTAGAAATATGACTAAAGTCATAGATTTACAAAACACAGGCTATCACACAAATTCCACACACACCCAAATACATAGGGTTATATGACCACGATGTTGCAGCCCCCATTGACTATTATCTCCACTGTAAATGTGTTTACATACCTCATAAGCAATAAGTCTTCAGGAAACTGCACAATCACTGCCAGATGCCTCTCATTGACTTGTGCTGCAGATAACCTATTAACTGAGGTGCTTTCTATGTGGTATTTGTTCCTTGTACTGTCAATCCACTCTTTGTCTGCTAAGTAGAGACAGTTTGTAATTCCCAGTTCAAATTCCTGTCAATATGAGTATGGTTTTAAGTTCTGCATTTTGCAAGAACATTTCTTAATAGTTATATATACAGGGTGCCCCAATAAACACGGCAAGCTAAGCCGGCTGTGACTGGCACAGCATATACGGTTCAGCCGGAAGTTGGCGCGCTCCACTGACTCATATCGTCAGTTAAAACGTGTTTTGTCATTCATATGGACAAGTATCTGCAATGCTTAGACGCTAGTGTTGCACGTTTAGTGAGTATTGTGATTACTGTGATTGTTGGTCATGCCTAGACACATTGCGCGAACGTGTGTATATCCATAATTTGTATGTGAAAAGCAGAAAATGTTGATATGAAACAACGCGAACATTTCGAATCAAGTTTCCAGGAAAACCTGCGCCTAATGCCAGTAAAATTAGTAGGCTCGCTAAACGATTCAAGGAAACAGGCTCCGTAAATGATAAAAGAGTTGACAGACATTTCTTTCATCAGAAGATGTCAGGTGTGTGTTACAAGAGAGGGAGGACATTTTCAACATTGCCTATGAGCACTGTAAGTACACATTATTGAACATGTTTGGTAAAAGTGTGAAAGTGCGCGCCAACCACTGGCTGAACCGGGTATGCGTGCCCGCGATCTTCGCCAGTCACAGCTGGCTTAGCTTGCCATGTTTATTGGGGCGCACAGATAATGGCCCTGTATGTAGGACAACACAAGAGGCAATCAATCATTGGGTAGGAAAAGACAAAAAAGACAAGCAATATGACTAGCATGTGCATGTGGAGGGAAAACAGGGGACAGACACACATAAAACGACTAGGACAGTCTCCACAGCTGGAGACCATCATCTTCAAAAGTGGGCATTCATGCCATCAATCCAATAAATAGTTGGTATATTGGCTTTCATGGCCAAGGAATTAAAACTCAGCAATTTTTCGAGGTTTATGCTATGTCATGTGCGGGGTTTCGCCTAGGACACCAAGATAGGCTTATCAGCTGGGTGCTTGAGCTTCTAGCTCTCGCAGTAAAGAAGCGCAGCAGTGCTTCATAAGAAGGGAGGTAGCGAGCAGTTCACCACTCCTGTGGGGCTTCAGACATGGACACCAAGAGCCCGCTGCTGAGTCTATCTTCGTCTTCCTAGGCGAAACCCCGCACATGACACGGCATAATCCTAGAAAAATTGCTGAGTTTTAATCCAATTAATAACTACTAGCATTACCTGTCGCGGCTTCACCTGTGAATATTCTAGTTGTAAAGAGTACACTTAGCAAAATCTCAATCATGAATGTGATGACTGATTTATCCTTGGTATGAATAATCAGACTTTATCAATTCAGCTACTGGTGCAGTGGTTAGGGGTTTGTCATTCCTTCATAGGTATATCAGAGCGAAGTTAGTTTTCTGGGAATATCACAGACACTGTTAATTTAAGGGCCTTTAAATGTGGTTTTCGGAGACCCTTTATAGTCGGGTGAAAAAGACCTTTCGTACCATACTCACAGGTGAAAATTGCGTGAAAAAATTCTAGAGTCCCCCTTGACCCCCTTAAGCGCATTATACTGTATGCATTGATGAATTTTACAGCTTAATTTGGTTCAGTGATAACCTTATAACCGTCTGGAAACTTTCACAGTAATGTAAAAATTGGAATTTCATTGCATCTTACAGAAATAGATAGACCTGTGAGATTATGTTACCATGGCTACCGTGTTGCATTCTTTCATTATTTCATTTGTAAATATACATGTTTTAAGGTATTTATTTAATCGTGAGGCATTTAAAGAGTAAGTAAGTGCGTTTCGCTTACGCATTGGGTTATGCTGAACCTGTAGGTACCCCATATGTGTAGGTTGGTGTTAATGGGACCTTATTTTCGGTACAAAACTGGAATGTGACCTTAGCAGAATAATATAGGGAGGGATTCGGTGGATTTCATTAGAAATCTAGACTACCTATTGCAATGGGCACCATGTTGCGACTTCCAGAAAATTTCAACTTATCTTCATGTTTCACATCTCCCGATCCCAAAACCACCGTCAGCTCAAACATTTGTATAGAATATATTTATATATTGAACCCTTATTAATCTGCGATAAATAAGTATTCATGATTTATTATTATTATTACTGTGGCCCAGGCAGTACTTGTGGAAGTTGACAAAGAGGAAGGCAAGTTAGCGTGTTGCAATGATTGCCACAGAAACAGAGCTTGGTAGCTATTCTTGAAAACGGCCGGGTAAGCTGAGTTCAAGGCCAAATTGTGTAACAACATGCACCAAATTGGAGTCATAAGGGGATGGTCACGAGTTTCCTTGCAACCGACCTACGATTGAATCACCCAATCAGGAGAGACCAAGCCAAAACCACGCGATGGGTGGCGTCACAGGTAAAAAGCGCGCGGAATTGATTATCTAAAGAACCGCCGATCCGAAATATCTCCTCATGAGTGCGCTGAGACGTTTGAATTAAATGATGAAGATTGACACTAGTCCCATGTGTGTGAGATGAAAACTCTAGAAAATTTTTCTTAATTCACCCCACTCCTCCTCACTCTGTCAGTTTCCAATAAATTGATCGACGAGACGCTGTTTCGATGTCATTCATTTTGAGCTCTGGTGAGCTAACTTCACGCCAGTTTGCGTAGTGATTTTTAAAGCTCTAATATTATTTGAAGTCAACTGTTTTGAGCTCTGGTGAGCTAACTTCACGCCAGTTTGCGTGGTGATTTTTAAAACTCTACTTTATTTGAAGACAACTATTTTCAGCTCTTAGGGGCAAGACTTGAGTAACATTCCAATTAGCGCTCAACGAGAGCGAAGGTTCACAAGAGCAGTAGAGATTACGAGCGAGATAACGACTGTGAGACGGTCAGATTTAAAACTTGTATTGTCAAGCCAGTGACGATGGGTTTGAAGTGTATAGTTCATGTAAATTTTATTGTATTTTTCAAGTGTTGTATTGTGCGTGTGTAAGCGAGAGCTAGGGAAAGTCTTCGTTGATTAATCGCATAGGACAATCGTGGGCGAAATTAGTAACTCACAAGCGATTATAGCCAGGTCAATTTATAATAACATTGAACTTTTCTTCCAAAGAGACTACACCAAGATGTCCGACGTGTGGTCAGGAGCCGGAGTGATGTCCAACGCTTCTACGAAGACAACGATGGAGGGCTAATTTCCCGTAGGGAAATGAGCCGAGATGGAAGTTATATGTTCTACAAGCTGATACGGTGATGTACAAAAATTGATTATTCAATATGTAGTTAGATACGGCGGGGGAACTTTGTAAATAGTTCATTTTCTTCTTTTTCTTGTTTTAGATTGTTTTTCTTGCACCGACACTAAATGTTTTAAATGTACGTTGGTGCGTGGCCAAAGTTGTTTGTTGTGTGTTATTTTTCTTTGGAGTCATATTTAGTGTACACGGCGCGTGTACGTGATTTTATCCATGCGAATGCGAAGCCCGTTACATTCGATAAGTGGTGCTTTATTAAAGTTCATATTTTTGTGATAGGAAAGGGAGGTAATTACTGTAAGATGTTTGCTGAACAGGTTATTAGTCATATTAGGGTTGCCGAGCGCAACAAATTAAGATGTAATTGTAGAACACCTTAGTTCTAATTTTTTTAGATTTTTTTTGAGTCCTTTTCAGGTTCGATAGTCAAAGGCATAGAACGGAGGCGCCAGCAGGTGGAAAATATTTATGTCATTTTATTTCAGGGTCTGTCAAACCCATACGTGTGATTCTGTGTGTGTTATCGTGTCAGGTGTGTGTTTTGATTCTACGTGAAGAGGGGTAGAGGTCCTACCGCCCTCATATTTGTTGTTGTTGTATTTTGATGGAAAGGCAGGGTGCTCCGAGGAGACCGCTGTTCCTTGTCCATATGCTGATTCTTGGATTTCCTAGGGGAAATGCTGAGATATATTTTTGTTCTGACTCACACACAGGTATTATTGTGCTTTGGGGCACGCTTCTTCGAGACTGGATCCCATGCCTTGGGAGGTCGAGGTTATTTTGACACGTGGGTTGACAGATATGCAGAGTTCCACGTATCAACTGTCTAGCCTGGTGACTTATTTTGTTAGGCAGTCCTGTTGTCCGACTGGCCCCTTTAAGCTTTCATTTAGCAAACCTGTTCTTTTGTGATGGTTATTTTGAACCATAATTAATTGGGGAGTTCGCCATGTTTGTGACGGATTATTGCATGTCGTATGGATGGAATATTGTGTTAATGATGTAAATGTTGGCTTTGAGCCTAGTGATTTGTTCTATGACTCAGTTCATGTAAGTTAGTGTGTGTGGCACCCGTGTGGTGTAGTGGTATTATACTTGTAAAAATGACGGCGGTCATATGTGTATTTCTTTTGTTGGTCACGTGTTAACTTACTTGTGTTGATTTGTGAGAAGTCCTAATTTTAGGCAGTAATGTTTTGCTACGGCAGTTTTGATTCCAATTTCATGCGGAAATTATAGTGTTGTTTATTTTAAGTATAGGAAGTGTCGGTTTAGTTTTAAGTTGTGTATAGTTGTTCCCCACGTCTGTCTAGCTCTAAGTAATGCGGATTCGTCTTCTGAAAGTTTATTCCGGATGATGACGAATCATTGCATTCAATTGTACTCATCGTGAAGCATGTAGAACGGCACTCGCGCATACATTGTCATTATTGTTGATTTTTTTTGGGACACTTGGTCTGAGTAATAATCTCTCCTGAGATTTGGCCTAGTTTTGGCAAATTTAATTTATTCAGTGGGAGTCATTATGGGAGTTTCGTTGTTAATTCATTTCTGTAAATAGATGATCTGTCATTAAATTCATTTGTTATAACCCTGGCTTCACTTTTTCCTGCATGTTATTTTGTTATATGTTACCCTGCATGTTAATGAAGCGCCTTAACAACAACTTACGATTTGGACTGTTACACCCCCCGAAACTGAGTCTCATAAGCTTCTTTGCAAGGGTTCAATATATATACAGCAGAGTCCCGCTAATCTGAATAGGGCTAGGAAAAAAGATACAGTCAGTCTGAGAGACTAGACTTTATATAATTTCAAATGACGCATGCTACAAATGCTACACGTGTTAGAAAGGCTCAGGAGGGCTTCTCCCTTCGCTCGAAGCCCCAGGACTCTGCCAACAGACTCCATTACCCATTAACTTAGGCTTCCCGCGCGGTCACCTCTTTAAGGGTCACCATGTATTTGAGTCTGACATCTTTTACAACTCTTTAAGGGTCACCCATTATTTATATCTGATATCTTGCAAACCTCTTTAAGGGTCACCCTGTATTTGAATTGAATCTAACATCTTGTACACCTCTTTAGGAGTCACCTTGTATTCCCGTCTGACATCGTGTACACCTCTTTAGGAGTCACCCTGTATTCCTGTCTGACGTCACGCACTCGCCGTCTCCGTATCGCATAACGCCAGACCCCAGCAGTAAACTCAGACTCGGTGCATATGCACTGAACAACATGATGACGTCATACACGCCGTAACCGTAACACATAACGTTAGACCCAAGCATAACGACGAAGTCGACAAGATCATTTGAAATGATAAAATAAAGATTAACATTAAACTAGGCTAGTTTCTCCAGGTAAAAACAAAAATTTATTAGCACAGAAAAACATGAAATAAATGCTACAAGAGTAAACAGTGAATCTGTCAGCTATCTTATACACAAAAACAAAAACAAAACAAAAAACGGAAGGCCTAGACCTACTAACAATGTGCATAACAAAGTTTGAATGCATTCTTTTAAACGTTAACCACAAAACAAACGGAGTTAGATAGTTATTGAGGTTTTATGGGGCGGAATTTTGCCAAGGACGGTCCCAAGCCCGGATGAAAAAGGAGGAGGGTTGGAGTGGATATCTCGTCCCACTCTGGAAAACCAAACTAGATAAGAGTTGAACATCTAACTCCACATCTGTGAGGCAGCCCCTCCACCATGATATGGTGCTGTGGGCCAATCACTCACACATCTGAACTTATTCGATTACTGAAACTGCAACAGAAAATAACTGGACTGATAAACAGTTGAAGATTTTTGGCATGAAAATGATTACGAAAATTGGATGCTGGAATATAAGAACTTTACGCCAAACAGGCAGGCAAAAGCAGGTCTGCGCAGAACTGAGAAACTACCAGTCAGACATTCTAGGATTGAGTGAAGTACGTTGGAAGGACTTTACACCATTGAAGAAGAAGCACTTAGGTGGAACCCCCAGGGTAACCGAGGAAAGGGTAGGCCAAGAATACCTGGAGAAGAAGTGTTGAGGAGGAGAGGAAGGTGACTGGCAAATCCTCGGCAGACCAGCAGAGGCTGTCTGGGAGAAGAAATCAGTGGAGGAATTTTGTTGCAGCCCTTTGCTCCGACAGGGGACATAGGAATTAAGTCAGTAAGTCAGTATGGGGCGTAACTACGAGGTCATCTGCCCCTGGAAAAAACAAAGGGAAAAGCAAATCAACACTTAAGAAGTGAAGTCAGTGATCTATTGACGCAACGCACTGAAACGACTTGAAGAGGCAATGTTTCGCCAACATCGCAGCCCTTTGCTCCGACAGGGGACATAGGAATTAAGTCAGTAAGTCAGTATGGGGCGGAACTACGAGGGCATCTGCCCCTGGAAAAAACAAAGAGAAAAGCAAATCAACACTTAAGAAGTGAAGTCAGTGACCTATTGACGCAACGCACTGAAACGACTTGAAGAGGCAATGTTTCGCCAACATCGTATAAACAGTCAATATGTTGTCATATTTGTTGAAAATCCACCTAATCCGAATTTTCACTAATCCGAACAGGGTTTGTTCCCGATTAGTGGTACTCTACTGTATATCACATTCTTGTGGAAACAATAACTATCGTCATTTTGCACCAATCACTTTCAAATGTATAGGCTACATATAATCAGGGCTAGATTTGTGACGGTACGCACCGGTACGCTGTACCGAAACCACTGATCGGGGGAAAAGTCGAATCAAAATTAGATTGCTATTTTGTCCACTGATTAATTTTTAGGTGTTCAGAAAAGCATAAAAATATAGTTTTTAGTACTCTATATCTGTGTTATCATTACAGATTCAAAAGCAGCCATCCAAGCCGTCTCGTCAAATTATAAGCCTCAAAATAAAGAACTGAAAGAAATTTTTTGTATGATAAAAACCCTTCAAAGACTCTACAAACAGATATCACTTCAGTGAATCCCTTCTCATGTTGGAATAGCTGGTAATGAAGAGGCAGACAGATTAGCAAAAAAAAGGTACCACACTACAACAACCTGTCAGTCAGACTGATTTTATGTCAGCAAAAAGGATCTTGAAAAATACTATCAAAAACAGGTATGAAGAAATGGCAAAGAAAACAGCAGAAACCAAATTATGGAAGGACATTGATGCTAAATGGGATCAATATAAATTAACACCAAGAAGAGAAGCTGTAGCCTTCTTCAGACTTAATACTGGCCATGACTGCCTTTCAGCTCATCTGAAACGAATCAACATCCTGAGATCTGAAGAATGCACACTTCGTCACGAACCTGGAAGTAAAAAGCATAAGGGGCACCTGCTACATTGCAACAAACTTGATGTGACTGCTAGAACTTCAGGAAACCTCTCACAACTCTATTGGAACGCAAGAAAGCTGATGGATTGGAATCCGGGCTAGCCATAGGAAACAACATAATCAGGCAAAATCTCGGTCAAGTTCGTTAATGGGCAAAATCAGACCAAGGGGGTTGAAATGGGGGGCATTTTTCGAAAAAGTGAAATATCGCTACAACTTCCTTCTTCTTCTTCATTTCCCGGTTCCAGTGATCTGGGTCGGGGTGTGAATCAAGGACCTGCATACTTTCTGTGTCTCCACCACTCTCGTCCCTCTTCCAGTACATCCTCCGCCTTTAACTCCTCTTTTCTCAACGCTCTCCCTATCTGAATCCATCCACCTCATCCTCGGCCTTCCCCTTTGGCGCCTTCCCGTGAATTTCTCAGTAAATAATCGCTTCGGGACTCGGTCTTCTCCCATTCACATCATATGTCCTTACCATTTTAGCTTAGTGATCTCGATTTTGTCTTGTAACTTTGGGAATCCTGTTTTCTCCGTAATTTCCTTGTTTCTGATTTTGTCTCTGCGGGTCTTTCCAATTATACCTCTAAGGAACTTCATCTCTGCTGCCTGGATTCTACATTCCTCCCGTTTAGTTGTTGTCCACATGCCTGCTGCATACGTCAATATAAGAGTGTAATATGTTGGATACAAGATTTTTTTACATTTCTCGGGAACTTCCTGGTTCCACACCAGACCCCTCACACTCTGGTAAAACCCATGTGCTTGTTGGATCCTCTTACCAACTACTTTAAATTAAACAGAACTTGTAGCTCACCCTATGGGTGTCTGCTAGAAGCAGCTACAGCCTCTGGCGAGCCGAACATGTCCTCGGACACTCCCGGCACTGAAAGCCATACGATAAATAAATAAAATCTAAAACTTTTATCAGAAAGAATTTTTGATATGACCTACCATTATGCCAAAGGATGAACAAAATGTTTTCGGAATTATAAGAAGATGTAAAATTGATGAGGGAAGAGTCATCAAAGGTAACCATGACAACGCTATTGCACGAGATCACATTCAGATTTCAGTTTCTCTGGGAGTTCAATTTTGCGTGAAGAAGTAACAGACCGTTAGATAGTTAGACATCAATGTCGAAACCTTGCATAAGGACAATGTGACCCCAAATGACAGAAAGGTTTCCGTCCCCATAAGACAATAAAATGTTAAAAATATGCATAAAAATACGAAAAACAAAATTATATAAGCTCAAATTGTAAAATAGTTTCTCACAATGAGGGATATAAAATCTACAAATACAACTGAATCGCTCGTTGTTTTGACAAATCCTTTTTACCGCGACTTTGTGTCCTAGGAAGCAAGATGCATGTTTTGGTGTTGAATGGAGCCATGTCGCTATTACCACAGCCGTCAAGTTAGTTATTTCATGTTGAAAGAAACTTACTCCAGCAGTTAGTGCGCTTCAACACGAAGAAAATAACAGTTATTTCATTCATGCTACCTTTTTTTCAGGCTTCTGGATACATATGTTCATTTAGAAATAAAGGAAATAAACTAAGAATGTGAATGATATGATATTCCTCGCTCAAAGGTTCTGCTCGTTCCATGTTGAAATGGACTAAGTCCAGTTACGTATTTTGTCAATAAAATTGTTAGTAACATACGGAACAATGCTATTTTGTTTTTTATTTTATATCGGCGTTTATGTGCACTTTCCACATACAAAAAACTGTGTCTCATATTTCAGTACAAGAGCGGAAAAAAATGTTTTTTTGTGTTTATCTCAAAACTTCAAAAATTGGACTTAGTGCCTTTCAACAACTAGCGATTCATACAGGGTTATTCAAAATTATTGTTGGGGTTACAGAAATTCATAACACACAGTGCAATTGATATAGGAAGATGAATCGTGTTTTATTGTGTACTGTAACTCAAAAAGTTTTTTACATGCATTACAAATGTTCGATAAGTGCGCCTCTGGTCACTCTACACACATCAACTCGAAAGTCCGTCTCTTCCCACACACGCCCCAACATGTCAGTCGTGATGGTGTCGAAGGCGGCTCGGATACGCTGCTTCAGTTGTGGAATATTCGCTGGTAGAGGAGGAACAAATACCTGATCTTTGATATACCCCCACAGGAAGAAGTCACACGGTGTTAAGTCTGGTGACCTTGGTGGCCAGGGTAAGAGCATCTGATCATGTTCCATTCCACATCCAATCCATCGTCTTGGAAGTTCTTGATTTAAAAATGCTCTAACATGCAGTTCCCTGCTGCCTCTTGCAGTCGATTTCTTAGGACTACGGAGATAAACGTCCCTGATCCGATTCACGTCTGCTTCTGACACGCGGGGACGGCCAAGGCTTTTACCTTCACACAAGCAACCGGTATTCATGAATTGCACATACCATCTGCAAATAGAGTTGTCGGAGGGAGGGTCTTTCCCGTACGTTGCACAAAAATGGCGCTGGACTATGGTAACGGACCGGTTTTGATGAAATTCTCCTTACCGCTGACGGCCATTTTGTCAAATACTGCTGTTACTGCCATCTGGTGGTTATACATGGTACTAAATCGATATAGAACAAAACTTTGAGAGTTAGTGTAACCGTTACTGCAACAATAAATATGGTATGTTGTCCACTGTTTCTACAAAAAGTTCACGAAACCCCGATAATCATTTTGAATAACCCTGTATATAAATCTTTATCACATGTAATTTATTTTAGGCTATTTTTCACATATTCCAGTAATTGGAATGATTTTTGTGTTGACCGACTGCAATATCAAGTAGTTTTCTAGATTTACACCTTGATCCTGGTAGGCGACTCACTTTGATCTGGGTAGTACATATGCGTACATTAAATTTTCAATTTAGGCCTTTTGCCTTTCAGCATCCAGTCTATCAACACGATTGTGCCAGGCGCGGATTCAAAGGGGGGGTCACGGGGTCATACGGAGACCAATTTTTTTGCAAACTCAAGAAACGAAAACACACTAACCAGACAAATAAAACTTAGCGAATTTTAACTGAAAAACAGTTTTTTTCATTATTTTTTTTCATTTTATTCAATACTGAAATATCTTTATTGGAATTATTATGTTCTGTTACAACTGTACATATTTACAACTTCATACCTCTTATATAAAAATGATTATTTATATAACAAAATCAACTCGTCTATTTTGTTTAGCAAACCTTGTGATTACCGAATCGATTTTTATAGTGATGTCACGATTAATGTGCAGCAATGCACGGATAGGAATTTGGGGCTTTTTCCGCACCAAACAATTTTGCCGACGTCCAAACTGCAAGCTTGGTTGGCAATTTAAGCTGTGACTTTCTCCCTTTGTCGGTACCAACTCGACTTGCCGAAACTGTAACGTACCTTGATACTTTTCTCGAAGCTCGATGTAAAAGTCGCAAAACACGCCGTTGCCATTTGTACGAATATTTTTGGTGTGCTAAATGCATCAAATTTCTATCCATGTAGCTTGTAAAAAATTGGTCTGGTTTTGTACGTTTGGTTATTTTGTGATTGCGTTTTTAGTGATACCATTTTTCTTAACAATTTCAATTCTCTGACCCCCCCAAAGCAAAACTCTAGATCCGTGCCTCACACACTCCTGGAAAAAATTACATGTATTTGATAGTTAAGCCTATCACTAGGGCCCGGATGTTCATGCCATAAAAAAGTTTAAAAAATGCACTTAAAATTTTCAAAAATAAATTACCTAAAAATTTGAAAAATGCACTATAAAATGGAGAAAATTATCTTATAATAGACTAATAAACTCACCAATATTTCAAAAATGGCATCTTCAGCTCAAACTGAAAAGTCGATCAAAATAGATTTCTAGCACTTAACAAAAGGTTATGTTCACTTTAGTCTGAGTTGCACTGCACTACGATTGTCATTCTGATGTTGTCAAATGTAAATGATCTGCGGTTATCAGCCAACAAGTTTTTATATCTCGAAAAGCTGCGTTCAACATCGACGGATGTAATCGGAGCGTACTTGAAATGAGGAAGGTCGTTTGCTGCTAAATCCTCCTCAATCCCATCCAAGCAGTAGTTTTCACCAGAAAGAATGTCTGAGATTTTGCATAATGTTTTATACCCAGTGTTTTTGTCCAGGACTTTTTTTCAGTTTTGATGCAATACCCGCAGCAATTTCGCCACGATTGTTGCTAAGACTAGTTTCTAACCAGTTGATTAAGGAAATGGAATCAATATTTCAATATTTTAAATTTTCTTCTATCAGCTCCTAGCTTCTTCTTAACTCTGAGAGACGTAACTCCCTCATATAAAGCTGTGACATGACTAAATTGGATAAAATGACCTTAAAAGGCCGATTTCTCTAAAATAAGACCAAAAAATCTACCTAACTTGGAAAAATAGCAAAAATGCAAAAAGATGCAAAATAAAAATGACATTTAAAGACGGGGTGGCCCGTCCGGAGTTTCTATGTACTTCAGCATTGTTTTAGACAGCTCAGTAAAAAGATGACAATCATGTCATCAACATCTGGGCCCTAGTTATCACACTTAAATGGGCAATTTGAAATCGTTAAAACACTGAATATAACCATTGTCTCCTAGGTCTACCTCTACTTCTCTTACCCTCAACAACCGAACTCATTAACCTTTTGGGCAATCTCTCCTCTCCCATTCTCTTCACATGACCCCACCATCTGGGTCGGCTCATACAAACAGCTTCATCTAGCGTGTTCATTTCTAATTTAGCCTTTATCTCTTCATTGCGAGCACCTTCCTGCCATTGCTCCCATCTATTTGTCCCAGCAATCATTCGTGCTACCCTCATATCAGTTACCTGTAGCTTATGTGTCAGATATCCTGAATCTACCATGCTCTCACTTCCAAACAGCAAGGTCGGTCTAAATACTGAGCGATGTAGGGAGAGTTTCGTTGCTACACTAACTTCTTTCTTGCAGAATACTGTAGATTGGGGTGGCTTCGGTGGCGTAGTGGTAGCATGCTGAGCTTCTAAGCCCAAGGTAGCGGGTTCAAACCCGGCCGAAGTCGTCTGACTTTTTAAGAGCGTTAAAAATCCCTCAGTATGCCTTCCTTTGGAGGGGAAGTAAAGCCGGCGGCCCCATGTCATTCATTTATGGCATGAAAAAGAACCATTCACTAACTACACTTGTGTGAAGCCAAAATTTGTAGGTTAGAATTGATAACGCTCTATTAGTTTCAACATTCGCCGCCGGGTGCTGACTGCGATGCCATCTAGTAGCCAAGTCCACAAGCTAGGTGTCGTGGAGTGTAGCATTTGGTATCAAAAGTAGGAACTACTTGAAATTATTGTCTGCAATCCTTACCTGAATAACAGATAACACACACTAATACAGTCATCACAATTAACACTGGTTATCAGACAAATTCTACACACAACCAAAGTACACGGGGCTACATGACCGCGTCGTCGTAGCCCCTAAAACTAAGGAACCAACTGTACATCGCAACTGACAACTCACTGCATTGGCCTTTCCACACCTCAACTCTATTTCCTTCCCCATACTGTGACCTTCCTGAGAAAATACACAGTCAAACTCTGGGTAGTAATTACCTGAAATACTGACCTTGCTTTCCATGAATCCATTTTCAAGAATATGATATGGCCAATCAGTAGACTGGTACACTCCTTTGGGACATTTTATCAGCATGAGGGCACTTCGGGCCTTTTGCTTATTCCATGACATGGCCCTGGATGCTATCTCGAGACCCTTGTTGTGTATCTCTGTCACTTGTACCACCTTCACTCCAACAATGTGCAGCTGTCTACCACCAATAAAACAGTATTCACTTTGAAGCATGTATAAAATGTACATAGGCCTATCGTAGTCAGATAGTGAAATCCATCATTTCATGAAAATCCTAGGCACTTCATGAAGATTTCTTTAAAACATTGAAATATACTATGTTTCATCTAGTCAATACTTATTGTGTTTATTTAAACACTAGTACATGTTTCAAGGCATAGTATTAATTGTTGTGATTGTTGTTTTAAGGGGCGGAACTACGAGGTTATCTTCCCCTCTTAACACAGATTAAAGAATACAAAATGGTGAGTGGTAATACTTACAAAAGGGAATTTAGAACAAAAACACTCACAAAAGGAATAGATTGAAAAATACGCACAAAATGTAGGTTAGGTTCAAAATACGTACAAAATGCAATGTAGAGTCGAAATATTTACAAAATGCAATTGATTTTCAAAATACTTACAAAATGCAAATAAGATTGTAAATATGTTCAAAATGCAATTGAGGTTCAAAATACTTACAAAATGTAATTCAAATTGAAAATACACAATGCAATTCAGATTGAAAAACTCCCATTTCAGATCCAAAATACTCACAAAGTGCAATTGAAATTCAAAATGCTTACGAAATGCAATTGAAATTGAAAATGCTTACAAAATGTACGGTAGATTCAAACTACTCATTTGGATGGACAATACTTACAAAATGCAATTTAGATTGAAAATACTTACAAAATGTAATTTAGATTTAAGATACCCACAAAATGCAATTGAGAATCAAAATACTTGCAAAATGCCCACCATACAAAATGCAATTTAGATTGAAAATACTTGCAAAAAGCGGTTTCGGTTGAAAATACTTACAAAGTGCAATTGAAATTCAAAACAGTCACAATCGGATCTCAGGACTCCCGACATTATTGAAAGACTTACTAAAAAGCTATTTAGATTGTCAATCCTTACAAAATGCAATTGAGGTTGAAAACACTCGCAAAATGCAACTTCGATCGAAAAAACTTACAAAATACAATGTAGATTGAAAATACCTACAAAATGGAATGTAGATGCAAAAAATCCCTAAAGGGAATTTAGATACACGAGGAGCCAATTAAAAAAAAAAACAGTGCGGGAATCTTAAAGAGAAAAGGAAATATAATGAAAAGAAAAAGAAGCTTGACCCCTCGAAGAAGGAGGGTTCCGGAAAGATGAGACAAGGGCCAATTAAGGCGGGAAAGTGAAAGACTCCCTAGGCCTCGGATATCCTAATACCATCGGGGTCGGAAAAGAACAAGAGTTGACCAAGGGAGGTCGACAGGAAAGAAGATGGAGAGGAGCCCGGCATAAGTAAGTGGAAGTAATGCCGGACTCAACTTGGGTCCCTTGGCCACTAACCCACGTCCCACTAGATGTGAGCCCCTGGGGGGGTAGTATTAATTAAAATCTGCCACTTCATCAGCTTGTACAAATGAAGACATTGTGATATTAATGGCCAGTCATTGACATTAAAATTAATGAAAAGTGGATAATGTGGATGAAATGTGATGGAGTCATATTATGGTTGTTGCACTTGCACATAATTCAAAAATTCAATGTCCTTGTTTAAACTGGCCAATTTAACTTTGAGATCTTTAAATTTAACTTCTTCTTCTTCTTCTTCTTCAGTTCCCGATTCCAGTGATCTGGGTCGGAGTGTGAATCAAGGACCTCCATCTGAGGCCTGGACTCACACACTATCATACTGTATTCAGGCTATTTGTACGATGGGTTCGCCACACCCATAGGTGGAGAAGGGCCAACTAAGGCAGGAAATTGAAAACTCCCTCGGATAACCTACTACCGTCGGTGTTGGAAAAGAACAAGTGTTGACCTAGGGTGGCCGACAGGAGAGATAACTGAAAGGAGCCCGGAAGCAATACCGGATTCAGCAGGGGTCCCGTGGACGCCGTCCCACGTCCCACAAGTTGTGAATCCCAAGGGATCTTTAAATTGGCCAGTTTAAACAAGGACGTTGAATTTTTGAATTACGTGCAAGTGCAACAACCATAATATGCCTCCATCACATTTCATCCACATCATCCATTTTTCATTAATTTTAATGTCAATGACTGGTCATTAATATCACAATGTCTTCATTTGTAAAAGCTGATGAAGGGGCAGATTTTAATTAATACTACGGCTCGAAACATGTACTAGTGGTTGAATAAACACAATAAGTATTGACTAGACGGAACATAGTATATTTCAATATTTTTAAACTATCATTCGTCAATACGGACCAATCATGAACAACGTTAACTTCATGAAGAGAACAAGTGTTGATGTAAAAAGGGATAGTTGCACTATCAGACGCGTGGTTTAAAGAAATGACAATTTCGCCGTCACATAGTGTAATTCTTTTTGTACATATCTGACGGGAAGTCCAGCACTTCATGAAGTAGCGGTAGCAGTGTCTTCGCGGTGAAATAATTAACAGTGTCAATAAACGGTATGGAAGGCTCTGTATTTTGAGGAGCCTTTTTTGCCAAAGAATGATTTCTATATTTTATTATTTTCTTGTTCAGCCTTCACATTTTAATATAGATCTCTTGTTCTATTATTGTTGTAAATTCATTTTAAACCATAATGAATAAGCATTAATTTATTTCTTGGAATAGTTCAGTGTACGACGGCAAAAAGTTAATAATAATAATATTATGTCTGACTGGATTGCGTCAGTCATTTCACAAAGAGTCGAATCAACTAACACCGGATCTCCATGAAGTGTCTTGGCTGATAACGTTGTTGTTGTTGTTGTTTGGCTGATAATGTAAAATTGTTTCTAACACCATCTGCCTAAATCAATCATCACTTCATGAAGAAACACGTCAAATAGTGCAACTATCTCTTTTTACACCTAAATTTGAAAAGACCGAAAATTAATAAAACAAAAAATTAAATAAAACTGGCCGTGGTGGCCGAGAGCGCTAGCGCGCTACCTCGTGCCTCGCTGGCATCGGGAGAGCGTGAGTTCGAATCCCACTTCGGCTGTCCTGAAAATGGTTTTCGTGGTTTCCCATTTTCACCACCAGGCGAATGCCAGGACGGTTCCTTTCAATAGGTCCACGGCCGATTTCCTTCCAATATCCCTTCCCTGACCCGCCCTGAAAAGAAAAGTACATGGCCATTGGCTGCATTAGTAAAATTATTATAATATAAACAAAAATTATGGAAAAACGAAAATTCAGCATTCAAAAAAGAACCTCAACAGTTTTCTATGTCAGTCCATCTACAGGTTCATGTTTGCAATGTGTAACTGACATTCTGCTTTGTCTATGTAACATGTATTATTGTTATTTTCATAGAAATATACAAAGTAAAAGACAAAATTTCAGTAACAGATGTTTTTTTAAATTATTCCTATAATTTTATCATGAAAAGATTCTCTACTGAAAAATTTCAAAGTGAGGGGAGGGAGGTTTTAGGATAAAATCTTCGATGTGGGAGAATAACACATCCCCCACAATTTCACACTAAATCCATCCTGTAATGAAAATTCACAGCCTGTTCGAGTCGTCTGACCGGGTCAGGGATGGAATGAATGGAGCCCCCATCTAGCGGTGAGGATATCAACTGTGCCGGCTGCCGAAGCTGTCGCATTCCCCAGGGTCAATGATTAAATGAATGACAGATGAAATGAAATGAAATGATAGTGGAGTATGTTGCTGGAATGGACGTTGTGACAGGGAAAACCAGAGTACCCGGAGAACCTGTCTGCCCCCGCTTTGTCCAGCACAAATCTCACATGGAGTGACCCGGATTTGAACCACGGACCCAGCGGTGAGAGGCCGGCGTGGTGCCGCCTAAGCCATGGAGGCTACAAATCCATCCTGTAATAATAATATTAAACAAGGAGTAGATATACCTGTAAAGTATATGACAAACATATCCTTCTAGCAGGGTCTGGCTAGCAGCAAGAAGTTCACTGGTTTCAGAATGTTCTGTGAAAACCAAGTTTCCAGCAGTTCGAAGTTCTAGAGTCATTTGCCACCGCCATCTCTAAAAAGAAATCAATATTGTGTTTAGTAAGGTGGTGGAAATCTTCATCGGATATTTTAATTATGATGGTTAACCTGGGAGAAATGACGCTTACTTGAGCAACATTAGAGGTGGTGCAGGGTCATTTCTGACCGCTCCCAATTATTTCTCTGTAGTAACGACAGTTATTTCGTTTATGCTACTGATATGGCATGAAAACATTCACTGAACTAATGAGCAGGTATATTTGTGTAAAATGAAAATCATGCACATATATTATAATCGGGTATTTACACTATAATAGAAATGGTGAGAATCTGACAGGTAATCATCTATTTTTATGAAATATCTGGGAATTCTTACTTCAGTTTGCCTATTAACAATTTCAAAATGAATGATTAGACAAGTTTTAGATAATGTAGGATTCTAGTTTTTCACCAATGACACATTTTAGAGAAGACTCTTGTTGTATTGTACTCAATTTTGTAACTTTTCTTTTTTGCAGTAAGGGTACACATCCGCTGAGAAAGAGGCATATCATCGTCACTTTCTTCATTTCCTTCTTCGTCTGCACTCTGCTCAGTATCACTACAAGATTCTGCTATATCTAGTTCATCTTCACTATCACTGTTTTCACCTCCTAATATTTCTTTCTCTTCGACGTCTTGCAGAAGAGATAACACCATGGATTCTTGCTCTTCATAACTCAGACGATTCATAATGTTTTATTTTGACACTTAACTACAACCAATTCTATTTCGCGATCAGACAGCTACATTCTCATGGAGTACGCGTAAGACTGGAACAGCTGTTCTCCTTGCCAGCGGGACTGGTGGCGCGGGGTCTTTCGGAACACATTGCAACATAGCTCGACAAAAATACATTTGTCTCGGCCCTCATCCCTTCCACTAATAGGTTATTGCCCTCAGACAATAGATAAGGAATGTGGGGAAAGGTATGTGGCAGGTATAGTCTGAGTGTAGTAAAAGGTAAAAACCCCAGCTTAACGAAACTGCGTGGGGTCACAAAGTCCCCTGCATCACCCCTCCCAGGTTAATATTGGTTATCAGCATTGTTGGGTACCTTAGTTACCGTTACTTGAAGGAATTAGTACCCAAGTTACCTTTACAGCTACAACTGTGAATTAACACAGTGTTACTTTCATTAGAATTCAATTATTTTGTGATATCTTCTCACATCTATAATAATTAGAGATTGGAATTTTTCGGTGATTTCAGAGTGAAGAAAGCGGTATTTTAAAGTGTCAAATTCGGTGGTTTCAAGTGTACTTTTCGGTACTTTCAAAATCGTGAATTTTAGGCGGGATTTTTTAAATATGGATAACATAACACATTACAGTCATCCTTCAAAGTATACTTCAGTGAAGAGATCCAAATTGCCTTGTGACTAACGGTGACGCATATCACTTAACGTGCTAGTGTAAGCTGAAAAACAAAAGTTCACAGCGTTTGAACAGGGGATCCAAATGGTTTTCAACACAGATTCTGAGAACTTTGGAAATACAAATGTCATTCCTTGCAAAACTCCAACAATGTCTGTCTTGGTCCTGTCATGCATCTGCTTCCTCATTGATGTTCATTGGCACTATTTCTGCTGGATCAAATGCACACATTTGTAAATCCTGTTCCCAGGGTCAACGGATCTCAAGCTGATTAAGTTTCCAAGAGCATGCGACCCAGCATTCACTAAAACTGAATGTATTTTCCCTCTTTTTAACACATTTCCACAACCTTCCAACTGCTCCTTAATGTTGGTAACGTACTTTCCAGAAACAGCAAGTTTAAGGGCTTGCTGAATTCTCTGTAGATGTCCATCTAGAAGGTGAACAGTCTGATAAGACTGGCCTTCTAATAAGGGGATGAGTTCAGTGATGTCTGTGCCAAATTCTTTGAATCTCAAATATTTCGTCATGTGAAACATTGTTGAGAAAATCAACACCAGAGTTATGTCCCTACTACTTCACTCATAAATTGCAAAATATCTTTCAAGTACTCTGACAGACACACTACAGAATCAAACCAAGAAGACCGCCTGGTTAATTCTGGTTCCGGAAACAGTGGCACATTTTGATCTGGATACTTGCCATCTAGGTATTCATGTCAGAAAGGCGCACTATATGACGCCACGTGGCGAGTAGTTACTAGGATGAAGGGGCAGATGACCTCGCTGTTCTGGCCCTTAATACCACAATAACTAAGTAACTTACCAGGATGACCACCCAGATTGATAAAGAAAGCGAGGCCGACTATCTACCGTTAAGTGACCGATCTTTCCGTGTTTGTTGGATGCTCTCCATGCAGTCAAGTCATGGGAGAAGATTACCGGTACTACACTCGCACAAAAACAAGCGTTTGTCGGCTTCTGTGATGATATTTTAAACAGGCAAGGTGGTTTCACTACGATGACATTAGGGTAAAAGCTAGATGAATATCAAGATGCAGAAGAAAGTGACATTCAGTAGTTAGACTTCGATAAAGACAATCATGGTTTCAGACATGAAAGCGATGAGGATATTGTACGGAATTTGACTGTCGGTGAGGTAAACTGATATCCAGTACATATCGAGTGAAGGAGGGATGTAACGGAAATCACGAAAGTTCCCAGTCAAGCTAGTGTGTCTATAGTCACACTTATCTCTTATATAGAAAATCAAGATGAATTTTCTTTCTCATATATTGCTTTCTTCAGAATTGTACAATCTTAAATTAGAAAAAATAAATCACCTAAGAAACAAAAAGTGATGACAGTCATTTTTCTTAGTTTTTAATATTGGTAAAGCCCACATAGTGTGTCTTACAATACTATGTTATAAAGTATTATATTTTTTAGCCTACTTTTCACATTTTGCAAAAATGAGGAAAAAGTAGACTTATGAGATCGATGCGGGAAAATGTGTGTCTGTCTGTCTGTCTGTCCTTCTGTCTGTCTGTCCTTCTGTCTGTCTGGCTGTGTGTGTGTCCCCCCCCCCCCCCTATCAACTCCTAAACGGCTCCAGCAATCAAAACCAAATTCAGTATGAGTAAAGATGTGCACCGGAATAGCTCACGTCCATATTTGAAAATGATGTCAGTGCTACCAACTGCTGAAAAAACGCACTAGAAATTTGAGCTCCATGTTGGATATCTTGCAAGGTATGCATGGGAGCTATTCCAAAATTGGCACACATGTAGATAATACTATTTCAGTTTAATTTCCAGGAGGCCAACCATGACAGTGTTGCCAAAATAATTTTAAGCCTTCTGATAGGTCCAATGTTTAAATGCATATAACTTCTACACTATCAATTGGATTTCAACCAAATTTTGTATGTAATATCTGTACATAAACAGATATGACTGAGCGTATTCTTAAGAGCCACCAGGGCTGCCAACTGTTAATAATTGCTCTCTCTATTTTTTTTTTTATCCAAATGCCAATATATCAGAAAGTATGCAAGCCAACAGCTTTAAACCATGCACACGTATATTCTGACATTTTAGATTAATTTGGAGTAACTATACGTCAGTTCTACCAACATGATTATAAGCCTGCTGATAGTACCAATTTTTAAATACATGTAACTTCTATACTATCAGTTGGATTTCAACCAAATTTCGTATGTGATATGTGCACCATAACAGATATGACTATAAGTATCGTTAAGAGCAATCAGGGCTGCCAACTGTTAATAAATGCTGTATATATGTTTTTACCCTAATATCAATATATCAGAAAGTATGCAAGCCAACAGCTCTGTACTTTGCACACGTATAGCACCTGGCACTCTAGATTAATTTGAAGTAATTAATAGAAGTCAGTGCTGCCAACATGATTCTATGCTTGCTGATAGGTCCAATTTTAAAATACATGTAACTTCTATACTAACAAATGGATTTCATCCAAAATTGGCACAACAAGATATCATAATAATTCAGATTATTTCTGACCAGCACACGCATGGTATTGTTGGCAACATGCTTTTACGCGTGCTGATAGATCCAGTGTCTAACTGCATGTAACGTCCATTGGACTTCAACCAAATTTTGTATTCTGTACCTTAAGAGGTGGAACTAAGAATATATTCAGTCACCAGGGCTGCCAACTGTAGTGCTCTATTAGGCTACATTATACCAGGTATATTTTGAACTAATTAGATATTTCGATATTACCAACTTAATTTCGTCATTATTCTAGATAGGTTCATATACTGTAGAATAATCATTGGCATGAAAAGTAGGCTGTATAGTTCTTCACGGAACTTCTTGTTTTTTTGCGTGTTCATAAAATACATTTCAATATTTTTAACCAATATTTTTCTCTTTGCTAGGCTTAAAAACATTACTGTGGATAATTCGCGGAAATTCGTGCATTGATTGCCGCGAATTATCAGAAGTGCACAGTAAAGAAAAAAACGGAAAAAGCTAAAATTCGCGGTTTCGAACGAAATTCGTGCATAATTCGCGATATTCGCGTCTTCATGCGAAATTCGCGACTTCAAAACCCATTTCTTTTGCCATTTTTAGGGTTATTAAAACACATTACTTCATTTAATAATTCGCGAAATTCGCGATCGCGAATTTTTCCATTCCCTAATAATAATCAATCTGTTTTACTGGCATAATCATCATTTTTTTAGCCAAAAATTCATAGAAGATAAGCAGGGTTGACAATTATGGAAAGAAAAGGAAAGTTTGCAGTGGCGTCTGGTAGCTAAGTTCTGAACTAGGCCTAGTAGTCGTTGACGGTGGCGTTTGGCGGCAAAAGTAGAAACCATTTAAAAAATTCACAGTTGCGGTCCTTACTTGAATTTAAAAACAGATCATCATCATCATCATCTTGCACAGTTTCCAGCCACTGGCCGGGTCTGTTTGGAACACAAGCCTCTCCAACGTCTTCTGTCTTCCCACCATCTCTTAGCCTCCACCCTTGTCCAGTCTTCTCCTCTCTTCTTCACGCTTTCTTCCACCCCCTTCAGCCACCTGTCAATCGGTCTTCCCCTCGGTCTCTTTCCTTCCCACTTCGTCTCATGTACTCTCCTGGGTATCCTCTTCTCCTCCATTCGTTTTACATGTCCATACCATCTAAGTCTAGATTTCTCTATACCATCCTGTAATGGTTCCTCCTTCATTAATTCTCTGGTCCTCTCATTTCTTATTCTGTCCATCTTTGTAGCTCCAATACTGCTTCTCAAGAACCTCATCTCACTGGCCTGTATTTTGCTCCTCTCCCTTCCTTTCATAACCCAGGTCTCCGAGGCATACGTCAGGATAGGGACATAGTACGTCCGATATATGATCTTTTTGCTGTTCTGAGGGACATCCTTGCTCCATAACATGCTTCTCACACTCCTCCGAAATGCTTCTGCCTGCCTCCCCCGCTCATTTATTTCTCTATCGTTTCTTCCATTATCTTGTATCAGGCTTCCCAGATACTTAAAACTCTCCACTTTCTTCAGCTGTTCCCCACCAATTGTTATTCCCGTTGTGGTTCTTTCCTTCTTCCTTGTTGTGATCACCATCTCACTCTTATTTATGCTAAATTTCATCCCATATCCTTGTATTACTCCTTCCCACACGTCCAACTGTTCCTGTACCTCCTCCTCCTTGTTTCCCCAAATCATCAAATCATCTGCAAACACCATTGCTTTCATCTTTCCGTCCCCAATTACTTGTGCCACTCGGGTCATTATGTCATCCATCACCACAATGAAAAGTAACGGTGACAGTGCACTTCCTTGTTTCAGGCCGTTTCTTTGTTCCAACCAGTCAGATCTCTCTCCTCCCACTTTCACACAGCTCACGCTTCCCTTGTACATCTCCTTTATCCTCTTTATAGTCCATTTCTCTACTCCTCTATCCTCCAGGGACTTCCATACTTTGTTTCTGCATACACTGTCATATGCTTTCTCAATGTCCAGGAAGGCCATCAGTAGATCTGTTCCATATTCATAGTGCTGTTCTTGTAACTGCCTTACAGCAAAAATCAAATCCACTGTGGACCTTCCTGCTCTGAAGCCATGTTGTTCTTCCCTCATCCCTCCTTCTATCCTTGTCCTAATTCTCTTTTCCAAAACTTTCTCGAAGATCTTTGCACAATGACTCATCAGTGTTATTCCCCGATAGTTTCTGCAATCTGTTCTACTACCTTTCTTGAAGATCGGGACAATGATTCCTTTTTTCCAGTCCTCTGGGGTCTTCCTTTCCTTCCATGCTGTCCTCATCACTCGGTACAGCCACTGTATCCCCAACTCTCCTGCTGCTCTCACCATCTCCACACTCAACTCATCCACACCCGGTGCCTTCCCTCCTTTCATCTTGTTCACTGCATCTTCCACTTCTTTCCATGTTAAGTCCTTTTCTGTTTGCAGTTCATCTTCCTCTTCCCCGATTTCTTCCTCCTCACCATCTTTTCCATTTGGGTTCAGAAGTTCTTCAAAATATTCTTTCCACATTTTCTTCAGTTCTTCCCTATTTTCTATCTCTTGTCCCCTTTTGTTCACCATTCTAACATAATCCGTAGGATCCTTCCGCCTCTTATCTTTCACCATCCCATACAGGACCTTTTTTGTACCTTCACTATCCTCCTCCATCATCTTTGTCCACTCTTCCATCCACTTCCTTCTCTCCTCAGCCACCACTCTCTTCGCCTCCTTCTTTCTTTCCTGGTACTCTTCCCTTGTCTCTACCGTCCTATTTTGATACCACCTCCTAAAGGCTCTATTCTTTTCCCTTACTATATCTTTTGTCTTCTCATTCCACCATGGTGTTTCCTTCCACCTCTTCTTACTACTTGTCCTCCCACATACTGCTTCTGCTGCACCCACTAGTGTCTTCTTAAATCTAGCCCATTCCTCTTCCACCCCTCTTTCTTCATCTGTTGGAATTCCTTCCTTTACCATTTTGAGGTACTCGACCCTTCTATCCCCTTCTTTCAGTTTCCATATCCTTATACGTCTTTCCTGGTTCTCAGTCCCTTTCTTCTCCTTACTCCCTCTCAGGTTCATTACCAGTAATCGATGGTCGCTATCCAGGTTCTCCGATGGTATAACCTTGATGTCCGTGATGTTCTTATTTAGTTCTTTCTCATACAGTATATAGTCGACCACCGACTTCCTGGTCAAGTCATCACTGTACCATGTGATTGTGTGGCTCTCTCTTTTCTTAAACCAGGAGTTCCCAACTAGCAGGCTGTTCCTCTGGCAGAAGTCCAACAGTCTCTTTCCTTCCTCATTAAAAACAGATACACACACTAATACAGCCATCACAATTAACACCGGTTATCAGACAGATTCTACACACACCCAAAGGACATGGGGCTACATGACTGCATTGCCGCAGCCCCTAAACTGAGGAACCAACCAGCAATCTCGAGATCATGAGCCACGGGACCTCCTTCTAACGTGGAATCCGAACCACAGGACATGGCATTTCACATCAAAAATCTCACATGCATTGACCGGGAATCGAACCAGGATCACCTTGGTGAGAGGCATACTGCCTGACCACTGCACCATCACGCCCCCAATTATGCAAAGAACATTAAAAGTTCTAAGGAAAAAAAACCACAATCTTTTCTTCAAATACACTATTATTTGCTTAATATTGTTGTATTCCCACCTAATGTCACGAACATAGGCCACTCAGGGCTTCTGCAAGATTATGTACTAGGATCGTTATTGTGTCCTTACCGATGGCTTCTGATAGGGATAAGAGTACAGTCCCTACTATACAAGGAAATGGGAGTGGGACGTGATTCCAGGATTCATGGAATACTCCCCAATGAAAGAGTTTGAATGCTTAATGCCCAGTTTATTCCGTGTGAGAGTATAGGATCCACCACCATGGACACATGGATTACGATGGCTTATATTTTATCTGAAGTAAAATTGATTAACAGATTGTCACCTGTTTCCTCAGCTTCGCTAGCTATGTTGCTCCCAAGTACTGCCTTAGCTCTGCGCCCCTTGGTCAACGAGTGCTTGACGACCCAACTTGCCCAATCTCCCAATCGGCAGGCAATTAACCTCTGTGGTTGTCAGCCTTCCGTCTCTGCAATGTCTGACTGACCTGTCTGACCTGAGGCCGCAGCTTTTGACGTCATCATCATCTTGCACAGTTTCCAGCCACTGGCCGGGTCTGTTTGGAACACAAGCCTCTCCAACGTCTTCTGTCTTCCCACCATCTCTCAGCCTCCACCCTTGTCCAGTCTTCTCCTCTCTTCTTCACGCTTTCTTCCACCCCCTTCAGCCACCTGTCTCTCGGTCTTCCTCTCAGTCTCTTTCCTTCCCACTTCGTCTCGTGTATCCTCCTGGGTATCCTCTTCTCCTCCATTCGTTTTACATGTCCATACCATCTAAGTCGAGATTTCTCTATACCATCCTGTAATGGTTCCTCCATCATTAATTCTCTGGTCCTCTCATTTCTTATTCTGTCCATCTTTGTAGCTCCAATACTGCTTCTCAAGAACCTCATCTCACTGGCCTGTATTTTGCTCTTCTCCCTTCCTTTCATAACCCAGGTCTCCAAGGCATAAGCTTCTGACATGATAACGTCAAATAAATTGTTGGAATACAGTGACGTTCGTGAAAAAGTGTTACAGTGAAAGGTGATGATATCGTTTTATCTCTCTTCTGCTGCAACGCTCTCTCTCTTCTGTTGCTGCGCTCGAGTGTCGCTACTGCCGTTGTTGGATGTCACGGGTGAACCTCTGGATGGATTTTGATGCGGTTTTCACCATTCTGTAAAGGATATCTCGAAGAAGATTTCTGTAGAAAATTATTTATTTATGATCAAAGGAAGCTGAGCAGTAACGATTTCAGTGAAAATAAAAATTTAAAAAAAAAACACATGGCGTCTGTGTGCTATTTAAGCTTACGCTGGGCAAACCCTTTAAAAATATCTATATACTATGAGTGTAAGAATTGTTCATCAAGAAAAGTTCTGCATAAAAGTCCACGAGAGCATATCTCTATCTTCAATACATCGCCCACTATAAGTGTTTTTACGTTTTCATTTCTTCCAACAATCTCCATTCAAATACTGAGGCGACAGTTTACGAGCTGGCTAGGGGCAAGTCTATCAGCCCTGTTACAGCCTAGCTAGCAGACAAACATATTACCCCCACATACAGCCAGCAGCAAACTGCAAAGTCGTGTTGAGTTAAAACTTCAGAGAAGAGTGGTTGTGTTTGGAGTTTACCTGAAAGAGCAACTCGGCTTTTCTTCATTTCGCCTGTGAACTTTCCGTTCCGCAAAATACATAATTAAAAAATATACAAAGCTGAAATTTCGCAAGAGCGACAGTTTAATCAAATCAGTCCAAGAATACATTGTCACGCTCAAATATTGTTGCGCATTGTAGTTGCACACATCCAATAATTTTTTTTTACAGTAAGGCAGTGAGGTTGTTGGTTGCTGACCAGGTTGAACTGGGGTTGAATGTTGAATGTGCAAAAGTACCCCCCCAACCGTCCCCCGCATCCCCTTCCCCCATTTTAGTACATAAAAGCATATTATTTTGTGATAAATATCTTATGTAATATTTCTTTCAGGTTAGGGTGTATAAATACTTGTTTTCCCGCCTCTTGTAATAGGGCACAATTTGTGTCGACCGACTGGAAAGATTTCTTTAAACCTTCCAGTGTCATTGAAATATGTTGTAGTCTACTATTCCTTGAGTGATCATTCTTTTAAGACATGCTTATTATTTTACTTTTTATACTGTTTAGAAAGATATTCAAAAAGGGGGAAAATAGTACAAATTATGAATCAGTTCAGGGAAACCATGGAAATTACATTGCGGAACACAGCCATACCTTGAAGTACTATACTTAAGCTATATCTGAATCGCCACTGCTCTCATCTCTATCATTGCCACTTGTTAAACCCTCAATCTCTTCAACACTGTAGTCTCTGTTCGATTAGTCCTTCAAATCGTAGCCCTTCTCCTCCCCCATTTCACTGCTTTCATCGTGCATCAGCTGATATTGTCAAACTCAAGTTTTATCTAACAAATCCTGAGATATGTACATGAAATAATTCGCATAGTATTTTCCGGTTCCAGGTGATTTCATTAAGGTTGTCTGATACCTTCCTGCCACCTACCGTAATTAAATGTAAACTTATAATATATTGTGGAATATTCTGTGTGTGACCCGTAACAGTAGGAATTAAGTTGCGAAATATGTCGTAAACGACATGCAAGACAAATATTTTAGCGCAAAATATTCCGGAGAAGACACAGTAAGAATTAATATTCATCAAATTTCAAATTTTAAGAAAAATCCTGTATCCTTCGGGAAACAGTTATTGGCCTTGGTGGGTTAATTTTTGAACAGTACGTTACATTGGCACTGCTCATGACATCATAGTAGCCTTTCAGCGGTCCTCCCTGTATTCACTAGCCAAGCATCTTAGTGAGGTGTACCTTACCAACTGATGAGCCCAATGGTACACAGGGGCGAAATACTGGCAATACTGAATTGAGCTAACTGGATCCATTTTTCAAAATATTTGAAATTTGATAATGTGTTATTACGCTGGATCTTTTGGGAAACAGTTATTCCAAACTCTACTAAGGGCAGATGACTTTGTTGTTCCACCCCTTAAAGCAACAATAACTAAACTCTATTAGGATGACAAATTTTAGTGCTGTTCTACTACAACTGGATAGATAACAAAGTCCAAAGTTCCATAAGACATAAAACCATGTACGTCGCATTGTCTTTTCGTAATACTGTGTGCTCTTCAGAAAAAAAATGGATTATCCACCTTTATGTCATCTAGGTGTTTCCTCTTCCAGTCTCTCATGTCTTCTTTCCACTGAGACACCTTCACATTCAGGTGTTGTACTTTCATTGCCAAATCCTTCAGTTCTGTCATTTTCAGTTTTGGATTCATATGACTAATCTGAAAATATAAAATAGTTCATCATTTTACAATTTGCAATACAGTACTAGACATTATGGGTAGGAATTGTGGTGATGAACATTAACGATAAATGAGAATTAATAATGTTATTGAAACTCAGCAATTCTTCTAGGTTTGTGCCGTGTCTTGTGTGAGGTTTTGCCTAGGACACCAAGCTGGCTCATCAGCGGGCTGTTGATGTCCCCGCCCTGACCCCCACAGGAGTAGCAAACTGCACGCTACCTTCCTTTATATAAAGTGCAACTGCACCTCTTTACTGCGAGAACAGCTTGGTGTCCTAGGCGAAACCTCACACAAGACACGCCGCAAACTTAGAAGAATTGCTGAGTTTTAATTCACTGGCCGTGAAAGCCAATATACCATCTTTTTTGGAAGCCTTCATAGGGAGTTTAAGACTGCTTGAGTCTTTAGTTCCCGCAATAAAGAGGTGCAGTTGTACTTTATATAAAGGAAGGTAGCGCGCAGTTCGCTACTCCTGTGGGGGTTCGGGCGGAGACACCAAGAGCCCGCTGATGATCCAGCTTGGTGTCCTAGGCGAAACCTCACACAAGACACGGCACAAACCTAGAAGAATTGCTGAGTTTCAATTCACTGGCCGTGAAAGCCATATACCATCTTTTTTGGAAGCCTTCATAGGGAGTTTAAGACTGCTTGAGTCTTTAGTTCTCGCAATAAAGAGGTTCAGTTGCACCTTATATAAAGGGAGGTGGCGCGCAGTTCACTACTCCTGTGGGGGTCTGGGCGGGGACACCAAGAGCCCACCGATGTGCCAGCTTGGTGTCCTAGGCGAAACCCCACACAAGACACAGCACAAACCTAGAAGAATTGCTGAGTTTTAATTCACTGGCCGTGAAAGCCAATATACCATCTTTTTTGGAAGCCTTCATAGGGAGTTTAAGACTGCTTGAGTCTTTAGTTCTCGCAATAAAGAGGTGCAGTTGTACTTTATATAAAGGAAGGTAGCGCGCAGTTCGCTACTCCTGTGGGGGTTCGGGCGGAGACACCAAGAGCCCGCTGATGATCCAGCTTGGTGTCCTAGGCGAAACCTCACACAAGACACGGCACAAACCTAGAAGAATTGCTGAGTTTCAATTCACTGGCCGTGAAAGCCAATATACCATCTTTTTTGGAAGCCTTCATAGGGAGTTTAAGACTGCTTGAGTCTTTAGTTCTCGCAATAAAGAGGTTCAGTTGCACCTTATATAAAGGGAGGTGGCGCGCAGTTCGCTACTCCTGTGGGGGTCTGGGCGGGGACACCAAGAGCCCACCGATGTGCCAGCTTGGTGTCCTAGGCGAAACCCCACACAAGACACAGCACAAACCTAGAAGAATTGCTGAGTTTTAATTCACTGGCCGTGAAAGCCAATATACCATCTTTTTTGGAAGCCTTCATAGGGAGTTTAAGACTGCTTGAGTCTTTAGTTCTCGCAATAAAGAGGTGCAGTTGTACTTTATATAAAGGAAGGTAGCGCGCAGTTCGCTACTCCTGTGGGGGTTCGGGCGGAGACACCAAGAGCCCGCTGATGATCCAGCTTGGTGTCCTAGGCGAAACCTCACACAAGACACGGCACAAACCTAGAAGAATTGCTGAGTTTCAATTCACTGGCCGTGAAAGCCAATATACCATCTTTTTTGGAAGCCTTCATAGGGAGTTTAAGACTGCTTGAGTCTTTAGTTCTCGCAATAAAGAGGTTCAGTTGCACCTTATATAAAGGGAGGTGGCGCGCAGTTCGCTACTCCTGTGGGGGTCTGGGCGGGGACACCAAGAGCCCACCGATGTGCCAGCTTGGTGTCCTAGGCGAAACCCCACACAAGACACAGCACAAACCTAGAAGAATTGCTGAGTTTTAATTCACTGGCCGTGAAAGCCAATATACCATCTTTTTGGAAGCCATCATAGGGTGTTTAAGACTGCTTGAGCCTTTAGTTCTCGCAATAAAGAGGTGCAGTTGCACTTTATATAAAGGAAGGTAGCGCTTTGCCGACTTCGATTGCGAGGGTCAGGTCAGTTCGCTACTTCTATGGGGGTCCGGGCGGATACACCAAGAGCCCGCTGATGATCCAGCTTGGTGCCCTAGGTGAAACCTCATACAAGATATGGCACAAACCTAGAAGAATTGCTGAGTTTTAATTCACTGGCCATGAAAGCCAATATACCAATAATGTTATTGGTTTTATGTCCCTTATAAGTATTGCAGTTGCTGGTCTGTCGGCCAGTCTAAATGTGAATTACAGGTGGTGATAAATTTTACTTCTGTTGCCTTGGGATGTGTTTTGTTTGACGACTTGCATGTGCAAACCTAAGACACAAACAAGAACACAGGAATCAATACATACCACTCCATCTTTCTCGGACATTTCATTCGCAAACTTGTGTGGAAATATGTCCAACGATCTTAATTCATCGAAATGCCATAGGGAAGGTTGATATATAATTAGAATCTGTCGCTGTTCCTGTTCCCTGTTTTGACTCTCAAACATTCTTCAGTGCCTTTTGGAAGCAAATTGGAAGAAGTTAATTTTTTTCATGACCTCCTCCTCATTCACCACACGACAAACCTCCTTCGGCTTTTCTACTAATAACTCATAGGCAGCACTTTTCTTGTTCCAATTGAAATACTCTTTCGACTTAATTTTCCACAGGCAAGTGTTTAACCTGTAGATTTCAATGAACTTGGACAGGAAAGAATGCAGCATCACACACAAACTGCTCATTTGGGAATGGCTTTAGGGGGAATAATAACATTAAAATATATACAGGAATTTGCACAATGAACATTAACAGAATGAGGATTTATAAAAAGATATTCTTTAATAATATTTTGTGATTTATGGTTTCAGGTGTAAAATTCAGGATTTTTTTCAATTTTTTTTTTTTTCGAAAAAATATTTTTGAATTTTGTTTTTGATTTTTTTACATACCGGTACATTATGCGAACCGGCCAAAACTAAGGACCATGCAAATATCATTTCATTTCCTTCTCATAGTTCTTTCTTCCTTTCTCTTCCTCCACACTTCCTTCATTCTTTCAGAGTGTTGCGCCTTTATCTCTGCTGTGCATCTTCCTCCCCTGCGTTCTCTCTTTTCTCCCACAAGACCTTTATGTTCGAAAGTATTTCCCTGAATTTTGTTCTGTCTCGACAGTCGTCATCTGTAATTCCTAGCCTCTGGAGTTCTTCCTTCATCTGCTTGGTGTAACCCCCTTGGCTCTTCAGATTATATGATTTATCAAAAATTTGTTTATTTATTCTCGTTGGATCCATTCTAACCATATGTCCATAGAAACGTAAACGTCTTTTTCTAGTTGTTGTTTCCAGGTCTTCCACCCTTTCATATATCTCCTTGTTTGATCTTAGTCTGTAGGTTCCCTGTACCACTTTTGGGCCGTAAATCCTCCTGAATATCCTCCTTTCAATCTTCAGAAGCTTTTCCAGGTTCATCAAATTTGCCGTCTCCACACCATATAAGATCACCGGTTTGACCACAGCATTGTAATGTTGTAGTTTGGCATTAAGGGAGAGGTCCTTTTTGTTGTATATATTTTCAGTGGAGAAGTTGAGTTTTTCTAGTTTAAGTCTTCTATTTTCCATTGACCCTTTGTACAGTCCATTGTTGCTAATGATCTCTCCGAGGTATTTAAACTGTTTCATGACCTTTATCCTCCCATATTGATTTTTTTAATATAATTTAATTTTCTTTCTTTTGAAAATTGAACACCAACTAAACACACTACACTTACTGTAGTTAGATAATATTTATATACAAATTTAAACCTCAACCCAGTGATCTGGATCTGATGATGACCGCTTGAAGGTCGAAATGCGTGATCCTAAAATTTCCCCATTATAACAGTGATCATAACAAATACTGTACATGTAATTTTTTCCAAGAGCGTTATTTACTTATAATTAGGGCCCGGATGTTGAAGACATGTTATCTTTTTACTGAGCTGTCTAAAACAATGCTGAAGTACATAGAAACTCCAGACGGGCCATCCTGTCTTCAAATATGTCATTTTTATTTTGCATCTTTTTGCATTTAATTTTTTCCTATTTCTCCATTTTAAGAGCATTTTTTAAAGTTTGGTAGATTTTCTTATCTTATTTTAGAGAAATCGGTTTTTTGAGTTGTTTTCTTTTTCCAATTTAGTCATTTCACAAATTTATATGAGGTAATTACGTGTCTCAGAGTTAAGAAGAATCTAGTAGCTTATACAAGATAATTTAAAATATTGATTCCATTTCCTTAATCAACCGGATGGAAACTAGTTTTAGCAACAATCGTGGCGAAATTGCTGCGGGTATTGCATAAAAAATGAAAAAAGTGCTGGACTAAAACACCGGCTATAAAACATTCTGCAAAATCTCAGACATTATTTCTGGTGAAAACTACTGCATGGATGGGATTGAGGAGGATTTAGCAGCACACGACCTTCCTCACTTCAAGTACGCTCCAATCACATCAGTTGATGTTGAACGCAGCTATTCGAGATATAAAAACTTGTTGGCTGATAATCGCAGATCATTTACATTTGACAACATCAGAATGACATTCGTAGTTCAGTGCAACTCAGACTAAAGTGAACATAAACCTTTTGTTAAGTACTAGAAATCTATTTAATTGACCTTTCAGTTTGAGATTAAGATTTCATTTTTGAAATATTGGCCAGTTTATTATTATAAGATCATTTTCTCCATTTTAAAGTGCATTTTTCGAATTTTTCGGTCATTTATTAGTCATTTTTTGAAAGTTTTAAGTGCATTTTTTAAACTTTTTTACGGCATCAACATCCGGGCCCTACTTCTTCCGATGTTCGGACCATAAAGTTATCATATCTACAAGTATATCATCAACTAACAAAGAAGATGACGACGTCCAGGAGGCTGTGGGAAGCTCTCTTCAACATCCAGTACGAGGGAAATGCTTCGGCAATTTCCAGTGGTAAGCGCGAATGACTCAGAACTACGTAATCTCTCATCTTTTTTTTTTTTTTTTTTTTTTTCATATTCAGTATTACAGTAACTTCATAGCTTGGGAATAAGAGTAAAATCAGTAATTTATCCGACTCCGTTTTCACGTAATTTTCTAGCGGTAATATTCAAATCGCAATGCTCCAATTTAAATTCAAACCTTATCATTATTATTGTTAATTTTGCAATACTTGTTTTATATAATAAATTCATTTCTTTTAACCATGCAATCTTTGCTTTCAGTAGGTAGCATTAGATATAGACAAATTCCTTCTCCTGATACAATTGTTTGTTGGGTTAATGATCAAATCATACCACGATCTGAGTGAAAAGATTCTTGAAGGTGTTCTACCACAGCTAGGTGTTGTTAAATATAAATTTAGATTTCAACATAGCGTTGAGGTCTTGGCGCCCATTAAAACAACATATCTTAGGCAGAGTAAATATTACAAAGTGCAAGGCAGGGCCAGTAGAAGCATTACATTTGTCACGCAACAGTGAGGGCTAAAGAAACCGTTTCACTTGTACGCTCAACGTGGAGCAAAGTAAAACCGTTTCACTTGTACGCTCAACGTGGAGCAAAGTAAAACCGTTTCACTTGGCGCGCAACGTGAGGACGAAAACCTAATAACATTTGTGGAAGGAGAAGGGTATATATTTCTGTGCCTGTATTTTGGGGGTTTTTCATTTATCGGTGTGTATCAGCATGGGTAGTGCTGAGGAAGAGATGAAGTTGCGTAGTGGTCACCAGTTGGATAGTGAAGATACGAGCAGTATGGCTAGTCATGGAAATGAAAGCAGTAGAGGGATGTCGGAGGTAAATCCCGATACTGAGGGGGGTAATCAAAACAGTCAAGAAGGGTTAGAGAGTTTGCTTCTTCAGTTTATGCAACAAAATAAAATTAGCACAGATGCTTTAAACGCTAGACTCGAACAAAATAGTAGGGAAAATAAAGAGAGTAATAGGGAATTGAGCGATAGTTTAAACGCTAAACTTGAACAAAACAGTAGGGAAAATAAAGAGAGTACGGAAGCTTTAAACGCTAAACTTGAACAAAATAGTAGGGAAAATAGAGAGAGTACTGAAACTTTAAATGCTAAATTAGAACAAAACAGTAAACAAATGAGCAATAAATTAAGTGAGAAATTTGAGGAGAACAATCTAAAATTAGATAAGAAATTCGAACTGATTAGAGGTGAGATCAGAGGGGTGATGGAAGAGAAGGCTAAAGAGATTATTGCAGATGTAGACAGAAAATTAGGAAAAGTACAGGAGTTAGAAATTAGAATCAGTATGCAGGCAGAAAATTTAAAAGAACTAGTGCAACTGGAAACACAGCAGGTCAAAAAGTAATTGGGGGGAGAAATTGACAAAATTCAGGCAGCAACTAAAGAGGTTAAAGAACAGCTGGGGGGTAGAATTGATAAAGTACATGCAGAAATAATCACTGAAGTTAATACTTTAAGGGAGAGGAATAAGGAAAGCATTAATGAGATTAGTGAGAAACAAGCTAAATTAAGTGGTAAAGTTGAAGCATCGGAAGGGAGCATTAGGTTGACTGTAATTAATATTGAAAGAAAAGCTGAGGAGAAAATTGCTGAATTAGAACAGAAGTTGAAAGCTAGAATTAGGCAGGAAAATAGTCAGAGTAGGCCAGTTTATGTGAATAGCACACACAGGGAAATAGAACTAGGCAAATTTAGTAATCGGCAGGGTTATCCAATGGAGTTCATGAATACAATAGAAAATAAATTCGGGGAGAGGCTGGAAGATGGTAGTATTGAGTGGTGCCAGGTAGTTGAAATTTTAGAGCAAGCGTTTGTAGGGGAGACAAGAAACTGGTTTGCTGTCTACAGAGACAATTTCGAGAATATTTCAGATTTTAAAGTTAAATTTTGTGAGAAATTTTGGAATGAGGTAATTCAGTCTCAGCATCGTGAGGGAATTGTATGTGGGAAATATAACCCGAGAGGAAACTACACTATGACCGAGTACTTTTTAGGACAGGTATTAACGTGCAAATATCTGGATGGTTTGAAGGAGGAAAGTGATGTAGTCAGCCTATTACTAACATTTTCCATATAGAATCAAGGAAGCTGCCTGTATCCAAAATGTTAAATCAATTTCACAAGTGGAGAATTTATTAAGTACATTCGATGCCCTGGGAAGAGGTGGTTACGAGGAGAATTTCGGTAGGAACCAGGGTAACCATAATAACAGGCCTAATGAGAATAGGAATCAGGAAGTTCAAGGGAACAGTGGCGAAGGGGCCAGCGTTCAAAATAGGGGGAACCAAAATAATAATAATAATCAGCAAAACCAGTACAGAGGAAATGGGTATGGTACGAACTACCAAGGTAGAAACAATGATTTCAGGGGAAATCAAGGTCGAAATAATGATTTCAGGGGTAACCAAGGGAGGTATAATAATAATAATAATTATAACCAGAACAGGGTTCAAGGAGGGAATCAGCCCAATGGTAATAACGGACAGAGAGATACCGTTAACACAACCCAGAACAACCAGACCAGTGCAGTAGTGAGTAGTACTACACCAAGTGGTAGTAATGCTTTAAACACGAACCAGGCTGCGATGTAAGGTCAGAATCTCAGTCTATAACATGCCCTGTCCATATACTTATACAGGAACCCTATGATCTAAATGTAAGAAATGAATTATTACGTGAACTAAATGATGAAGATATTATTCAGGAGGTGGTTAGTAAGAGCCCCATAGTTAAATTTAACGTGTCAGAGGCGTACACAGATGTTTTAATTGATAGTGGTTGTATGAAGAGTTGCATAAGTAGTGCATTTTATGATAAAATGAAAGGAACTGGAGTAAATTTTGAGGAGATGCCAATTAAAAGCACTTTTGTTATCACAGCTGTTGGGAAGATGTCTAAAGTAATTTCTAAGCAAGTTTTAGTAGACATTAAAATTAATAATCATGTAGAAAAGCAGATTTGTCTTGTAATTCCAAATTTAGTATTCAGTGTTATCTTGGGTTCAGAGTGGCTAAGTAGAGTGTCTGGTAACTTATGTTATGATGTAGGGAGTTTGAAATTTAAATGGGGAGATTCTGAAGTAGAAGTAGCGTTCAATGACCATATTAAGAGAAGTAGTGTTGTAGGTGTGATTTGTACTTTAAATGAGATATCGCCAGCCGTAGAGCGGGGTTCTCCATGTTTTGTGGGCAGTGTGATTACGAACGGTAGTCTAGAGGACTCGTTACGTGATGCTGCATTTCAGGGAAATATAGAGGTGGAACAGTGTGTTCGGCTCTATGATGTGTTATTGTGTAATAGGAGAGTTTTTGAGGATCGCATTGGTATGGCCAATAGCTATACACATTCATTGAACGTTATTGATAGGTCAGTATTCACAGGACATAGATATCTTGTACCTTTCGCTTATCAGAGTGCAGTTGAGGCACAAATTAACCAGATGCTTGAAGATGGGATTATTGAGCACTCTAACAGTCCATATGTTAATTCTTTGATCACGGTACCCAAAGCCGACGGCACAGTTCGTATTTGTTTAGACGCTCGTTTGGTTAACAGTAGAATTAGTTCAGATCAGCTGAAATCTATGTCAATAGAGGAATTAATGCAAACATTTGAGGGGAAGAAGTATTTCACTTGTGTAGATTTGAGTTCCAGTTTTTGGCAAGTGCCACTTATGTACGAAGATAGACCATTTACAGCTTTTAGTCATAAATATAACCTTTATCAATTTTGTAGAACACCTTATGGGTTAAAGAGTAGTTCAGCAGCTTTAATTAGGGCTTTAAACATCGCATTAGGGGATGACACAGGAGAGTTTGTAACCATTTACATTGATGATATGGTAATTAGTTCACGCAGTTTTGAGGAGCATCTACGTCATTTAGATATAGTTTTTCAGAAGTTAGATCAGGCAGGGTTTACTTTGAAGCTGTCTAAGTCGTCATTCTGTCAGTCAGAAGTGACATTTTTAGGTCATAGAGTGTCGAGTAGATGTGTGACACCAGAGGAAAGTAGGGTTAGCATGTGTGGACAGTAGCAACAGGGCATCGTTACAGACACTGAGAAATATGCTAGTGGAGTAACGTGATGACGTTCATTTAAAGGGAGCCACTTGCAAGGTTGGAAGCAGGTGACGCAGAAACATTTATAGTTTCCAAACGTATTGGCAAAACAGCATATGTGCTGGAGGATAGTAAGGGAAACAGATTATACGGGACGTATAATATACATAGTCCACGAAAATATGTGTCATAAAGTGAGGATGTTTAGCTGGCGAGCCAGCCTATCAAATGAGTAAGTCTGGTATTTGGTGCGTGGGAGGAGATGGTCTTCCAGGCAGGCGTATCAGAAGTCACACAGGGGGGTAGTATGTAAGTAAATGAGAGTTTTTAAGGTACAGGGAAATATGATGGGATTGTCGGATGCTCTTGAGCACTAAAATGTCTCGATACACCAAGGCCAGAATTTGGTATCGCTGGTGAAATCCCATTTGTCTCCTAGAGATGGGTGAGTGCTTGAACAGGGTATTTTTGCTTAAGGCGTCCACGAGACAAAAGATGGGCCATCAGAAGGCGAGACAGTCCTTCATGAAACTCATACATAACAGCACACGTGATTTCTGTTTACGGCCTCGCCATGTAAGAATTATAAGTGTGTAAGGTAATTTGTACAAAGGTATTATTTGTGTGAAGAGAACTGGTCTGAGTTGAGAACTAGTATTAAGTAGAATTTGATCTACGGGAACTTAAGAAGACAGGGCGATTACGGCACAGAAATATTTGGTGTTATATGTAATGCGCACTTACTGTTTTTTTTTCCAGAAGTCAATATTAATTTCGTCTCATATAAAGAGAGATTAAGTATTATGGTCACGAGGCGCTGCCACAATAGTGTGATCGTGTGCTCAGTGATAAGTGAGATTAAATTTCACCATAAGGAAGGGACCTCCAGTGAAATTAGGAAGTTCTGTGGTGATACATACATCAGAACACCCTGATGCGTGTGATGTCACATCATAAATACACAGTGCTCAAACATTATTTATGTCTATTTTCCCAACATAGAGAAATTTGAGAGGCGGAAATATCCGGGGAACATTATTCAATATGAAAAACATTGGACTGGTTGCAAAGTGCAATCCATAGTGACAACAAACTTTGACGCAAAGTGCGTAAAGAAAAATTATTAGTGTATATATATGTAATTTAGGGTGATTTCATTTATGTAATATGTATTTTGGATGGGGATTTATTAACGTGTCTGGGATAATCGGATAATGGACCGTCGTCACAGTAAATCATCCGATGATCCGAGGCGAATATGTAACGTGTTTTTCGAGGGGATTTTACGCCACTGGCATAAGTCAGTAGGAAGCCATTCTATATTTATTTACGCGGCAAATTGTTCAGCCAAGAGAAGTTTTCATGTTAATTTATTATTATTATTATTATTAAGGTATTTTTTTTGGAGCATTTTTATAAAATTATAAGCATACAGATAGGTTTTCTATGTCATAGAAAACACTTTCAAACAAATTATTACGAACAACATTATCATAGAAAATTATATGATTACGGAATTTTACGGAGTTTTGTCAGTTAGGGTATTATGAGAGAGATGACTCACTGGGAATTTGGCTACAGGCTTAATCTTGTCGAGTAGCATGACGCAAGCTGGGTTGCTGCTTCAAGAAAAGGCGAAATAGTCTGGAACGATAATTGACATCATCCTCGCGCCGAGTGTAATGACCCTGAGGAGGGGGGTAGCGCGTGGTGGCTCAGCCAATCAGAGGAGAGCGGGCGACTTGAAGACGGGTCCAGAGAGGGGAGGCGTGGAGTGCATATATGGTTTGCGCGCCGTGGAGGCTAGGCGACTATCTTTGTAAAACTTAACCAGTGTGGTAGTACGTGTGGTTGGTTCCGATGTTCGGACCGTAAAGTTATCATATCTACAAGTATATCATCAACTAACGAAGAAGATGACGACGTCCAGGAGGCTGTGGGAAGCTCTCTTCAACATCCAGTACGAGGGAAATGCTTCGGCAATTTCCAGTGGTAAGCGCGAATGACTCAGAACTATGTAATCTCTCGTCTTTTTTTTTTTTCATTTTCAGTATTACAGTAACTTCATAGCTTGGGAATAAGAGTAAAATCAGTAATTTATCCGACTCCGTTTTCACGTAATTTTCTAGCGGTAATATTCAAATCGCAATGCTCCAATTTAAATTCAAACCTTATTATTATTATTGTTAATTTTGCAATACTTGTTTTATATAATAAATTCATTTCTTTTAACCATGCAATCTTTGCTTTCAGTAGGTAGCATTAGATATAGACCAATTCCTTCTCCTGATACAATTGTTTGTTGGGTTAATGATCAAATCATACCACGATCTGAGTGAAAAGATTCTTGAAGGTGTTCTACCAGAGCTAGGTGTTGTTAAATATAAATTTAGATTTCAACATAGCGTTGAGGTCTTGGCGCCCATTAAAACAACATATCTTAGGCAGAGTAAATATTTCAAAGTGCAAGGCAGGGCATTACATTTGTCACGCAAAAGTGAGGGCTAAAGAAACCGTTTCACTTGTACGCTCAACGTGGAGCAAAGTAAAACCGTTTCACTTGTACGTTTCAATACTTCTCCTTTCGAATAACCCATTTGGAGGGCACGATGAATCAACGTTGGCTATTGTCCTTAGTATTCAATTTCCTTTGTTTTCGGAGACCATTTATAGTCGGGTGAGAAAGACCTTTCGTACCACACTCACATGTGAAAATTGCGTGAAAAAATTCTAGAGTGCCCCTTGACCCCCTTAAGCGTATTATGAATTTTACAGCTTAATTTGGTTCAGTGATAACCTTATAACCGTCTGGAAACTTTCACAGTAATGTAATAATTGGAATTGCATTGCGTCTTAAAGAAATAGATGGACCTGTGAGATTCTGTTACCATGGTTACCGTGTTGCATTCTTTTATTATTTCTTCTTCTTCTTTCGAATAACCCATTTGGAGGGTACGATGAATCAACGTTGGCTATTGTCCATTGTATTCAATTTCCGTTGTTTCCAAATTTCTTTCATCGTTCTAGAGTGACGATCTTTCTCCTCTTGAGTCCACTTTCTGTGAGTTGTTTGTTTCTTCCTTTCTTGAAGTTCTGCCTTTTGAATAGCTTCTCTGAAGAGTGGTCTGTTTGCTATTGTGTCTGTCTGAATTCTGGCGTTTGTCAAATCTTTGTCAATTTCAATGAACCATGTGGGTTTGGATTTGTAACTAGTCAGTAAGTTGAAGACCTGTTTAGTTAGTCTACTATTTTCCATTCCATAGATGTGCCCAAGAAACTGTAATCTTCTCTTTCTCATTACATCAGTTAATTTTTCACATTCCAAATATAACTCTCTATTTGGTCGTAACCTATATTCTGCGCTATAATTTCATTTCACTCTCAGTATTTTTCTCAGAATTCGTCTTTCAGTCTTCTCTAATTTGTCTAAATCACCAATTCATACATTACATATATTGTACACCCACCCAGTCATTGGGAAAATTTGTGTTGACCGACTGAAGAGTTACAACTGACAGTTCGGAAATAAATGTCCATAGTACTGCGGGTTGGTTGCAGTACCTCGTGAATGGACAACAATACTGATCAAAAAGTTAAACAGCATAATGAAAGATGGTATATTGGCTTTCCACGGCCAGTGAATTAAAACTCAGCAATTCTTCTAGGTTTGTGCCGTGTCTTGTATGGGGTTTCACCTAGGACACCAGTGGGGGTCCGGGCGGGGACACCAAGAGCCCGCTGATGAACCAGCTTGGTGTCCAAGGCGAAATCCCACACAAGACATGGCACAAACCTAGAAGAATTGCTGAGTTTTAATTCTCTGGCCGTGAAAGCCAATATACCATCTTTTTGGAAGCCTTTATAGGGAGATTAAGGCTGCTTGAGCTATTAGTTCTCACAGTAAACAGGTACAGTTGCACTTTATATAAAGGGAGGTAGCGCGCAGTTCGCTATCCAGTGGGGATCCAGGCGGGGACACCAAGAGCCCGCAGATGAGTCAGCTTGGTGTCCTAGGCGAAACCCCACACAAGACACAGCAGAAACCTAGAAGAATTGCTGAGTATAATGAACATTATAACATCAGGGAATTTCAGATGATGATGCACAGAAAAAGTTAAATGTATGGAATGACCAATTTCATTTGATATTAATACATCAGCTACGGAATTATCTTGGTAGATAGGCCTCGATACACACCTCATTTGTTTTAATGGCATATGCATAAAAGTGACCTCTGAAAGTGGCCAACATATTGTAGTTCTCTTTCATCTTCTCCTGCCTTGCTTGGTGGAACAAGGCAAGTGCGTGACGAAACTGAACTCTGTAGAATGTAGTCTTGGTGTTGTAGAATTCCTGGAAAAAGAAACAGAAACACAACTATAGGGACATGTGAATTGATATTATAATAACCCGTGTAGACAGCAAGGTTGTGATCCTGATTAGGTCCCGATCCAGATTAAGTTGGTATGTGAAAACACAACGAGATTTCCTTAACTATCCTCCAAACTAAATCAGCCAATCTTGTTCCCACAACTAGATAATCTCGTTCCTGGCCATTGCCATCGTCGGTGTGTTCTATTCTCCTGCATTGTGTGAGTGAAGTAGGCAATGTACCGTGTATAATGGCCATTTAGAATTTTCTTGTGTTTTAAAAGCAGGAAGTATGCAATGTTGGCCAAGATGATTGTATTTACGTTGGTTGATATTAGATGTGACAGTTACTCAACTGTCCTCACGAGGTTGAGTGCACCCCGTTCCAGCCCTCACGTCAGTTTCTAAAATCCCTGACGGAGCCAGGAATCAATCCTGGGGCCTCTGAGTGCAAGGCAGGCACGCTACCTCAACACCACGGGGCCGGCTCACAACAGAACTAGCTGCACTTTAATAAGATTCTGTCTCTCCTTGGAGGGTTTGTGTTTAAAGACTGTGTCCATTCATGGGTGACTTTGTGGGCTTTGCTAGTGTTTTGTGGAGCTATTTTGTCTAGTACATTTAAACTTTTATGGATCTGACAATGCTTGCTTGACAAGCAAAACATGTCATCCTTATAATCTTTCTAAGCTACAAAAACAATTATACAAATTGAAAAAGAAGAACACGACATCAACAGTCTAATCGGACATGGGGGGATCACTGAAATATTGGTTACAGGCCTACAACAAGCAGGGCGAGAAGTTGGTTCATACCATGAGAAAATACAGTGCCACTCCAACGCGGCTGTAGGGAGGGAATGGAGCACGGCGTCATTCAAGCTCCTGGAGCTCAAGTTTTATGGTTTATCAAGAACATTCCAACAGCCTACAGTATATTGTCATCGTCAACCGATACTCGTATCCAAGTTTACGTTTCTCGCCTGCAGTTCCATAATCCTTAGTCCAGATGATTAAGATCATCCTTATCCCATCGCTGTTGGGCTTGTAGAGAAACAGCAGGAGAGAATGCCATCTGCCAACTTTCAAAAATAGAAATCCGAAGATCCCAAAGCGGAGAAACTTAAATGCGTACATGCGTCACAAAGTCTTAAAACATGGTGAGAAAAACTACAGGGAAAGAGATTAGAAACTCGAGGTGATGTGAGACTATCTAATGCCAGTTTCCAAAAATATTGCAATTACATCAAGAACACATATAATTGGGAACAGTTCACACAACACACAAACATGAGCTTTTCTGCACTTTGATCTAGCAAGTCACAGAACACTGGCTATATTCCATCAAAGGTTGGAGATGAGTAGCTTTCTTCGGTTATTGGTCGACTTTCAGTCCAATCTCAAATACTCGCTTCTCAGAATAGCATCTATTATCGTAAATCAAAACTAAAATGCGATTTGGATGCAGAGAACGGAAACAAGCCAGGGAGTTGAAAATACGGAAAAATATTATGTTAATCCGGACAACCAGAAAACACCTCAAAAAATCCAGAAATCTTCCGGAAAAAACTGAAAACGTGGCAGGTCTGCCATAGGCATGAGTTTGTTTAAGGTGGATCACAACTTGCCAGGGAGTGACCCACACACTATAGTCCTAGAGCCATTCACTGCGGCACATAGCGTATGAGACATGCAATTTCCAGCACCAGAACTGCAATGGAACGCCGCAGACTCAAAATATAATTCAGTTGCGCCTTTACAGCCAATCCATCTGGCATGACCTCTTCCACCTCCACAGCCGTTAGGAACTTAAGAAATAAAAGGTTTCTCCTCCGCTGTTGGGTCAGAAAACAACACATCCGAATTTGTTGGAGCCACATACAGGACCTCCATTCCACAGCAGCCAACCTATCAACAACATTGCCACTTGGGAACGAAAACAATAGAACTGTCAACCAGAAGTTACCAGAAAGATGCAACCAACATGTCATCAACATCGTCTTTGTCGGCTGATACTCGTGTCCGAGTATTCATTTCTCTCCTGCAATTCCTCTTCAATATCCATACAGGCATGGAGATGCCTTTGGTGGCTTATCAAGCCAATCCAGACATGAAACAATCGACCACATTGGTTGCACCTTATAGAGGGTAGAGGTCATGGTTGAGCTTGGCGTACTTAACACCTCTGGAGTTTATCTACAGTTTGCCTTCGATGTTGACCCTCAAAATGTGCGACAGCAGCTGCCGTAGTCGAGTGTCAGCGAGGACAATCCACTGCAGTGAAACTCCAAGTACTCTCAATGGTCATACTGGGGTCACTCAGACCCGGGCGATTTTTGTTTTCATAACGAATTGGATAGCACCGGAATTATGGCCTTGCCATTCTACGTAAATTAAGTTGGTACCATTGTGGAGCCAAGCCAAACCAGCAGCTTCACTGTTTAACTGCGTTCCGGTTAGTAGGTGGTTGAATCGAGCGTGGGGTTGGTCGGACCCCAGTGTGACTTTTGTGGGTGAGTTTATATATTATGTGAGTTGGAAATTTACTCGACTTATTCCTGTTTGCTGTCTGTTTTCGTTACTAGAATGGAGCGAAATATTTAACGAGTGTTGTTCATTTCAGGATTAGTAAAACTGAATATTGAAGATGGCGATATGCGACGAACATCGGGCAGTGTTGTGCATTGATTGTAGTGAATAAACGCTCAAGTGTGAACACCCCTGTAACATTCTGTAATGACCTAGTTATGCACATTGTTACTTTTACTAGACCAGTGGCGATTGTTAGCAAAGTGCATACAAGTGAATTGTTTATTACTGAGGAAAACCACAAAAAATTAAAATGTTTTCAGTATTCTTCATTAGACATAAGATTATTTCAGTGTTATAATTTTTTTAATTGTAGTATCGATTTCATATTATAAAACAATGACACAAATCGCTAAGAACATTCTTAATTAGTCTCTGAAGACCCCAGTGTGACCTTTGAGTTTCATTTGTGGAAGTGTGTCCATTGAGGGTTAAGATGTTCCTTATAGCGCTTCTGAGGGGCACTACAAGGTCTCTTGCCTGTACTATTTTCACTATACAGGATCCATCGAGGAAGACGGTCATCACTCATGTGCGGAACATGCCCAATCCATCTGAGTTGGTGACCAACAATGTTCATCTTTGCCCTTTCAAGAATTGTTGTACTTGGAATGTAAACAGCAACCAAGATCATATGTTTGCCGGACAGTGCCATTTCAAGCTATTCAGAACAAATCCTTGAAAATGCCAAGTGCACTTCTTGGTGAAACATCAGGTGCACTTCTTGGTGAAACATCAGAAGATATCAAGAAATGTTACACATGGCCACTCAAAAAGCCATTCTGAAGGCTACACCACTATTCTCATGTATATCATTATTACATTTTTTTCTACTTGTTCATGTGAGTTGTTATTATTTCAATATTTTACACTATCAAGCAGTGGCAGCCGGTAATAAGGTGGCAGTGTTGCAGATTTCTTTAAGAAAACCAATTATTAATACCGTAATAATATCTTTAGTAATAAAAGCTGTACGTTTCCTTTTATATGATTGTATAGGAATTCTGTACGAAAGTATTGGTGTACCAAGCTGTTGTTATTTCTAAGCTACTCTACGGATGTGAAATCTGGACCCTATATCGCCGGGACATCAAGAATCCGGAACGCTTTCATCAACAAAAACTTAGATCAATCATGAACATCAAATGGGATGACGATGTAACTAATATAGCAGTCCTTGAGAAAGCAATGATAAACAGTATTGAAGCCTCCGTTGTTGGTCATCGGCTTAGATGGGCAGGCCATATCGATCGTATGAGTGACAGCAGACTACCTCGGCAAATCCTATATAGTGAACTGAACACTGGCAAGAGGCCATGTGGTGCTCCTTTAAAACGATATACAGTAAAGACCAACTCAAGCAGACCATGAGAAGAGTAGAGATAAACCCAAATACTTGGCATACTCTTACACTGGATCGTCCTCGCTGTCGTGCTACCATCTCAGCTGCAGTTGCACAGTTTGAGCAGGAATGTCGAAGACAGGAAGAGGAAATTTGCCAGAGGAAGAAGATACGTCAAACACTACCACGTCCTCCACCCTCCATCGGATGCAACATATGTGGTCGCATGTTCTATGCAAGAATTGGCCTGATAAGCCATCAGCGCCATCTTCATCTCCTGGACTAAAGATTATGGAACTGCAGGCGAGAAGCGTAAACTCGGATACGAGTATCGGCCGACGACGATAGGAATTCATAATTTTGTTCTTTAATAATTCAGGAAATCTTATAGTAAGTTACTGTGAACTGTCTGAGAAAGCGAAGCTCCCCAACTGTCTTGGAGCACTCGACCGTTTGGTCGTTGCTAGTCCCGAGCACCGACCAGATCTCAATATTGAAGGATGTGGCAGAGATGCTAGACCGAGTAATTCCTATCCCAACAGTTAACTCGGCTGGTCGTTGCCCGCTGATTGCAACAAGGGAGCCGAGGTGTGGACGGAGACATCCGTGATGTTCCGCCAACTGCCAATACTATGTCTTGCAATGTAATTTGCATGTACTTGTGACAATCACGGCTCTTTCTCGCTCTCCTCTATAACTAAAGCTGGGTTTTCCTAGCTCCGCATTTTGTGCAGAGCGCACTGCGCAATGCGCAGTCCGCAGTGCGGATCCTACTCAACAACACATAATCAGACGGCATCGTATTCCTATACCCCTCCGCGGTGCGCAGTGTGCTCTGCGCAACTGGACGACTCCTTTGAGAGCAGTCAAGTGCGGACCACGCTACGCAACAGACGAGTATTTGGGAAGTTTTCTCTTGTGTCCTGTAGATTTCTTTCTTTGCCACAAAATTCAAAAAGAACTAATTGAGTAAGTACAGTAGTTCTAAGTTAAGTTCAATAACTTTGTCCAAAGAAACTACATTTTTTACCCATTTTATCTTTTTTTTAAATTTACTATCGATTTTTATTAAATAAAGAAATATTTTCTAGAATGATTCGCTTATAATAACTATTTTTCATAGAAAGATACATTAATTTAATTAGACAAATTTAGTTGATTGATTAGACGAAGGCCTAATAAATTAGCTTGTTTAAATTTTCCAATAAATAAATTCTACAAACTTACCTCAATGTAAACGCCAGCGTCTCCGCCGCTGATATCGGTCTTCTAATCCTGTTGCAGGACTCGCTTGCAAGATCATTTTCTACCAAACTAAGCAAGTATTCAGACTGACACCTAGTCTAGTAACTCTGAAGTAAGATTTGAACTTCACTTGGTCGTCGAGCAAATGTCTGAGGATTAAAAGTTTAAACACTCCTTCTTGCTCTCTAGATGTGTACATGGAACTGACAGATTTCCGCACTTTATAAAGACGACCAACAATGAAGTAAATTTCATCTTCGATCTCTTCTTCCTCTTCTAATAACATCAATAACACTATTTTTTTTTCTTGCTCAGAGGACGAGAGCTCATATTCACTCACTTCTCAAACAAATGAAAACTTGAAATAGACGCACAACATGCGGAGCTAGGAAAACACTCCTTTACATTGTTTTGTTCTCGTGAAGGTTTTCATGTAGACTTAACTTATAATCCATTTAATCCGATGGCAATGTGATGTTCTATGAACTGCGGCATTCGTGATGAATTAGGTACAACTGTTTTACCGCGAATTGAATACAGTTTTCTCTGATATCAAGCAGTCTTTTACCCTACCCCCTACCCCCACCCCCCACTGCTATCAAGTAATGTTTAAATTTGAACTTCAGACTTCAGTACATAAAACTGTGTACCTGCACTTTCTCTCTTTCTTCAGGCTCAACCTGGCAGTGGTCGAGGACTTGTACTTGAGGTAAATGGAACACTATTAAGGGTCGGTAATTACATATCTGAGCCACAGGACATTCTCCATACAATGGGTCACCCAGAAGAAGCGTAGTCAGCTTCGGCATCTTTGCTAGTCGACACAATTCCTGAAAAGATGTGGAAATATTGAAAATGTGTACATGAACAAGACTTTACAGACCAGTTTTAATTCTCGCCATGCATAAGATATGGCTCTTTAGCTTATGCGTGGCGAGAATGATTACTGGTCTTTAACAGTTGAAGAATGTCCAGTATACAGTAACATACACCACATTAGGAGACTACACTTGGCAAAACACAGTCAAATTTGCTAAATGAACACAGACACTTAGGAACGGAAAGCCCATGTAAATAAGAGATCCTCGTGCACAGGAAACTCCCCCCAGTCAAGAGCAGACAGTGATGAAGTTAACTGCTCTCAACCAGACCGCGTGCGACTCAACCAGATAAGTAGCTTGTACAATACAATCTGAACTGACCCTTTCACAACAATCACATATTCACACTAAGCAATCAAATTTGAAGATCAATCACCACTTTCAATATCTTAACAAACCATCACATAGACTCTAACTAACAAATATTGACAAGTTGCATTATTTTAACTAATGAAAATGAAAATCCACAGCCTGCTTCCAGTCTCCGACCGGGTCAGGGAATGGAATGAATGAAGCCCCCATCTAGCGGCGAGGATATGAACTGTGCCGGCTGCCGAGGCCTGACGCACTCCTCTGGAGCAATGATTAAATGAATGACAGATGAAATGATAGTGGAGAGTGTTGCTGGAATGAAATTTTGACAGGGAAAACCGGAGTACCCGGAGAAAAACCTGTCTGCCTCCGTTTTGTCCAGCACAGATCTCACATGGAGTGACCGGGATTTGAACCACGGACCCAGGGGTGAGAGGCCGGCGTGCTGCCGCCTGAGCCACGGAGGCTTCATTTTAACTAATACTGCAACTAAAAAAGTAAACATATTGTAAATACTTTCACCCATACTTTTAGACATGTTGTTGTTTGAGTCTTCAGTCTTTTGACTGGTTTGATGCTGCTCTCCATGCCTCCCTGTCTTGAACTAATCGTTTCATCTCTACATAGCTACCACACCCTACATCCGAGGCTATCTGTTTAACATATTCTAACCTTAGTCTACCCCTACAGTTCTTGTCCTCGACCCTTCCATCCATAACTAAGCTTGCTATTCCTGGGTGTCTTAGTATGTGTCCTACCAACCTATCTCTTCTCTTCATTAGCAGTCGCCAGAAACATCTCTCCTCTTCCACTCGTCCTAATACCTCTTTGTTTGTAACCCTATCTACCCATCTGATCTTCATCATTCTCCTGTAACACCACATTTCAAATGCTTCAATTCTCCTTTTTTTTTCTGCTGCACCAATAGTCCAAGTTTCACTTCCATAGAGCGCCACGCTCCAGACAAAGGCTTTCAAAAATGACTTCCTAATACCTAAATCTATATTCGATGTCAGCAGATTCCTTTTTTGTAGAAATGCTTTCCTTGCCTGAGCCAACCTACTTTTTATATCCTCTTTGCTTCGTCCATCACTGGTTATTCTGCTTCCTAAGTAACAGAAGTCTCCTACTTCCTTCAGCTTTTCACCTGCCAATTTGATCTCCATAGAGGTTTCTGATTTATTTCGGCTGCATTCCAGTATTTTTGTTTTACATTTATTAATTTTCATCATGTATTCTTTCCTTAAGACGGAGTCCATACCATTCAAAAACTCATTCAAATCCTCAGGCTTGTCGGCCAAGATGACAATGTCATCAGCAAATCTCAGAGTTGAAATTATTTCTCCTTGAATCTTCACTCCCACTTTAAATTTTTCTCTAATTTCCTTCATTGCTTGTTCAATGTAAAGATTGAAAAGTATGGATGATAAGTTGCAGCCTTGTCTTACACCTTTCTGAATACCAGCTTCTCTCTCATGTCCTTCAACTCGAATGACTGCTGTCTGGTTTCTGTATAGATTGTATATCACCCTCCTATCCCTGTACTTTATTCCAATCGTTTTCAAAATGTCAAACAATTTAGTCCAATCAACGTTATCAAAAGCCTTTTCTAAGTCTACAAAAGCCATGAACGTTCTCTTGTCTTTCCTTATTCTACCTTCCAAAATCAGCCTAAGACTTAGTACAGCTTCCCTTGTTCCTACATTTCTCCTGAAACCAAACTGGTCTTCACCCAACTCCGTTTCTATCTGGCTTTCAATCCTCTTGTAAATTATTCTAGACAGGATCTTTGAAGCATGAGTAATCAAGCTGATTGTACGGTAATCTTCACATCTGTCAGCTCCCACTTTCTTTGGTATAGGGATGATTACATTCTTCTTGAAATCAGGGGTTACCTCACCTGTCTCATAAATCCTACACACCAAGTGAAATAACCGGATCAGACCTTCATCTCCTATGCAGCGTAGCAACTCAATCGGTATATCATCGATGCCTGGTGCTTTGTTCCTGCTTAAGTCTTCCAAAGCTCTATCAAATTCTGATCTCAATATTAAATCTCCTTTCACATCCTCATCAATTTCCTCCTCCCTTTCCATTACATGATTCTCAATCTCCTTTCCCTTATACAAACTCTCTATGTAAGCTTTCCATCTCTCAACCTTTTCTTCCCTATCTGTTAGAGGCTTTCCATTTGTGTCCTTAATATTACAGCACTTAGTCTTCTTTTCTCCAAAAGTATTCTTAATCCTTCGATAAGCTGTGTCTACTTTTCCTAATTTCAGACAATTTTCTATACCTGCACATTTCTCTTTCAACCATTCTTCTTTCGCTTCCTTGCACTTCTTGTTAACCTCATTTCTCAGACGTCTGTATTCTGCTTTCCCCTTTTCATCTCTTACATTCTTGTGTTTCCACCTTTCATCCATCAATTCTAGTATATCCTGAGTGATCCACGGTTTTCTGCCTATTCTTTCTTTCCTACCAATGTTTTCTTCGGCGGATTTTGTTATATCATTCTTCAAAAGTGCCCATTCGTTTGCAATTGAAGTTTGTTTAGGGTTTTGCATTAGTCCTTCCTTTATACTCTTCTTGAATCTTTCGTTTACATCCTTCACTTTCAGTCTGTCTATTGCCCACCTTTTTGGCTTTTGACTTTTCTTCAGTTTCTTCAACTTTAATCTGCATTTCATTACAACCAGATTGTGGTCAGAGTTTATGTCAGCACCAGGATATGTTTTACAATCCAAAATCTGGTTTCGAAACCTCTGCTTGACCATAATGAAGTCGATTTGGTAACGCCCTGTATCACCTGGTCTCATCCATGTGTATATTCTTCTATTGTGGTTATTGAATAAGGTGTTAGCTATGACCAACTCATGCTCGGTGCAGAATTCTACCAGCCTGCTTCCTCGATCATTCCTTTCACCTAATCCGAAATCTCCTACTATCTTCCCTTCTCTCCCTTTTCCTACCACAGCATTCCAATCTCCCATTACTATAACAATTTCATCACCCTTGATATACCTCAGAATTTCGTCTATTTCTTCGTAGACCTTTTCAACATCCTCATCATCAGCTTGACTGGTAGGCATATAAACTTTTACCACTGTGGTGCAGGTAGGCTTAGTATTTATTTTTGCTACAATAATCCGTTCACTATATTGCTCATAATATTCCACCTGCTGTCCAAGTTTCCTACTCAATATGAGACCAACCCCTGCTTGGCCATTGTTTGATTTAGTGCTAATGACCCTATAGTCTCCTGACCAAAAGTCCTGTTCTTCCGGCCAGCGCATTTCACTAATCCCAACCAAATCCAACCTCAACCTATCCATTTCCCTTTCTAAGTTTTCTAACCTTCCACTTCCTAGCAGACTTCTAACATTCCACGCTCCGATCCGTAGAATGTCAGATTTCTTCTTTGTCACTTCTGTGATGTTAACCCCCTCTCGAGTAATCCCCACCCGGAGATCCGAACGGGGGACTAGTTTACCTCCGGATTGAAATTTTACAAGGGAGGAGGCCATCATCACATGTATTTATGCATAGAGAGGTGCATATCCTCGGGAATAGCATACGGCTGTAGTTTCCCGTTGCTTTCAGCCGTGCAGCAGGACGCAGTGTAGCCAATATTATCAATATCTTAACCGTCTATAAGACTAGTAAAGACTTGATTTATTCTGAAAGGCTGCTACTCCCTTTCAGAATAAGTAAAGAGCAATTCTACTAACAGAAATACTAACCTTCTACCGTACTAACAATTAAATACCAAAATTCTACTAACGAAAAAAATACTAAAGTTCCACCAACAACAAATACTACCACTAAAACAGTCTGTCACCAGGCACACTCACATGCACCCTCACACATCACAGTCTACTGAAACAATGAACTATAACTAATAAACAATGCAACTGCTACCAGACACACTCACACACCACAGTATAATAGAACAATGACATATATCTAAGAATTTATACAGATTTTAACAAAAGAGATCCATTTGTTGCTGGTTTCTGCAATGACATGAAAGAAATATGGCCTACCGGTGCATGTAAATAAATTCAGTTACACTTTTCTCATATAAACGAATGCATGAGGTTACTGGATTAAGTACTTGGGACAGATGACCTTGCTGTTCTGCCCCTTAGTGAACATAACTGTTACGATTATATTTGACTCATCTCTACTTCATTCTTAGTGAATGCTCTTAATTGTGTAAAACTACGATTCTGATATGAACTAATTCCACCATGTGTCAAACTTTTAATCTACGAAGTGTTTTGGTTACCTTGCCCCCATCTTACGGGTAACTTGGAACTAACTTGATGTTACACAAAATGTCCGCTAGATAGCTTGTGCGGGTTGGAAACCTACAGACTTGGTTCACGATGACCTATGGAGGGTCGTCCTTGGCAACCAAAACTAGTTCTTTGTTGTTGGACATTTATTATTCTTCAGATCTGCGTTGTAGCAAGATATAGTAAACATCTTGGGAAGTCTTTAAAGCTTCAGGCTAGCTTCGGCTACGCCGTTGACTGCTTCTGTTTCAACCAACATCTATGAAAATTAAGGAAACAGCTTGACCGAATTATATTTTGATATTTTAGACATACCGTAGATTTAATAGCTCAAGTGTAATGGATCTGATGATGATCGCTTGACGATCGAAACTGGTCATCCAAGTGTCATCTTCTTCTTCTTGCGGATGCGTCACTTAGGACCACGCGGAATCAACGTATGTTGAGCCTTCCTCCTTGCCCAATAGCTCTTCATATGCATGGATTGTTGTAGTTTCTGTTCCTCCAACCATGCACATCGTGTTGGTTTCTTCTGATCTTCCTCAAATCCCCTTGTGTGAACAATATTCCTGATTACGCTTCTATTCATCAGATCTGGTGATCCCAGGGCCGGATCTAGGGGAGGGCGACCGCCCAGGGCTCCGCAAGACCTGCATCCGCCACTGGTCATCCCATCTCCACTAGGTCCCTCTCCACTTGTTTGTACCACTTCGGTCTTGTACATTTGCTCTGCAGAAATTCGTGGATTCGGTAAGTAAGTCTCGTAAGATTCATTCTTTCCAAATGGCCCAAAAATTGAATTCCTCTCATTCTCATGGTATTGGAAAGTTTAGCAATTTTCCTATGTATTTCAGAGTTGAGTTTGGGATAGTGTATGCCATTTTTAATTCTGGGCACTAAGATCTTTCGCATAATTTTCCATTCCTTAATCTCTAATTGTTCCTTTAATGTTTTAAGTTGTAAATTGAGCATGTCTGAAGCATTAAGAGCTTCTGGTTTAATCACTGTTAAGTAATGGTGAATTTTACTATTCCATGACAAGAATTGCTTGTTATAAACATTTTTTTTTATTTTTCTTTTCGTTTTCAGGGTTAGGAATAAGTGAATAACCCATCACAAATGGGTACAATCGTGTTGACCGACTGAAAAACATCAAATTTCGATTACTAAGGTAACACTGAAAATGGCTTCAAACATCATAATAATATTTTATTTTGCACAGGAGAATGTGGGGAAGGGAGAGGCTTGAAAATAATTCACTTTTCCCCAGGGAAAGAGATTTGGGGAGTTACTGTTCCGAGTCTGTCACCAGCTAAAGATGTGTGCTACATCTCTCTTCCTAGTCAAGCCTGAAGATAAAATACGAGGGTCGAGTCATAAGTCATGGCAACTATTTTTTTTTCTCACGAACAGTGGACAACACGGTAAATCTACGATATGCATTTGGAAACGTACGGTATGTACTTGCGTAGGATGACACTAGATGGTGTATGTAAACAACAGTGTGGGTCTGAGCATGCCCCCAAGTTCAGTGTGTGAGTGAGAGCGTCACGGTGGGGATGGGAGGTTCTTCCACTTCCGCCTCATTCGCCTGATCAAAGCCCATGTGACTATGATCTAATCCCCAAAGTCAAGCCACTAACCCCCACCTTATTCGCCTGATCAAAGCCCATGTGACTATGATCTAATCCCCAAAGTTAAGCCACTAAGTGGACGATGGTTTGCCAGCAAAGAAGACATCGTAACAGCATTTTGGAGGGAGATGTTATACGTAGTGATACACATGCAGCGAATGGTATTCAGCGCCTACCCCACCGCTGGCAACGCACAGAAGACACCTTGGGTGTTTATTTCGAAGGTCTGTAACCAGTGGAGACCTGTCCTTTGTATGTAGTCTTGTGTATTTGCTGTCTATACCACAATAAAACGATGTTTACCAATGGCCTGTGTTCTGTCACTTACCTACGAGCATCTCCTGACGTCAGAATTTATCTTCAGGCACTATGCATTAGGGTGGAACGAAAAAATTATTATTTTCAATTTCAATACGTAATAGTGATAAAAAGTTGCCTTTTGCTATTATTAAATCAATTGTAATGTTTGAACATGATTGGAGTAGGGTAAGATGTGCCGCAAAGGGTTAGAAATTAAGATTTTTTTGTGAAATTTACGAAATTTCAATACATTTGGATCGGCAAAAAATATTGTTGTATTTATAAATTTCTGCTTAAAAATGGCAGTTTTAGGTGACTAAGATGCACTAACTAACAGAACTGGGGTTTCAGACAGGGTTGCAGAAGCCATAGTAAGTGCCGTTCTTAAAGATGTGGGAATAATTTCTGAGGAGAATAAAACTAACGTCATTGACAGGATGAAAATTCAAAGAGCTAGACCCAGTAATCGAAAAAAAAGCAGTTGCAACCAGTGTCAACAATCAAGTTGGAGAGAACAAAGGGCTATTTTTAGATGGCAGAAAGGATAAGACAATTGTAAAAGGGAAAAAAAGGGAACAAATTTTACAGTAAGACTGTCGTTGAAGAATACGTTTCATTAGTTGAAGAGCCTGGTTCTCTTTTTCTGTCGCACGTTGCTCCTGCCACCGGTACAGGTAAAGGCATCAAAGATAGTATTATTGAGTATTTCAATAGTAACTGTGATTTGAACTTGAAACAGTGTAACTGCAATTGGATGTGATGGCACTGCTACAAACACTGGAGCTTATAATGGTGTTATCGCTCTATTCATAAGTCTTTGCCATGGCTAATATGTTTATTTCATTGCAACGAGTTGTCGTTGCGCCACCTGTTTTGTGCATTGGATGGAAATACAAAAGGACCTAATGAGTTCGGGGGAGTATTAGGCAAACCACTTGAAAAATGTTATGAGCTTCCAGTAGTTATGTACTCACCGATTAAGGACAACCTTCCAGACCTCGAAATGAAACAAGATCTAAGTACCGGTCAAAAGTAATTACTTGAAATGTGTAAATCAATCTCAAGTGGAATCTGCCTCCCTGATCTAGCCATGAAGAAACCAGGAAAGTTGGCACATTCACGATGGCTGACAGTGGCCAGTCGCATTCTCCGGTTGTATGTTGGAACAGAGAACCCTTCAGAAAACCTGAAAACCTTAACAGAGTATGTAGTTAAGGTGTATGCTCCCATCTGGTTTTACATTAAGCTGAAGTCCTTTTGTGTAAATGGAGCCAAACACTTATGGAGATTGATTTCGTTTTCACATTACCTTTGCAACGAACATCTCAAAGTAATCGACATGGTTATTGAAAGAAATGGCTACTACGCTCACCCAGAAAACATGTTCGTCTGTATGTTAAGTGATGAGAGAAAACTCATAAGAGAGTTAGGCCTCCGACGACTTTTGAAGGCAAGGTCAGAACAGAAGAATGAGGTACGGACGTTTGTGAGACCTAAACTAAACTTCAAAGCTGAAGATTACATCGACATGATCAATTGGGCTGATGTAACAATCACGGAACCACCGATAACAAAGCACGTAAATGATGAGAACTTAGCCAAGTACATAAGCGAAGCAAGAGAAGATGGCCTGATGCATTCTATTGATTTTCCACATTTTCCCTGTCATACACAAGCAGTGGAAAGAGTAATCAAGCTTGTAACAGAATCATCACTCTGTGTTTGTGGTCTAAAAGAAAGAAATGGATTTGTCAAAGCCAGAATTGCTTCACACAAGATGATGCCAAAATTTGAAACAAAGAAACACTTTACATAAAATGTATTTGAGAACATTGAACATTGAATATTGATTTAGCTTTGTTATAATGTTTTATTTGTCTATTATTTGCATTTTATGAATAAATGTGTGTTCTTATCTCAATGGTTATGACTGTATTGCTTAGGTTAAGTACTTTTTCTACTCTCTGATTTGGTTCAATATTTTCACTGTATTATAAAAATGAAAGGAGACATTATAAGTACCTTAAATAAGTTTTAGTCGAAGAAAAAACATTACAATATCATATCTATCCTATGACAAAGCCAAAAAAGTACATTTTTTTTAAGAAAACCTTTTATTTATTCATGTTTTAATACCTACTAAGTGGGCCTATAAAATGATGATGGACAACAAATTTAAAGTTTTTGCACTATTTTAGGCATAGTTTTAATGCAATTGAAATAATAAACATAAAAACCATCAATAAAATAAAAAATAAAATTCTAGAAAATTTGAAAATTTAGAGACAAAAAATTATGTTCAAGGCTTTTGCGGCACCTCAAGATGTGGTTCTATCACAATAAAACTTTGTAGAATAACTTCTCACATAAAAAGACAAATTTTAATCACTATTAGAATGGGTAATACAGAAAACTATTTTTTGCCCTATACCAACGTTCCACCCTACTATGCATACGTACATGCCTCGTACCATCTCGGATACTGTAAAGACGTTTGAAAGGGATCGACGCTCACATGAAGAGGCCAAGCGTCAAGCTAGGAAACTTCGAGCAGCCCAACCACGTCCTCCTCCAGCAATACTATGTGACTTGTGTGGACGCTTGCTCCATGCCAGGATTGGACTCTTTAGTCACCGTAAACACATCCACAAACTGGACTGAAGGAAGAAGATTTATACTCGGATTCGAGTTAAAGCCGATGATGATGATATTTCCAAATGCATATCACAGATTTTTCGTGTTGTCTCCTGTTCGCGAGAAAAATAATAGTTGCCATGACTTATGACTCGACCTCCATATAAGAAAAATTTTGAATATACAAAGAATACACTCCGCATTGGTAAGGTCTCCCGAGTGAAAGACTTCAAGTATTTAGGTGAATGGACCAATGAAACTGACAACGAAAGAAAATCTATACAGGCAAGACTACAGAAAATGGAAACTGCTTTCCATTCGACAAAACAAGTTTATAACAAAAAATGCCTCTCTTGGAATTGTAAAATTCAATATTATAAAACAGTAGTCCTGCCTGAAGCTCTTTATGCAGCCGAGACACTTAATCTATAACATAAAACACTGAGAAATCAATTGAAGATTAAGGAATGCAAAATCATGCAAAACATTTTGGGACTAAGAATCAAAGATGGAATTCACCTTCCGAAACCTAATGCTGATGTCTATTTAAAAATTACTAAAATCACAGACACAATCCGTATGAGAAGGATCTATTTCATGGGACATTTGGACAGAATGGACCCAACTAGGTTAACAAATAAAATCTATTCATTTTTTGCAGTAAAAGGCAACAAGGTTCAATTGGTACAAACAGGCAGAAAAGGACTTGGCTGAATTAGGTTTTCCCAATCTCAAGGATCGAGAGGAAATTAGGAAAATTACTCATACTCGGGGTTTTGAGGGAGAAGAGAGAAGACCTACCAGACACGTCTGATCGCAGCAACGAAGAGTCGCTCAATCGTTACGCATTGGGCGAACATCAAGGCCAATAAATGTTGATTCCACGTGGTCCTAGGAGAACCATTCACGGAGAAGAAGAAGAGGAAACAAAGAATATGAAAATTTTAGTCTGCATCCTCCATGTACCACTATTATTGCTCCCATGGACCCCCATGGGTCCAGGGACTACAGGTTTCGAAACACCATACCTGGGGCTTATGCAGAGGATTTCCAGATAGGTTGAGAGTGTGTAACTCGGAACAGGAGAGCAAATATCTTCCAAGATTTGTTATCTTGTTGCGAGCAAGGTTGAGCACTTCTAGCTGCTGTGCATTCTCCATTTTCTGAAACAATATGATTATTCATTATCATTTACTGCTCTTAAGAGGTCACTGAGACACACAACAGAGATAGAGGAGAAGCACATATACTGAAACTCACTCACTCATCATCGCCCAGCCAAAACTATTCAAGTTAGAAACATGAAATTTTGGGGATATGTTCGTTGTATGTCGAAAACGTCCACTAAGGAAGGATTTTTGGATATTCATGTTCTAAAAATATTTTAAGGGAGTTAAACCTGCATTTCATTGAAAAATAATATCTCACGAGTGGTTTCATTTGGGGATGTGATATTCGGCATATAAACTAATCATTTAAAAAAATAAGCAGACACATGTCTAAGGTTTTTCGATGTGGTGTATATTATGAGGTGAAAGGGGTGAAAAGTGAGGGTTGAAGGATTCCTAACGGAGCGTGTATCTCTTAAACGACATAGGCGAGAAGTTTGAAACTCAGGGGGAAAAAATCAGCTTAAAAAATAAGTAAATAGATGTTCGACCGTTTTTTCATTATTCCAATTTAAGGGGAGGAGTGAAATTCTGGAAGAAACTTCCACTAAGGAAGGACTTTTGGATATTCAGGGGCCCATGGGGAGGAGTGAAATTCTGGAAGAAACGTCCACTAAGGAAGGATTTTTGGATATTCAGGGACCCATGGGGAGGAGTGAAATTCTGGAAGAAACGTCCACTAAGGAAGGATTTTTGGATATTCAGGATCTAAAGGGGTGTTAAGGGGGTTAAACCTGCATTTCATTGAATAACAATATCGCACGAGTGGTTTCATTTGGGGATGTGATACTCGGCATCATCATCAACATCCTCCTCCTTTCATGTGTTAGTCCTAGTAGAACTGTTACGGTCTACACAAAAGATTTGAATTTTCACGCCATCTTTTCCTGGGGCGACCTAGAGATCTCTTCCCACCGGGGCAGTAGTTGACGACTGCTTTAGAGAGCCTGCTTCTGTCCATCCTATTGAGGTGTCTTAGCCAATTTCTTTGGTATTCATGGATGTATTCCAATATACTGTAGGTCTGCTGTTAAGACTATTCAGCACTTCTGTGTTTCATTTGTGATACCACTTAGTGACTCCAGCTGTTCATCGCATATAATTCATTTCGGCGGTAGTTATTCGTCTCTCATCGCATTTCCTCAGAGTCCACACTTCGCTACCATAACAAAGTACTGGTCTTGCTAAGGTTTTGTAAATTCTTGTTAGGGTGTGTTTCTGAACTAATGATGGCCTAAAAACTTTATTGATGATTTCTAAACATCTATTGAATTTAAAGATTAAACAAATCATTAATAATAAGCAGACACGTGTTAGTTATTGAGATTTCAAGGGGTCATCTGCTCCAAGCAGACACATGTCTAAGGGTTTTTCGATGTGATATATATTATGAGGTGAAAGAGGGAAAATGCCTGGTCAGAAGATCGCAAGAGAAGCCACAGTGAGAAGATGAAGAGATTTTGGGACAAGAGAAATCATCTAAATAAGTTCAATCGCGCTCCTTAGTTGGGCAGGACGAAGAAAGAAAGAAAGAAAGAAAGAAAGAAAGAAAGAGAGAAAGAAGAATAATATGGTAGCCTATACTTGATTTCACTCAATAACACATTATGAAGCAAAAGCACATTATTGCTAGCAGCACTATAACATACTTGTCATTTCCCTGATACTGTAGTTTCATTATGGTAGCACCAAGTGTTAGTAGTGTTAGTCGGTAGGACTTAAATGTTTCTGTCATCACTCATTCCCTGCTATAGGATGACCAGGTAGAAAAGAATGTTGGGGGTGGGACTCACCGTCAGGCGCAGATCTAGAGTTTGGCTTTGGGGGGGGGGGGGGGGGTCAGAGAATCGAAATTGTTAAGAAAAATAGTATCACTAAAAAAGCAATCACAAAATAAACAAACGTACAAAACCAGACCAATTTTTTTGCAAGCTACATGGATAGAAATTTGATGCGTTGAGCGCACCAAAAATATTCGTACAAATTGCAACGGTGTGTTTTGCGACTTTTACATCGAGCTTCGAGAAAAGTATCAAGGTACATTACAGTTTCGGCAAGTCGAGTTGGTACCGACAAAGGGAGAAAGTCACAGCTTAAATTGCCAACCAAGCTTGCAGTTTGGATGTCGGTAAAATTTTTTGGTGCGGAAAAAAAAAAAAATCCTATCCGTGCGTTGCTGCACGTTCATCGTGACATCACTATAAACATTCGGTAATCACAAGGTTTGCTAAGCAAAATAGACGAGTTGATTTTGTTATATAAATAATCGTTTTATATAACAGGTATGAAGTTGTAAATATGTAGGCTACAGTTGTAGCAGAACATAATAATTGCAATAAAGATATTTTCAGTATTGAAAAAAAAGTTTTTCAGTTAAAGTTTGTTAAGTTTTATTTGTCTGGTTATTGTGTTTTCGTTTTTTAAGTTTGCAAAAAAATTTGGTCTCCGTTTGGGGGGGGGGCTCATGACCCCCGTGACCCCCCTGGAATCCGTGCCTGCTCACCGTAAGTTGCTGCTGTAGAGCTTCCCCCACTTGGCACTTCGACTCCACCTTGCACAAGCACAAGGTCCAACGACAAAGAAACCAGTAGGAGCGAGAAAGAGAGAAAGACACTTCCCCTACCTGATGCACATGAGCAGAAGAAAGACTAGCAGTGGAGAGACAAGGGAGCTGGAAATACTCTCCCCTACTTTGGTGCACTTGCACACTGAAACATTCTTTTCTACCTGGTCATCCTATAGCTGCTAGTCACTTTTATTAATGCAGGGGTCATGCTAGCACTCCTGTTGTCTGACACCCCAGTGGCGCAAGCATCTATTCCTTGGTTTGAAAGACAGCATTCTGGAAGAGACGTGCATCCAAGCACAGCACAGTTTGCGGCAGTAAATTTCAATATTGCTTGTGTGGGATTTTGAATGTGGTTAGATAGTTATAAGGTTACCAGGCATTTCAAACAATTCTCTGGGATCAGGGTGGAATTTCTTTAAATTCGTAACTGTCCTCCATTTTTAGAAACATTTAAATACATCAGTGGTTTCAAAACAAATTTCCAGTCACGAAAGGTAAAGAAGGAGAAGAAGAAGAATCAATGAATTGCGATTGCGAGGGGAGTGTTGTGGTACTATGAATGTGTATTAATTGTGGGGGGGAGCATTTCTCTTTGCTGCTTGAATGCTAGCGAGTCAGCAGCATTGTTGATTGTGACTGCATTCTTTCAACAAGTGTTAAATTAAACAACAGCTAAACACAAATTTCTACAATGCCAAAGCGGAAGTGGAAATTTAAAGACATTTTAGCAACTACAGTAGAGCCCCACTACTCCGAACAGAGTTTAGAAAAATACTGATTGTTTTTTTTTTACCTTTTACTTTTTTATAGGAGAAATCAAGAAGATGTTAGTTTTCTCATGTTAAAACGTACAGAACAAGGAAGTTAAATAAATGCTATTAGAGAATACAGTTCAACTCTGTTGGCTAATTCTTATAAAAATTAAAAAAAAAAAACACAGAGCCTAAGCTTAATGAAAACGCCTGAAATCAAATTGGAATGAACCTTATTACAGTACTCTACTTACAGTGAGTGAGTCGTGAGTAGTGTGTATAGAATGCGGGACGAGAGGGATAGGTAGGGTGGTGGGGGGGATTGTCTGCGCTATGAGTAGTCGAAGGTCACTGTCCTTCCCTTCCGACTTCCACTGAACCTGTTCACGGGCTGATCAATACTGTGTACAGCTGACACTAGCAGATGTCCCCACACTTAATTTACGCCTTTACAAGTAAATACGTTGATATTATTAAGAAAATCTGCCTATTCCAAAATTTGCGCTAAACCAAACAGGGGACTCTACTGTAAATATAAAACCTTCAGAGTGGAAAGAAATGAACATGAAGCTCAGTGTCTAATTTGTCCTGCCGGACAATTAAGTTCCTCTTTGAAATATGAATGATATTTAACAATAGAAATACATCAACAGAATAATATGTTTTAAATAATTATCACCGCATTATATTGTTGATTTTTAGTGTTAGATTTCGTGATGTCCGCAAATAGCTCGCCACTCGAACAATAATTACATAGAAAGTTAATTGACGTGTTTATTGCATTCTCTATAGTTCTCTATCAAGTTAGAGAAAAGATCCCTCTCCTCTTTCTTCTCTGGAATATGAAGATGAATATCCACTTCTTTTGCAATGAGGGCCATCAGTTACTACCATCCTAGGAAGACTGAATCCAGGACAGCATCTAATGGGGTCTATAACTATCCTAACCTCCAGATATGACTTCTAGTCCTAGCCTATACACAATCCTCACTAACAAGGAACAAGACGGTAACTATACGGCTAAGCAACATTTTGATAAGAGAATATAGAAAGATCCAGACCAACAAACAACTGCCTATCCATGGAGACATTGCTGATCTACATGTGAAACGATTACGTTCAAGACAGCCACCTATCTGCACAGCAGAGAATCTTGCAACCAACAAATTCAACCTGACTGAGAGATGGTCTCCTGATTGGAATTCGTTTGCCCCTCCGGAGAGTTCAATAATGCCATGCATAACTGAGAAGGGGCCAGGGTTCACTCAGCCTAGAAAGACCTGGTCAAAATTAAATAGAATCCGGACCAATCACGGTGTATGCGGGGATGTCCTGAACAAGTGGAGCAAGAGATCTTCATCATGTTGCGAGTGTGGTGCTGAAAGACAAACTGTTCGGCACCTAGTTCCAGAATACCCACAAACATCTTACAGAGGTGAGTTCAGACAGGCGCGGATTCAAGGAGGGGGATCACGGGGGGTCATGACCCCCCCCCCCTCCCAAATGGAGACCAAATTCTTTTTGCAAACTCAAAAAATGAAAACACAATAACCAGACAAATAAAACTTAATGAATTTTAACTGAAAAACAGTTGTTTTTTTCTTCATTTTATTCAATGCTGAAACTATATTTATTGCAATATTATGTTCTGTTACAACTGTACATATTTACAACTTCATACCTGTTCTATAAAAACGATTATTTATATAACAAAATCAACTCGTCTATTTTGTTTAGCAAACCTTGTGATTACCGAATCGATGTCTATAGTGATGTCACAATGAATGTGCAGCAATGCACGGATAGGAATTTGGAGCTTTTTTCGCACCAAAAAATTTTGCCGACGTCCAAACTGCAAGCTTGGTTGGCAATTTAAGCTGTGACTTTCTCCCTTTGTCGGTACCAACTCGATTTGCCGATACTGTAACGTACCTTGATACTTTTCTCGAAGGTCGATGTAAAAGTCGCAAAACAAACCGTTGCAATTTGTACGAATATTTTTGGTGTGCTAAACACATCAAATTTCTATCCATGTAGCTTGCAAAAAAATTGGTCTGGTTTTGTACGTTTGTTTACTTTGTGATTGCGTTTTATAGTGATACCATTTTTTGTAACAATTTCGATTCTCTGACCCCCCCCCCCCAAGCCAAAGTCTAGATCCGCGCCTGAGTTCAGCGACTTCTTGCTAGGGACACCACAGGCATTTCATTATGTTTCTAACCTTGATAATTTTCATGTATGCCATACGATAAATAAATACTGTTAAGCCCCAAAGTCAATCATCATTCACCTTATCCCATCTTTATACTGCCTAGTTGAGTAAAATTTATGAGTACCGTACCTTGATACATGAAATGCTGTTCCCAGAAAGCCACAAGACTTTCAAGTTCTTCAGTTTTTCTAAATCAGGTATTTCCAGAATAGCATTTGAATAGAGATATAGTTTCTCCAGTAGTGGGCAGTATTCCACTGGAGTGATATCCTGGAAAGAAAAGAATGGTATATGTCAGTTAATTTTTAAAACAGCAAACAAGAGAGCAGTGAAGGTTCTGAAGTTTGTCTGATTGACAGATGGATTTGTATGGAGGTGTTTTGATTGTCGAGCTAGTACAGTCGAGGGTCAATAATCCAAACGCCCGCTTTAAACATGTGAACTGTATTTTGCATGGCGCTTTGAGAGAACAATGACTTTGGGAGTGTTTGTTTTGAACCATCCACTCCCCTTCCCCCCAGCGGGCCAGATTATTTTTAACCGTCAGTTCAGTTGCTTCACTTGTTCAGTATTTTTCCACGGTGGGTGAGTGGTCAACGTGTCGGTCTACTAACCCCAAGCTTGCAGGTTCGCTCCTAGCCGTGGTAAGTGATTTTTGAAAGGCGGAAAAAATTACGATACCATGTCATACGATGTTGGCATGTCAAAGAACTTATTTGAATTCAGTAGGCCATGTTCATAATGGCAAAATTAATCTCGGGAATTTCCCCCAACTAAAAGTTCCTCATTTCTCTACTAGAAAGCGCTATAGTGTTCAAGGAGCTTAGATATCTAACCTCCTTGACTTTCATAGTGCTTCAAGGAACAACGAAATTCGACATGCGAGCTACCCTTTGGGTGTCAAATAACAGAGCTTGTACCTGGCACCCGAGGCCATACGATAAAAAAAAAAAAAAACATTTTTTAAAAATTGGTCAGTAGTGTAGTTGTAGTTTGTAGTGCGTACACAAGTTGTATTTTAATTACAGTACTGTGTGTGTGCCTTGTACAGTGTCGTATTATGGCGTCATCAGGGACACTGAAGAGGAAACATAAATTTCTAACTATAGAAACCAAACTTGAAATATTAAATAGACTCAGGAATATTTGTTTACATTTTTTGGTCCATATTGACGTTGAAAATTACAAAATGTATTAAAATACTTAATTGTCCGTCACAACTAATTGGGGAAGGAGAGATGAAAGCAATGGTGATTGCAGATGACTTGATGATTTGGGGAAACAAGGAGGAGGAGGTACAGGAGCAGTTGGATGTATGGGAAGGAATAATACAAGGATCTGGGATGAAATTTAGCATAAATAAGAGTGAGATGGTGATCACAACAAGGAAGACGGAAAGAACCACAACGGGAATAACAATTGGTGGGGAACAGCTGAAGAAAGTGGAGAGTATCAAGTATCTGGGAAGCCTGATACAAGATAATGGAAGAAACGATAGAGAAATAAATGAGCGGGGGAGACAGGCAGAAGCATTCCGGAGGAGTGTGAGAAGCATGATATGGAGCAAGGATGTCCCTCAGAACAGCAAAAAGGTCATATATCGGACGTACTATGTCCCTATCCTGACTTATGCCTCGAAGACCTGGGTTATGAAAGGAAGAGAGAAGAGCAAAATACAGGCCAGTGAGATGAGGTTCTTGAGAAGCAGTATTGGAGCTACAAAGATGGACAAAATAAGAAATTAGAGGACCAGAGAATTAATGAAGGAGGAACCATTACAGGATGGTATAGAGAAATCTAGACTTAGATGGTATGGACATGTAAAGCGAATGGAGGAGAAGAGGATACCCAGGAGGGTACACGAGACGAAGTGGGAAGGAAAGAGACCGAGAGGAAGACCGAGAGACAGGTGGCTGAAGGGGGTGGAAGAAAGCGAGAAGAAGAGAGGAGAAGACTGGACAAGGGTGGAGGCTGAGAGATGGTGGGAAGACAGAAAACGTTGGAGAGGCTTGTGTTCCAAACAGACCCGGCCAGTGGCTGGAAACTGTGCAAGATGATGATGATGATGATTGTCCGTCAAATCAATACTTCAAAATTAAGTTCAGGAACTGTACTCCAACACATCTCAGAGAGTTTTCAAGCAGCTCAGGAGAACAAGAGTAATGTTTTTATCCAGCTTTCAGCTGCACAACCGGGGATACCATTTCCATTGTTTGAGCCTCTTGATTTGCAAAAGAAGCAACAGGAGTCATTTGTATACAGTTCAAGAAATTTCCAACAGTCATCACCATTGACAGTGAATGCAATTAATGAGTCCATTAATTTTTGAGATGGAAGAGAAGCAGCAGGAATCATTTGAAACAGTCACCACAGTGACAATGAACACATGAACATTAAATGAGATATTTATACTGTGTTTTTAACAACGTTTTAACATTTTTAATCATTTATTGTGTATGGGCTGCATGCAACCGTGCATTTGAGACAGAATAGGGCTTATTTTCATTGTTTTAATCGTCCTATTGCATGATACCTTAAGATTTTATATTCAATATTATTATGTGCATGATGTTATCCAATCTTTTAGTATATTTTAGCTGATAATATAATTCGAAACATGTACCAATAAGTTTCACTTAATTTTGAAGTATTGATTTGAAGGACAATAAAGTATTTTAATACATTTTGTAATTAAATAGGCTTGAAAGAGGTGAAAGTGGCTCGTCAATGTCAAAACATTATGGAGTGGGTAAAGCTACCATCTCGGACATTAAAAAGAAAAAAGGTAGCATTCTGATTTTTGCTTCTAAGTTAGATTCAGATGATGGCTCTACCGCGAAAATCCCATACCTCTCGTAGTGAAGCAGCTGCTCCAGGATTCAAGGTTAGTAAGGAGTGTGTTACAGGGATGGTCTGTGCAAATGCTAGTGGAGACCAAGTGCTTCCATTATTGATTATTGGAAAAAGCAAAAATATGTAGTGAATTGTTTTTGTATAATGAGTATATTTTTCTGGATTTAAAGATACAAATAAATCAAAGTGCAATATGTATGTACATAATTATGTAAGTACCGTAAAACGAGGTGAATAGGATCAGTGGGGTGACAGGGATCAACACTTTGTTGGTAAACATAAAAGTATGTAACATGTACCACATAAACCGGAAGGCAGTTAGTTATTGTTGTTTTAAGGGGCGGAACTACGAGGTCGTCTGCCCCTCTTAACACAGATTAAAGAATACAAATTTGGAATGGAATTAAAACTTTAGAGGTGGACACCTAAATTTGAAAAGACCTAAAATTAATAAAACAAAAAATTAAATAAAAATAATTATTATAAAAATAAACAAAAATTACGGAAAAACAAAAAATTATCATTCAAAAACGAATAAGTCGTTGAGTCAATATTCACTGGAAAATTTAGATTGCTGGCCCTAACCCACTCTCACTTATAAAGCGGATAACGTGATCAGCAGCCACCGCGTCATCGGCTATGTATGGAACATGTGCTTGCACTAGCATTTGCAAAATTCCTGTTTTATATTTGGACTAGCAACCCGACCCGGCTTCGTCCGGGAACAATTATGAATGCACTACGTGATAAGCGCTCTTTTTTCGAATGTCAATGAACAACGACCAATATCCGTTTTACGTCTCGGCATGATGGGTTAAAATCACTACTGGACTATTAATTATATTATCATGGAGATGCATGTGCAACAAATTCTTGTCAGACGTAATTTAAGAATGGCGAGGTGCATGAAATACAAATCCCCCTTCCGTCCAATCTTAACTTGACTGTGAATTTTGCGGAACGAAAAGTTCACAGGCGAAATGAAGAAAACCCGAGTTGCATTTCCAGGGAAACTCCAAACACAACCACCCTTCTCAGAAGTCTTAACTCAACACGACTCAACGGTTTGCTGCTGGCTGTGTCTGGGGCAATAGGTTCGCCCGATAACTAGGCTGTAACAGGGATGATAGATTCGCCCTTAGATAGCTCGTAAACTGTTTCCTCAATAGTTGAATGGACATGGTTGGAAGAAATTAAGACGTAAAACACTTATAGTGGGCGATGTATTGAAGATAGACGTATACTCTCACGGACTTTTTTGTAGAACTTTCCATGCTGAACAATTCGTACACTCATAGTATTTAGATATTTTTAACAGTTTTCCCAGCGTAAGCTTACAAAACGCTTGGACGCCAGTTCTTTTTTTTTTTCGCCTTTTCCACTGAAATCGTTACTGCTCGGCTTCCTTTGATCACAAATAAATTATTTTCTACAGAAATCATCCTTGAGATATCCTTTATAGAATGGTGAAAACCGCACCAAAATCCATCCAGTGGTTCTCGAGTTTTCCCGTAACATCCAAGAATTGGGGACTTTGATTTATACTAAGTAGAGATAAGGAATGTTTAGTGAATTCATTTCAAGTAGGCCTACCGTACAGTATCATCTTGAGTTTGCATTTTATCAGTTGTGATAAAATCATATTTGTGTTGTGTCCTGCCTTATATTTCTGACTGGTAGGTGAATAGGATCAGATATTTTGATGTTAAGTTTGAGTATGCCGTGGCACTACAAACCAGATCCACACAGCAAGGTACACCGCAAAGCTGACCTAAACTCTATAGATAGAGCTAGGTTAGCTAAAGGATAAGGACTAAGTGTAGAAAGACAACAAAGAAATTTTCAATGGGGGTATCCTCTTGATTTGAGGGGATTATGTGTTATTTCCAGCTATGGAGGACATTAGTTGCTTCTCGTATGAACAAATAATCGGGAGACTGAAGGGTCCACAAGTTATCTGTAGAGAGCAACTGAAGTTTGCATTCGATTATAACACGCATAGTGTCTACGATGAGTTTATAATTTATATAGTGCATACGTTGTCATTCCAGTAAAAATGTATATTTTTAAGTACGGCAATAAATTGTTTTACAGGGTTTCACTATCGGCAGTTTTATTAAAGTATGAAGGGGCAGATGATCTAGCTGTTCCGCCCCTTAAAACTCCAATAACTAACAACTTGTAGCATGCTGAGCTTCTATGCCCAAGATAGCGGGTTCAAACCCGGCCGAGGCCGTCGGATTTTTTAAGAGCGTTAAAAATCCCTCAGTATGCCTTCCTTCGGAGGGGAAGTAAAGCAGGCAGTCCTATGTCTTAGATTTATGGCATGTTAAAGAACCTTCCACTAATTACACCTGTGTGAAGCTAAATTGTATAGGTTAAGAATGTAAACAACGCTCTTAGGTCCCTACGTTTGTTGCCAAGAGCCGACTGCGGTGGCGTCTAGTAGCCAAGTTCTGAACTAGGCCTAGTTTTCGTTGACGGTGGCGTTTGGTGGCAAAAGTAGGAACTATTTGATAAATTCAAAGTTGCAGTCCTTCCTTGAATTAAAAATCAGATATACACACTAATACAGCCATCACAATTAACACTGGTTATCAGACAGATTCTACACACACCCAAAGTACACGGAGCTACATGACCGCGAAGTCGCAGCCCCTAAACTGAGGAACCAACCAACCTAACTAATAACTTAAAGTATGACCTGATATTTCCAGGGGTACCATAATTCAGTGTCTAACATATTGGTATCTTTCACCCCAAAACTCTTCTGAATAGGATTAGACCTAGAGATGAAAGAGTGATCCTATTCACCCCACTTGCTGGGGTGAATAGGATCACACATTTAATTAAGTATAAATACATAATTGGAAAGCGAATCCAACAAGCTAATGGGTTTTACCAGTGTGTGAGAGGTTTAGTATGGAACCAGGAAGTCCCAGAGAAATGCAAGAAAGTCCTATTCTCAATGTATTACACATCAATTTTGACATATGCAGCAGGTTCTTGGACCACAACAAAACGCGATGAAAGCTGAATACAAGCAGCCGTGATGAAGTTCATTAGAGGAATAATTGGTAAGACACGGAGGAATAAAATCAGAAATGTGGACATTAGGGAGAGAATTAGGTTCCCAAAACTGCAAGACAAGATAGAAACCAGTAAGCTGAAGTGGTACGGACATATGATGAGAATGGAAGAATATAGAGTATGGTACCAAAAAGAATATTTATGGAGAAAATACCAGGAAGAAGACCACGAGGAAGGCCCAGAAAGAGGTGGATTGATACGGTGAAGGAAAGCATGGAGAAAAGAGGAGTAAAAGTAAAAGAAGTATTGAAAGAAGGAAATGAATGGTGGAGGGATAGACAACTGTAGAGGTCCTTGATTCACAACCCGACCCTGGTAACTGGAAACAGGAAATGAAGAAGAAGAAAAAGACATAATTTTTCGGGATAGGGCTACAGTATACCGTATTTACTAACAATATGGAATCTCCTGATATGTAGGCTTGCCATATCTTCGGTGAGTGAAACCGGGACACATTAATATGGGACGGCCTTACTGGGGGTCTGGGGGGTATTGAGCGGGGGGTCGGGGAAATATTTTAAAAGTTAGAAGCAAAATGGCGAGTTTTAAACAATTTTTTTAAGCCTCGCAAGTGACGTGGGGGGGGGGGGGGGGGAGTAAATCTGGCACCCTAAATTGTTAGTTCTACACACGTTTTAAAAATAAAATAGGAATTTTTGCTACACAATAATACATAATTTTCCAATGACAATTTTTTTCTGGTCTTCCATCTAGAAAGAAGGGTTATTAAATACAATTTAAAATACTTCATAAAATTGTTAAATTGAACAATTACTAAGTCTTAGATTGTATTTTGAAAAGGTACACATTTTGTCTAACTACAAAAACAATTACAAAAAAACAACGATGTTGATTGTTGAAAAGTAACCGATTCTTAATAGATTCTTAAACACATAAATTCATTACTTTTTACATCTTACAGCCGTTTTCCGGGACATTGATTAAACCGGGCGGGACACCGGGACAAGAGCAATATACCGGGACTGTCCCGGTCAAACCGGGACGTATGGCAAGCCTACAGTGATATGGATTCATGTTTCTATTAAATGAACACTAAATTAAGTTCAGTGGTTCTAAAATTGCAGATAGTCAAGTTTCAAAAGTGATCCCATTCACCTCATTTTACGGTACATAAAGTGTTCATTTCTATTTCAGGCATAACATTTTTAGTGTAACTAGGAATGTCTAGGTTATGTTCGAAAATTCGAACAAATCGGAAATCCGAACCCCCGCCTAGTCCCAAGTAGTTCGGATTTTCGACGCTCTACCGTATTAAGTCATAGGCCTATACTGTAGGTAAGAACCCATAATCAAATTTGCAGGTTACAGATAGGCCTACCATATAAGAGTTGTTAGGCCTACTGGTAGGCTATGAATGAGATGAATGATTGCTGCTTGAATGAAAAATAAAGGGGAGAGGGGAGTCAATGACCTTGATGTCCCACCCCTTACAACAATGGCAACAGTTGATAGGAGACAAGCCCCTTATTAATATCTTTGAAAATGCAACAATAGGCCTACCGTAGGTATCGGTATGTGAAAGATTAGGAAGGGTCTTTAAAACCCCAAGAATGAAGACTAAAGGTGGAAGAAGAATAGGGTACAGTACAAATGGCAGACCTGTAGCTTGCATCCTACTGCCCACAGTTCCTTCAGGCTTTGAAGATGCTTAATGCCAGTCAGAGACTTGATAGGTTGTTCGAGGATAGTCAGCACTGTGATAAGGGGATTGACGTGGTGAATATTGACCAGAGAGGTAATATCTGTATTAAACAAGAACAACTCTACTCTGGCACCATCTTCCTCCACATAATAATTTGCGTTTTTGTCCTCTTCTTCACAAGCCTCACTGTCTGACTCATTCATATTTATTTTTTATCTCCTAATGACTTAAATAAGATTTATATTCACTTAGTTTCTATGGTAACGATTTGCCCAACAGGCACTGAATAATTGTTGGGTAAGCTTTGAACCATTTTCCAGTGTTGCCTTATGGATGCCGTAAGAAGGGGTTTCCTTGTGACTGTAGAGGTTACCGTACTTTGTGACACAATAGTGATAATTTTTCGTATTTTGAATCTCGCGCTTCGACCTTGATTCCAGGAAAGCTAAAATTTGCGCCAGCATTTTGTCTGAATTTTAGCTTCCCTGGCCTCAAGGTCGAAGCGCGAGATTCAAAATAAAAAAAATATCACAGTCACAAAATAACCCCTTCTTACAGCACGGTAACTGATATTGTAGCTTTTCAGTTGGTCAACATAATAGGCTATAAGCTACAGTAATTCCAATTACTGGAATAAGGTATGCTAAAAAAAAAGTCCTCTCGGCACACCGGAAGGCGGAGGTAGATTTCACAGGACAAACTTGGGGATAGGCGAAACTAGGCAGAATACGCAGGTTTTCGTAGAAGGATCAGACCTCATTTATTGCGAGAAGGTATTTTATAATTGGAGCTTAATTAACTTTGTTTCTCGTCATTTAATGCTTATTTTAAACATGTTATTGTCTTATGGGAACGGTAACCTTCTTGTCATTTGGGGTCCATTTTTATACTTGTGGTCACACTGTCCTTATGCAAGGTTTCGACACTGATGTGTAACTATGTAACGGTCTGTTACTTCTTCACGCAAAATTATATCTCCCGCAGAGATTTTGGTTGGTTCCTCAGTTTAGGGGCTGCGACAACGCGGTCATGTAACCCCGTGTACTTAGGGATGGCTGTATTAGTCTGTAATTCAGGTAAGGACTGCAGACGGTCAATTTCAAGCAGTAGTTCCTAATGTTGCTACCAGGTACTACCGTCAACGACACCTAGCTGTGAAATTGGCTACTAGATGCCAGCGCAACCAGCAACTCGCAACGAACGTTGGAACTTCCCCTACAAAGGAAAGCATACTGAGGGATTTTTAGCGCTCTTAGAAAATCCGACGACTTCGGCCGGCTTTGAAACCGCGACCTTGGGCAAAGACATTCAACATGCTACCAGTTACGTCACCGAAGCCGCTTCATTCTTAGTCAGATTGAAATCTGAATCTGATCTCGTGCAAGTGCGTTGTCATGGCAACGTCTGATGGCTATCAATTTAGTAGTGTTGCCATGGCAACCTCGGATAGCTCCTGGCATTTTCTTATAATTCCGGAATCATTTTCTCATCCCTTGGCGTAATGGTGGGTCATATCAAAAATTCTTTCAGACAAAAGTTTTAGGTAATTATTAGGGGACTATTGTCCATTTTGTACGGTTTTGATATTGTGCCTATTAAGAGAGATATGATTAATGTTTCCCGAAAAACCCACTTTTTCCCACCCCTTTGGTCAATGGTTGGTGCTATAAAAAAAACTCTTCAAACATAAATTTTTGGGCTTTATCCGACACATAGTATGAACGTTGAACGGATTCGATATTTCACATATTAAGAGAGTTATAGCAATATTTCACTTTTTCGAAAAAAGCCCCCCATTTTGACCCCCTTCGACCGATTTAGCCCAGTAACGAACTTGACCTAGATTTTATAGGTATACATATTCGGTAAAAAATTCAAAGTGATTGGTGCAAAATTACGGCAGTTATCGTGTCCACAAGAAACTGATATACATATATATACATATATATATATACTTTTAGTGCTGAATGTGTGTTAGTGTTATCTAGTGTATGTGTTCCTGTGTAATAGTGTTTTAAAGTAATATTTAATATGAATTTTGTGCTATAAATGTCCGCCATCTTGGTAATTGCGACAATATGATTCCATAGATAACACTATTTAGAGGTCACTCCGTATATCTAACACCTTTGACCTAACTGTCTCCATTCTGTTTTCTTTTGTCATTGATCCCAAGGAGGCCATGAATAGGATACGCACTATTCTGTGTAGTCTCGGTGTTACCTAGGTCACACAACCGGCCACTATTGTCAGCCATCTTTACGACCGGCAATGTGACGCTTTTGTACTAGACAGCATACTACATTATTACCTAGTCAGCTCACGTGGGGGTTTAGTTCCGAACTGAGTACGAGCTAAGCATAACACTGCGTGAGACACTGGGAAGGGGGCCCTCAACCCCGACACGGCGCGTCCCGATGGCTGATGGGGAATTTCCTGTAGATATACAGGAAAGGTGCGAATAAGACCTAGTCAAATAAGCACCCGCGGATCAACTGAGGTGAATAAAACAATGGCCAACGGCTTCGATGGCAGAGGAGGACCTATGTCTCAATGGCAGCGAGGGCGGAAGAACCAAAATTGAAATCCACTTCGCGTCTGACTTGGATCGAGCGGCAAAGTGGTCAGCGTCTGTTTACCTAGTAGGTACGGCTGCATAGCTTATGTTCCAGGAATTAGCAATCCCTGGTCCTAAACTCCCAGTGGAAACACTGGATTAATCCTTGATTACAAGCAGTTATGATTCGTGCGAGTAACTACAGAATTACCCCAGGTGGTAACCAATCCACCCGTCCATGGACGGCAACCAGGTTTTCGGACTCTGGGCTAGCTCTTCAGGAAACACGCTTTACAGATGAGAGCACACTAGACTATGGTAACTACCGTATTTTCAAAAGTAAAACGGACAAACGAATAGGAAGAGGTGGCACCCCCCTCTTGGGTATGGCATTTGTAGTGCACAAGAGCATAGTTGATTCGATAAAAGAAGTCAGTCCCATAAGTAATAGAGTAATGACTATGCGCATACAATGTGCGAACAAAAAATACACGTTAATTAACGCACATGCCCCCACGAACATTGAAAATAAAAGGGACTTGCAGAAGGTAGAACAGTTCTGGTCTAAACTCGAAAAGATCGTGGCAACAGTTCCTAGAGAAGACACAAGGATATTACTAGGTGATTTCAATGCACAGATTGGCAAAGAAAAAGAATACCAAAAGACTGTAGGCAAATACCCAGCTCATAAATTCACCAACAAGAATGGCATGAGACTCATTGAACTGTGCCAACAGAACAACTTGAAGATAATGTCCACCTCTCTGAGGAAACACCCTCGAAAACAGAAGACTTGGCGATCACCTGTGCAATATCTTGGAAAATATCAGATCGACCATGTGGCCATCACACATCCTTTACAGAAAGAAATTCATGATGTGCAAGTTCGAAGAGGAGCCAATATTGACTCCGACCATTATCTAGTGCGAATAAAAGTGAAATTTACTCCGAAAAGAATCCACCCCAAGAAATCTCATCTTCAGAAATTTGACACGAAAAAGATAAAGGAAAGTAACATAACAGAGGAATGGGAAAAGGAAACGGCAAGCACCTGGAAGCAGTTCCATGACAAGATCATTACGAGAGCTAAAGAGATTATTCCATTGAAGAAGAATACGAAACATCCGTGGTGGGATTCTGCATGTGAAGAAGCACTGGAAATGAGAAAGAGAGCTTTTCAGAAATACAACAGTAAGAAGTCACTCGATACTCAACAACACTATTTTCAGACCAGGAAGGAAGTGTCAAAAGTAATCAGACAAACTAAGAGGAAACACATGAAGGACCAATTGGAATCTATAGATCAAGACTTCCGAGATCACAAAACGCGAGATTTCTACAGGACGTTCGCAGGAAGAATCCGAGGATACACCCCACAGAACTTGTGTTTCCGAAAACAAGACGGAAACCTCGCGTTGTCCAACCGGGATAATTGTAGTGAACTGGCTCGGTATTTCTCTGAGTTACTCAATTGCGAGGAACCAACATCACGATGGCCCAAAGAGACTCCCGTACATGTAAACCCTAAATCTCCACCACCTACTAAAGAAGAAATCGAGAGACACATTTTCAGACTCAAAAGTAACAGGGCGTCTGGAGAAGATGGCATAGTTGCAGAACTATTAAAGAACATAGGCCCAAATACACTTGAGGAGCTCACACTAATCATCATGGATATCTGGAAAACAGAAAAGCTACCTGAAGAATGGAAATGTGCACTCATCCATCCGTTATACAAGAAAGGTGACAGAACGGATGTGAATAACTACAGAGGGATTTCTCTCCTTCAAGTCACCTACAAGATTCTCTCCGCGTGTCTTCTTCAAAGAGTACAAGAACAGCTTGAACACAAAATTGGTGAATATCAAGCTGGTTTCCGACCTGAGCGTTCTTGTGTTGAACAAATTTTTAACTTGAAGACGATATTGAAATATAGAGCGACCCGAAGCTCTCCGATCATTTGTAGTTTCGTCGACTTTAAGAAGGCGTACGATTCGGTCGATCGACAGTCTCTCTTTAACATCTTAGAAGAACTAGGACTTGATCCAAAGACATTAAGACTCATCAAGGAAACACTCACGGACACGAAGTCAAAAGTAAAATTTCTGGGTGAATTATCAGAGCCCTTTGCGGTTAAGACCGGCGTGCGACAGGGTGACGGATTGTCACCACTGCTCTTCAACCTTGTTCTAGATAAAGTCATTCGAGAATGGGAGAAGGACTTGAATGCCCAGAAGCTCTGGAAACCCATTCAACTTGGACGAAAGAATGATGACATCAAGGTCAGTTGTTTAGCTTTCGCAGACGACCTAGCGATACTAGCAGACAGCGATATTTTAGCGATCAAACAGATTGAAGTCCTCAAGGAATGCGCTGAGAAAACTGGGTTGCAAATCTCATTCGAGAAGACCAAGTTTATTTGCACTAGGTTCGACATCCAGGAACTACAAACAAAATACGGGCACATCAAACGGGTTCCACACTTTAAATATCTCGGTGAGATCCTAGAACCAACAGGATTGGAAAAGGAAGCTCAGAAAGTTCGATTACAAAAACTCAAAAGAGCGTATTGGAGAACCCGTGACATCTATAACAAGAAATGCATGTCCATACATACAAAAATCAAACACTATAATACGGTGATTAAACCTGAAGTGCTGTATGCAAGTGAAACCTTGGTACTTAATAAGAAAGGTGATCTGGAAAATATCTTGAAGGAGGAAAGAAAGATCTTGAGGAAAATTCTGGGTCCAGAGAAAAGTGAAGGAGGGTATAGACTCAAATCACGCAAAGCCACGGAAAAACTATCCAACCTCGCCGCAGACATCAGGAAACGAAGACTGAAATTCTATGGACACGTTCACAGACTCTCATCTTCAAGGTTAACTCACAAGATTTTGACATACTCTGGAAAACTGAAGAACGTATCTTGGATACAAGATGATAAAAATGACCTGGAAAAGTCCCGGATAGAAACGTCAGAAATACTAGACAGAAATGCCTACCGTCAGAAGATAAATAAAAGGGTGGTACAGCCAGAGAATGAAGTCCCCAGAAGATCGGGGACTAAGTGGTCAGAAGAAAGGAAACAGGCGCACAGTGAAAGAATGAAAGCAATATGGTCTGTTAGAAAGGCGAATCATAAATGTAATGCGTGATCCATTAGGGTCCATACGCACATAATAATAATAATATATACATATATATGTATATATAGGCTATACATACATACATACATACATACATAAATTATGTATAAACTTTTGAACTGACGGTGGTTTTGGGGTCTGGGGGATGTGAAACGCGAAGATATGTCGAAATTTTCCGGAAGTCGAAACATGGGACCCATTGCAATAGTTAGCTTTCTAATGAAATCTACCTAATTAACTGAAAAAATTACATGTGATTAAGATATCTTCTTCTTCCTAGCGTGTTCCCGTTAGAACGGGGTCCTCTTTTCGGGTCAAGCACGCCATATGATTAAGATATATACCGTATATATATATATATAGGTCTATAGCCTAGCCTATTATGGACTTCAGACTAATAATCTGGAAGTGTTTCTACTTAGGCCTACAGATCTCATTTTGCCTACATCAGAAAAGAGGCGGGCAGATGACCTCGCTGTTCCGTCCCTTAAAACTCCAATAACTAACTACGGAGCTTCAGTAAAGTGGTTGTCTGAGCAGCCTGTAGACATTCCAGAATTTCAAATACCGTAAATCTCCACATCAGATCTATCAACACATTAATAGTAGGCCTAGACAAACACTACCGTACCGTATTTTGTATATTGTAGCCTACAGTTTCGTGCTAATTTATCGAAACGCGGCAATAAAGTAGGCCTACACATTTTTAATTAATCTATCTAATACATACGGTACCACCTTGAATCTTTTCTAATAGCTAATAGGCCTATGTCCTCCTTTGTGTTTTATAGGCTAACTTCTTTCACACGATTTGGCATTGATTCCACAAGTTAGTTAGTTAGTTAGACCCTATTGTTGTTTTAAGGGGCGGAACTACGAGGTCGTCTAATCCACAAGCTTTGAGCACATACAGCCTGGCCCGTGTTGGGCCGCCGGGACACCGGGACGTATCCCGGTGCGCCCTCCAGCCTGGAAATTTTGGCGCCCTCCTGTTTCGAAACTAACAAGATTTACGATGAGGCTTATCGTCGATATTGCCGAGCGTCCGGGTTGAGTGTTGCGCCTGTAGGCTACTACTGAATGGTCTATGATTCTTCCAGTATACGCTGCCGAAGTGACGCGCCTAGCAACCACATGGGCGCAGCCACATTGGACCCAAACAACTGGTTGCTAGGTTTTTAATACATAGGAAGCTGCGCAGCGTCTTGAATTTTGTGGATAAAAAGGTGTAATATGCGTGAAATAAGGCAAACGCCTCCCGTAAAGATCATCTACGGTGTTGGAGCTACTAAATAGAAGTGAAATCTTATGGATCAAGTACGAGAATTTTGCGAGAAAGTATGAATAAAGTTGACCTCACTCCTGAGGTAAGAATTGCATGGCGCGTACTACAAATTATAAATATTTATTTATAACATCATTTAGTGGATACAGTAGGTTATATCTAATATAGTGAGATATAGGACATATATGTCTCATAAAGGGGTTTTTGGTTCATGTGGGGAGTGTAGTTGTAATTAAATATGGTTTGTACTATAAGTATTATAAACGACAACCTACTTAACCTTACAGCTGATTCACTAAGAGCAATAAATTTTATCCTGCAACTTTTCTGAGTGGTGATTTTTCACTTAATTTATTTAAGCAGTGAATTGTGTTTCCAAATAACAATTAGGCCTATCCCACACTGAAAATTTCTGCCTAAATATTTTATTTTTTGCGCTTTCAGAAAACAATTATCATGTAGGCCTACCGGTAGCCTAGGCCTACACCCTGCAACAAAGTTACAGTACCGTATAATAGTGACATTATTCAAGCCAATGAATACTGCTTATTGCTGAGTGATGGAGTGGCAAGTGTTGTTGTGATTGTCAGGGAAGTTTCGGTGAAAAAGTCAGTGGTGTCAAGATATGAGGTGATGAGGATAGTGGCGAACCAGGCTATCGTGGCATTATGTCAAGATTGTTAGAAAATGTTTTAATCGTTTCAGCATGAATTATTAGTGAAAAAGTCAGTGATGCTATAAAGTTATCAATAAAAGTAGAAATATAATAACCTAGGTGTGTACGGTACTTAGTTTCTTGTGCATTACTTATCTGGACAATTTTTCAAACATTGGACAGTAAAATTAGGCTAGTTCAATGAAGTTATGGAATGCTACAGTATTGTACCTTTAAGTTATTATGAGTTATAATAAAACTATAATTCGATTCAAAATATCGAGGCTTAATACTTAACTGCAATGTTTATACCAAACATCTTTAATAGATATCAGGAAGTACTGGTATATTATTGGGCTACTCCCCTGCGATTCAACTTACATGCTCCTGCAGAAGTGTGCATGTGTTTTTCTCCCCTCACAATAGGCCTTTTTGTTATTGAGCAACTGAGTTTAATTGTAGTTGTAACAGGTTATTTTATCACAGGTTGTGGTGAAGTATTTAATACGGTACCAAATGGCAGGTAGGTGGTGTTGGTGGTTATTGAGGCCATTAGCCCCTAACAGGAATGTAGGCTGATTTTATTTAGTTCTGTTGGTCAAGTAATGAATTTGAATCGTGAAGGGGTGGGTAACATACATATTTTCTAGATAATGTTTTCGTTAGTATAGGCCTACCTCATTAAATTAATTTCTTAACTTAAACCTATGGTATAATTTGACTTGTTTTCAAACAAATGAGGCGTTGTGGTAAACACACAAATTGTTTTGAAATGCAGTCTTTGTTTCTTTTAAAGCCGTTGATGAGATTTGGCCTAAACTCTCATGCAAAATATTTTAAACTAGGTAGGTAGGTAGGTTCTTAAGTTTAGGGGCTGCGACAACGCGGTCATGTAGCCCCGTGTACTTTGGGTGTGTGTAGAATCTGTCTGATAACCGGTGTTAATTGTGATGACTGTATTAGTGTGTGTATCTGTTTTTTAATTTTAAGTACTGCAACTTATAATTTTTCAAATAGTTCCTACTTTTGCCGCCAAGCGCCACCGTCAACGACTACTAGGTCTAATTCAGAACTTAGCTACTAGACGCCACCGCAGTCAGCGCTTGGCAACGAACGTAGAAACCTAAGAGCGTTGTTTACATTCTTAACCTATCAAATTTAGCTTCACACAGGTGCAATTAGTGGAAGGATCTTTAACATGCCATAAATCTATGACATGGGACCGCCGGCTTTACTTCCCCTCCGAAGGAAGGCATACTGAGGGATTTTTAACGCTCTTAAAAAATCCGACGGCTTCGGCCGGGTTTGAACCCGCTATCTTGGGCATAGAAGCTCAGCATGCTACCAACTACGCCACCGAAGCCGCATATTTTAAACTGTTCCCTTATACATTGATAGACCTTAAGTTCATTTTATTCGTCACTTACTGGTAGGGCCTACGATTCTATATTTTCCGTAGTATTGGTTATTCATACGAGACGTGATTCACAATATTCAGAAACGTTATATTTTCGTGTTTTCACTTATTTTAAGTTAAATATCGTAGGCCACATCTCTACAACCCAGGGGGGCTTACTCCCGTCTCATCACGTTCCATCTTGCTTGCTGGTGACGTCACACGGAGGGAACCGTGGCCGACGAGAAAGACAGGCCATGGCGCGGATCTGTGACGTCAGAGGAGTGGTGTCGCTCGCTCGCCGCATTGATTGCACCAAGGTATTCTCATCTATAGAAGCCTACCAATAGCCGAGTAATTTGTTAGTGTGAATTTAAGGATACTCAAAAATAAAGTTAAAAGCTGTGGAAGAAATCCACCCCTATCACTAGCTCAAAACCTTAGAGCAGTAGAATATTAAGCAGTGTAATACAAACGTTGAATGGATGTTCCAGTTTATGCAGATATACAAAACTGTACATATTATCCTCTTATCTTCGTTCATCAATAAGATGTTTCCATATATACCAGTTTACATGTAAGTTTAACTTTAAAAGCAGCTGGAATTAAAAAAAAAAAAGAAACAACCAAGCATTGCATTAGGAGAAAGTATCCAGTGCTTCATTTATTGCAAGGGAAGGGTCATTCATGCCCCAAAATAATAAAAATGAATATAAGAAATTTGAGCCTACACTCGTGGTTTTTAGCATTTTGCTTTTTTGAGTAGGCCTACCATAAGACAATCATTTTCAACAACAAAAATTTAATGCATAGGACTACTTCAGATACATATATGAATGTCCTTCATGATGGACATGTTTAACGGTTCTCTCCCATTCCCAGTTAGGCTTAGGTCAAATTTATGGTTTTATGGGCTCAAGATTTTTATAACGAAGTATATTACTACAAATGAAGGACCTTGTAAACTTATTCATTGTGAGTTAATTCAGTGGATTGAAATGTCGCCCCATGCACTTATGTGTGTACTGTACTTGTAATAGAAAAGGATGTGGTAGTCGTTTTCAGTTAGCTTTTATTTACAGTTGAGTTGGGAAGACACTTCCAGGATGCAAGGAGTGGGATTCAAATCATTCTATCAAGAGCCTTTGTGCGAAGCTTTGAAGAATAAATCCTATATCAGGTTTCAAATACTCCTTCGCAAAGCAGGTCACCTGGACAAGAAGCCACTTTACTTACCCCTACTCCATATAGGTGGAACTGTTCCATTTATTAAAATTAAAGAAAGACCATACTTGCCATTGTAATTTGGATCTATGCTGGCTACACGGACATGGTATCTCCCTCCCAATAAGATGTCCAAGATCTCCACCAAACGTCAAACGAGACCCTTCAAATTATTCAAATGAAAGCATTCCTCAACTTTTAATTATTTTGTCTTATTTTTTGTTTCACCCTGGTGGTCTGGGGATGAAGAATTTTATAACATACCCAGTCCCCCCCTGCCCCTTCCTCCCAGAAAATATCGTATACTCCTCACCACATCCATTCCCCCTGAAAAAGAACATGGGCATCCTTGCAGGCCACATGGAAAATAAGCAGTTAACAGTACTACACACTGGGTAAATCGGTTTGAAATGGGTAAATCTAGATCTTTAACAGAGAATTCTGGATGTGGTGATTGGTAGGGCCCTGGAGTACAAAACTATGCTTGTATCTTCAAGAACACTAGCAAATTGCAAGTAATCTTCATCCAATGACACAGTAATGTTTACACTTAATTATAATAAGCACACACAAAATGTATTACAGACATTATTTTATTTAGGACATTGGTTATAAATATAAGCATCTCAAGCACATTAACACATTGTCTGGAAGAATCTTAGAATGTAGAAAATGAAGTTTGCAGGTTTCACCAAGTATGCTATAAAGGTGATATCTTGCTGATCTTGGTTATATTACTGGCGATTATTAGGATCTAATATCCTCCAGCTATTAATATTCTCAAAAAATCCTGCACTGCACATAGGGCCTATAGCCATTATACCCTGCTGATGATTTATGATCTCTTCAGGATTTTAAATTTTTCTGACACCATTTCTCAATCTCACTGGAGCTTAGTGGGTTACAAATTCATCGTTACAAAGATGCATGAACACAATTTGAGGACTGGACATGTCTAACTTGCTTCCAGCTGCCTTGCTACTGTTTCCTTATGCAGTACAAAATCACTATCAATTACATTGGTATCTTGCAGCCTTGGCAACGATAGAGTCTTCTATTAACTCTTGTACTATTTTCATCTCTAATTTATCTCAACAAAACAAGCCTACCAACTTGTGTCAATAGCTTTAATGTGGACATGGAATGGAATTTACACTTACAAAATTCCCCTAGACACAAAATGGCATCATCCATGACAACACTTAGGGTTTAAACGCTGCATACATGTTAAATTCTATGTGTTATACTCTGATTTACAAAAGATGAACGGTGCAAGCTGCCATCCGCTTGAATGGTGAGTTGAGGAGTGGAGACAAGAGGGGTAACGGTGTCCATAGCAACAGCGAGCAGTGTTGCAATGAATGCCGACACAGCAGTGAGCACATGGTTTGGCGCAGTGTTCTACTGTGAACTAACTCGTCACTGCCATTAGTAATATCCCGTGTATATATTGAAGTGCATTTGCTTATTCTTTCATAGGCTACAGTCAGCGTTATCGTTCTGTTTTTGTTGGAAGCGTGTGTATATACAGATTTTGAGTTTATTTCTTTTATTTGCATTATCGTGTCTATTTTCGTTGTGTAAAAATGGCATCGGTACATGCTCGCGGAAGGCCCAGGATCCATTCTCTGCGACAGAACAACTTCAGGCCGTGGTGTGACTCTCCATAGCCAAGTAAAGGAGATGGTATGTGCGGTGAGGAATTTTATGGAGGAAGAAGAGGAAAGTATGCGCTTACGGGAGGAACCTCTGATTCCATTTGTTCAGGTGAGGAAAAGAACTGCCAAGACTCTTGGTGTGAGTGAAATCACTGCATACCGAGTGACGGAAGGGAAGTTCCTGTCTGATGATGCTGGCCCGTCTAAACTATCAACTCCAGGGAAGAAGAGGCATAGAGAAGGGGTGGTCACTAATTTAGATGGCTTTCAACAAGATCCTGTTAGACGGCATATTTATAGCTATTATTTTAGGAAAGAAATTCCAACATGTTGCAAACTTCTTGTTTTTGCTCAGAGAGGCACAATTATTTCAAGGAAGCCTTTCTTCACTGAATGTGTTGCACGATCTGGGATTTAAATATAAGAAAATTAATGGGGGGAAGGTGATCATGGAGGGGCCAGATATTGTGGCTTTGAGGTGTCAGTTCCTACATGAAATGGGGAGACCCTACTGAGTTGTAGGCCAAAAATTACAAACAAAAAACCAAAATCTGGTTTCATGCCCTAGAAGTTACCTATCACTTGGGGCACTTAAATATACATTTGTTTTTTATGTACGGCCATTTTTAAATACCTTACGGGGGCTTTTAAAGAACACGTGCTTAGGTCTTGAAATGGGCAACGCCTACTTCATAGAACCAAAAACCCCTCAATTTTGTTATAATTTCATACTCTTGGCCAATATTATCATGCCAATCATCTGAATACAAGCTTATGGTGCCATCTGTTGGTAAATTTATCAGTTATGAGTAGCCTAGGCAATGTTTGTCAAGTGTGAAACTTTTCTTAGAGCATTATTCTTACTTTTCTTACCGTACATGTTATTTTCTTATCCCATATAATTTTTAGCTGTATGGCATTCACTAAAAGAATATCATTACTATACACATGCACATATTTAACATCGAACAGAAGTATTTTGGTTTGTAGTAAAGTATAGGCCATTTTGGATACATGGTGGAACCATGCGTCTTTGTTTATTTTGATGGTCAGTGGCTTTAGTGAAGTTTATTTGCAAGAATTATATTTTTATTGGTTTAATGTGAGTGGTGGAACTTGTGTAAGTTAATGGTATTTTAGAGATTTGTGTGCAGTTTATTAGATGTATTCTGTATCTAGTCGATGGCGTAAACCGAAAGTCCGTGAAACAAAGAAATGGAATAGTGCTATTTTGAATGTTGACAAACAGTGGGGTGATATTACATGTGAAGTTAAGTAATGCAAGTTCAACAGCTGCAACTACTTCTTCTGCCAATGTCAGAAAACTGGAATAGGCCTATTTTAGTGAGGAGAATACTGTTAGACCTAGTGTTAATGACAAGCACATTCTCATTCATATATGGGTGCCCTCCAAAATTTGTTTACAGACCTGTGTGGTGAATGTGGCAGTAAATCTTCGTGTCAACATCAGGGAGAAAGATGGGTTTAGTAATAAGTTACCTCTGAAGTGTGGGAAAAGTGATTTGTAAACTCAGGGAAGTCTTGATGCAGGAAATTCCACTAAAATACTGTATTTTTTAATAAAGTTAGCTTTTTCTCAATACTGTATTTTTTAGCATTTTAAATGTTCCAGTTGCCTGCGTTTTGATCCCATTACCTTCAAACTTGGTTTTCACATACAACTTTGTGGTCTTAGTAATGTATGGAATCCATTTTGAAAAATATTAATAACTTTCAGAAATATTTAGGTTCAAATTTGAAAAAAATGACATATTTTAACAGAACAACAGGTCATTCTAAGAAAAAAACATTTTAATAATAAACCATTTGCACTGATTTTAAAAGTAATACCAATTTTTATTTGTAGACCATTGATGATCATTCCATATAAGTTTTAGAATGATAACTTTAAAGTTGATGTGCCTGGGACATTTTCAAAATGTATATATTTATTACATAAAATATGTTATAATTTCTAAATGACTGAACCAAATACTGTAGCTTCAAAGTTTAGAATTCCCTTTAAAGAACCTACAAAATTTGGTGAAAATTGGGTGAAAATACCGGAAAATTCAAAACTTAGTAGGGCAAATATGTTATGGATATTGTGTGGTCAGATGAAACGTGGGTCAATGCTGGCCACACCGTGTCTAGGAGTTGGAGTGGCAACTCAGTTCAAGGGACAATGAAAGGATCGTCAGGTAGAGGGGGTCGATTTATTATTCTACACACTGGGCTAACACACGGCTTTGTTAATAATACACTTTTGCTCTTTAGGTCGAAAAGAACTGGTGATTACCATGAAGTCATGGACTACAACCAGTTTTTAAAATGGTTCCAGGAACAATTGTTACCTAACATCCCTGAACACAGTGTTATTGTAATGGGCATTGCGTCGTACCACACAGTACAGATAGAATAAGCTCCAACAACTTCAAGTACGAAGCCGCGAATGTTGGAATGGCTCGACCGCCATCATGTAGCCTACCATGCGACAGCTCTCGGACAAAAGGAATCCTTCTCGGTAGTGCTGAATGAACATAGAACGAGCGATAACATTCTATATAATACATGAATTAGCCAAAATACCTTATAAAAGGATGAGAAATAAATCAGGAAGCAATGTTTTAATAGATGTTTCCTCCTCCGCCGTCTGTGACCCACCCAGCCATTCCAAATATAGCGAAAATTACAGCAGTGAGCGGCATTGTTCAAATCAATCTTCAAAAAAGTACCATAACAGTACTGCCAACCTCGCCCTTACGGTACTATGTGAAACAAAAAAGTGCCCAATTTAGTCTCTAGTGGGCATCATTCGTTTGCAACACTCAGTTCACGACTCTAATTATGCTAGTGTGTGCAATATTTCGCATCTCTGTACGGCTGAAATGAGTGTTTTTTGTTATCTGCTCTGTAATAACTATGCAGTATATCGCTCTCCTATAATATGTATGTCTATTTTTTTCCGCACAACTGTGGTTTTGACAAAGGTTACAGCCTAACGCGCCCAGATCAATGGTTTTGTGTCAACCATGCCCCGCTAGCAGCGCGCGGCCAAGGCTGCACCTACACCCGACCATTCTTACCTTCACTTTGTCCAATCCAATGGTTTTTGACAATGGTTACAGCCTAACGCGCCCAGATCAATGAGTTTTGGCAATGGTTACTGCCTAATGTGTCCCGATGATTCTTTTTTTATCAACAGTGATTTTGCATCCCACTTCTTTTTATCAACAGTGATTTTGTATCTCACAAGGGGTGGCTCAGTGCGTGCTGCTAGAGTGAGCCTTGATGACGGTTAAACGAGATCAAGTGCTATCGAAGCATGGCAGCTGTTTTTAAAATAGCAAAAAATAAAAACACATATTTACGTACTTTAGCACATATATGAGGTTCAGTAGTAAGTTTTAATTAGGGTTCCTAATTTCAATACGTAATATCGCCCAAAAGATGAAACAAGGACACAAGGTATGTAAAAGTACATTCATGACTGCTACAAGTGTATAAGCCGCGTTCCACTTTCATTCAGAATTAATATCCTTCTCAACCTTATACAGCAGCGCAAGCCTAAATCCATGTAGGCTACCGGTACCACGTGGATGAACTGGCGAGAAAGCATGGCCATGAGATCATCACGCTGCCCCATATCATTGCCACTTCAATCCTATAGAAATGATATGGGGTCAAGTGAAGGGTTATCTAGCACGGCATAATAAGAATTTCACACTCCGTGAGGTTGAGAAGCTTACCGTTTAGGCTATTAGGGAAGTGACTTCATAAAACTGGAAGCGTTTTGTGTTAATAGTGCAACGAGAACTGGATGAGGCTACGAAACGTGAATGTATACTCGATGATGGGGTCGATTGGTTCATCGTTTCCCTGGAAAGCAATTCCAGATCCAATTCAGACACAAGTGACGAAGTGGGGGCTATGAAAGGAATAGACTCATAATTAAGTTAGTAGCAGCTAGAGCGATTAGGCAACTAAAAATTCCCCTAAACTCTCGTGCATCGCAATGTTTAATTGACCCTTCACACGAATACGGCTGACACACCACAGATCCCAGTATTTGTGTCTTCCTGGAAGCTTCTTGGAATGTTATGAGTCATGATCTGCCTCAGTGGCAACGCAGCATTTCCTCACGTGTTAGCTTTGACAGCTGCCAGCGCTCATTATTGGTACCGGCAATACAGAGTATTCTTTGCGTACAAACACAAACCTAACCCCAGACCTCCTTGCTTGTACTACTAACAATAATTTTGGTCCAGATAGTCGCCTAACCAAGTAGCGACCAATGGCTTTGTCTCGCCATGGCTTTAGAAGAGTACAGGTCAACTTTTCCATTAAAATGAACTACGGTAAAAGTAATTTATGAACATTCATGATCTTTCAAGAAATTATTCTTCTTTAGACTGAGATAGGCTACTCAATACTCCCAATAATGTCAAAAGTACTCAAATCAAACTTACCAAGCAACTTTTGAAGATTTGATGGATGAGGCAGATAAATATGACCACTCCGATGTAACTTTTTGTAAACTGATGACAAGTGAACATATTATATGGAAGCTGCCAAGAGTAACGTGTCTCCACTGTACCTACGATTGTTTGCCTAACATCTAAAAAATTAATTTGCTCTATTAAAGACTATAATGGTGTGCAATCATCACTCGAAAAACTTCTCTGTAGGATGTTCACAGGAGCATTCACTGCTGACAACTTTCTTCCATTTTCATCGCACTCAGAATTTTCAATGAACTGAAGTAGGCTAGATCATCAAATGAATTTTTATCTGTAATGTAAAGAAAGTTTTGTGGAACTTAATGTTTGGGAATCTGCAACCCATTGACATGCTGAGGTTATTTAGAATACACACAGAACCTGTAATTATGGGCACTGCATCACTCAAATTCTTCAAGCACCTCACCAACTTGTCTTCTGTCTTGATATGTGTCCATTCCTGCTTAAATTTATTCCTGTTGGAGGAGAAGTGTTCAGATATATCCGATAGACTGTGCACAGAATTCTCTTCTTCGTAGTGTCGGAAGTCTTCCAAGCTCGCTTCTATGGCTTAATCCGAGATTTTCTACCTCTGCATCACACAGTCTTCTAGAAGAAGGCCCAGGAGTGGATAGCTATCCTGGCAAATTCGATAATATTGAATATACTGCATCAGGTTTCAACTTCGGATAACTCCTAGCAAATGTCTTTATTTCCCCATCAACTTGCTCTGTCCTGATAACAGAGCTATCAGGAAAATGTTTTATACAAATTATAGGCTTGCTCACTTTAGAGAAGTCAGTGGGAATTTTTCTAGGCCATATATTTCTTAATTTTTCGTCCTTTGGGAGAGAAAATGTAGAAACATTTTCATGCTGAGATCTGTAATTGTTCTTACAGCCAGCCACATTACAGCATTTCGGCATTTTGATTTCCTGTAAAGAGACATATTCATTAAATATCTAACTTTAACTCAGATAATTAACTTAGCATGCATTCTAATAGTTCTTAACATCCACAATATTAGGCTAACGTAAGTTCGTACATAACCTGCACCACACGTGCGTTTGATTAACCTGTATCATTAATGAGAAATAAAGTGCTAACACTTACCCTGTAGGCTACGTGATTATTGCAGCTACATGATGCACCACAACACAAGTTGGATGTAAAGTTGGACATTACACTTTATAAAACACTAACTATTCTCACACTGCTATTCACAAGAAATTCACAAACAAGTCTTCTCAACCGGAGTCACTACTTCGCCTACGTCACAGACAAGATGGCTGCTCGCACTGGGGCCAGTATCTTTCGTGGGCCACGGAGGGAACATGCCGTCACCGTAAGATAGTTGGCTTGCAATAGTAGAATGCATAGTTGCTGAAAATCGCGCGTCTAGCTAGAATACCTTTGCATGCTTGATTTGTTTTATCGTGCCTTGTGTTTAACCATGAGTAATAGCAGTAAATACAAAGTTAATTGCGCTCTGAGCTGTAAGCGAAGTGACAAATTCAACCCAGATAACGCTCGAGTGTGTTCTATACATTTGTGTCCAGAACACTAAGAACGAGTGAAAAATGAACATTTGGGATTACCACAGAGAAAAATATTGCGTACGGATGCTGTTCCGTCTATTAAAGTTCCCGGCTCAGCAACAGCGGGGCGATAACCCAGATGTTAGGCCCCTTAAAATATACTATCTTCATCATTATCCAGCAACAGCCCAAGCACCTTCGCAGACTAAATTGCAGAACGGGTATTTGTTTAATTATTGACTGTACGAGTAATTTTATTTGGTTCAATAAATATTTTTATCGGTATTTGGAAGAATCTACTATCTCAAAGGAAGCTACAGTACTTATTTGTCAGCCTAGAGTTGATGCAAACTAAAGAGGTGCGATTCTCTAGAATTCAATGTAATTACGATAGTCTTAGTATTTGTTATTTAACAATTTAGATTTTATTCTCGTACGTGGCGTAAATATCATGGAATACAACTCTTATTTAAACTCTACAGGTCGCCAGTGGCAGAGAAAAGCGTCATGAAGCTAGGAGCATGAGTAAACGGGCACTATCGACTTTGGAGACTTTGTCACAAAAAAAAAAAAAAAAAACGGAACTTGATCAAGGAACTAACACTGAATCACTGCAAAATTATGAAATTATACAACTCCGAAAACAGGGTTGAGGTTTTGAAAAATATAAACGTGGATTTAAGACGAAGGATGATAATGATGATAATTGTTGTTTTAAGGGGCCTAACATCTAGGTTATCGGCCCCTAATGGTTTGGGTGATCGTGAAGATGATCATGAAATATAAACTATAACTAAAACTAACTACTAACTTATATACTAGAAGAAGAAATGGAAAACAAAAGGAGAATAAGGCAAATAAAGGACAGGAGGAAAAGAAATGCCCTCAACCCTCGAAGAATGCGAATTGAGGGATTTGGAGGGAAGTAGAGCCATGAAAGGCAGATAGGAAAGTGAAAGAGGAGAGGGTCCGCCCCAGAGGTAATGGATGAAAGAGGGGAAACCGGACCCAGCTCAGGAAACACTCGGGGTCGCCAACTCCCGGACTCACCATCCGTGAGTCCCTGAGGGTGTAGCAATATCTAGGGTGCACCAGAAGTGGTAGGGCTACACACACCCTGCCTCCTTGAGGGCCTTGAGCAGAAGGCAGGAGATAACATGAAAAGAAAAAGAAGGCTGACCCCTCGCAGAAGGAGTATCAGAAAAGATGAGACAAGGACCAATTAAGGCGGGAAAGGAAGAGACTCCCTAGGCCTCGGATACCCTAATACCGTCGAGGTCGGAAGAGAACAAGAGTTGACCAAGAGGGGTCGACAGGAATGAAGACGGAGAGGTGCCCGGCACAAGTAGGCTAAGTGGAAGCAATGTCGGACTCAGCTGGGGCCCCGTGGTCGCCAACCCACGTTCCACTAGATGTGAGCCCCTGGGGGGTTAAGAGGAAGGGAAGCGGCTCTAAGAAAGCTCAAAACCCAAAGATATATTGTATCAATGAACGTACATATGGATACGGTACTCTTAGAAGGGAGATGGTAAAAGCTCACTCCACTTGTTATACTGAAGGGCAGATTCGATGTTTATTAAGAGTTAAGAAGAGGGTGAAATGATCTTCAGAGGACATAGCAAATGCCCTCGCACTAAGATCACTTTCGAAGAAAGCATACGAATATTGGAGAAAACGCAACAATCCGCTACCATGCTGTTCAACTCAACAGAATTTGATTCGGCAATTTAGTGCAGACATGACATTCTGAGAGAGGTGCTTTGTCTGTTGAAAGCCAGAGCGCAAATAACAAGGACTCAGAAAAAATTGCAGAAATGAATATTGACGGCTGAATATCCTACGATTCATCAGACGATCGCATATTATGGCCCCACAGTAACGTCCCGGTAGCTATGGTCCGAGGGCTGTGTGCTAAATGGGAGCAGCCCGCTTTTTATAACTTCGATGTGACAGTGATTTCAGAGTTGTTACAAAACATTATTAGCCAGCTTGAGGGTTGTGGCATTCGTATTATCGCAGTAACTAGTGATATGGGAGGGAAAAACTCTAAAGTCTGGAAGAAACTACATGTAAACAGTAATACAAGTTTTCTCAGCAATCCAGTGGACAGTAACAGAAATGTGTGGGTTTTCTGTGATGTACCCCATCCGTTGAAATTGTTAAGAAATCACTTTCAAGATGCAGGTTTCGTGTTTCACGATGACTCAGAACTTCAGAAGACGATATAAGACCTACGTCAGGACACGGACTTTAATACAAATACGTCACCTCAACAAGAGACGCAAAATAAAGGCCATGGAAAAGTATTCGTTGATGAAGAGACGAATGTGGATAGCTTCGGCCTCCTTAAACAAGTTATAAGTCGGCAAAATGTGAGTTTTAGACACACTTATAGGCCTACTAACAGCTGTTCTAGTGTTAATATGTACGCAGTAGTTAATTCTAATAATATACCTGGTTGTTTTCCTCTTAATACTCTACCTTACTGTATTTATAATTTATTACATGTACAGTTGCGATTATCGTTTACTATCATTGGACCTATAATTTATTGAGCTGTTGTGAATTACTGACTGTACCATCCTTGGGGCTACAGCCTGAGGAGCCCTCCCGTCCGCGTCACGCGAGGTGAGCCAATGAGAGCGCAGCGGGCGGGAATGACCTACCTAATATACTCTAACTACCTTGTCTACAACCTATGCTCTAAGACGTAATGTGCATCTCGTACGCAATATTTTACAACTTTATTGAACAACTATGTTAAATTACTGTGTAAAATATACTTTTCTATGCTTTCTTGCCTCTGAACATCCATGCATGTACAGTTTTATACGATACAAATAGGAAATAATGACGGCTCAAAGACGAAGCAAGCTGCAAGGGAGCCATGTTGTATTGCTCCAGTTGCTTAGCAACGGAGCGGAAGTGACGTTGACTTCGGCAGCGTATTCGCGCGGCGCGCCCTCGGCAAGTGGGGCGAGAGGGGGTGGAAGGGAGGAACGAGACGTCTGCCAAGGCCGTCTCAATTTCGTCTGCCTGTTGATACTTGTCTGTCACTCATAGTAGTCAATTAACTCACGCAGTTGGCCTGTTTGTGACTTGTGTAGTATTTTATTTGAAGTTATTCTGTGCTGTTACTGTTCTTCTCATGCAAGTTCAAAATCCTTCATGATAAAGGTAAGTGTCGCTGTTGTTCATATTAATCTTTGAAAACATAATAAGGTAAGTGCACCTATATTCTACATGGCACCTAATTTCCACACGTTCCGAGAATTGTACACATAGCGTAATTATCCATAATATTTTTTTTTAGAAAATTGTATCACCTATCATGCTATCTAAATATTTTAAGAACATGACAAATATGACAGTGAAAATCCTTGTTCCCTGTATTAATAAAAAATATCAAACATAAAATTGATTATTCATGAAAAAGATTTTGAGAAAACTAAATATTTTAGACCGAATAGGCTTTTCCTGGATTTTTTTTTAATTTTTCACCGTTTCAATTTTATCTTGCATTACATTAAATAAACAAACGCCCAATTAGTTTTAATTTTGTTGTCGTTGTCGACTTACTTAACCTTTTCACTGCTACGTAATGGGGGATTTACTGTGTGTGCCCTGTGTGCTGGCCTCTAACAACCTTAACGTACCTCCGGTGCTACGTATTTTACGCCTCCCTGTTTCGTCTGAATTATTGTCACGTTTATTTTTTCATTCAAACATTTATTGTTTCTATTGAAATTTCACGTCTATTGTAAATAATAATACTGAAATAATTTTATTTAGCGTAAATTCGATTCAAAAATGTAATGCATCGGATAAATTATAAACGTTCAAAATCATTAGAGAAATTTACTTATATCAATTTAATGAATTGTGTTATTTACCAAAATGAGATAATTGTTTAATAATCTAAATTAATTTATTAATTTGTTTTTGTAAGTACATAAATTAATTAGTCATGTTTGTTCTAGCGGGCTACAACTAATGGACAAGAAAAATAAAAGAAAAAAATGGACATGAATTTCGTCAAGAAAATAAAAACAAACTTCTACTCGGGTCTGCAAAATCATGTTCAAAAACAAGAAGTTCCGTGAAAAACTAAAGAGCCTACTTTTCTTAAAATTTAAGATGCATGCCAATGATTAATCTATATGGATCTATCTAGAATAATGACGAAATTAAGTTGATAATATCGAAATTTCTAATTAGTTCGAAATACTGTATACCTGGCATAATGTAGCCTAATAGAGAACTACAGTTGGCAGCCCTGGGGACTGAATATATTCTTAGTTCAATCTCTTAAGGTACAGAATACAAAATTTGGTTGAAGTCCAATGAATACCATGGACGTTACATGCAGTTAAACATTGGATCTAACAGCGCGCGTAAAATCATGTTGGCAACAATGACATACATGTATTGTTCAAAAAATAATCTGAAATAATATGATCTATTGTTGTGTCAATTTTGAATGAAATCCATTAGTTAGTATAGAAGTTGCATGCATTTTAAAATTGGACCTATCAGCAGGCTTAGAATCATGTTGGCAGCACTGGCGTAGGCCTATATTAGTTACTCCAAATTAATCTAGAATGCCAGGTACTATACGTGTGCAAAGTTTAGAGCTATTGGCTTGAATACTTTCTGATATATTGATATTAGGGTAACAAAAATAGAGACAGTATTTATTAACAGTTGGCAGCCCTGGTTACTCTTAAGAATCGGCATAGTCATATCTGTTATGGTACACATAGCACACACGAAATTTGGTTGAAATCCAAATGATAGTATAGAAGTTACATGTATTTAAAGTTGGACTTCTCAGCAGGCTTAGAATCATGTTGGTAGCACTGACGTACATAAGTTACTCCAAATTAATATAGAATGTCAGGTACTATACGTGTGCAAAGTTTAAAGCTGTCGGCTTGCATACTTTCTGATATATGGGTATTTGGATTAAAACAATTGAGAGCATTTATTAACAGTTGGCAGCCCTGGTGGCTCTTAAGAATACGCTCAGTCATAACTGTTTATGTACACATAGCACATACGGAATTAGGATGAAATCCAATTGATAGTGTAGATATATATATATATACACCGCGGACAGGCCAACAAGGACCACGCAAATATCACTTCTTTATAGGTCTAGTTTCCTTCTTTCTCTTCCAGAAGTCTTTCATCCTGGTCGACTGTGCAGCTCTTCTTTCAGCAGTCCATTCTCCTCTGTTGAGATTTTTCTTCTCTCCGACAAGAATTTTGAGACCATTTTTTTTTCTGTACTCTATTCGATTTAGACAATCTTCTTCATAATTTTGAATTTTTGAAGTTCTTCTTTCATTTGTTTTACATAGCCTCCTTGTCCTTATAGTTCCAGATTTTATCAAAAATTTGTTTGTTTAACCTTGAGCAATCCATGCGGACCATATGTCCGTAGAACTGAAGTCGCCGTTTTCTGATCATCACTTCAAGGTTGTCGATTTTACTATAAATTTCTGCATTCGATCTCAGTCTATAACCTTCCTGTGTTTTCCTAGGACCATAAATCCTTCTTAAAATTCTTCTTTCTATCTTGAGCAAATTCTCCATTCCGGTTATATTTGTAGTTTCCATGCCGTACAAGATGACTGGTCTAACAACAGTATTAAAATGTCGTAATTTTGCATTGATAGACAGGTTCTTTTTATTGTATATATTTTTTGTACAAAAATTTAATCTTTCCAATTTCCCTTTTTTGTTCTCGATTGCCAATTTATCCGTCCCATTGCTACTAATTATTTCTCCAAGATATTTAAATCGGTCAGTGACCCTGATGCTCCCATAATTTGTTTTTATCATTTTCTTAGTGTATTTCTGATCACTTGTCATCATCTCTGTTTTTACCAACGAAATCTGTAAGCCCGCTTTTTCCGCCGTTTCTTTTAACTGATCAATTTGGTTAATAGCTTCTTGTTCTGATTCAGCAAACAACGCTACGTCGTCAGCAAATGCTAAACCTTTGACTTTGAGGTTCTTATTCTTTGTACCAATTTTAGCACTTGAATCGTTCTTCTCCCAAAACGTCCTCAAGACTTTATCCAAGACCAAATTGAAAAGCAGTGGTGATAGACTGTCCCCTTGTCTTAGCCCAGTTTTTACCTCGAAGGGCTCGCTAACTTCATTTAAAAATTTGACTCTGGAAATCGTATTAGTTAATGTAAGTTTTATTAAATTTATGGTTTTTTGATCAACTTGGTATTCCTTCAATGTGTCAAAAACAGTATCCCTATCCACTGAATCATACGCTTTCTGAAAATCAACGAATGAGATAAAGATATTCTTTGGCCTGTTGTTGTAATATTTTAATATCAATTTTAAACTAAGAATTTGTTCTGCACACGATCTATTCCTTCTGAAACCTCCTTGGAACTCGCCAAGCTGTGGTTCGATCTGTGGTTCAAGTCTGTTTAAAAGTAATTTGGCAAATATTTTATATGTGACAGACAACAATGAGATCCCCCTATAACTATTGACATCAATTTTTGAGCCTTTTTATGTAGTGTATGAATTAGGGCGATTAACCAGTCTTCTGGAATTGCTTCCTCAATCCAAATTTTCTGGAATAGATTTGTCGTCGATATTAAAAATTCATCATCTACAAGCTTCCACATTTCTGCAATTATTCCATCCTTGCCTGAGGCTTTATTATTTTTAAGTGAGTTGATAATACATTTAACTTCATTTACATCTGGGGGCGTAGAGTCAAAATTGTGTGTTGTAAATTTGAAACTCAACTTGTCTGTCGGTTTTGGACAATTTAACAACTTCTCAAAATACGCAGCCAAGATATCACAATTTTCCTCGTTGTTTAATGCTAGCGTACCATCTTCCCTTTTGAAATTTAAACTCGGCGCTGAATATCCAGTGATTTCATTCTTAAATGCTCTATAAAACAATCGGGTGTCATTTTTCTTAAAATTGTCGTCCATTTCCATTATTTGGTCCTTCATATATTTTCTTCGAATCATTCTTAAATTCTGGTGGGCCATTTCCCTTAATCTTTGTACTTCCTCTAAATTTTCTGGAGTCTTGTTCCCGTTCCACTTGTGCCAAGCACAATGTCTTTCTTTGATCACTCTTTCACATTGTTCATTCCACCAAGCATGTTTCCTATAAAAGTTCAACGGTGCAATTTCCTGAGCTGGTTCAAGAAGGTTATTAGTAACATCATTCCAATTGGTTGGTATTTTAAGTTGTCCTTGAAATTCTATCTTTTTTTCATTTGTAAGAACCTCTCTATTAATTTTCGGAATTTTAATTCTAGTTGTATTTTGTTTGCGTGTAAAAGGTATGAAACTCATCTTGATTTGAGAAAGGTAATGATCTGAAGTTACATTAATGGATTTTCTGACCTTGACATTTTGAATTTCTTTGAAACAATTTCGAGAGATAGCTACATGATCTAGTTGAAACTCACCCAGCAACGCATTTGGGGAGACCCATGTTTTCTTTTTACTTGGTTTTGCTTTAAAATGTGTGGACATAATCTTTAAGTTTAGATGTTCACAGAGTTTAACCAATCTCTCACCATTCCTGTTGGTTCTATTGTGAGCGGGATATTTACCTATTATATCAGAAAATTTTCTCTCAGATCCAAGCTGAGCATTGAAATCTCCAAGTAAAATTTTTACATGATTAGAAGGAATTTTGAGAATTTCGGCTTCTAACTCGTCCCAAAATTCATCAACTTTCTCTAGATTCGTTTTATTATCCTTTTTATAGGAGCATGGGCGTTGATTAGCGTGTATCTCTTATTGAGAGATTTTATAGTTAGAAAATATAGTCTGGCATTCACACTTCTAAAAGCGATAACTGCGTCCAAAAATTTCTTGTTGACCATAAAAGCTGTTCCAAGATGTGGCATGTTCTTCATCACTCTCTTCCCAACTTTTCCTTTGAAAATTCGGAAGTTGTCAGATTCAAAGGTGTCCTCATCCAAGAACCTGGTCTCTTGAAGGGCTAATATTGTAATGTGATGTCTATGAAGTTCTGTTGTTAGTTGTTTTAATTTTCCAACCTGAATTAAGGAATTCACATTGTATGTTCCAAAAAAATATTTTCTCATTTTCTTGAATCTTGAACTGTTCTTACTTTTGATACCTTCAAAATATCCGGGTAAGTTCCTGAGAGAATTGAACTGTTTATTAAGTGCGTAAGTGGATTTATTATATTATCTGCACATTTCTTTAAAATTGCATCAGGGATGCCATCAATGCCAGCACAGAATTTATTTTTAGCTCTTTTATAACTATTCTTACCTCTTCACTTGTGACATGATTTATAAATAAAGAATCACTGCATATATTTATTGTATTATTAGAATTTAGTGTATTTACCAGTGATTTATTTAATAATTTTTGTGGAATTTCCAGAAAATAGTCATTAAAAGTGTTTGCTATTTCCTCTGGATTATAAATCACTTTATTATTTCTGGTCAGTGTAATGTTCCTTTGTATTTTAGCAGATTTTCCAGTTTCTTTCTTTATCACGGACCACATAGCCCTGTTTTTATTAGATGATTGGGAAATAAAATTATCATTATGCATTTTCTTTGCTAGTCTTATTACCTTATTTAATATGCTAGTGTACTTTTTGTAGTATACATTGAATTCAGGTGTTGTGTGGTATTGTTTATATAATTTGTGTACAAATTAATTTCTTTCTTTGACATGAATTTATAATCCCTGTTGTTATCCAATTGCTAGTTTTGTTATTTTGAACAGTTCTTTGTTTAAAGGGGAATGCTATTTCAAAATAGTGTTTTAGGGTACTGTTAAATACATTAAATTTATCATTTACACTTTCTAGTTTATAAATTTATGACCATGTTTCCTTATTTAATAAGTAATTGAAATATGTAACATTTGTTTCAGTGAATGACCTTTGCACTTTGATTTTACTCCATTATCATTATTATTGATTGTTTCGGTTGTGATTTGATGATTACACTTTCAGGTCCCTCTGACCGCAAGTTTGGACAACAATCAATACAGGATGTGCCCACCACGAGCTGCAATACATTGATGAATTCAGCGAGGCATGGAGTCAATAAGGCCCTGCATCGCTTCCTGGGGAATGTGGCCCATGCTTGCTGCACTGCACGGGTCAGTTGTTAAAGAGTTGTGGGTGGCTGAGGACGGTTGGCCAGTTGTCGACCCATCATGTCCCACACATGCTCAATAGGACTGAGGTCCGGGGATCTGGCGGGCCATTCTAAGGTTGTGATGTCGTGGAGAGCTTCTCTGAAGATGCGTGCAGTGTGAACACGGGCATTGTCCTGCTGAAACATCCCATTAGCAATGTTCGCCATCAGAGGGACAACCACTGGATTGAGTACCCTATCAACGTACTGTCGAGCAGTCATAGTGCTCTCAACAAGCACTAATTGTGATTTCAAATTAAAGCCAATAGCTCCCCAGACCATAATAGTTGGTGTTGGCCCTGTGTGCCTCTCGACAATAAGGTCTGGGCGGCCCCTCTCCCCGGTACGTCGGCGCACACGATTCCGGCGATCACGGCGGGCAAGACAGAAGCGCGATTCATCACTAAAGACGACCCTATGCCATTCGTCGACCCACGTCGATCGTTCTCGACACCAGGCCAGCCTTACACGTCGCTGTTGTGGGGTCAATGGAACACCTTCTGCAGGGACACGGGATCGTAAGCCAGCTGCACGCAGGCGATTACCAACTGTTTGTTGTGTAACGTGGGGTGCCACAACTGCTCGAATTCACGCTGGTGTTGCATGGGGTTCCATCCGGGCCATCCGAATGGTGCGGCGATCCTCTCTCACAGTTGTCTGTCGCGCTGGGCCTGTGCCAAGTCTACGAGTGTGGGTACATTCATTTGACTACTGATGCCATACACGTTGTACCGTAGATGCCTGTCGGCCAACACGTGCAGCGACAGTCCTTAGCGATAATCCAGCCTCACACAGCCCAATTATTAGTGATGAGCTGCGAGTGGACTCGCGAAGAATCGAGTCTGGGACCGTAAAACTCGAGGTAATCGAGGCCGAGGACGCTGTCAGCGTTATCTGTGAACCATGTATGGAATCAACACGATGGATAATATTGTCGGTAGGCCTAGGCCAAGTATTGTATTCCTTTACCGTTAATGCACGCTGATATAATAGAATATTCAAAATTGAAAACCGGCAAGAAGTGGACTCGTGAAAGAAACCAAGAACGCAATACACTGAAAAAAAATTCCTTCCGTGTGATCATTTGCTAAGCAGTAGTATATATGGCTGTTGATAACGCTTGGATTCTCACCGACATCTTTGGTTGAGTGGTTAACGTTGCTGACTCCTACCCGGCGTGGAGGAATATTTTTAACCTGATTTTTATTATATTTATTGTTTTATAATTACTCAGTCGTTATAATATGAAGCATACTTGTGGTGTGCATTTTGCAAACGATTTCGCTTGTAAATCACTAGTGTCCCAGCCTTGGAGGAAAGTCGTTCGCAAGTTTAGCGAGTGTTGGGAATTTTGCCGCATTGTGTCCGATATCCCAGTTACGGATCGTGACGTCACCGTGAAGAGTCGAGTCCTTCGCACGGGTTATTCGTCCATGCTCGGAACCGCCAGGCTCGATCCTCGCGAGTCCAAGCCTCACTCGCGGAAATCACTACCAATTATCCGAGCCCTCTCAAACGGCGACAGTTGTTGATAGCGTGCTCTTCTCTGTCGTCGAGGCAAGTTTGGCGGGGAACACTTCACTGCACAGACTGCAAGTCAACTACGCTACACCAGAGTTCGTATACTGGAGTTTATTCCTCCGCGACCAATCACGTGGGGAGACCTGTAGCAACAATCCAATGGGTCTGAAACTTTCATCGTTTACAAAAAAGGAAAGGAAGCTTGTAGTTTAACGTGACCGTTAATCTTGAGATCATGAGCCACGGGACCTCCTTTTTACGTGGAATCCGAACCACAGGACATGGCATTTCACTTCGAAAATCTCACATGCATTGACCGGGAATCGAACCCGGACCGCCTTGGTGAGAGGCATACAGCTAGACCGCTGAGCCACCACGCCCCCTCATCGTTTACATACCTACATGGCATCGTTCCATATCTTGAAAATCAACACAAACGACCAATGCCTTCATGGTGTTGCAATTTCCATTTTCTGCAGCGTATTATTCAACACCATTCAGACCTTCCAGTGGCGTAGCAAGTGGGGTGTTGCTGGGGGAATTTTGGAATTTTTACAACAGATAAAAATAAAACAGATAATAAGCTACATAAACATTTCTTAAAATTAGTATTGATAGGTATTGTTTCAAGGGGCAGAACAGCGAGGTAATCTGTTTATTTTCTTAAATTAAATTAAATAATGATACTTGCTTTCTTGCTTATGTACTGTTGTCGCCTTTCGGTCCCGTACCCCATTTGAGGCTACGCACGTCTTCATGACAACGTGTAACTCCGTCCTCCCAGGGTTGCCAATCTAGCCTTTCCCCCTCCAAATATAGCTTATTTCAAACTGAGCCTAGCGCCAAATATTTTTAAATCCCACCTAACGGGAGGAACATTGTTAAAATTAGAGCAGTTTTAATTAAAAATAAAATGTTTTAATAAAGACCTAGAACATTCTGAGTCCATTAACACTAATTTGGATGATTGATTGTTGTTGTTTTAAGGGACAGAACGGCGTGGTCATCCGCTCCCTACTAATTGGAGATCGTTGTTAACTTCTTGAATGTGAGGTAGTCGAGTTACTTCATTGGCCGATCTTGGCTACGCTACTGGCACCCTCCATAAAATCACAGTCACTTGAAAATTCACTTGTTACTTTAGCCTGTGTCAAGAAACACATGCAAACTCAGACCGGTGCATATGCACTGAACAACATGATGACGTCATACGCTCAAGTTCAACCTTAGTACATTTCCTCTCCGTAACCGTAACGCATAACGGGAGACCAAAGCATAATGATGAAGTCGACAAGATCATTTGAAATGATAAAATACTGCATTTGTCAAGAGAACAGACAAAAACCTATAACTAGGCTCTCTTTTCTGAAACTGAGCAAATTCTTGACCACTCAGAAAATGACAAATTTATTTGATGCCGTAAAAGCATCTGCACTATTGTAATAAAGTACCGTATTATCAAGTGCCTATTCACAGTACGGTATCTATAAAGTCACAAGCTGAGAGCCAGGAAAGTGGTTATCATATCGGGCTTGCGTTCGCGAGAGGAAGTGCTAATTAAGGACTCGTTCAGACGAGGCAGTTTGGTTGATTCAACGAAGTTGCTTGGTTGACTCTCACTAGTTGACTGCCGTAAGAAGACACTTTCTTGGCTGGTTTCACAACAGGCAACACGTGGAATCAACTTCTTCCCAAGCGGAGAAACTATGTTAGAACCCGAGGAAGCAGGAGTACTTCTTGCACTCGCTCTTCTTGAAAAAATGTATTAATGTTTCTACGTTGCTTGCTTAATGCAGAAACCTCCCTCGTATGAAAACTACTTAAATTGCAGGCATTTAGTCCGCACTGCTGCTTAACTATACGAAATACACTCGTTTGTTGAAACGATTCGCGCGCCAATACTCATTTGTTGAAACAATTCAAGTGCTAACACTCACTCACTGAAAAGATTCACGCGCGCCAACACTCATTTGTTGAAACAATCCACGTGCTAACACTCACTGAAACGATTCGCGCGCCAACACTCATTTGTTGAAACGATTCGCGCGCCAACACTCATTTGTTGAAACAATTCGCGTGCTAACACTCACTTGCTGAAACGATTCACGCGCCAACAATCATTTGTTAAAACAATTCGCGTGCTAACACTCACTTGCTGAAACGATTCACGCGCCAACAATCATTTGTTGAAACAATTCGTGTGCTAACACTCACTTGATGAAACGATTCGCGCGCCAACACTCATTTGTTGAAACGATTCGCGCGCCAACACTCATTTGTTGAAACAATTCGTGTGCTAACACTCACTTGCTGAAACGATTCACGCGCCAACAATCATTTGTTAAAACAATTCGCGTGCTAACACTCACTTGATGAAACGATTCGCGCGCCAACAATCATTTGTTGAAACAATTCGTGTGCTAACACTCACTTGCTGAAACGATTCGCGCGCCAACAATCATTTGTTGAAACAATTCGTGTGCTAACACTCACTTGCTGAAACGATTCGCGCGCCAACAATCATTTGTTAAAACAATTCGCGTGCTAACACTCACTTGCTGAAACGATTCGCGCGCCAACAATCATTTGTTAAAACAATTCGCGTGCTAACACTCACTTGCTGAAACGATTCGCGCGCCAACAATCATTTGTTGAAACAATTCGTGTGCTAACACTCACTTGCTGAAACGATTCGCGCGCCAACAATCATTTGTTAAAACAATTCGCGTGCTAACACTCACTTGCTGAAACGATTCGCACGCCAACAATCATTTGTTAAAACAATTCGCGTGCTAACACTCACTTGCTGAAACGATTCGCGCGCCAACAATCATTTGTTAAAACAATTCGCGTGCTAACACTCACTTGCTGAAACGATTCGCGCGCCAACAATCATTTGTTAAAACAATTCGCGTGCTAACACTCACTTGCTGAAACGATTCGCGCGCCAACAATCATTTGTTAAAACAATTCGCGTGCTAACACTCACTTGCTGAAACGATTCGCGCGCCAACAATCATTTGTTAAAACAATTCGCGTGCTAACACTCACTTGCTGAAACGATTCGCGCGCCAACAATCATTTGTTAAAACAATTCGCGTGCTAACACTCACTTGCTGAAACGATTCGCGCGCCAACAATCATTTGTTAAAACAATTCGCGTGCTAACACTCACTTGCTGAAACGATTCGCGCGCCAACAATCATTTGTTAAAACAATTCGCGTGCTAACACTCACTTGCTGAAACGATTCGCGCGCCAACAATCATTTGTTAAAACAATTCGCGTGCTAACACTCACTTGCTGAAACGATTCGCGCGCCAACAATCATTTGTTAAAACAATTCGCGTGCTAACACTCACTTGCTGAAACGATTCGCGCGCCAACAATCATTTGTTAAAACAATTCGCGTGCTAACACTCACTTGCTGAAACGATTCGCGCGCCAACAATCATTTGTTAAAACAATTCGCGTGCTAACACTCACTTGCTGAAACGATTCGCGCGCCAACAATCATTTGTTGAAACAATTCGTGTGCTAACACTCACTTGCTGAAACGATTCGCGCGCCAACAATCATTTGTTAAAACAATTCGCGTGCTAACACTCACTTGCTGAAACGATTCGCGCGCCAACAATCATTTGTTAAAACAATTCGCGTGCTAACACTCACTTGCTGAAACGATTCGCGCGCCAACAATCATTTGTTGAAACAATTCGTGTGCTAACACTCACTTGCTGAAACGATTCGCGCGCCAACAATCATTTGTTAAAACAATTCGCGTGCTAACACTCACTTGCTGAAACGATTCGCGCGCCAACAATCATTTGTTAAAACAATTCGCGTGCTAACACTCACTTGCTGAAACGATTCGCGCGCCAACAATCATTTGTTAAAACAATTCGCGTGCTAACACTCACTTGCTGAAACGATTCGCGCGCCAACAATCATTTGTTAAAACAATTCGCGTGCTAACACTCACTTGCTGAAACGATTCGCGCGCCAACAATCATTTGTTAAAACAATTCGCGTGCTAACACTCACTTGCTGAAACGATTCGCGCGCCAACAATCATTTGTTAAAACAATTCGCGTGCTAACACTCACTTGCTGAAACGATTCGCGCGCCAACAATCATTTGTTAAAACAATTCGCGTGCTAACACTCACTTGCTGAAACGATTCGCGCGCCAACAATCATTTGTTAAAACAATTCGCGTGCTAACACTCACTTGCTGAAACGATTCGCGCGCCAACAATCATTTGTTAAAACAATTCGCGTGCTAACACTCACTTGCTGAAACGATTCGCGCGCCAACAATCATTTGTTAAAACAATTCGCGTGCTAACACTCACTTGCTGAAACGATTCGCGCGCCAACAATCATTTGTTGAAACGATTCGTGCGCCAACATGCGTGCTGAAACTCATTTGCTGAAAGCGGCTTCGATGGCGTAGTTGGTAGCATGCTGAGCTTCTATGCCCAAGATCGCGGGTTCAAACCCGGCCAAAGTCGTCGGATTTTTTAAGTGCGTTAAAAATCCCTCAGTATGCCTTCCTTCCGAGGGGAAGTAAAGTCTGCGGGCCCATATCATAGATTTATGGCATGTAAAAGAACCTTCCACTAACTGCAATTGTGTGATACCAAATTCATATGTTAGAATTGATTAACGCTCTATCTTTTCCAACGTTCGCCACTAGGTGCCGGTTGCGGAGGCATCTAGTAGCCAAGTTCACAGCTATGTGTCGTTGACGGTAGTATTTCGTAGCAAAAGCAGGAGCCACTTGAAATTGATCGTCTGCAGCCCTTACCTGAATTACAGAGGTTATCAGAATATTCATAATAATAATAATAATGTTATTGGCTTAACGTTCCTGTTAACTACTCAGGTTTTTAGAGACCGCCACCGGGGTGCTGGTATCGAAATTCAGTATCTCTTAAAACAACAATAACCAACTAAGAATTCAGCACATACCCAATGTACACAGGGCTAACGACTAAGAAGTTCCATGTCTAAGTGAAATGATGATAATAAGTAGGGCTCGGATCGATATGCTCGATAAAATCTCCCGATATGCTCGAAAACCATGTGCTTTATGCTCGATAGATATGCTCGAAAAAACATTATATGCGGTTAAATATCCAGAATATGCTCGAAAAACACCGTTAAAAACTACAGAAAGGAAAGTGAAACGAAAAAACCAATAACATATCTTTATATACGGGCTTATTTTCTTATTTTATGTATGATACACTGCGATATACTCGCATCAAGTTTCAAGTATATATAAGAGAAGTTTTCTTATAAAAATTACAGTTTAAAAGTTTACAAAATGTTCAAAATTAGGCGAGTCATTGAAGTAGATCTGCATTGGTCTGTACAACAAGAATCTTTTCTATGTTTTCAGTTTTGAATGATTTTCTTAAATCAGTCAATAAAAGTTTCAATGACGAGAACGACCTCACTAAAGGTTAAAAACCTGCTGTTTTATTATTCGCACCAGATAGGCTTTTCAATAATTATTTCTGTTTTCGAACCTTAAGGATGGTCAGGGCCCGAATTCGAGGAAGAGGGGGGGGGGGGGTGGAGGAATTCGAAGGAAAACAAACTATTTAGACGAAAACCACAAGAATATGCATTTATATGCTTCTATTCTGAAAACCGCCATTTATGCATTTATATGCTCGATAAATTTCAATTCTGTTGGTCCCAGAGAGGTGAAAATACCACCGAAAGGCTTCTTTCAATGTGTACTATTCAGGGGGGAAAAATGCAAATATGCTCGAATCCGAGCTCTAATAATAAGACATTCATCGAACTGGATAGAGATCTCAAAGAAGTGGGGATTACATCAACTGACATCCCACTGAAAAGGAACCTTCAAGACTTCCAAGAAAACCCGAAACAGAAAATGGGAAAGATTTGGACTCAGGAAAGGAAGGAAACCCGATGGTTGGTTGGTTGGTTGGTTGGTTCGTTCCTCAGTTTAGGGGCTGCGACAACGCGGTCATGTAGCCCCGTGTACTTTGGGTTTGTGTAGAATTTGTCTGATAACCGGTGTTAATTGTGATGACTGTATTAGTGTGTGTTATCTGTTTTAATTCAAGTAGGGACTGCAGACAATAATTTCAAGTAGTAGCTCCTACTTTTGCCTCTAAATGCTACCGTCCACGACACCTAGCTTGCGAACTTGGCTACTAGATGGCATCGCAGTCAGCACCTGGCAGCGAACGTTGGAACTAATAGAGCGTTATCAAACAAATCTACAAATTTTAGCTTCCACAAGTGTAGTTAGTGGAAGGTTCATTTTCATGCCATAAATCTATGACATGGGCCCGCCGGCTTTACTTCTCCTCCGAAGGAGGGCCTACTGAGGGAGTTTGAACCCGCGATCTTGGGCATAGAAGCTCAGCATGCCACGAACTACGCCATCGAAGCCGCTGAAGGAAACCCACCGACAAGGAATGCGGGCGTACTGGGCAAACATCAAAGCCGAAAGAATGAGACAGAATGACGCAGTCCATAGATGGCCGATACGAAATGAACGAATGAATGAGTGAATGAATGAATGAATGAATGAATTAAGACATACCACAGAAATCAAACCTGAAGCGCCATACACCTTGGAAACCGTGATAATTTGAGGCAGGTCTCTTTTTAAAAATGTAGAGAAACAAGAGAGGAAACTCTCTACTTAGTATAAAAAAAAGTCCCCGATTTGTGTTTGTTACGGGTAACTCGAGAACCACTGGATGGATTTTGATGCGGTTTCCACCATTCTGCAAAGGATATCTCGAGGATTATTTCTGTAAAAAATAATTTATTTATGATCAAAGGAAGCCAAGCAGTAACGATTTCGGTGGAAAAGGTAAAAAAAAAAAAAAACCTGGCGTCCGAGCGCTTTGTAAGCTTACGCTGGGCAAACTGTTAAAAATATCTAAATACTATGAGTGTAAGAATTGTTCAGCATGAAAAGTTCTACAAAAAAGTCCGCGAGAGCATATGTATATCTTCAATACATCGCCCACTATAAGTGTTTTTACGTCTTAATTTCTTCCAACCATGCCCATTCAACTATTGAGGAAACAGTTTACGAGCTATCTAAGGGCGAATCTATCATCCCTGTTACAGCCTAGCTATCGGGCGAACCTATTGCCCCAGACACAGCCAGTCGTGTTGAGTTAAGACTTCTGAGAAGGGTGGTTGTGTTTGGAGTTTCCCTGGAAATGCAACTCGGGTTTTCTTCATTTCGCCTGTGAACTTTTCGTTCCGAAAAATTCACAGTCAAGTTAAGATTGGACGGAAGGGGGATTTGTGTTTCATGCACCTCCCCATTCTTAAATTACGTCTGACAAGAATTTGTTGCACATGCATCTCCATGATAATATAATTAATAGTCCAGTCAGTGATTTTAACCCATCATGCCGAGACGTAAAACGGATATTGGTCGTTGTTCATTGACACTGGATTAAAAAAGCGCTTATCAAGTAATGCATTCTCCCGGGCGAAGCCGGGTCGGGTTGCTAGTAGAGGATAATCCTTTTTCCAGTCTCCTCGGAATCTGGATGAAATGGAAGTCTCGGGAACATTCTGAAAAGAACACTGACACCTTCAGGAAAAGGCGATTGAAGTTCTACGGCCACATTCTCAGAAAGAAACATGACAAGCTCACCCAAATTATTTTATCAACCTTGCTCTCTCAATGAAAGTCAAGTGAAATAGAAAAAGACCTTCAGGAAATTGGCATTACAGAGGAAATTATTCAAGACCGACTCCAGTTCAAAACAGTGATCAACAGCCATAATTTTGCTGAGAAAATTAATAGCCTACTAGGATCAATAAATCATGGACTGAAGAACACTCATAGTATACAGTGTTGGTCAAAACAATAAGGACACCACCCATAATGTAACTTTTGCCACTTGCCTGAAATGTATTGGTAATGCGCTATTTTCGTATTTATTAATACAACCTACAGAGAATAAGCAGGCGTTTAGTTAAAACATATGGATTTTGGTTGAAAAATACGAAAGTTATTGGCAATTTTTAAGTACCGTATGGTACAAAATTCAACACTCGTATGCACGGAAACCCCCATCCTAAGAGAAAACGGGGGCACGTACACATTTGAAATTTGGCATATTAATAAACCTCATAAAGACCTATCAAACGTGTAGTGTAAAATTATTGAGGAAAAATGTGAGGATGAGTGAGAGAGTGATACAGTTCTCTTGAATTATTTGAAATTTTCAGGAAAAGCCCCAATTTTTTATGGTCTTTTTAAAATTTTATGTTTGGCACCAGCGCTCAAATGTTATCACAGCCTACTTGATACACGTCTGTTTAGGTGAGAAATAATGTTTGGGAACAACTGATTGGTTTGTTCTCTGAGCAGCTTGTGATATTTTTGAGGATAAGTACGTACTTCGTCGAATTCAGGAATTTGTTGAAACAAAATGGGCCGTCACTCATCCTCACATTTTTCCTAAATAATTTTGCACTACATGTTTGATAGGTCTTTATGAGGTTTATTGATATGTCAAATTTCAAATGTGTACGTGCCCCCGTTTTCTCTTAGGATGGGGGTTTCCGTGCATACGAGTGTTAATTTTTGTACCATACGGTACTTATAAACTGCCAATAAATTTCGTATTTTCAACCAAAATCCATGTGTTTTTAGTAAACGCCTACTTATTCTCTGTAGGTTGTATTAATAACTACGAAAATAGCGCATTACCAATACATTTCAGGCAAGTGGCAAAAGTTACTTTATGGGTGGTGTCATTGTTTTGACCAGCACTTTAAAGATATTTCTAACGGTTTGCACAGAGTAAGCTTAAAAAGCGCACGGACGCCATGTATTTCTTTCGAACTTTCCACTGAAATCGTTACTGCTCGGCTTCCTTTGATCATAAATAAATAATTTTCTACAGAAACCCTCCTCGAGATATCCTTTATAGAATGGTGAAAACCGCATCAAAATCCATCCAGAGATTCACCCGTGACATCCAACAACGGCAGTAGCGACACTCGAGCGCAGCAATAGAAGAGAGAGAGAGCGTTGCAGCAGAAGAGAGATAAAACGATATCATCACCTTTCACTGTAACACTTTTTCACCAACGTCACTGTATTCCAACAATTTATTTGACATTGTCACGTCAATAAAAATACCGTAGCGGTTTTCCGTGGTTTCCCCCACTTGTACTCCAGTCAAATGCCTGGGATGGTTCCTAACTTACGGCCACTGCCGCCTCCCTCCTAATCCTATCCCCAATTTACAAATGCACACACTAGTACAGCCATCACAAAAATTACACACACACACCCAATTACACGGGGCTACATGATCACTATGTCGCAGCCCCTAAATAAGCAACAACAACAATATCCAGACGAGCGGGAGAGTCTCGTCTAAACAAGATCCCGGTAATGCTTAATTGAACTCATAGGAGGCTTTGTTTAGACTGCATAACGACTTCCATTGTTAGTCTTATTAGTGTATTTCTTTCAGTTCAATTCCGTTTCCTCTCAAGGCTACGTAAGCTTCTCTTATTAACCACAGAAAGGAAACCACAGTCTGTATGGATGTGACGTTGTACAAGCGCAGTAGATATTACTGTGCTAGCTCTACAATCGGAACTGCACTCTTCTTTCTCTTCTGCTGGAAATACATAAGGAAGCTCCTGTTAAATATAGCCAGAGCTATAACGTTTCTTTTCAGTCATTCTATAGATATATTGCAGCTATTCGTTATTTTATTAATATTATATTGCGCGCTGAGTGTGATTTATACGACTCTTTACTGGATAATTTCTGGCAACGATCCGAGTGAAGATGTGAGTAATGCTTGGCAAGACGTTGGGTTACCTTAACCTTATTCATCATGAGTGAATGAAGATGGTTGTGCCGTTTCCAGTTCAAGGTAAGATTTCTTGTTCTTCTTCGACTCTAAAAATGAGCGTTGAACACTGTCTCATGATGATTGTAAGTCTGAGGATCTTAAAGTTACGTTAACTTCAAGAGTCATGATCATACAAAGTGTACAAGCCATACAGATGGAAGAGATTTAAAATGGCTAAGGTTGTGTCCCAATACTACATTTTCAGCCGTAGTGAACTAGATAGTCGACTAATATTCCGGAGCGGCTTAGGTGGCGTAGTCGGTAGCATTCTGAGCTTCTATGCCCAAGATAGCGGGTTCAAACCCGGCCGAAGTCGTCGGATTTTTTAAGAGCGTTAAAAATCTTTCAGTATGCCTTCCTTCGCAGGGGAAGTAAAGCCGGCGGTCCCATGTCATAGATTTATGGCATGTTAAAGAACCTTCCACTAATTACACCTGTGTGAAGCTACATTTCTAGGTTAGATTTCGTTGGAACGCTCTATCAAAGTTCCAACGTTCACCACTAGGTATCGTTGATATCTGGTAGCGAAAGTTGGAACTACTTGAAATTGAACGGAACTTGTAGCTAAGGGTGTCCGCCTGAAGCAGCTACAGACTCTGGCGAGCCAAACATGTCCTCGGACACTCCCGGCACTAAAAGCCATACGATATATAAAATAATAATAATAGTTAAACATTTGACAAACGCTCTTAGGTTCCTACATTCGTCGCCAGGAGCCGACTGCGGTGGCGTCTGGTAACCAAGTTCTGAACTAGTAGTCGTTGACGGTGTCTTTTGGCGGCAAAAGTAGGAACTACTTGAAAAAAAATCAATGTCTGCAGTCCTTACTTGAATTGAAAACAGAAACACGCACAATACAGCCACCACAATTAACACTGGTTATCAGACAGATTCTACACACACCCAAAGTACACGGGGCTACATGACCGCGTTGTCGCAGCCCTTAAACTAAAGGAACCAACCAATATTCCAGATGTGACGTCAGAAATCATGATCCAAAACTGCTTAGCACATAGCAATCAAGTCTGGTTGGTTGGTTCCTTAGTTTAGGGGCTGCGACAACGCGGTCATGTAGCCCCGTGTACTTTGGGTGTGTGTAGAATCTGTCTGATAATTGGTGTTAATTGTGATGGCTGTATTAGTGTGTGTTATCTGTTTTAATTCAAGTAATGACTGCAGACAGTAATTTCAAGTAGTTCCTACTTTTGCTACCAAATACTACCGTCCACGACACCTAGCTTGCGGACTTGGCTACTAGATGGCATCTCAGTCAGCACCTGGCGTCGAATGTTGGAACTAATAGAGCGTTATCAATTCTAACCTGCAAATTTTGGCTTCACACAAGTGTAGTTAGTGGAAGGTTCTTTTTCATGGCATAAATCTATGACATGAAACCGTCGGCTTTACTTCCCCTCCGAAGGAAGGCATACTGAGGGATTTTCAACGCTCTTAAACAATCCGACGACTTCGGCCGGGTTTGAACCCGTGACCTTGGGCATAGAAGCACAGCATGCTACCAACTACGCCACCGAAGCCGCCACAATCAAGTCTGTAATAGTGCTTGCTTGATGTCGGCTACTTCAGGGAAGTTATAGCAATTGTAGGTTGTCTTTGCTGAAGGAGGCCATTTTTTTTAGCGTATGGCTTTTAGTGCCGGGAGTGTCCGAGGACATGTTCGGCTCGCCAGTTTTGTAGCTGCTTCGAGACGGACACCCAATGGGTGAGCTACAAGTACCGTTGGGGAGGGAAGTTGGAATGTAAGGATGAGGAGTTGGAAGGTAGCGGCTGTGGCCTATAGTTAGGGACCAACCCCGGCATTTGCCTGGAAGGAAGATGGGAAACCACAGAAGACCATCTCCAAGGTTGCCGGCGGGGGGTTCGAACCTCCTCGCCTCCCGGATGTGAGCGACTGCCAGCAGTCATGCCGTAACGACCACGGCTAACTCACCCGGTAAGGAGGCCATGAATCAAGCAGACATGTCCCAAATCTCTGTAATGCATAGCACATAGTAAGTGGTTGCTATAGCAGCTAGTCAATAGTTATCAACTTGAGTATTGGGACACAGCCTTGAAGGTCTGATGCATCATGGGTAGGGTTCACAAGTTTAAGACCTAAACAAGTACAAAATATGCAAGCAAATATGCCCTAAAAACTTGCTAAATATGCAAGCAAATATGACATGAATTTTAGGGATAGGTAGAGTATCACTAACATACAGTAAACGTCTAAAGTGCCAAAACGTGATCAGTGATAATTACACCAGACACATTTAATCACATAAACTGACAGAGAGCTACAGTCCTACATTAAACATTTCAACATTCATTCAGTATCATAGCCTTGAGATGCAGTTCTTGCTCGGTTTTCATAAAAGAAAGAAAGAAAAACGTAGCATGCTTTATGATACCTGTCGGCGTAAGTTAAGAGACATTGCCTAACAGGAAGTTTATCGAGTTCATTATCGTACATACCTCTTAATCTTCTTCTTTGCCAGTATTGCACATCACGAAGATGTGCATTCTCACGCTGTCGAAAAGAAATCTCCTTCTACCTGTTCAAAAATCCTGTGTTTGAAACTCGCCCCAGATAACACGTACCGGTAGATTGCTAACGACGCCTCAATTTAAACAAAAACGCTAAAAATAACCAAATATGACTTTATATCACTAAAATATGACCAAAACAATAAAAATGGCCGAAATATGCATTTATAGGCAACATCAAATTGCTTTAAACGTGGTCAAGGACCCGTAATTCAAACTTATTTTTCAGATTTCGGGTAAAATGAGCTCAGGAGAAAAATATGACTTTTCCTTTACATCCGAACCTTGATCATCAGAATTAAAACAGTCTCCTTGCGGTCAGAAGCCTCCGTGGCTTAGGCGGCAGCACGCCGGCCTCTCACCACTGGGTCCGTGGTTCAAATCCCGGTCACTCCATGTGAGATCTGTGCTGGACAAAACGGAGGCAGACAGGTTTTTCTCCGGGTACTCCGGTTTTCCCTGTCAAAATTTCATTCCAGCAACACTCTCCACTATCATTTCATTTCATCTGTCATTCATTTAATCATTGCCCCAGAGGAGTGCGTCAGGCCTCGGCAGCCGGCACAGTTCATATCCTCGCCGCTAGATGGGGGCTTCATTCATTCCATTCCTGACCCGGTCGGAGACTGGAAGCATTTTCCTTGCGGTCAAAGTCAGACATTCTACCCATTCTACCCTCCATCCATACGGTTTGTACTGTTTGTTCAACACACACCTTATCCTTGGTGGTCAATGAGGTCAAGAAAATTCAATTCTTCAAAATACTACCGGTATAATGTTCGACAACATTTCATGGCTGTCCTCCCAGGGACTCAAAATGGTAATTGTATAGGAGTGCTGATCCTGGATTCTACTCTTACACTAGGACAACACGAGTACGGAAGCCTATAGTATGATTCTCATACCTTCATTCATATTCCGGGAATCATTACCAATTGAAATTACTGTCCATTATCACTACTGCACTGGAAATAGGTGTTTTTGTTTCTTGCTCATTCTTCGACAATTGCCATGTTTGTTTGGCGTATCAGGTCTCTTCAACTGTTACCGATGCGCACACATTGACGTGACATTACCGTTACCAACATGTGGGATACAAAATACACCTTATATTATAGTAAAAGCATTATTGGTCATAAAGATTGGTCTGTATAAATATTATTGATACGTGAGTAGGCCTACTCCCACTGTGCGTGACAAAAACCAGGGATGTATATACCTACTGTCGACCAAAGTATTATGTGCACTCGAGTTTGCAGGTTGTTTGTGAAGTAACCAATAGACGTACATAAAATCCAACAACATCATCATTTTCGTTGCTGAGGTGGAGCCCATCACTTCCGAGCGAGGCGCGCCATGATGCGTGTGGGCTCCATTTCGGCAACGCTGTACAGCTTTCCCCGGAGCGGCTAGCTGGTGAACCATGTCTTTTTCCCCCCTACAAATACAATGATATAAAATAAGTGAATTTATTTACGTATTTCACAGTCATACAGCATAACGTTTCGATGTATAAGGATTACAACGCGACCAAAAACTACATTTTTCAACCACCCCGAGCCAAGAAAAAGTTACCTTACAAAAATAATAACAACTTTGATTCTTGGACACACAAAATTTTGAAATTAATAAACCAGTAATACAACATTTCAATGTACATTGTGTTAAAATTTGGATTCGATCCGATGACGGGTTTTTGAGACAATAATTCCTAAATGTGACGCATGGTTGAAACACGCTTAAAAACGTACACTTTTTGTGTTCCAACTGCGATGAAAATATTAAAATATAAATAAAAAATTTCAAACCTACATGATCTAACGTAAAATAGAACGACAAAAATGATGATGTTATTGTTTTTTTTATTTGTCTATTGGTTACTTCACAAACAACCTTCAAACTCGAGTGCACATAATACTTTGGTCGACAGTAATGGTTACGGTATTGGTCTAGGCATTTTGTATCCCACATGTTGGTAGCAGTAATGTGATGCGCGCATCGGTAACAGTTGAAGCGACCTCATGCGCCTGACAAACGTCTTCTTTTTAGGAATATTCTACAATACAGTAGTTTTCCTTCAACCCAAAAATACCGTACTCTTCTTCTCCACAAATTTCGGTCTTCAGCATCTTCCTCGGTTAAGCCCCTGGTAGCTAGGCTATGCTCCCCTTTACACCATCCATCCATATTGTTCTCTTGGTTTACCCAGTTTCCAGTTGCCTTCAGCTTGCCAATGTAACATTAAACTTGGAATTCTACTATTCTGCATCCTTTTCACATGCCCAAACCATTGTAATCTTCCTTCTTCAACCACTTCTAGTACTTTTTTTTACCTGCATAATTTCTCTGATTCTCGTTTTTCTAATTTTATACAATCTTGATTTTCTTGCTGCCCTCCTCCAATAATCCATCTCTGTTACTAATTATTTGTTTGCTTCCTGTATGTTTCTGCTCCATATAACAAAATACTTTGTACCAATGAACTGTAAATACGTTTCTTAGTTTTGTTTAAATATTTATGCTCCGTAAAACGGAATTAATTGTTCTCCTAGCCTCACTTACTCTTTTCTCAATTTCAGATGAACTTGTTCCCCCAGCTTCTATTATTGAACCCAAATATTTAAATTTAGTGACTGTTTGAATTTCTGTATTTCCGATCTGTAGTTTATCACCGCCATTATTCTCTAATGTAAGGTAGCCTATTCCGTTTTGTTGTAATTGCTATTTAGTCCCCACATTTTATATTCCTCAATTAATTTCCTCATCATCTAATATATAAAAGTGAAAGTCTGTATGTGGATATGTGGATATGTGGGTATGTGGATCTGTTCCGTATACAAATCTACACCGTTCCACCAATCTCAACCAAATTTTGCATACACATAGTTTAGGACCCAGAAGGAACCGCTGGCTACATGGATTTACGGTAGTCTTTCTCATTCTTCTGATTTCGACCCTTTTGCACTCCAGCACATGCTATCTAATATATAAAAGTGAAAGTCTGTATGTGGGTATGTGGATATGTGGGTATGTGGATCTGTTCCGTATACAAATCTACACCGTTCCACCAATCTCAACCAAATTTTGCATACACATAGTTTAGGACCCAGAAGGAACCGCTGGCTACATGAATTTACGGTAGTCTTTCTCATTCTTCTGATTTCGACCCTTTTGCACTCCAGCACATGCTAATCAAATCATAAAATATACTCATGAAGGAATGGCAAGGCAGATAGTTTCCATGGCAACATAGCTCAAGTCGAGACACGGCCGACTGGATGCCATTTGCGCTCTGCACTACCGGTATAGAAAATGAGGATCTTTACTTGAAATCACGTTAGTTACTCAACTTCTCACACAGCACTGTCAACCGAGTTTAGCATAACAAAGACTTGACACTATCTTCTACTATATATTTGTCAAATACCACTCACTCACTCATTCATTCATCACGAAATCTCAGAAACCATCAAACGGATTGGAATGAAATTTGGTATGCAGCTTCCCCAAGGGCCGCAAATGCCCACGAAGAGAGGATTTTTGGATATTCTGGTTCTAAAGGGGTGTTAAGGGGGTAGACCTGCATTTCATTGAACAGCAATATCTCCCGATTGGTTTCATTGGGGGATGTGATACTCGGCACATAAACTCATCATTAAAAATAAGAAGACACGAGTCGGAGGGTTTTTCGATGTGGTGTATATTATGAGATGAAAGGGGTGAAAAGTGGGGATTGAAAGATTCCTAACGGAGCGTGTATCTCTTAAACGACATAAGCGAGGAGTTTGAAACTCAGCGGGAAAAAATCAGCATAAAAATAAGTAAATATGTGTTTGACCGTTTCATCATAAATCCAATTTAAGGGGCCCATGGGGTGGGGTGAAATTCTGGAGGGGGGGGGGGGGGGAGAAACAGGAAAGAAAGTGTCCTAACTGATTGACTGACTCACTCACTCATCAAACTCAGGGGGAAAAACTGCTTTAAAGTAAGTAAATAGCTGTTCGACAGTTTTTTTTTTCATAAATCAAATTTAAGGGGTTCATGGGGAGGGGGTGAAATTCTGAAAAAAGAAAATTGAAAGAAAATGTCCTGACTCACTCACTCACTCATCATCGCCCAGCCAAAATGATTGAAGTTAGAAACATGACAGTTTGGGGATATGTTCATTGTATTTCAAAACAGTCTACTAAGGGAGGATTTTCGGATATTCAGGTTCTAAAGGGGTCTTAATGTGGTTTAAACCTGCATTTCATTGAATAACAATATCTCCCGATTGGTTTCATTGGGGGATGTGATACACGGCATATAAACTCATCATTAAAAAGTAAGACACGTGTCTGAGGGTTTTTCGATGTGGAGTATATTATGAGGTGAAAGGGGTGAAAAGTAGGGATTGAAAGATTCCTAACGGAGCGTGTATGTCTTAAACGACATAGGCGAGGAGTTTGAAACTCAGCGGAAAAAAATCAGCATAAAAATAAGTAAATATGTGTTTGACCGTCTTTTTTATATAAATCCAATTTAAGAGGCCCATGGGGAGGGGTGAAATTCTGTGGGGGGGGGGGGGGGACAGGAAAGAAAATGTCCTAACTGATTGACTGACTGACTGACTCACACATCAAACTCAGGGGGAAAAACTGCTTTAAAGTAAGTAAATAGCTGTTCGACAGTTTTTTTATCAATCAAATTGAAGGGGTTCATCGGGAGGGGTGAAATTCTGAAGGGAAAAAAATGAAAGAAAATGTCCTGACTCATTCACTCACTCATCATCGCCCAGCCAAAAATATTGAAGTTGGAAACATGGCATTTTGGGGATACGTTCGTTGTATGTCAAAACCGTACACTAAGGGAGGATTTTTGGATATTCAGGCTCTAAAGGGGTCTTAAGGGGGTTAAACCTGAATTTCATTGAATAACAATATCTCACGAGTCGTTTCATTTGTGGATGTGATACTCGGCATATAAACTAATCATTAAAAATACGCAGACATGTGCCTAAGGGTCTTTCGATGTGGTGTATTATTATGAGGTGAAAGGGGTGAAAAGTGGGGGTTGAAGGATTCCTAACGGAGCGTGTAGGCCTATCTCTTAAACGACATAGGCGAGAAATTTGAAACGCAGCGAAAAATCATCAGCTAAAGAGATAAGTAAATCGTTGTTCGACCGTTTTTTCATAAATTAATTTAAAGGGCCAATGGAGTGGGGTGAAATTCTGGGGGAAAAAGGAGAGAAAGAGTCCTAACTGACTAACTCACTCACCAAACTCAGGGGAAAAAGACAGCTTTAAAAATAAGTTAATAGGTGTTCAAGCGTTTTTTCATCAATCCAATTTAAGGGGCCCATGGGGAGGGGTGAAATTCTGGTAAAAATAATTGAAAGAAAATGTCCTGTCTGACTCACTCACTCATCACGCCCAGCGAAAACTATTAAAGTTGGAAAAATGAAATTTTGGGAATATGTTCGCTGTATGTCGAAAACGTCAACTAAGGAATGATTTTTGTTTATTCGGGTTTTAAAGAGATGTTAAGGGGGTAAACGTGCATTTCACTGAATAACGATATATCATGAGTTGTTTCTTAGGGGATGTGATATTCGGTATATAAACTAATCATTAAAAATAATCAGACATATGTCTAAGGGTTTATCGATGTGGTGTATATTATGAGGTGATAGGGGTGAAAATTGGGGGTTGAGGGATTCTTGACGGAGCGTGTATCTCTTAAAGGACATAGGCGAGAAGTTTGAAATTCGGCGGGAAAAGAACAGCTTAAAATACAAGTAAATAGGTGTTCGACTGTTTTTTTTTTCATAAATCCAATTTAAGGGGCCCTTGGTGAGAGGTGAAATTCTGGGGGGGGGGGGGGAAAAAAGGAAAGAAAGTGTCCTGACTGATTGACTCACTTACTCACTCATCAAACTCAGGGGGAAAACAGCTTTAAATAAGTAAATAGGTGTTCGACCGTTTGTTTCATAAATCCAATTTAAGGGGTTCATGGGGAGGGGTGAAATTATCAAAAATAAATGAAAGGAAATGTCCTGACTGACTCACTCACTCATCATAGCCCAGCCAAAATTATTAAAGTTAGAAACATGACATTTTGGGGATATGTTCGTTGTATGTCGAAAACGTCCACTAAGGAAAGAGTTTAGAATATTCAGGTTCTAAATAGGTGTTAAGGGGGGTAAACGTGCATTTCATTGAATAACCATATCTCACGAGTGGTTTCATTTGGGGATGTGATTCTTGGCATATATACTAATCATTAAAAATAAGCTGACACATGTCTAATGGTTTTTCGATGTAGTGTATATTATGAGGTGAAAGGTATGAAAAGTGGGGGTTGAAAGATTCCTAACGGACCGTGTATCTCTTAAACGACATAAGCGAGGAGTTTGAAACTCGGAGGAAATCAATCAGCTTAAAAATAAATAAATAAATAAATAAATAAATAAATAAATAAATAAATAAATAAATAAATAAATAAATAAATGAATAAATAAATAAATAAATAAAATAAATATGTGTTCGACCGTTTTTTCATAAATCCAATTTAAGGGGCCTATGGGGAGGGGTGAAATTCGGGAAGAAAAACGTCCCTTAATGAAGGATTTTTGGATGTTCACTCTCATCGACCAACCCAAACGATTAAAGTTAGAAGAATGATATTTTGGGGATATGTTTGTTGTGTGTCGAAAACGTCTACCAAGGAGGGATTTTTGGATATTCAGGTTCTAAAGGGGTGTTAATGGGGTTAAACCTGCATTTCATTGAATAACAATATGACACGACTATGACGCGAGCGAAGCGAGGCTAAAAATGAGATGATGTGCGTCTATGTATTACTCAATCACGCAAGTACTGTAATGGTTTGACTACCCCTAACTGTTGGGTGAGAAATGTAACTGTTTACCTTTACCTAAGCTATGTTGTTTTAATGGGCGCCAAGACCTCAACGCAATGTTGAAATCTAAATTTGTATTTAACAACGTCTAGCTCTGGCAGAACACATTCAAGACTCTATTCACTCAGATCGTGGTATGATTTGATCATTAACCCAACAAACAATTGTATCAGGAGAAGGAATTGGTCTATATCTAATGCTACCTACTGAAAGCAAAGATTGCATTGTAAAAGAAATGAATTTATTATATAAAACAAGTATAGCAAAATTAATAATAATAAGTATAGCAAAATTAATAATAAGTATAAAATTTAAATTGGAGCGTTGCGATTTTAATATTACCGATAGAAAATTACGTGAAAACGGAGTTTGATAAATTGATTTTACTCTTATTTCCAAGCTATGAAGTTACTGAAATATGAAATGTAAAACAACGAGAAATGAGAGATTGCGTATTTCTGCGTCATTTGCGCTTACCACTGGAAATTGCCAAAGCATTTCCCTCGTACTTGATGATGCTGTGTGCTTCCCACAGTCTCCTGGACGTCGTCATCTCCGTCGAAATTTGATGATATTCTGGTAGATTAGATAATTCTATGGTCCGTACATCGGACCCAAACACACGTATAACCACACTGGTTAAGTTTTACTAAAGTTAGTCCTCCACTCCATGGAACATCGGAGCGACTCCCGCGTGAACCATACTCGTTAAATTCTATACAGATAGTCGCTAACTCCACCGAACATCGGAGCCACTCGCACGCGCACCCATACTCGTCAAGTATTTCACAGATAGTCCTCGTTCGACGGCGCGCTGAACGATATGTGCACACGTCGCCCCCCCCCCCCCCACTCTTCCGCCGGCTTCAGCTTGCGTGGTCCTCTACTGATTGGCTGACCCACCACGCGATCTTCCCCTCCTCTGGGTCATTACACTCGGCGGGAGGGTTCCGTTTCAACAATTCGCCTTTCCTGGACGATGCGAGCCCGCTTGCGTAATACTTCCCGACAGGATTAAGCTTGTATTTGAAATCCCAGTGAGTCACGTCTCTCGATATACCCTAACTGACGAAAACTCCGTAAAATTCCGTAATCAGATAATTTTCTAGATATCGTCGTTCGTAATAATTTGCTTGATAGCGTTTTCTAAGACATAGAAAACCTATCTGTATGCTTATAATTTTTATAAAATGCTCCGAAAATATCTTAATAATAATTATAATAAATTAATAATAATAATAAATTAACATGAAAAATTCTCTTGGCTGAACAATTTGCCGCGTAAATAAATATAGAATGGCTTCCTACTGACTTATGCCAGTTGCATAAAAACCCCTCGAAAAACACGTTACATATTCGCCTCGGATCATCGGATGATTTACCGTGACGACGGTCCATTATCCGATTATCCCAGACACGTTAATAATCCCCATCCAAAATACATATTACATAAATGAAATCACCCTAAATTACAGATATATACACTCATAATTTTTCTTCACGCACTTTGCGTCAACGTTTGTTGTCACTATGGATTGCACTTTGCAACCAGTCCAATGTTTCTCATAAAATAGTGTCCACGGATATTTCCGCCTCTCAAATTCCTCTATGTTGGAGAAATAGACATAATTAATGTGTGAGCACTATGTATTTATGATGTCATATCACACGCATTGAAGGTGTTCTGATATATTTATATCACCATAGAACTTCCTAATTTCACTGGAGGTCCCTTCCTTATGGTGAAATTTAATCTCACTTATCACTGAGCACACGATCACACTATTGTGGCAGCGCCTCGTGACCATAATACTTAATCTCTCTTTAAAGTAGATCAAATTAATATTGACTTCTGAAAAAAAAACAGTAAATGCGCATTACATATAACACCAAATATTTCTGTGCCGTAATCGCCCTGTCTTGTTAAGTTCCCGTAGACCATATTCTACTTAGTACTAGTTCTCAACACAGAAATAATACCATTGTACAAATTACCTTAAATTACACACTTACAAATCTTACATGGCGAGGTCGTAAACAGAAATCACGTGTGCTGATATGTATGAGTTTCATGAAGGACTGTCTCGCATTCTGATGGCCCATCTTTTGTCTCGTGGACGCCTTAAGCAAAAATACCATGTACAAGCGCTCACCCATCTCTTGGAGGCAAATGGGAATTCACCAGCGCTACCAAATTCTGGCCTTGGTGTATCGAGACATTTTAGTGCTCAAGAGCATCCGACAATCCCGTCATATATCCCTGTACCTTAAAAACTCTCATTTACTTACATACTACCCCCCTGTGCGACTTCTGATACGCCTGCCTTGAAGACCAGATCTTCCACGCACCAGACACCACACTTACTCATTTGATAGGCTGGCTCGCCAGCTAAACACACTCACTTTATGACACATATTTTCGTAGAATATGTATATTATACGTCCCGTATAATCTGTTTCCCTCACTATTCTCCAGCACATATGCTGTTTTCCCAATACGTTTGGAAACTATAAATGTTTCTGCGTCACCTGCTTCCAACCTTGCAAGTGGCTCCCTTTAAATGAACGTCATCACGTTGCTCCACTAGCATATTTCTCAGTATCTGTAACGATGCCCTGTTGCTACTGTCCACACATGCTAACCCTACTTTCTTCTCGTGTAACACCTCTACTCGACACTCTATGACCTAAAAATGTCACTTCTGACTGACAGAATGACGACTTAGACAGCTTCAAAGTGAACCCTGCCTGATCTAACTTCTGAGAAACTATATTTAAATGACGTAGATGCTCCTCAAAACTGCGTGAACTAATTACCATATCATCTATGTAAATGGTTACAAACTCTCCTGTGTCATCCCCTAATGCGATGTTTAAAGCCCTAATTAAAGCTGCTGAACTACTCTTTAACCCATAAGGTGTTCTACAAAATTGATAAAGGTTATATTTATGACTAAAAGCTGTAAATGGTCTATCTTCGTACATAAGTGGCACTTGCCAAAAACTGGAACTCAAATCTACACAAGTGAAATACTTCTTCCCCTCAAATGTTTGCATTAATTCCTCTATTGACATAGATTTCAGCTGATCTGAACTAATTCTACTGTTAACCAAACGAGCGTCTAAGCAAATACGAACCGTGCCGTCGGTTTTGGGTACTGTGATCAAAGAATTAACATATGGACTGTTAGAGTGCTCAATAATCCCATCTTGAAGCATCTGATTAATTTGTGCCTCAACTGCACTCTGATAAGCGAAAGGTACAGGATATCTATGTCCTGTGAATACTGACCTATCAATAACGTTCAATGAATGTGTATAGCAATTGGCCATACCAATGCGATCCTCAAAAACTCTCCTATTACACAATAACACATCATAGAGCCGAACACATTGTTCCACCTCTATATTACCCTGAAATGCAGCTTCACGTAACGAGTCCTCTAGACTTCCGTTCGTAATCACACTGCCCACAAAACATGGAGAACCCCGCTCTACGGCTGGCGATATCTCATTTAAAGTACAAATCACACCTACAATACTACTCCTCTGAATATGGTCATTGAACGCTACTTCTACTTCAGAATCTCCCCATTTAAATTTCAAACTCCCTACATCATAACATAAGTTACCAGACACTCTACTTAGCCACTCTGAACCCAAGATAACACTGAATACTAAATTTGGAATTACAAGGCAAATCTGCTTCTCTACATGATTATTAATTTTAATGTCTACTAAAACTTGCTTAGAAATTACTTTAGACCTCTTCCCAACAGCTGTGATAACAAAAGTGCTTTTAATTGGCATCTCCTCAAAATTTACTCCAGTTCCTTTCATTTTATCATAAAATGCACTACTTATGCAACTCTTCATACAACCACTATCAATTAAAACATCTGTGTACGCCTCGGACACGTTAAATTTAACTATGGGGCTCTTACTAACCACTTCCTGAATAATACCTTCATCATTTAGTTCATGTAATAATTCATTTCTTACATTTAGGTCATAGGGTTCCTGTATAATTGTATGGACAGGGCATGCTACAGACTGAGATTCTGACCTTACTTCGCAGCCTGGTTCGCGTTTAAAGAACCGCTACAGCTGGCCGTAGTACTACTAACTACTGAACTGGTCTGGTTGTTCTGGGCTGTGTTGTCATTGTTTGGCTGTATATTACTACCACTAGGCTGTCCTCTTCCTTGACCCCTATTCTGGTTGTAATTATTGTCATTATAATTTCTCCCTTGATTTCCCCTGAAATCATTGTTTCTCCCTTGATTTCCCCTGTAATCATTGTTCCTCCCTTGATTTCCCCTGAAATCATTGTTCCTCCCTTGATACTGATTACCATAGCCATTTCCTCTGTTCTGATTTAGCTGATTATTATTATTTCTATTTTGAGCGTTGGCCCCTTCGCCACCGTTCCCTTGAACTTCCTGATGCCTGGCCTCGTTAGGTCTATTATTATTATTACCCTGGTTCCGATTGAAATTGTCCTCATAACCCCCTCTCCCTAGTGCATCAAATGTGCTTAACAAATTTTCTACTTGTGATATAGTCTTTACATTCTGGATACAAGCAGCCTCCTTGATCCTATAGGGAAAGTGCCTAAGTAGCAACCTTACCACATCACTTTCCTCCTTCAAGCCATCCAGATATTTACACACTAATACCTGCCCTAAAAAGTATTCGGTCATGGTGGAGCTTCCTTTAGGGTTATATTTACCACACACTACTCCCTCACGATGCTGCGACTGAATTACCTCATTCCAGAACTTTTCACAGAATTTCATTTTAAAATCATTGATATCAGTAAACTTGTCTCTGTAGACAGCAAACCAATTCCTCGTTTCCCCCACAAACACTTGTTCTAAAATTTCAATTACCTGGCACCACTCAATACTACCATTTTCCAACCTCTCCCCGAATTTATTTTCTATAGTGTTCATGAACTCCATTGGGCACCCCTGTCGATTGCTGAACTTACCCAGTTCTACCTCCCTGTGTGTGCTATTCACAAAAACTGGCATATTCTGTCTATTTTCTTGCCTGATCCTAGCTTTTAATTTTAACTCTAATTCTGCGATTTTCTCCTCAGCCTTCCTCTCAATACTGTTTACTGTCAATTTAATGTTTCCTTCTGATTCTTCTACTTTATCATATAGCTTTGCTTGTTTCTCCTCAATCTTGCTAATGCTCTCTCTATTATTCTCTCTTAAATCATTTACTTCTGCAACTATTTGCGAGTGGACTTTCTCAATTCTACCCCCCAGCTGTTCCTTAACCTCTTTAGTAGCTACCTGAATTTTGTCAATTTCACCCCCCAATTGCTTTTTGACCTGCTGTGTTTCCAGTTGCACTAGTTCTTTTAAATTTTCAGCCTGTGTACTGATTCTAATTTCAAACTCCTCCTGTACTTTTCCTAATTTCTTGTCTACATCTGCAATGATCTCTTTAACCTTCTCTTCCATTACTCCTCTGATTTCTCCTCTAATCTGCTCCATTTTCACACTAATTTCCTTACTGTTTTGTTCTAATTTAGCATTTAAATTTTCAGTACTCTCTCTATTTTCCCTACTGTTTTGTTCTAGTTTAGCGTTGTTTTGTTCCAGTTTAGCGTTGTTTTGTTCCAGTTTTGCATTTAAAGCGTCTGTACTTTCTTTATTTTCCCTACTGTTTTGTTCTAATTTGGCGTTTAAACTATCGCTCAATTCCCTATTACTCTCTTTATTTTCCCTACTGTTTTGTTCTAATTTTGCATTTAAGGCATCACTACTAACTTTGTTCTGATACATGAACTCGAGAAGTAAAGTTTTTAATTCTGGTTGGCCGCCTACACTCCCTGTTTCAGTATCGGGATTTACCTCCGCTACCCCGGTACTACCATCACTCGACATACTGCTCGTATCATCACTCTCCCGTTGATGACCACTACGTAACCTCATCTGTCTTTCTTTCTCATCCCCCATAATGATATACACTGATACAGACAAATAACCCCCAAAATACAGGCACAGAAATGTATACCCTTCTCCTTCCACAACTGTTATTAGGTTTTCAGCCCCAAGTTGTCGGCGACAAATGTAATGGTTTGACTGCCCCTAACTGTTGGGTGAGAAATGTAACTGTTTACCTTTGCCTAAGCTATGTTGTTTTAATGGGCGCCAAGACCTCAACGCAATGTTGAAATCTAAATTTGTATTTAACAACGTCTAGCTCTGGCAGAACACATTCAAGACTCTATTCACTCAGATCGTGGTATGATTTGATCATTAACCCAATAAACAATTGTATCAGGAGAAGGAATTGGTCTATATCTAATGCTACCTACTGAAAGCAAAGATTGCATTGTAAAAGAAATGAATTTATTATATAAAACAAGTATAGAAAAATTAATAATAATAAGTATAGCAAAATTAATAATAAGTATAAAATTTAAATTGGAGCGTTGCGATTTTAATATTACCGATAGAAAATTACGTGAAAACGGAGTTTGATAAATTGATTTTACTCTTATTTCCAAGCTATGAAGTTACTGAAATATGAAATGTAAAACAACGAGAAATGAGAGATTGCGTATTTCTGCGTCATTTGCGCTTACCACTGGAAATTGCCAAAGCATTTCCCTCGTACTTGATGATGCTGTGTGCTTCCCACAGTCTCCTGGACGTCGTCATCTCCGTCGAAATTTGATGATATTCTGGTAGATTAGATAATTCTATGGTCCGTACATCGGACCCAAACACACGTATAACCACACTGGTTAAGTTTTACTAAAGTTAGTCCTCCACTCCATGGAACATCGGAGCGACTCCCGCGTGAACCATACTCGTTAAATTCTATACAGATAGTCGCTAACTCCACCGAACATCGGAGCCACTCGCACGCGCACCCATACTCGTCAAGTATTTCACAGATAGTCCTCGTTCGACGGCGCGCTGAACGATATGTGCACACGTCGCCCCCCCCCCCCCCCACTCTTCCGCCGGCTTCAGCTTGCGTGGTCCTCTACTGATTGGCTGACCCACCACGCGATCTTCCCCTCCTCTGGGTCATTACACTCGGCGGGAGGGTTCCGTTTCAACAATTCGCCTATCCTGGACGATGCGAGCCCGCTTGCGTAATACTTCCCGACAGGATTAAGCTTGTATTTGAAATCCCAGTGAGTCACGTCTCTCGATATACCCTAACTGACGAAAACTCCGTAAAATTCCGTAATCAGATAATTTTCTATGATATCGTCGTTCGTAATAATTTGCTTGATAGCGTTTTCTAAGACATAGAAAACCTATCTGTATGCTTATAATTTTTATAAAATGCTCCGAAAATATCTTAATAATAATTATAATAAATTAATAATAATAATAAATTAACATGAAAAATTCTCTTGGCTGAACAATTTGCCGCGTAAATAAATATAGAATGGCTTCCTACTGACTTATGCCAGATGCATAAAAACCCCTCGAAAAACACGTTACAGTACCACTGGTCCGATTTACATGAATTTTACATGGAAGTAGCTGATTTACTTGGTTAACATATAGGTTACTTTTGATTTCAATACTTTGTACTATTTAAAGATGGCGACCATTTTAGTGACTTCACTACACAATTTGGTTTAAAACTTTCATATTTCCATTTCAAATACAAAGAGAACGCTAACAAATAGCAAACTTTTGATGGTATATACGAGGTTAAAAATTACATTTTCTATCCGAAAGGTATCTCCAACCGTTAGCGAGTAAAACCTAAATTTGTGCTATAAAACACGGTCAACGCCGAGCGGTGTAGTTGGACAAAATGTTCCATCCTTAATCTCCCTCTGCGCAGCACCTCGCCTATCCCCTGTTTTAACTGTCACCTTCATATTTTAATTTATTTATGACGCGTAGCGAAGCACGGGTACTTCAGCTAGTAGCCTATAAGGGGCATCGTCTATTGAGTCAATATCACCTGGTCATCAGCAAAAAGAAGATGATGTAAGTAATACCCCTGGTTCATCTGTAATCCCATTGTACAACATTTCCTGGACCATTTTCTTAAACAGACGTCTTAATAAATCCTGAACAGCAACGGTGATAAACAGCAACCTTGTAGCCTAATAGGCCGTTGGTTGTAGTCTATATATTTCCCTGGATACATAACTTCCAACTTTAATCCGGCACTTATTTTCCGAATACATTGACCTTACGGTAGTATATTAATTACGTCTTCACTTATTGGTGCTTCTCTTACTTGTTAGAGCGTGTCATAATAGCCTGACACAGGGACGTACATGGTCTTTCATATAAAATAAGAGCGCCAAGCGGCGGCTTTGTTAACCGCAGGTGCGGTCACCTTGGCCGAGCTTGTGGCGCGCCAATGCCCCCTGCTTTAAGCGTGTGTGCAATCCCATATGATGCAGCGGCCTTGCTAGCATGTGTACAATGCTGAAATCTTACTTAAGTTAGTTATTGTTGATGAAACCGAAACCCCTACTTGTGCTAATTTTGTGAGTGATTTATTCGGAGACCGTTCAAGATTCTCGCCAATGTCATCTAGCTCATCCTCTGTTAAAACTGTTCGTGTGCGGGCATGTTTTTTATTGAGCACCGAGCCAGTAGTGCCAAACTTATTTGCAATTACGTGAATCTGTGCTAGTGAAGGTGGCACTTCATCAGGAAATTGCTGAACAAATGCATCACGAACCCGCCGAGCCGACTCGTACTTAAAATAAGTATTACATAAAAACACGATGTTGCAATGATAACTGTCTCACCATGTTAGCACTTGAGGTTTAGACTGGCGACTGAGCACCTTCACGCTTATTGCAAGGTCAAGTTTGGTAATGTCAATCTGTTATTTTTATATAGTCCATCGGAACTTAAAAAAAATAAAATAAAAAACAGCCCTCGTATGTACTATGCGCGCGCCACAAGCTCGGCCAAGGTGACCGCAGCTGCGGTTAACAAAGCCGACGCTTGGCGCTCTTATTTTATATGAAAGACCCTGTATATACACATTTTTTCGGGGTGGGGGGCGCTATCCTGGAAAATTGTGAGTATTCTCAGGGGATTGTCACCGCAAAATACCCCGAAATATCAACCAATATCTTAGAGTATATAACTTAGTGTAATTATTTTAGATAAGATTCAAAGTTTATATAGCCTACAATTACTGACAATAGAACCGGGTGAGTTAGCCGTGGTGGTTACGGCATGACTGATGGCAGTCGCTCACATCCGGGAGGCGAGGAGGCTCGAATCCCCCCGCCGGCAACCTTGAAGATGGTCTTCTGTGGTTTCCCATCTTCCTTCCAGGCAAATGCCGGGGTTGGTCCCTAACTATAGGCCACAGCCGCTACCTTCCAACTCCTCGTTCTTACATTACAACATCCCTCCTTCCCTCCCCAACGGTACTTGTAGCTCACCCATTGGGTGTCCGTCTCGAAGCAGCTACAAAACTGGCGAGCCGAACATGTCCTCGGACAATCCCGGCACTAAAAGCCATACGCTAAAAAAAACTGACAATAGAAAAAGAATGTTGTAAAATACCACACAACACACAAATAAAATGTTATACATTTTCTATTATGATCTATGGAGTAAGAATGGCAAATACCCAAATATTTGTCAATTTACTAATCAGAAAGATAGTTTTTTTTTTTTTTTTACACGTTGATAATTTATTTCTCAAAAGTACCGTTCTGTGGAATTCACAGTTTTGCCTCACAAAGCTGAGTGTACGCCGTTCCAGCCTTCAGACTAGAATTAAAATTTCTTGGGAGAGCCGGTAATCGAATTCGGACCTCCAGGGCGGCAGCCAAGAATGCTAGCCACTACACCACGAGTGAGTCTAATTTCAATCTCAATATTGTTTATAACTTAGCCTATAAGTTAAGATTAGGGTACAACCAAATTTACAATTATTTTATGCTCTTACCAAAGCAATACTTTCTTAATTTTTATTGGCCTTTTTCGGGGGTATATACGCCCCTGGCCTGACAAACATGGCAATGCATTGTAGTTGAATGAGCAAGGAACAAAGACTCATATTTACGTAATTTAGCACATACGAAGGTGGATCAAAAAGCTAGTTGCACTAACGCGCTGCAGCAGCGCGCTGTGTGTCACAAACGTGGGCACAGCGGAGAAAGGGACAGACACTGCCCACACGTCTATTAGGCAGGTCGCTGTGGTGTCTCGTCTTGTATGGTGTGAATAGCGGCCAAATGCAATGGCGCTTCGACTGGACGTTCACTCCTAATATGAGGTGCGTGCGACAATCCGATTCCTATGGGCCAAAAGGAAGAATTGCACGGTCATTCATCGTGAAATTAGTGCTGTGTATGGGGAGCGGGCCATTTCCCGGCAGGGGATAGTAAAGTGGTGTCAGCAATTCGAAGCCGGACGCACGGATATTACGGACGAATATCGCGAGGGCAGGCCCGCAACGTCCAGGACCCATGCAAATGTCAACAGTGTGAATGCGATCATTAGACACAACCGGCGCATTCACCTGAGGGAAATCGCGACGCTGCACGTGGAGTTCATGCCGAAAGGAACGACGATCAACGCGGCGTCGTATTGTCAAACGTAGCACCGGTTGCGGGAAGCGATTAAAGAGAAGCGCCGGGGAAAATTGAGCGCCGGTGTGATTTTGTTGCACGATAACGCAACACCTCACAAGGCCCGCTAAACGAGCGAACTGCTGCAGCGTTTCAAGTGGGAGGTCTCGCAACGTCCACCCTACTACCCCGACCTAGCGCCATGTGACTTTCATCAGTTCGGTATGCTCAAAACGGAGCTCGGTGGTCGATGTTTACAGACCGATGAGGAGGTGAAGGCCGCTGTCTCCGTGTGGTAGCAGAACGCTGGAGGAACTTTCTAAGCATCCGGCATTGACCAAGTTGGTTGTGCGTTCGCAGAAATGTTTGGAGTCTCTTGGAAACTATGTGGAAAAGTGACGTTACATTGTTTGTCGTTATAGTTGTGTTGCTGTTGTATAGGTGGTGTAATACATGGCCATAACTGGGAAGTGGAACTTACTTTTGGATCTGCCCTCGTATTACCGGTGCAGTAGTGACTATAGTTAGTTATTGAGGTTTTTAAAGGGGCGGAACAGCGAGGTCATCTGCCCGGTAGTAGTGACTATGGACAGTAATTTCAATTGGTAATGACTGCCAGAATATAAAATGAAAATTAAAATCCACAGCCTGCTTCCAGTCTCCGACCGGGTCAGGAATGGAATGAATGAAGCCCCCATCTAGCGGCGAGGATATGAACTGTGCCGGCTGCCGAGGCCTGATGCACTCCTCTGGGGCATGATTAAATGAATGACATATGAAATGAAATGATAGTGGAGAGTGTTGCTGGAATGAAATTTGTGACAGGGAAAACCGGAGTACCCGGAGAAAAACATGTCTACCTCCGTTTTGTCCAGCACAGATCTCACATGGAGTGACCGGGATTTGAACCACTGACCCAGCGGTGAGAGGCCGGCGTGCTGCCGCCTAAGCCACGGAGGCTTCATGCCAGAATATAAAATAAGGTATGAAAATCATGAAAATGGCATACAGTATATTATCCAAGTGCAAGTATAGAATTTATTCAGATTCAACTGTCGTTTACAATTACCGTTCGTATCCCGGCGCAGTTGGTTGGCATTCGAGAGTATTTAGGCCTATTGGCTGTTCCTGGAATGAATAGCGGACCATTGTGCTCCCACTCAGCTTCAATCACACAAATAAGCACATTCTGAGTGCAGTTCACTCTCTATAGTTTTGTGTTGTCTGAAATTGTGGATATGACATTTAATTGCACTTCATACTGGGCCAGAATTATTGTGGTCGTGGTTTTAGATTTCGGTCAATTAAGCTCATTAAAATAGTTGCCGTTATAACGAAATAGTCGTGCAGCTGTTTTCCTCATCAGCTGGCTGAACTCAAGAGAATGGGATGTTGAACAGTTATGTATTCCCCCACCCCGCCACCCTTTTCTTTCTCTTAGCGTATGGCTTTTAGTTGGTTGGTTCCTCACTTTAGGGGCTGCGACAACTTGGTCATGTAGCCCCGTGTACTTTGGGTGTGTGTAGAATTTGTCTGATAACCGGTGTTAATGGTGATGGCTGTATTAGTGTGTGTTATCTGTGATTCAGGTAGAAGGACTGTAGACGATTAATTTTTCTAGTAGTTCCTACTTTTGCCACCTAATGCTAGCATCCATGACACCTGGCTGCGGACGCGGCTACTAAATGGCATCGCAGTCAGCTACCAGTGGAGAACGTTGGAACTAATAGAGCGTTATCAAACTAACCTACAAATGTTTGCTTCCACAAGTATAATTAGTGGTAGGTTCTATTTCATGCTATAAATCTATGATATGGGACCGCCGGCTTTACTTCCCCTCCGAAGGAAGGCATACTGAGGAATTTCTAATGCTCTTAAAAAATCCGACGACTTCGGCCGAATGTAGTTGGATGTGTTTTTGTGATGTTTCAGTTTGTAGTGGTGTGTGGGGAACGGGAAATGAGGTAGGTGCCCCAGGACTTTAAATAAGGTTCTATCCCAGCATTTTGCTGGAGGGAGTGTGAAAAAAAACCTGGGAAACCACACTCAAGTTAACTACTGACAGCGACGGGAATCGAACCTCCGATCTCCAGACTTGGTGCAGCTCCTCATCAAGGTCGTGGTATGCGATTAAACACGTACGGATACGGTGTGGAATCCATACCAATTACATGAATAGTAGTACAAAATATTGAAATTATCATAGGCACAAGTCGCCTTTTGAGGTCTCAAGTTACGTAGTCTATTAAGACTCCGGGTTCGATTTCCGGCTCTGCCAAGAATTTTAATTCTGGCCTGAGGCCTGGAACGGAGTCCACTCAACCTCGTGAGGCAAAACTGAGAATAGGTGGGTTCGATTCTCAACTCAGCCATTCTGAAAGTGATTTTCCGTGGTTTCCTACTTCTACTCCAGGTAAATGCTGGGATGGTTCCTAACTTTAAGGCCACGGCAACCTCATCGCCATTCCTCACCTGAATTACAAATACACACACTACTACTACACTCTGATTTACAAAAGATGAACGATGAAAGCTGTCATCCGCTTGAAGGGTGAGGTGAGGAGTGGGGACGATAGGGGTAACAGTCTCCATAGCAACAGCGAGCAGTTGCAATGTATGCCGACACAGCAGTGAGCACATGGTTTGACTTGGTGTTCTACTGTGCCTTGTCTTGTCACGGTCATTAGACCGCCAGGCAGGGGGGCGGGGGTAACATCCCCAGTATTTGTGTCTTCCTGTAAGCCTCTTGGAATGATGACTCATGATCTGCCTCAGTGGCAACGCAGCATTTCCCCGCGTGCTAGCTTTGACAGCTGTCAGCGTTCATTATTGGTAATATGAGTTTTTTATACTACTATTACTACAACTATTGACATCAATACAGGTTATCAGATAAATTACCGACAGTAGTGGCTACGCTGGCTAAAGCGCAGCGTTAGGTCATGGGGCCAAGCTCTCTGCTGACTCGGTAGATGCGTGGGTTCGAGCCCCACCGTCGGCCGTCCTTGAAATGGTTTTCCGTGGTTTCCCATTTTCAACACCAGGCAAATGCTGGGACGGTACCTACTGATAGGCCACGGCCACTTCCTTCCACATCCTTGCCCAATTTCGTTCATCTTCATCCGTTCCATCTCTCATCCCGACGCACAGGTCGCCCACGGGCGTCGACTAGAAAGACCTGCACTCGACCTCTCAGGAGGCCACACGACAAAAGAAAAAATCAGATAAATTCTAAACACACCCAAGTACACGGGACTAAATGACCACGATGTCGCAAAGCCCCTAAATGAATTAACAACAACAAGAATTCAATTTCTTGGTCGAGCCGGGACTCGTACCGCGGTGTCAGCCAAGAATGCTAGCCACTACGAAACGAGAACATTACTCTCCTCCATATCCTTCCTTGGTATCCCTCGTGACTTTATCCTCTGCATCCGGGCATCAAAAGCTTGCTAGAGAATTTCTGTCTCTCCATTCTCTGGATATGCTCAAACCACCACAGCTGGTTCTGCTCGACTTTTTCTAGCAAGGGCGGAACATCACGGGCGTAGGGTTGCCAGACGTTCCGTTTTACCCGGAAAATTTCCGTTTTTTTTCTTGTTTTGTTCCGCGTTCCGTTTTGATCTTTAACGAAACGCCAATTATTCCGTTTTTAGCCTACTTTTCACATTTTGCAAAAATGAGGAAAAAGTAGACTTATGAGATCGATCCGGGCAAATGTGTATGTGTCTGTCTGTATGTCTGTCTGTCCTTCTGTCTGTCTGGCTGTGTGTGTGTCCCCCCCCCCTATCAACTCCTAAACGGCTGCAGCAATCGAAACAACATTTGGTAGGAATAAAGATCTATACCTGAATATCTCAATGCCGTATTTGAAAATGATGTCAGTGCTACCAACTGCTGAAATATCGCGAATGAAATTCGATCTCCATGTTGGATATCTTGGAAGGTATGAATGGGCACACGTATAGATAATAATATTTCAGTTTAATTTCCAGGAGGCCATACATGGCAGTGTTGCCAAAATGATTATAATCCTGCTGATAGGTCCAATTTTTAAATTCATATAACTTCTACACTATCAATTGGAATTCAACCAAATTTTGTATGTGCTATGTGTACATAAACAGATATGACTGAGCTTATTCTTAAGATCCAGCAGGGCTGCCAACTTTTAATAAATGCTCTCAATTTATTTTATCCAAATACCAATATATCAGAAAGTATGCAACCCGACAGCTTTAAACTATGCACACGTATAGTACCTGACATTCTATATTAATTTGGAGTAACTTATATACGTCAGTGCTACCAACTTGATTCTAAGCCTGCTGAGAGGTCCAACTTTAAATACATGTAACTTCTATACTATCATTTGGATTTCAACCAAATTTCGTATGTGCTATGTGTACCATAATATATATGACTATGCGTATTCTTAAGAGCAACGAGGGCTGCCAACTGTTAATACATTCTGTCTCTATTTTTGTTACCCTAATATTAATATATCAGAAAGTATGCAAGCCAATAGCTCTAAACTTTGCAAACGTATAGTACCTGGCAGATTAATTTGGAGTAACTAATATATGTCAGTGCTGCCAACATGATTCTAAGCCTGCTAATAGGTCCACTTTTAAAATGCATGTAACTTCTATACTAACTAATGGATTTCATTCAAAATTGGCACAACAATAGATCGTATTATTTCAGATTATTTCTGACCAACACATGCATGACATTGTTGCCAACATTATTTTACGCGCGCTGTTAGCTCCAATGTTTAACTGCATGTAACGTCCATTCTATCCATTGGACTTCAACTAATTTTGTATTCTGTGCCTTAAGTGATGGAACTAAGAATATATTCAGTCACCTGGGCTGCCAACTGTAGAGCTCTATTAGGCTGCATTAGGCTACATTATGCCAGGTATACAGTATTTCGAACTAATTTGAAATTTCTATATTACCAACTTAATTTCGTCATTATTCTAGATAGATCCATATAGATTAATCATTGGCATGAATCTTAAACTTTAAGAAAAGTAGGCTCTTTAGTTCGTCACGGAACTTCTTGTTTGGTTAATGTATTCAATTTCGCACCAATTTTCAAATGTCCCGCTTGAGCAATCCATGCTTGACGTGATTGGCGATTGTTGTTAGTAACGTCAAATAGCATCGGCAATGGCACACCGGCCGCGTTGTTTCACTGTACTGAGTGGTAGGGTCTAGGTGCAAGTTTGATAGAGAAAATGATTTCTATGTCTGTGTCAGATAAATGTGTACATGTTATAGATTTATTAGGGGCAACAACATTAAGAAATATCTTAGTCCTTGTGAAGTTCATACTCAGCATTTTCCCCTCCAATGATTTTAGGGACATACTTTTTTCTGTCATGAATATCAAATGGAAAGATGATGGAAACAGAAGCTCCATTAGTTTGATAAAACAAGAATTGTTCACATATTTCAATTATGACGAAAATTGAAGTGAATTTTATCAGAGGGTACTTATAGATGTTAAAAAATCCTTGCAAAGGGTCGTTCAAATGAAAAGCATTTGTAAGTTGCTGGTGTCATAGGCCTATTTGATATGTCAGCAATATCTAGTTTTAATTTTGTGTGTTTGACTATGTAATGTTTATTTTATACACATATGTATTATTTATTACAACCTTTAACCTTGAAAAAAAAAAATGTTTTTGGGACGTGTGTTCCGTTTCTCCATTCTTGAAATCTGGCAACCCTACTGGACCTTATCCCTTATGCCTACCTAGTTGAACCTATTCTGCGAAGGAATCGGTTTTCCAATGCCTAAAGTTTACTTCGATGCTCTAGTGAGCGTCAAGGTTTCACAGCCATAGAGCAGGTTGGAGAAGAATACAACGTTACAGACTCGGAACTTCGTTGAATTCCGTATTACGGAGTATTGAGGAAATTCCTCTTCAATGCACTAAAAATGTGCCTGCGTAATAGCTATGATCTTATCGTCCATTTCACCATCTTGCTGCATTGTGACTTCCGCTCCAGCATATTTCCACTACTCATCGTATTGCTTTGTGGGTACATTGGCGTGGTAGCTTCACATCTTCTCCCCTAGTCGGGGAAAAAAGTATAGGATGTAATAAAAATGTTACACGTAGTCTTACATAAAAACAAGCTACACCAAAATTTTCCGTATTTTATTCTGCGTTTAGCTATGTAGAGTAAACATTTGTATTCTATCCCGTTAACATTTTATAGCTGATTGAATAATAATAATAATAATAATAATAATAATAATAATAATAATAATAATAACAGTACGGTTCCCGTTCTTTTACCCAAGTCTATAACGGAGCTCTCACTTAAAAAGATCATTACATTAAGTATTGATCAGATCGTAATGAAACTTTAATACGTCTTAAAGGAACGTATTGTTAACGTGTATATAAAGTTTTAATCTGATTTGACTTTTCTAAAAATAGTTGTTAATTTTGTAAAACACTTTTTATCGGGCTTGGGTGGTTGGTAGCAGTATGGAATATGGCTTGTTATGAGGCTCATAGCAATGCAAGGCTAAACGAAAACTACGTTTTATCAACACGTGATTGGGGATTTTATGTGGATTGTTATTTAATCTGGTGGTTATGTGGGAAGAAAGTATCGTAGCAAGCGACGGGAACAATGCTCTCGACCGAGGAAACTCCTGCGACATTGCCCAGTAAAACAAAATGCGCGCGTTCCAATCCGTATGGTCAGTGAATTTTTGATTTATTAGGGAAACGCGTTTTCGTTCATTTACATAAGAAGTGAAACATTTCGCATCGCCTTTATTAATGGGAGCTTTGGACCACCGATGGCTAGTTAAAACGTAGTGTTGACCATTCCCCTCGTTCCCCTCTCCTTCTCCCAGATTAACAGTTTAATGCTTCTTTACCCATATCTTCTTCAGGAAAGGAAGAAACTGCTGAAGTTTCAAGATATGAAATGGAGGAAACACATCCAACAATGGAGGAAGTATCACCCAATATTTTTTCTGAGGAAATAATAGTTCCTATTTGGATAATAGGAATGATTTTTATTGTTGGTAAGTAGCAGTTTTGAGTCTATAGAAAAAAAAATGTCTTACTTAAAATTCAGCAATTAGCCTAGGTTTATGCCGCCGTGTCTTGTGTGGAGTTTCGCCTAGGAACATCAAGCTGGCTCATGAGCGGGCTCTTGGTTTCTGTGCCCGGACCTCCACAGGAGTAGCGAACTGCGCACTACCTTGGTGTCCTAGGCGAAACCCACACAAGACACGGCATAAACCTACTAAAATTGCTGAATTTTAATTCACTGGCCGTGAAAGCCAATATACCAAAATAATGTTTTATTTACTAGCAGTTTTTTTCTGTTTTATTTCAAGGGGTATGCCATGCCATCTACATACATACATACATACATACATACATACATACTTAGTCTGTTTGCTCCGAGATACCACCATGAGGTCCCATTTCAAACAAACATCACAGAGATACCAGACATGCATTCGAACTAGTTCCAGCACGAGGGGGTTAAACTCAGATAATATCGGGTTTGGGTAAGGAGGTGTTATGAAACTAGCCCATAATGCACAACCGAAAAGAAAAAGAAAAAAGAAAAACTACAAAAGAATAACTCAGGTTAAGATAAAATGCTCTCTCAACATGTATTTGTGTCAAAGATTCCTAGCCTACTCTACAGTATGTTGGAGATCTAGTGGCTAATCCACAAGCTAACTAATAAATACCCTCCTGAAAAATAAATAACCCCTACTATATAATCCCTTCAAGAAATCCTAATCAACAAAAATGCGATGAAATAAAGCTAGGGAAATGGTACATAAATAAATCCCTAAGCAATACAAATGTAAATTAAAATATAATTTTAGTGACATCGCTTCTAAACGTTGAACAACGTTCAAAGGGACCCGTCAAAAATATTATCAATAGAAATAAGGTACGTTACGATGGTACCATTTCCAACATTTACATTTATAATTCTGGCCTAGCTAACTCCTGTAATCTCTCTATATATAAGAAAGTTTGTCTGTTTTTTCTGAATTTCTACGGAAATTTGCGTTATTTACGCGTTTCAGACTGTTTTATGACGGATGCGCGCGAAAATAATGTTTTTGTCGGTCTGTATGTCTGTTTGTCTGTCTGTCTGTGGACAAAGTGGTTGTTCCCTTATAACTTGAGAACGGCTGGGTGGATCAACGTAAAATTTGGTACAGATATCCTTCAGAGGCACGACACTAATCATTGATGTAACTCTTCTCTGTACCTCTCATAAAAGGGGGCCTACCCCCTTAAAATACTTGCTGAAATAAGCGTAGAAGGGTGAGATAAAGCTCATTTTCAGCCCCTCAATGTGAGAAACGAAACATTTTAAGGCCCTAAAAGCAACAGTTCTTGAGATATTCCCAGAAAATTAATTTCATTTAATACAATAATGAAAGAAAGCTAACCGGTAACCATGGCAACAGAAACTCACAGGTCCATCTATTGCTGTAAGACACAATTCCATTTATTACATTACTGAGATAGTTTAGTTAGTTAGTTAGTTAGTTATTGTTGTTTTAAGGGGCGGAACTACGAGGTCATCTGCCCCTACTGAGATAGTTTGCAAACGGCTAGAAGGTTATAACGGAACCAAATTAAGCTGTAAAATTCATCAATACATATAATGAGCTTAAGGGGGCCAAGGGGTACTCTAGAATTTTTTCACGCGATTTACACGTGCTGGTGTGCTATGGAAGGCCTATTATATCCCTATCCTTATATTGTTATATTATTACAGTATTATAATTATTATTATTACACTACGGAAAGGAAGACCCCAGAGAACTGGAAAAAGGGAATAATTGTCCCGATCTTCAAGAAAGGTAGTAGAACAGAATGCAGAAACTATCGGGGAATAAAACTGATGAGTCATTGTGCAAAGATGTTTGAGAAAGTTTTGGAAAGGAGAATTAGGACAAGGATAGAAGGAGGGATGAGGGAAGAACAACATGGCTTCAGAGCAGGAAGGTCCACAGTGGATTTGATTTTTGCTGTAAGGCAGTTACAAGAACAGCACTATGATTATGGAACAGATCTACTGATGTCCTTCCTGGACATTGAGAAAGCATATGGCAGTGTATGCAGAAACAAAGTATGGAAGTCCCTGGAAGATAGAGGAGAAAAATGGACTATAAGTAGGATAAAGGAGATGTACAAAGGAAGCGTGAGCTGTGTGAAAGTGGGAGGAGAGAGATCGGACTGGTTGGAACAGAGAAACGGCCTGAAACAAGGAAGTGCACTGGCACCGTTACTTTTCACTGTGGTGATGGATGACATAATGACCCGAGTGGCACAAGTAATTGAGGAAGGAAAGAAGAAAGCAATGGTGTTAGCGGATGATTTGATGATTTTTTGGGGAAACAAGGAGGAGGAGGTACAGGAACAGTTGGACGTGTGGGAAGGAATAATACAAGGATATGGGATGAAATTTAGCATAAATAAGAGTGAGATGGTGATCACAACAAGGAAGAAGGAAAGAACCACAACGGGAATAACAATTGGTGGGGAACAGCTGAAGAAAGTGGAGAGTTTCAAGTATTTGGGAAGCCTGATACAAGATAATGGAAGAAACGATAGAGAAAAAATGAGCGGGGGAGACAGGCAGAAGCATTCCGGAGGAGTGTGAGAAGCATGTTATGGAGCAAGGATATCCCTCAGAACAGAAAAAAGATCATATATCGAACGTACTATGTCCCTATCCTGACGTATGCCTCGGAGACCTGGGCTATGAAAGGAAGGGAGAAGAGCAAAATACAGGCCAGTGAGATGAGCTTCTTGAGAAGCAGAAGATGGCCAGAATAAGAAAGACCAGAGAATTAATAAAGGAGGAACCATTACAGGATGGTATAGAGAAATCTAGACTTAGATGGTATGGACATGTAAAACGAATGGAGGATAAGAGGATACCCAGGAAGATACAAGAGACGAAGTGGGAAGGAAAGAGACCGAGAGGAAGACTGAGAGGAAGACCGAGAGACAGGTGGCTGAAGGGGATGGAAGAAAGCGTGAAGAAGAGAGGAGAAGACTGGACAGGGGTGGAGGCTGAGAGATGGTGGGAAGACAGAAGACGTTGGAGAGGCCTGTGTTCCAAACAGACCCGGCCAGTGGCTGGAAACTGTGCAAGATGATGAAGATGATGATACTACGGCCTACAACGACGAGACAAAGCTCATTTTCAGCCCCTTGGTGTCATAAGAAAAACCTCGGGGCCCCTAAACAGCCGTAAAGGGTCCCCGAAAACTATATTGTAATGCTCTAAAACCAAGAGTTTCTGAGATATTCCCAGAATACTAATTTCATTTAATAAACTAATGTAGGAATGCAAGCCTGTAACCATGACAACAGTGTCTCAAAAAGGTACATCCAACTTTCCATCTATTTCTGCAAGAAGTAATGCCACTCCATTTATTAAATTTCTGTGAAAGTTTGCAAATGGCTATAAGGTTATCACGGAACCAACAAAAACTGTAAATTTCATCAATGCGCTTAAGGGGGTCAAGAGGTACCCTCGATTTTTTCACAAGACTTAAACGTGCGATGTGTCGTACAGAAGGTCTATTATATCTTCAAACAGCAACATTATTTTCAAAAATTCCTGAATTGAAATACCGGTAGTTTATTTTTTATTTTAGTTTTTTGCTTTTAGGAATTTGGGCCATTGGAGGCTAAAAACCTGAATTTTCATGCACCACAAGCCTTTATAATTTATTAAAGGGGTCTTCCTCTGGATGCGCACTTGACACAACAGTGAGGGTCAGTTTTTATGTGACGTGTATTGCATTTCGTCTACGAGGTTTTCAATTTTATGTTCACGTCAGGAAGTACACGTTAGGTAAATTAGTTTCAGAGCATATTTCAACTAATCATTTATCTTTGTCGACAAACAGGTTCCAAGCCCCTAACCATTGCAACAGTAGCTCAATTGATTACGTCTGGTTATTAATACCGACGACCGTTCGAAGAATGGGTACTTCTGCTAGTAATCCCTATATACGAGTACGGTATCCTGAAAATGTATCTTCACTAATGCACAGCATCACACAAAAACATACAAAAAATAACCATAAACGAAAGTACTCATTGTACTAAACAATATTTACACGTGTTGAACCGTTGTCCGTAATTTTCAATAACGGTCCTTAACTAGGCCTATTCTATCTCTTGTGCCATGGGCAGATGACCTCGTAGTTCCACCCCTTCAAATCTCAATAACTAACTATTCTCCTGTGCCAATTATTTGAATTGTTCTCCCTTCATCTCGGTTATTGGACTACTGGCCTGAATAACTGAGCAGACCAGTGGACATTTCTACAATTATCGATCAGATTCGTCATAGTAACTCGTTACTATACCCTCCTCTGTAGTAACTCCGTTACCCGGGACAACATCTAGTTTGTCTCTGGGCTGTTCTGTTTGCCTCATGTAGAGTGCACGTATATTTCAGAGCTGCCGGTCGCATTGCGGGATGCCTAGCTGTCTTTTCCCCTTTTTAAATAATATCTTATCCATCTATCTTCTATCTATCTATATATATAAAAATCAATGTAACGTGATAGTTTGTCTGTGGGTGGGTATGTATGTCTCCTATGCGTTCATATACCATTCGTCCGATTGCGATGAAACTTGGGTGAGATGTTGAGTACACTCCAAGGAAGGTTTCTGACTTAGTAAATCCATTTTACAATAGGTAGCGCACGCGTAGATTGAACAAATGAGCGACGATGCGCGAAGCATTTCAACAAAGTCCCGTATGTGTTCATATACCATTCGTCCGATAGCGATGAAACTTGGGTGAGATGTTGTGTACACTTACGTGAAGGTTTCAAAATTAGTGAATACATTTCACAGTAGATAGCGCACGAGTAGATTCAACAAATGAGCGACGACACGCAAAGCGTTTCAACAAAGTCCCGTATGCATTCATATACCATTCGTCCAATAGCTATGAAACTTGCGTAAAATGTAGTGTACACTGCAGGGAAAATTTCTGGCTTAGTACATCCACTTTACAATAGGCAGCGCACGAGAAGATTCAACAAATGAGCTACGACGCGCGAAGCATTTCAACAAAGTCACGTTTGCGTTCATATACCATTCGTCCGATAGCGATGAAACTAGGCTGAGATTTTGTACGCACTCCAGGGAAGGTTTCTAGCTTAGTAAATCCCTTTAAAAATAGGTAGAGCACGAGTAGAATCAACAAATGAGCGACGACGCGCGAAGCGTTTCAACAAAGTCCCATATAATTTCATATACCATTCATCCGATAGCGATGAAACTTGGGTGAGATGTTGTGTACACTCCAGGGAAGGTTTCTGGCTTAGTACATACATTTTATAATAGGTAGCGCACCAGTAGATTCAACAAATGAGTGATGACACGCGAAGCGTTTCAACAAAGTCCCGTATAAAGTCATATACCATTCGTCTGATAGTGATAAATGTTTGGTGAATTGCTGTGTACACTCCAGGAAAGGTTTCTGGCTAAGTAAATCCATTTTACAATACGAAGCGCACGTTTATGTTCAACAAATGAGTGACTACGCGCGAAGCGTTTCGACAACGTCCCGTATACGTTCACATACCATTCATCTGATTGCGATGAAACTTGGGTGAGATGTTGTGTACACTCCAGGGAAGGTTTCTGGCTGAGTACATCCATATTACAATATGTAGCGCAAGAGTAGAATCAACAAATGAGCGACGACACGCGAATCGTTTCAACCAAGTCCCGTATGCATGCATGTACCATTCGTCCGTAGCTATGAAACTTGGGTGAGATGTTGTGTACACGTCATGGAAAATTTCTGGCTTAGTAAATCCCCTATACAATATGCAGCGCACAAGTTGATTCAACAAATGAGGGCCGACGCGCGAAGCGTTTCAACAAAGTCCCGTATAAGGTCATATACCATTCTGCCGTTAGCGGTGAAACTTGGGTGAAATATGGTGGACACTCCAAGGAAGGTTTCTGGCTTAGTAAATACATTTCACAGTAGGTAGCACACGAGTAGATTCGACAAATGAACGACGACACGCGGAGCGTTTCAATACAGTCCCCTATGTCTTCATATCGCATTAGTCCGATAGCGTTGAAACTTGGGTGAGATGTTGTGGACACTTACGTGACGGTTTCTAACTTAGTAAATATATTTTACAGTAGGTAGCGCACGAGTAGATTCAACAAATGAGTGACGGAGCGCGAATCGTTTATACAAAATCAGGTATGCGTTCATATACTATTCATCCGATTGCGATGAAACATTGATCAGTTATTGTGTACCCGCCAGGGAAGGGGAATTAGTAAATCCATTTCACAATAAGTAGCGCAAGAGTAGATGCAACAAATGGGTGACGACGCGCGAAGCGTTTCAACAAAATCCCCTATTGTGTTCATATAACATTCATCGATTGCGATGAAACCTTGATGAGTTATTGTGTACACGCCAGGGAAGGGCTTCGACTTAGTAATACATTTCTCAATAGGTAGCGCACGAGTAGATTCAACAAATGAGTGACAGCGCACGAATCGTTTAAACAAAAACCCCTATACATGCATATACCATTCATCCGATTGAGATGAATCATTGATGAGTTATTGTGAACACGCCAGGGAAGGGTTTCGACTTAGTAAATCCATTTCACAATAGGGAGCGTACGAGTAGATTAAACAAATGAGTGACAGCGATGAAACTTTTGAAAGTTGTTGTGCACGCTCCCACGAATGGTTCTAAATTAGAAAATCCATTTTAGGATAGCTTAGAGGCAGTTAACATGTTGTGTATCCAAAAGCACTTCAAGAAACAGAATTTCAACGCCAACACTTTCTTTGATTGGCATTGCAACGCATGCCGGGTACAGCTTGTCTACTATATAAAGCTCAAATACCACTCACTGACTGACTGACTGACTGACTGACTGACTCATTCATTCATCACGAAATCTCAGAAACCACCGAACGGATTGGAATGAAATTTGGTATGCAGCTTCCTCAAAGGCCGCAAACGCCCACTAAGAAATGATTTTTGGATATTCAGGTTCTAAAGGGGTGTTAAGGGGGTAGACCTGCATTTCATTGAATAGCAATATCTCCCGATTGGTTTCATTGGGGTATGTGATACTCGGCATTAAAAATAAGAAGACAAGTGTCAGAGGGTTTTTCGATGTGGTGTATACTATGAGGTGAAAGGGGTGAAAAGTGGGGGTTGAAGGATTCCTAACGGAGCGTGTATCTCTTAAACGACATAGGCGAGGAGTTTGGAACTCAGCGGAAAAAATCAGCATAAAAATAAGTAAATAGGTGTTTGACCGTTTTTTTCATAAATCCAATGGCCCATGGGGAGGGGTGAAATTCTGAGGGAGAAAAACAGGAAAGAAAGTGTCCTAACTGATTGACTGACTGACTCACTCACTCATCAAACTCAGGGGGGAAAAACTGCTTAAAAATAAGTAAATAGCTGTTCGACATTTTTTTTTCATTAATCAAATTTAAGGGGTTCATGGGGAGGGGTGAAATTCTGAAAAAAGAAACATTCAATAGCAATATCTCCCGATTGGTTTCATTGGGGGATGTGATACTCGGCATATAAACTTATTAAAAATAAGAAGACACGTGTCTGAGGGTTTTTCGATGTGGTGTATATTATGAGGTGAAAGGGGGTGAAAAGTGGGGGTTGAAGTATTCCTAACGGAGCGTGTATCTCTTAAACGACATAAGCGAGGAGTTTGAAACTCAGCGGAAAAAAATCAGCATAAAAATAAGTAAATAGGTGTTTCACCGTTTTTTCATAAATCCAATTTAAGGTGCCCATGGGGAGGGGTGAAATTCTGGGACAACAAAACAGGTAATATGTAAAATTATACATGGCCTATGTTGTAGACAATAACACATTACATCTTTTTTGTCTCTTGATATTTCATCATACGACAAATACTTAGGGAGTTATTAATGATTTTGTACTTTTTGGCCGGAATTTTCTAAGTCCCAGGAATGACATAAAAATTGATTCGAATGAAATTTCAAAAAATAGCTTTTTAATACTTTTACTATATTTTTCACGTCTTTTAGGGTCCGAAACCAACATGATATTTTGATGTTTTTTTCGTCCCATGCATTTTTGGTTTCAGGTGATAGAATTATTTTCCACTAGGACCCATGCTTATCTATCTATATAACTAATGTTATAACGGGATTCCAAATGTTATTGCGGGCGAAGCCGCGGGTAACAGCTAGTGTTATATAAAACTCAAGCTCCTAAACCAGAGGGAGTTAGAAGGTGTCGTTTGTACCAAAATCTTCCAAATCGTCTCAATAGTACAAAAAAACTCTTGTATTTCTTGAAAATTCTACGGAAATATATTTGTTTATAAAGTGTTTTTAAACAAATAAACAAGACGATAGCCCCTGGCAGAACTGTGTCGCGGCCTGCCCGCATAGCACTAGGGATGGGCGGGTAGTCTGTACACATGGGACGCACACAACCTACAGTAGTATGCGAGAGATCTCCGCTAGTATTTATAATTTCTCGCCGAGAGATGCTCGTACCTGATGTGATTTAATTAAATCTTTCTTTAGTTTACCGTTATTTATGTGAGATTTGCTTCACATCCAGGTCATCAAGGAAAGGTCTCGGAATATTTATTTTGGTGTATGAGTGTGTGTATCTCATCTGTGAAACACAATAGTGTGTTACCTTGTGTCCGTTTATCTTATTTATTCATATGCAGTCTGTTATACCTTTACCTTCCTCCCTTTCATGAATGTATTCTTGTGAGTGTTACGCCTTCATCGCTTATATTCACTAGTGTCAAAAGTTAGACATAATCAATAAACGAGGCCATACCACCTGATATGAATGTCAGACGGATTGCTGAACAAACGGAAGATGAATCACACACCATATGTCTCACAACTTGTCCAAAAAAAACGAATCAGAAAAGTATATCTTTGACAACAACTAACAAAACTTGGCAATGTCTTCCACAACAAAATATACTGTTAATATGGTGTATGGTTACCTCGAACGGCCACACATGCTTTGCAGCGACGTGGCATGCTCCAAGATCTCTTGTGGCAGTCGATCCCATTCCTCCGAAAGGGCAATGCGAAGAACTTTGAGGGTCCTGGATGGAGGCTGACGAGATGCAATTCGTCTCCCCAATGCATCCCAGGCATGTTCCATAGGATTCAGATCCGCAAACCTCGCTGGCCAGTCCATGCGAAGAATGTCTTCCCCAGCCAGAAATTTATCCACCAGAGCAGCGCGGCGCGGTCGGGCATTATCGTCCATTAAGAGGAAGTCTGGACCAACCGCACCTCTGAAGTGTCGAACATGTGGTCTCAGTACCTCATCCCTGTATCTCCCAGCGTTCACAGTGTTCCTCGGACCACCCATGAAGATGTGCAGGTCCGTACGGCCATTCAATATGATGCCGCCCCACACCATGACGCCTCACCACCATACTGGTTCCTTCCACGATGTTCCTGTGGTTGTATCGGCTACCTGGTTTGCTCCAGATTAATGTGCGACGGGAATCGCTCTGCAAACAAGCGAGATTTATCTGGGAAGACCACATGCCTCCATTCATTCATGGTCCGATTTCGACGTTGACGGCTCCACAGTAAACGGGCCCGTCTCTATGCTGGAGTGAGTGGGACGCACACCGCTGGACGTCTGGCAAACAGCCCTGCTGTTCTAAGCCTCCGGTACACAGTTTACCGGCAACCCCTCAGACGGCTGCAAGCTCCGCCGACAAATGTCTTGCAGGTGCACTCCGATTTCGTCGGGCGTTTGAGGCCAGATATCGGTCCTGCTGTGGGGTAGTTAGGCTACTTTTGGTCGACCTGATACTGGCCTACGTCTAACATCTCATGTGTCTCGAAATCGTCTCCAAAGCCTGGAAATGACACTTTGTGGCACATTCAAGGATACGGCGACTTCGGCCTGTGTCTGGTCTGCTTCCAGGCGGCCGAGTATTCTACCCTGCAAAACGGGGTCCAAATGGCGTCGTTGTGCCATTATGTTGTCACGTCCACCATGAGGCTACACTTCGCACACTATAACAGAGCAGACACGACTGAGGGAATATGGGGCGCAGGCACTGGCTGTGTTTACCTTGCGGTTACGCCGCTAGTCAAAGCAGGGAATACTCCTTTCCTATTGTTACGTGCTACCCCCTAGTGGCACTTCCGTTAACTGGATTACTGTGTAGAAAACACAACACAAATTGTTCCTTTAAGGAAACGTACTAGCTTTATTGCGGGCCAGAAAGATACATCACATAAATAGCAAATACAAGCAATTAGAATCTCACTCTAGTTTCCTCTGCAGGAGAAATAGTGGAAGATGTTTGTCCCAATCCCTCTGGTGCTCGCTGACGACTATTCGGAGATGGTTCTCGATGGTGCGATTGAATCGCTCTACCATCCCATCGGACTGAGGTGTAGCGGCGTCGTCCTTGTCTTCCGGATTCCCAGCAACTGGCATAGGTTCTGGAACACCTGCGACTCGAAGTTCCTCCCTTGGTCGGAGTGCAGCTCCAGGGGTACTCCGTACCGGATGACGAATTCCTTCACCAGGGTCTCTGCGATCGTCGCGGCTTCTTGGTTAGGGAGCTCATACGCCTCCGGCCATTTGGTGAAGTAGTCGCTGACGACCAATATGTAGCGGTTCCCAGCCTCGCTCAACGGGAATGGCCCAGCAACATCGATGGCCACTCTCTCCATGGGGCCGCCCACGTTGTAGGTCTTCAGTGGACCCCGTCGTCTCCGTCCTGGGCCCTTGCTGGCTGAGCAATCGCGGCACCTCGCGCAGTGGTTCTCCACGTCTGTTCGGTATCCGATCCAGTAGAACCGCTCTCTCAGCTTCTTCAGGGCCTTCTTTATCCCTAGGTGTCCACCAGATGATCCTCCATGGACTTCCTTCAGGACTTCCTCCATCTTAGCCTTTGGAACGACGACTTGTTCCCGAGATGTCTTCCCGTCGGTGTTCTCCCAGGTACGGCAGATGAGGCCATCCCCCACAATTAGCGAGTCCCACTGCGCCCAGTAGGACTTAAACTTTGGGCTGCAGTCACTCACAATGTTCCATCCGGGTCTGGGGACACAGGCCCTCTTCCATTCGGCTATCAGTCCCAGGTCATTACCTTCTGCTTGTGCCCGCGTGAACGATTCGTGGCTCCAGCTCCCTTGAAGTTCCACGGTAGTCCTTCGGCACTGTATCCCGGTGTTCTCCTCCCTTCTGGTACAGAAGGTGCAGTCTTCGGGGCACGGTCTTCGTGACAGGGCGTCGGCGTTAGAATGCAGTTGGCCTTTCCTGTGCTGGATCTCAAAGTTGTACGGTTGAAGCCTCTCTAACCACCGCGCGAGTTGACCCTCGGGCTGCTTGAAGTTCAGGAGCTACCGCAGAGATGCATGGTCGGTCCTGATGAGAAATTCTTGCCCGTACAGGTACTTGTGGAAGTGTTCAATGGTCTTCACGATGGCGAGCAGCTTCTTCCTGGTGACGCAGTAGTTCCTCTCTGGCTTTGACAAGGCTTTGCTGAAGTAGGCCACTACTCTCTCCTCGCCGTCCACTACTTGCGACAGGATTCCCCCTATACCAAAGTCGCTGGCATCGGTATCGACGATGAACCTTGTTCCAGGTCTGGGGTAGGCCAGAATAGGTGCGGTGCACAGAGCCTGCTTGAGTTGTTCGAAGGCACTGTGGCAATCTGCTGTCCACGTGAAGAGTTGGTCTTTCTCAGTCAGTCGATGTAGTGGTTTGGCGATGTCGGCGAATCCTCTCACGAAGCGACGGTAATAAGTGCAGAGTCCCAGGAAGCTTCGTAGTTGGGACTTGCCCTTCGGAACTGGCCACTTCCTCATCGCTGCGGTCTTCTCTGGGTCGGTGCGCACCCCTTCCTCGGAGACGATATGCCCAAGGTACTGGACCTGCTTCTGGAAGAGCTGACACTTCTTGGGGCTCAACTTCAGCTGGGCAGCCCGTAGCTTCATCAAGATCCCCTTCAGGTTGCTGTAGTGCTCCTCGAAGCTTCTCCCCAGAACGATGACGTCGTCTAGGTAGACCAGGCAGGTCTCCCAGTGTAGTCCCCTCAGAATGGACTCCATTAGCCTTTCGAAGGTCGCAGGGGCGTTGCACAGACCGAATGGCATGACGGTGAACTGCCAGAGCCCGCTGTCCACAGAGAACGCAGTTTTCTCGCGGTCCTTAGGGTGGACCTCCACCTGCCAGTAGCCACTCTTCAAATCCAAGGTGGAGAACAATCTTGACCCTGATATGGTGTCCAGGGTGTCGTCGATCCGGGGTAGCGGGTAGCTGTCCTTCTTCGTGACGTCATTCACCCGCCTATAATCCACGCAGAACCTGGTGGAACCGTCCTTCTTCTTCACTAGCACGACCGGAGAACTCCAAGGACTCGATCACTCCTTGCTCCTTCATCTCTTCTACCATCCGGTCGACTTCGGCTTTCTTGGCGAGCGGGACACGTCGGAATGGGGCCCTAATCAGTGCGCAGTCCCCAACGTCGATTCTGTGCTGGACCAAGCTTGTCCTGCCGAAGTCTTTGCTCCCCACGGAGAAGACATCCTGGAATTCATGTAGCAGGTCCCAAAGTTGGCGTGATTGTTCCTCGTCTAAATGGTCCTGGGATCCTTGGTACAGCTTCTGTAGTTCTTCTGGCAGGGCGCGTCTTCTTCGGTTGTCCGTCTGCAGGTGTCCGTCCGTCGTGTCTGTGATGCGGGCAATCCAGGTAACGGGCTCGCAGACTCCTAGGTTGGTGTCCCGGTGAACCGTAATGTCGTAGTCGTTGAGGTTGGACAGGCGGACGTACGGCCGAGAAGTCGTATTGATGAGAGTCTTGGCAATTAGCAATCCTTTTGTCTAGATGTCCTCATATTTTGGCTCGATGATAGCCGCCACTCCCTCAGCAGTTCCGTCGACAATTCGGGCAGCGCTGACTTCCGTCCTGGTGGGAATGATGACGTCCTCTCTCAGCCTTACTCATCGTGCGGTGACGGCCTCGTGTGCTGGTTGCAAAGCAAGTTCCTCACCTCCGAAGTGCAGAGTGTTGGTACTCAGGTCCAAGATGATGTTGTTCTGCTCCAGGAAATCCAGTCCGATGATCACTTCGTTTGATACGTCAGCAACAAGCACTGGATGCTTTACCGCCCGTCGACCAATGACGAACTCCAGTGATGCTTCGCCATGTACCGGTGCGGTCTCTCCGGTCGCGGTTATTAGCTGGAGGTTCCTTTGTGTGGGTTGCACTCTCCACTTCGGGATCACGGTGGGATTGACGATGGTCCTCGACGCTCCCGTGTCGATCAGCATGGGCCAACTCCCACCGTTGACGACTCCGTCGACCATCAGGCTGCTATCATCCCTCCGTAACTTCGTCACACGAACTTGGGCTGCCGGGGCTTGACGACTGTCACAAGCCGACCTTTGCCCCCCAAGGCTAGCTGGTACTCGTTTTTCTGGGCCGCGCGGTTTCCCTATGACTGACTTTCCCGACGGAAACCCTTGGCCGCGGCGAACACCGCAGTCCTTGCTCAGGTGGCCCTTCTTACGGCATGTCCAGCAGGTCGGTAGTCCTCTTCCAGGCCGCCTCTCCGGGTGTCTTCCGGCTACGTCGTTGTTGGTGGTGCTGCGACTCTTGAAGAACCGGCCTAGCGCCTCCATCAGTTCATCGGCCAGGGGCTTGGTCTCGTTGGCTTTGGCTGGTTCATCGACGTCCACTTGACGCACCCGTGCGTGCATTCTGGATACCTGCTTTGCCGTCTCGAACTCAAGTGCGTGGCTCAGCGCATCTGCAAGTGTCTTATTGCGCGCAAGTCGCAGTGCCAGTTGAGTATACGAGTCCCGTAGCCCGTCGGTGAAGGTCTGCGTCGCAATCAGTTCCAGAAAGTCGGCCGGCGCTGTTGGATAGGCGAGCCTTACGAGGCGTGCGATGTCCATCTCGAACTCCTGCAGGGTTTCCGCGTTCTTTTGTACCCGGGTCCGGAGCTGCATCTGGTAGGCCTGCTGAAGATGGCTATCTCCATATCGGGACTCCATATGGGCGATTAGTGAAGCGTAGTCCTGGGATCCAGTCGGGATGGCCTGAAGGACGTTAATGGCGTCCCCTCTCAGCGCTACAATGAGAGCTGTAGCCTTTTCCGTGCTGTTCCAGTGGTTTATGCAACAGGCTGCCTCGAACTGACGTAAATAGGTGCTCCACGGGACCTTTCCGTCGAAGGTTGGGGGCGTCACTCTGCTCTGTCCCGTTCCTGATATTCCCGGTGAACCTGTGGGCGGGCGTCGGCGCAGCTCGGCAACTTCCTCTTGAAGAGCGTTGAATCTCGCTTCCATCCCCGTCGGCGGGCGTTGGTTCAGCTCAGCACTTTCCTTTTGTAAGGCGTTGAATTTCTCTTCCACACCCGTCAGCGGGCGTTGGCGCAGTTCGGCAACTTCCTCTTGTAAGGCGTTGAATTTCTGCTCCACCCCCATCAGTGGGCGTCGGCGCAGCTCGGCAACTTCCACTTGTAAGGCGTCGAACTTCTTTTCCACTGCCGTGACTTCCTCACGCTGACCCTGTTCTAATTTCCTTTGGCTTTCCTCTAATTTCGTCAGCAGACACTCTTCCATATTTTTCTGGCCATCCAGAAATTTGGCGGTTAGGTCCTCTGCTAACTTATTCTGGCTGTGCTCCATCTTCCTCTGGCTGTTCTCTAATTTCGCAGTTAGGTCCTCGGTTAAATTCTTCTGGCTGTCCTTCAGGTCCTTGGCTAAATTCTTCTGACCGTCCTCCATCTTGGTTTCCATGCTACTTAACTTTTCTAGCAATGCTGCCAATTGCGCTTCCATTTTAGATGTTTGTCTTGTAAAGGGCATGCACTCACAGGAAAATTAGAGAACTGTGGTAAAATGACATGCTCGGGTTTTGAAACCAGGACCTTCAGGTGTTGTGCTTGTGCTTGAGTTCGTAATCCGGCTTCTGACACCAGTTGTTACGTGCCACCCCCTAGTGGCACTTCCGTTAACTGGATTACGGTGGGTAGAAAACACAACACAAATTGTTCCTTTAAAGAAACGTATTACCTTTATTGCGGGCCAGAAAGATACACCACACAAATAGCAAATACAAGCAATTAGTATCTCACTCTAGTTTCATCTGTAGGGAACACTTGCCTTTCACTTGTCAATAAGCCACAGAAGTTAATCCCTCCTAATGTGTCCGGTGGCCTCGACAGAACTACCTGCAACACTTCCTTGAATACGCACGCTACAGTTATTTACGATAGCCGGTCACTCATCACTACACTCTGCTTCGCTGTCCGCTGGCTAGGGAAACAGCCCCCGGTGCTTTCGCAATTCACCACACTAACCTCTGTTGCACTGGAAAACACACTCGCTCAAGACACAGTTTCTCCGTAGGCTTCACACTCCTTCAACCACAACTGTCGCTCAAGGTAAAAGCTTGCACTAGCTCGAAAAACACTGTCCCCAGCGCTTGCCAGGTCGCTCTTATATAGCAGGCTGGTGACTCAATAAATGCTTCTAGACCCGTCCAGGATTAACGGCTTCTCGAGATTTCCATCACTGGCTGGGTCACGAATATTCTGGACCATCCCTTTTGTCCTAGTAGCCCTGTTGCGTAAGGCGCACGTAATACACTGAGGCAGAGCACAGCCCGGGGACAGCTGTGACTCATGCGGCGAGGCGACGAAACGAACTCACAGCCGTAACACTATACAGAGCGAACACGTAAGGTTGGTAGGTGCTTATGTCATGCGATTTGCGGTCTATTTCCTGTTGCTCTGCTTATTCGTAACTTGTGCTTAACTTTTGAACAGTACCGTAGTGTATGTGGTTCTCTTCTACCTGGATAATTTCGTCCTGTATACGCAGAGGTGGCCCTAGCAAGGTTTTCAGGTGGTGCGAGATCTTATTGCGGAGCTCCTTCCCCTGTAGAGACTAAACTGTACATAGGGACTAAAGATTACATACATTTTAATATTATTTGTAACTCAAACCTCCGAAAGATTAGTATAGTAATAGTGTGGATGAGAAACAATAACAGATCTTTTTTGTTTTGTTTTTTGAAAAGGTTTATTTCAACTCCCATGTCGCAGACAACGCTCACATGATGCACACGTCAAATTTACATAGTAAATTAATTTAAAATTGAAACAAATTCAGAAAAAAAAGGTTCAGATTACCGCCTACCACGGTTTTGCGCTAGCATTTTTTTAAATTAATTCTGAATAATTCAAGTCATGGGCAATACTATTTTCTATAGATAAAATTGCCAGATTTGACAGCCTAATTTACTGAAACTTCTTTCCCCTTTAGCGACAGTTACAAGTAGGCCTATGGTTAGCAAAAATCTAAGTTCTGTCCAAATATTTGCGAATATATCCGGTCAAACATTTTGTTTAATAAGTTGAAAAACACTTATTGGTTCTGCTGATTCAAGCTATTTCAACGATGGATTCAAGTGTAAAAGTTCCTCAACCAATTCCAAAGCAGATATGTCATATTTTTATCATTTCAAATGATCTTGTCGACTTCATCATTATGCTTTGGTCTACCGTTATGCGTTACGGTTACGGAGAGGAAATGTACTAAGGTTGCACTTGAGCGTATGACGTCATCATATTGTTCAGTGCATATGCACCGAGACTGAGTTTACTCCTGGGCTATGGCGTTATGCGATACGGAGACGGAGAGCGTATGACGTCATCATGTTGTTCAGTGCATATGCACCGAGTCTGAGTTTACTCCTGGGCTATGGCGTTATGCGATACGGAGACGGAGAGCGTATGACGTCATCATGTTGTTCAGTGCATATGCACCGAGTCTGAGTTTACTCCTGGGCTATGGCGTTATGCGATACGGAGACGGAGAGCGTATGACGTCATCATGTTGTTCAGTGCATATGCACCGAGTCTGAGTTTACTCCTGGGCTATGGCGTTATGCGATATTGAGACGGAGAGCGCGTGACGTCATGCAGCAGAGTGAACCTCCCGCTCGCCGTTCCCCGTGCGGGAAGCCTAAGTTAATGGGTAATGGGGTATGTAAAAGAACCTTTCCACTAACTACACTTGTGTGAAGCTAAGTTTTCAGGTTAGAATTGATAACGCTCTGTTAGTTCCAACGTTCACCGCCAGGTGCTGACTCCGATGCCATCTGGCAGGCAAGTCCGCACGCCAGGTGTCGTGGACAGTAGCAAAAGTAGGAACTACTTGAAATTACTGTCTGCAGTCCTTACTTGAATTAAAAACAGATAACACACACTAATACAGTCATCACAATTAACACCGGTTATCAGACAGATTCTACACACACCCAAAGTACACGGGGCTACATGACCGCGTTGTCGCAGCCCCTAAACTAAGGAACCAACCAACCGATTTTGTTTGTGTAATTGTTCCGTGTGTCCCTTCACTGCATTCACCAGTATTTTGCTTTTCTACTTTGATGAATTGTGTATATATTACACTTCAGGTATTCATTTTATGTGTTGATTATTTTACCATCTCGTATTTAGTTCAGTCACGTCCGTTCTACGAGTATCTACTTCTTTAATATTGTCTCTCCTAACCCCCACCTTCGTTGCATCTCCTAGGCTATTCGGAATGCCGTACACTTCTTTATCGCTATTTCCTTTATCTTGAAAGTAGTGGGATGAGGGGGAGCTGTCTACTAACTTATTGAACCCTTCTCGTATTTGCCCCGAAGCTGATATCTCGCTAACCAATCATGGGATTTCAACATACAGGGTGTCCTAGCACTCTTAGTGATGCCCCCTACTTTCCTATAGGCTCTTTATTTAATTAAACGACCAAAACTAAAAGGTCATTCGCGAGTAGTGGGGTAGTGTTGGTTTCCTCAAGTCGCGCTCGTGCTTGAATATGTATGGCTATGTTGAGAAAGGGTTAGGTGGTGGGGGAGGAGTAGGGTCGAGTGAGGGGTCGTTTAGATGGTATTTTTTCCGCTCTAGGTGATGGTGAGGTTATTTTTTAAAATGGATGGAATTGGGAAACGCCATTTGGGGGTAAACATGTTGTTTTTTGACATTTTTGGCGATGAATGTTTTTTTATACGCATGCGCACTTGAGGAGTTTTGTAAAAGGGCGGGCTTTTTAAATGATGATTTATAAATGAATGTTTTTTAATATGTATTGAAATAAACTCCAAAAACTAATAGGTCATAGGCTTTTTACTATCTCGCTAACCAATAATCGGATTTAAACCTATGAGGTGTCGTAGGACTCGTGGTGAACTCTCTTTTTCTATGGACGGAGTATATTCACCCCAAAATAAAAAACGTGGTAAGGGGGTGGGGAGCTGCATCTCTTAGGAAGTTGTGAGCCCCCGCAACCTAGGAATGGAAAGAGCCATGCTAGGAGGGCGTGCTTGGATTCGTTTTTTTCGTCTCGTCGTGCTCTTTACGGGAATGTAGGTGACGATAAGATGAACTTAGGGTTTTGGGTCAAAAAATGCGTTTTTCACTTTTTTGCCGATTTTTGGAAAACGGGCCATGCTAGGAGGGCGTGCTTGGATTCGTTTTTTTCGTCTCGTCGTGCTCTTTACGGGAATGTAGGTGACGAAAAGGTGAACTTAGGGTTTTGGGTCAAAAAATGCGTTTTTCACATTTTTGCCGATTTTTGGACATTTTGGCGATGAATGTTTTTTATACGCATGCGCACTTGAGGAGTTTTGTAAGAGGGCGGGCTTTTTAAATGATGATTTATAAATGAGTGTTTTTTTAAATATGTATTTAAAGAAACCCAAAAAACTAATAGGTCATGGGCCTTTTACTATCTCGCTAACCAATAATCGGATTTCAACCTATGGGGTGTCGTAGGACTCGTGGTGAAATCCCCTTTTCTATGGACGGGGTATATTCACCCCAAAATAAAAACTACCCTTACCCGGGGGATGAAATAGTAATTTATTTCTGTATGCTTACGAACTTGGCGGTTTTTGTAAGAGGGCGGGCTTTTTAAATGATGATTTATAAATGAGTCTTTTTTTAATATGTATTGAAATAAACCAAAAAAACTAATAGGTCATCGGCTTTTTACTATCTCGCTAACCAATAATCGGATTTAAACATATGGGGTGTCGTAGGACTCGTGGTGAACTCCCCTTTTCTATGGACGGGGCATATCCACTCCAAAATAAAAACTACCCTTACCCGGGGGTTGAAATAGTAATATTTTTTTGTATGTGCGCGGACGGACGGCTTTTGTCAAAAGGACCTAACTGTACGTTTGTTAATATTTTCTGAACCCCTCATGGGATTTTGCCATAGGCAGTATCCTAGCCCTGGGGGGTGACGCCCCGTTTTTGATTGTATGATTCATTTTTGTCGAAAGGGCCTAACTACACTTTTGTTCATATCTCGCGAACCAATCATGCTAGGGACTTGTATGAGGGGTCCTAGCACTTGGGGCAACATTCCCTGTTTGGAAGGTGAAACTACCCCCCAAAATTGAAAAATCCATATCTTGGAAACAAAGAATCCTAAAATTAGGTGTGATAGCTTCAAAAATAGGGGATGATATGGGCTTTTACCTCGATTGATCATTTCACCCCTAAAACAGTAAATAGTCATGTTATGGGGAAAAAACGTGTTAAACACCTAAAAATGATAAATGAACCTAAGATCTTTTGTTTTTATTGAAAAATAGCAGGGGGTGAAACTACCCCCCAAAATTGAAAAATCCATATCTCGGAAACGAAGAAGCCTAAAATTAGGTGTGATAGCTTAAAAAATAGGGGATGATTAGGGCTTTTACCTCGATTAATCATTTCACCCCTAAAACAGTAAATAGTCATGTTATGGGAAAAAAACATGTTAAACACCTAAAAATGATAAATGAACCTAAGATCTTTTGTTTTTGATGAAAAATAGCAGGGGGATGCAAACAACCCCCAAATTGAAAAATCCATATCTAGGAAACGAAGAATCCTAAAATTAGGTGTAATGGCTTAAAAAATAGGTCATGATATACGCTTTTACCTGGATAGGTCATTTCACTCCTAAAACAGTAAATAGTCATGTTATGAGGAAAAAATGTGTTATACACCTAAAAGCATAAGCATCTTTGTGAAACCATGCTTTAATGGACATGTGTATGGAGGATGATTGTTATTATTATTCTTATTATTATTAGGTAATTATGGATTAATGTGTGTATAGATAACTAACCTGTGGGGAGCGTGATGGCGCAGGTGCTTAGCTGCTCGTCTTTACCCGGACGGCTGGGGTTCAAATCCCGGTGCCAGCGGGGGGTTGGAATTTTCACCTGAAAAATCACGTGGCGTCAGGAAGGGCATTCGGCCTTAAATCCCCGGCCAAAACCAAAATGAGCCTGGTTGGCTCCGGCGACTTAAAATAATAGGGAAAAGCCGAAGAAAGAAAAAAGAAGAAGTAAGAAAGGTAACTCACTAGTATTAGTAAACATTGGTTGGAGGTGTTGAAGAAGTCAGGATGGCCAACCCTTTGCCATGGTTCACGAATGGACCCCAAAAAGTTTTACATGTCAAGACTCAGTATACCCTGTTGCAGCCTTTAGAAAAAAAATCGAACCGGGGCCTCTGTGGTGACAGTGAACTTATATTCATGATGCTTTTTAAACAAACATACGCTTGCCTACTACCGCTGGCTTGAATCTGCACAGGGACTCTGGCTTTGGTTTGTCTAGTGTGCCTTGGCGATAACAGCACAGCGACCTTGTCAGCAAGTTTCATATTACTCGTCTGTGTGATAGCGGACGTGCTCTGCATCGTGTTATCATACAGGACATGACTAGATCGTTGTTAGGTTTGACAAAAGCTTATTGTAATCTTGAAATGAATGTCATGGTATAGTCGGGGTTGGAAGCCACGACCTTAGGGTTGCCAACCAAGTAGGTTAACCACTACACGGTGAGATGGTCAAATAATAATGTAACAGAACATATAGAAACGTTTTCTATAGTTTAACGAATTGACTAAGAGCCATACCATGACAGGTGTAGGTAATGAAAATTAAATCTAAGCTATAACTAAAACTAACTACACGCTTATATACTAGAAGAAGAAATGGAAAACAAAAGGGCAATAGGCCAAATAAAGGACAGAAGGAATAAAAAATGGCCCTCAACCCTCAAGCATAAGGATTGAGGGAGTTGGAAGGAAGGAGAGCCATGAAAGGCAGATAAAAAGTATACTAGGAGTGGCTTTGCTCCAGAGGTAATGGATAAAGAGGAGGAAAACTGGACTCAGCTCAGAAATCCCTTGGGGTCGCCAACTTCCAAACTGATCAGCCCTTGAGGGTGTAGCCATATGCAGAGTGCACCGCAAGTGGTGGGGCTAAATACACCCTACCTTCTTGAGGGGGCTTGGGCAAAAGACAGGGAATAACATGAAAATAAAAAAAGCAAGGCTGCCTCCTCACACTAGTAGGATATCAGAAAAAATAAATAAACCAGGGCCAATGAAGTTGCAAAAGGAAGAGACTCCCTAGGGCTCGGATACCCTAATCATGTTGGGGTCGGTAGAGAACAAGAGTTGAGCAAGTGTGGTCGACAGGAAATAAGACAGAGAGGAGCCTAGCACAAGTTAGTGGAAGCAATGACGGTCTCAGCTGGGACTCCGTGATCGTCAACCCACATGACACTAGATATAATGCCCAGGGGTGGAATTAAAGACCTCTATTGTTTTATATCACTGGCTTTTAAGAACACTAACACATGGCATGCTTTATAATGCAATACTGGTCCTAGGGTATGCAAAATTGTATTAGAAACTCAGCTAATAATAGTGTGCTTGACCATGATTATTTTCCCAAGGACTGATAACCATGATTTCCAAGCCCCTAAGTAAGACAAAAAACAAATGATTTTCATTTTCCAATGAGTTGGGGTGAGGTGAGGTGAGTTTTCTATACAATAAACTGATGTGGTTTCCCACTTCTACTCCAGGCAAATGCACATTTGATGTTAAGAATAGTCAAATGGTTTGCAACTGCCCAATGCTAGGACCTGGTTAGTGGCTTTTAAAAAATGGAATGGAATGGAGTACACTTCCCCCAAAACCAACAAGAGGAGTGTTCGATCCCCCACAACAACCATCCTTAAAGTCAATATAAATGACTATGCACTTCAGCTCATGACGGTCTCCTCTCTCCAATCCTACCCCTTGGTGGTGAAAGGCACACTCTAATACAACCATTATAGTGACAGGTTATCTGTTAAATACCTAACTATCCCCAGATTTACCTTAAATTTTCCTAAAATCCACTACATTTTCCGAAAATTGACCAAATGACACAACATTCCAGCAAAATTCAACAAATGACTACCAGATTTATTGAAATTTCATTGATTTACCTAAGCATGGTTTAAACCATCTCAAATTCGTATAAAATTAGACGAATATAGATGAAAATTCACTAAAATTTACCGAATTTAGCCAAGTGGTGTACAAACCATGAAATTTATCCAATTTTTATTAAAATTGACTACATGTACTCGAAAATTCCATAATATTCCCTTTACATGTATGCTTTTATTGTTGTTGTTTCGTTTACCACACTCCCTGCAGACAAATACCTCAACATGACTTTCTCCTAGAATAGGAGATCCACATTCGCATGATAGCTGAGTTTCATTTCCCATAAACTTGTCTCTGAGGTGGGTGTCAGGAAAAGGCATTCAGCTGTAAAAACCACACCCTCACGTAGACTTTCATAACCTCTTACGTTGAGGTTTCTTACACTAACGACATTAAATGATTGAACGGTTTCCTTTTCACAATTCCTGTCTATACTTTCCTCTTTAAGTTTGCAAGATGTTTGCAAGATTCCTAAAATGCAATTAAATGTAATAAATACCTTAAGATGGTTTCATTTGTTTAATGATATGGTGTTGATGATGGATATATACGTTAAGACTAATTTTTGTTAGGTCTTGACTGGCCTTGCAATTAGAAATTGACAAACCAAACATGGGTTATTTCCAGGGGAACACTTTGACCACTATGTTGGTTATTGACCAGTAAGTACAGTTCTAGTAATGAGACAGTAATCCAACACAAACAATGAGCACGCAATGTGGCGGAGATTGGTACCACGATGTACTGTCGGTTATGTAGCTATGTGGAATGTACATTACATATGGTTTACTTGAAGGTTTGGAGATTCCATTAAAGATATTTCTACAATAAACCATTTTCAAATGGTCATTCGTTGGTGTGAAAATATTTATTATATGGTATTTTATGAAAACAATTATGATTTATAAAAAAAATTATACGTTTACTATATTCTTATTTAATGTAAGCACTGGAGGCAATATCGACCAAAATACAGCACTATCTGGAATGTATATTGCATACTTGAAGGTTTGGTGATCCCATTAAAGGTATTCCTACAATAAATGATTTTTAAGTTCTCGTTTTATGGCATGATTATTTAATATATGCTATTTGCTAATAGGATTTGACACTGGAATTATTTTACAAGTAGTTATTTTAATGACCAACAGAGTTTAATGTTAACAAGGCACAGCTCTATTTGAAATTTTGAATAACATGTTGCATGTTATACATCATATGCAACTACTGTAAGGCTTGTGATTTATTTAATGCCTTTAACCCTATATTAAACACTCAGTTTGCAATACTGATAACTGCAATGTTACTTAAAAAAATTGAAACAAAACAAAAACCGGCATTGAAAAAACAAAAAGTGGTTGAGCATATATATACTGGGGAAAAGAAAAGTTTTGTAAACACTAATGTCCAACAAGACTAATTAAATCAGTAACTGTCAGGGTGGCCGAGTGGTTAAGGCGTTTGACTTAAGATCAAATTTCCAAATATATAAGGAAGCAAGGGTTCGAATCCCTTCCCTGACATAACTATTGCTTGAACATGCAAGAAAACAAGAAATAATCACAAACTATGTTTATCAATTTAATCATTTTTACAAGAGATAGACACACGGAATACAGCTCTTTTTGTTTATCATTTCTTTTAAACAAAACACTTGTTGAAAATTATTTTTTAGGGGATGGCGGTGTTGCTACGTTGACCCATCACACAATAATTGCAGCTTTACGAAGTTCATTTTCTATATTTAATAGCTCTTTCTCATAACCAATATGACCAACCTGTTTACAGGCATGCAAGAGCTGTAGACGTTCGACTAATATATAAGGATCGTTCCATTTGCTATTTTTTATGAATGGTTTCAGAATCTCGGGAAGCAGTTCATCATTATCACCATTATTATGATTATCATCATCATCATTATAATCATTTTCATAATGATGATCATTATCATCGTTATCATTACCATGATAATTTCCACCTGTGTCCACAGTCTGTTCAATGGTTTGAGTTGTCTTTGATAGTGTTGAAAGCTTTTTTTTTAGATGTGCGAGAATGCTTTAACATTGTTATGTTATTATTACCACTATTACCTTTCCCCACTAACATTTTGATGGGGTATATTGTCTCTGATAGGGTTGATGGCTTTTGAGATGTGGGTGCATGTCTGAACATGGGTTTCACAGGAGGTGTTAAAGGTTTCTCATTAAACAACTCGCTAACAGCATGAGTGCGTTGTAGTGTATTAAACTTGAGGTTAATATTATCTTGAGCAGTACTATCTTTCTCTTGGACTTGGTTTCTTGCTTTGGTTTGGGTTTTCCTTACATTTAGACTAGCGTGATTATTAAGTTTACATTCATGATTGTTTGAAGAAAGTACGTCCAATTCTTTTGTTTTAAGCATTCCTCGACACTGTTTCGATCGTTGCTTTGAACAGCGCCAAATAACAGTCCCATTTTTATTGCTTCGTTTCACAATATATGAATATCCTTTATAGTATGCATAAGGCTTACCATACCTAGTCACTGATACTTCCATATCAACTGTCAAGCACAAACTAATCTCTAGTAAAGACAACTTGGTAATAACAACAATAGTTTAATGTGGGAGCATATATACATGCAAAAAGTGGGAGCAAAGGTGGGGGGTAAAAAGTGGGAGCAAAAGTGGTAGCAAATGTGGGAGAAAAAAATAACTGTGAGCAAAAAGTGGGAGCAGATATGGGATCAAATGTGGGAGCAAAGCAAATATAAAAAAGTGGGAGCAAATATGCTAACAAATATGTCAACAAATATACCAGCAAAAGTAAATACACAAGTCAAGATAGATTAAAGTGCAAAGAAAATATGGAAGCAAATATGAGAGCAAAAATGGTGTTTTTTCTAAAACAACTAGACATAACAAACTTAGTCATAACCTAACCTAACCTAACCTAACCTCACCTAACCTCACCTAACCTCACCTAACCTAACCTAACCTCACCTCACCTAACCTCACCTCACCTAACTTCACCTAACCTAACCTAACCTAACCTAACTTAACTTAACTTCACCTAATCTAACTTGACTGAACTTTACCTAACCTAACCCATCATAACTTCACCTAACCTAACTTTACCTAATCTAACTTCACCTAACCTAACTTTCAACTCACAGATCAAAATTAAATTCTAGGCATAGTTGAGTTGGAACCCAAGACTTCAGGGATAACACACAAGTATACTAGCCACTACACCGCAAAATGGGCAAATTATCATGCAACACAACATAAAGTAAAAGTTTCCTGTAGTGTAACTCATTGGCTGTCAACCATAGTTTGGGAATTCAAACCCAAGACCTCAGGACTTTTGTTTTGAACATTATCAGAAATATTATTCCATTTACATTTTGCTGCTGCTGCTTATAGTTATAAGAGTTGGCATTAATATGGAAAGCAAAAAAAATGTGGGAGCAAAAAGTGGGAGGAAAACGTGTAAGCAGAAGTGGGAGCAAACAAGTGTGAGCAAATATGGGAGCAGAAAGTGGGAGCAAATGTGAAAGCAAAAGTGGGAGCAAAAAGAGCGAGCAAAAGTGAGTACACAAAGTATGAGCAAAATGTGTGAGTAAAAAGTGAGGGGCAAATGTGGTGTTTTACTAAAACAATCTCCCCTAACCTAACCTAAACTAACTTCACCCAACCTAATTTCACCTAACCTAACTTCACCTAACCTAACCTTCCAACTCTCAGATCAAAAATTAAATTCTGGCCATAGTCGAGTTGGAACCCAAAACCTCTGGGATAACACCCAAGTATACTAGCCACTACATCGCGAAATGGGCAAATTATCATGCAACTCAACACAAAAAAAAAGGTTTTCTGTAGTGTAACTCATTGGCTGACAATCATTGTTGAGAATTCAAACCCAAGACCTCAGGACTTTTGTTTTGAACATTATCAGAAATATTATTCCATTTACATTTTGCTGTTGCTTATAGTTATAAGAGTTGGCATTAATATGGGAGCAAAAGTAAAAGCAAAAAGTGGGTGCAAGCATGGCTGGTTGTAGAGACTTTCATATCAACAAATACACATAAATTAAATTTTAGTAAAGTGACTTGACTAATAATAATAATAATATTAACAGTTTAAAAAAATTCAAGGGGATTGATGTTTTTCAGGGTGTAATTTCCAAAGTACTGTCAAGAATAATAATTACATGAACAGATTCCAAGAACTCTAGAGTGCTTTTAAGGTTAATGATTGGCTAGGAGTGAGATAGAGCTAGCTAACCTAAGTTAACCTCAGCTCAGTAAACCTAACCTTGTCACATGGCATGTTCTACAAGTATAGACTTGCTTTGAGACTGGCTATGACGTCACAGATGAATGGCGGTGGGAGGCTGGCAAAAAGGAAAATGTTTTTGGGTAATAAAAAGTCATGTCCAGCCTCCCACCGCCATTCATCTGTGACGTCATAGCCAGTCTCAAAGCAAGTCTATACTTGTAGAACATGCCATGTGACAAGGTTAGGTTTACTGAGCTGAGGTTAACTTAGGTTAGCTAGCTCTATCTCACTCCTAGCCAATGATTAACCTTAAAAGCACTCTAGAGTTCTTGGAATCTGTTCATGTAATTATTATTCTTGACAGTACTTTGGAAATTACACCCTGAAAAACATCAATCCCCTTGAATTTTTTTAAACTGTTAATATTATTATTATTATTAGTCAAGTCACTTTACTAAAATTTAATTTATGTGTATTTGTTGATATGAAAGTCTCTACAACCAACCATGCTTGCACCCACTTTTTGCTTTTACTTTTGCTCCCATATTAATGCCAACTCTTATAACTATAAGCAACAGCAAAATGTAAATGGAATAATATTTCTGATAATGTTCAAAACAAAAGTCCTGAGGTCTTGGGTTTGAATTCTCAACTATGATTGTCAGCCAATGAGTTACACTACAGAAAACTTTTTTTTTTGTGTTGTGTTGCATGATAATTTGCCCATTTCGCGATGTACTGGCTAGTATACTTGGGTGTTATCCCAGAGGTTTTGGGTTCCAATTCGACTATGGCCAGAATTTAATTTTTGATCTGAGAGTTGGAAGGTTAGGTTAGGTGAAGTTAGGTTAGGTGAAATTAGGTTGGGTGAAGTTAGTTTAGGTTAGGTTAGGGGAGATTGTTTTAGTAAAACACCACATTTGCCCCCCACGTTTTACTCACACATTTTGCTCATACTTTGTGTACTCACTTTTGCTCGCTCTTTTTGCTCCCACTTTTGCTTTCACATTTGCTCCCACTTTCTGCTCCCATATTTGCTCACACTTGTTTGCTCCCACTTCTGCTTACACGTTTTCCTCCCACTTTTTGCTCCCACATTTTTTTTGCTTTCCATATTAATGCCAACTCTTATAACTATAAGCAGCAGCAGCAAAATGTAAATGGAATAATATTTCTGATAATGTTCAAAACAAAAGTCCTGAGGTCTTGGGTTTGAATTCCCAAACTATGGTTGACAGCCAATGAGTTACACTACAGGAAACTTTTACTTTATGTTGTGTTGCATGATAATTCGCCCATTTTGCGGTGTAGTGGCTAGTATACTTGTGTGTTATCCCTGAAGTCTTGGGTTCCAACTCAACTATGCCTAGAATTTAATTTTGATCTGTGAGTTGAAAGTTAGGTTAGGTGAAGTTAGATTAGGTAAAGTTAGGTTAGGTGAAGTTATGATGGGTTAGGTTAGGTAAAGTTCAGTCAAGTTAGATTAGGTGAAGTTAAGTTAAGTTAGGTTAGGTTAGGTTAGGTGAAGTTAGGTGAGGTGAGGTTAGGTGAGGTGAGGTTAGGTTAGGTTAGGTGAGGTTAGGTAAGGTTAGGTTAGGTTAGGTTATGACTAAGTTTGTTATGTCTAGTTGTTTTAGAAAAAACACCATTTTTGCTCTCATATTTGCTTCCATATTTTCTTTGCACTTTAATCTATCTTGACTTGTGTATTTACTTTTACTGGTATATTTGTTGACATATTTGTTAGCATATTTGCTCCCACTTTTTTTATATTTGCTTTGCTCCCACATTTGATCCCATATCTGCTCCCACTTTTTGCTCACAGTTATTTTTTTCTCCCACATTTGCTACCACTTTTGCTCCCACTTTTTACCCCCACCTTTGCTCCCACTTTTTGCATGTATATATGCTCCCACATTAAACTATTGTTGTTATTACCAAGTTGTCTTTACTAGAGATTAGTTTGTGCTTGACAGTTGATATGGAAGTATCAGTGACTAGGTATGGTAAGCCTTATGCATACTATAAAGGATATTCATATATTGTGAAACGAAGCAATAAAAATGGGACTGTTATTTGGCGCTGTTCAAAGCAACGATCGAAACAGTGTCGAGGAATGCTTAAAACAAAAGAATTGGACGTACTTTCTTCAAACAATCATGAATGTAAACTTAATAATCACGCTAGTCTAAATGTAAGGAAAACCCAAACCAAAGCAAGAAACCAAGTCCAAGAGAAAGATAGTACTGCTCAAGATAATATTAACCTCAAGTTTAATACACTACAACGCACTCATGCTGTTAGCGAGTTGTTTAATGAGAAACCTTTAACACCTCCTGTGAAACCCATGTTCAGACATGCACCCACATCTCAAAAGCCATCAACCCTATCAGAGACAATATACCCCATCAAAAAGTTAGTGGGGAAAGGTAATAGTGGTAATAATAACATAACAATGTTAAAGCATTCTCGCACATCTAAAAAAAAGCTTTCAACACTATCAAAGACAACTCAAACCATTGAACAGACTGTGGACACAGGTGGAAATTATCATGGTAATGATAACGATGATAAAGATCATCATTATGAAAATGATTATAATGATGATGATGATAATCATAATAATGGTGATAATGATGAACTGCTTCCCGAGATTCTGAAACCATTCATAAAAAATAGCAAATGGAACGATCCTAATATATTAGTCGAACGTCTACAGCTCTTGCATGCCTGTAAACAGGTTGGTCATATTGGTTATGAGAAAGAGCTATTAAATATAGAAAATGAACTTCGTAAAGCTGCAATTATTGTGTGATGGGTGAACGTAGCAACACCGCCATCCCCTAAAAAATAATTTTCAACAAGTGTTTTGTTTAAAAGAAATGATAAATAAAAAGAGCTGTATTCCGTGTGTCTATCTCTTGTAAAAAAAATGATTAAATTGATAAACATAGTTTGTGTATATTTCTTGTTTTCTTGCATGTTCAAGCAATAGTTATGTCAGGGAAGGGATTCGAACCCTTGCTTCCTTATATATTTGGAAATTTGATCTTAAGTCAAACGCCTTAACCACTCGGCCACCCTGACAGTTACTGATTTAATTAGTCTTGTTGGACATTAGTGTTTACAAAACTTTTCTTTTCCCCAGTATATATATGCTCAACCACTTTTTGGTTTTTCAATGCCAGTTTTTGTTTTGTTTCATTTTTTTTAAGTAACATTGCAGTTATCAGTATTGCAAACTGAGTGTTTAATATAGGGTTAAAGGCATTAAATAAATCACAAGCCTTACAGTAGTTGCATATGATGTATAACATGCAACATGTTATTCAAAATTTCAAATAGAGCTGTGCCTTGTTAACATTAAACTCTGTTGGTCATTAAAATAACTACTTGTAAAATAATTCCAGTGTCAAATCCTATTAGCAAATAGCATATATTAAATAATCATGCCATAAAACGAGAACTTAAAAATCATTTATTGTAGGAATACCTTTAATGGGATCACCAAACCTTCAAGTATGCAATATACATTCCAGATAGTGCTGTATTTTGGTCGATAGTGCCTCCAGTGCTTACATTAAATAAGATTATAGTAAACGTATAATTTTTTTTATAAATCATAATTGTTTTCATAAAATACCATATAATAAATATTTTCACACCAACGAATGACCATTTGATAATGGTTTATTGTAGAAATATCTTTAATGGAATCTCCAAACCTTCAAGTAAACCATATGTAATGTCCATTCCACATAGCTACATAACCGACAGTACATCGTGGTACCAATCTCCGCCACATTGTGCGCTCATTGTTTGTGTTGGATTACTGTCTCATTACTAGAACTGTACTTACTGGTCAATAACCAACATAGTGGTCAAAGTGTTCCCCTGGAAATAACCCATGTTTGGTTTGTCAATTTCTAATTGGAAGGCCAGTCAAGACCTAACAAAAATTAGTCTTAACGTATATATCCATCATCAACACCATATCATTAAACAAATGAAACCATCTTAAGGTATTTATTACATTTAATTGCATTTTAGGAATCTTGCAAACATCTTGCAAACTTAAAGAGGAAAGTATAGACAGGAATTGTGAAAAGGAAACCGTTCAATCATTTAATGTCGTTAGTGTAAGAAACCTCAACGTAAGAGGTTATGAAAGTCTACGTGAGGGTGTGGTTTTTACAGCTGAATGCCTTTTCCTGACACCCACCTCAGAGACAAGTTTATGGGAAATGAAACTCAGCTATCATGCGAATGTGGATCTCCTATTCTAGGAGAAAGTCATGTTGAGGTATTTGTCTGCAGGGAGTGTGGTAAACGAAACAACAACAATAAAAGCATACATGTAAAGGGAATATTATGGAATTTTCGAGTACATGTAGTCAATTTTAATAAAAATTGGATAAATTTCATGGTTTGTACACCACTTGGCTAAATTCGGTAAATTTTAGTGAATTTTCATCTATATTCGTCTAATTTTATATGAATTTGAGATGGTTTAAACCATGCTTAGGTAAATCAATGGAATTTCAATAAATCTGGTAGTCATTTGTTGAATTTTGCTGGAATGTTGTGTCATTTGGTCAATTTTCGGAAAATGTAGTGGATTTTAGGAAAATTTAAGGTAAATCTGGGGATAGTTAGGTATTTAACAGATAACCTGTCACTATAATGGTTGTATTAGAGTGTGCCTTTCACCACCAAGGGGTAGGATTGGAGAGAGGAGACCGTCATGAGCTGAAGTGCATAGTCATTTATATTGACTTTAAGGATGGTTGTTGTGGGGGATCGAACACTCCTCTTGTTGGTTTTGGGGGAAGTGTACTCCATTCCATTCCATTTTTTAAAAGCCACTAATCAGGTCCTAGCATTGGGCAGTTGCAAACCATTTGACTATTCTTAACATCAAATGTGCATTTGCCTGGAGTAGAAGTGGGAAACCACATCAGTTTAGTGTATAGAAAACTCACCTCACCTCACCCCAACTCATTGGAAAATGAAAATCATTTGTTTTTTGTCTTACTTAGGAGCTTGGAAATCATGGTTATCAGTCCTTGGGAAAATAATCATGGTCAAGCACACTATTATTAGCTGAGTTTCTAATACAATTTTGCATACCCTAGGACCAGTATTGCATTATAAAGCATGCCATGTGTTAGTGTTCTTAAAAGCCAGTGATATAAAACAATAGAGGTCTTTAATTCCATCCCTGGGCATTATATCTAGTGTCATGTGGGTTGACGATCACGGAGTCCCAGCTGAGACCGTCATTGCTTCCACTAACTTGTGCTAGGCTCCTCTCTGTCTTATTTCCTGTCGACCACACTTGCTCAACTCTTGTTCTCTACCGACCCCAACATGATTAGGGTATCCGAGCCCTAGGGAGTCTCTTCCTTTTGCAACTTCATTGGCCCTGGTTTATTTATTTTTTCTGATATCCTACTAGTGTGAGGAGGCAGCCTTGCTTTTTTTATTTTCATGTTATTCCCTGTCTTTTGCCCAAGCCCCCTCAAGAAGGTAGGGTGTATTTAGCCCCACCACTTGCGGTGCACTCTGCATATGGCTACACCCTCAAGGGCTGATCAGTTTGGAAGTTGGCGACCCCAAGGGATTTCTGAGCTGAGTCCAGTTTTCCTCCTCTTTATCCATTACCTCTGGAGCAAAGCCACTCCTAGTATACTTTTATCTGCCTTTCATGGCTCTCCTTCCTTCCAACTCCCTCAATCCTTATGCTTGAGGGTTGAGGGCCATTTTTTATTCCTTCTGTCCTTTATTTGGCCTATTGCCCTTTTGTTTTCCATTTCTTCTTCTAGTATATAAGCGTGTAGTTAGTTTTAGTTATAGCTTAGATTTAATTTTCATTACCTACACCTCTCATGGTATGGCTCTTAGTCAATTTGTTAAACTATAGAAAACGTTTCTATATGTTCTGTTACATTATTATTTGACCATCTCACCGTATAGTGGTTAACCTACTTGGTTGGCAACCCTAAGGTCGTGGCTTCCAACCCCGACTATACCATGACATTCATTTCAAGATTACAATAAGCTTTTGTCAAACCTAACAACGATCTAGTCATGTCCTGTATGATAACACGGTGCAGAGCACGTCCGCTATCACACAGACGAGTAATATGAAACTTGCTGACAAGGTCGCTGTGCTGTTATCGCCAAGGCACACTAGACAAACCAAAGCCAGAGTCTCTGTGCAGATTCAAGCCAGCGGTAGTAGGCAAGCGTATGTTTGTTTAAAAAGCATCATGAATATAAGTTCACTGTCACCACAGAGGCCCCGGTTCGGTTTTTTTTTCTAAAGACTGCAACAGGGTATACTGAGTCTTGACATGTAAACCTTTTGGGGGTCCATTCGTGAACCATGGCAAAGGGTTGGCCATCCTGACTTCTTCAACACCTCCAACCAATGTTTACTAATACTAGTGAATTACCTTTCTTACTCCTTTTTTTCTTTCTTCGGCTTTTCCCTATTATTTTAAGTCGCCGGAGCCAACCAGGCTCATTTTGGTTTTGGCCGGGGATTTAAGGCAGAATGCCCTTCCTGACGCCACGTGATTTTTCAGGTGAAAATTCCAACCCCACGCTGGCACCGGGATTTGAACCCCAGCCGTCCGGGTAAAGACGAGCAGCTAAGCACCTGCGCCATCACGCTCCCCACAGGTTAGTTATATATACACACATTAATCCATAATTACCTAATAATAATAATAATAATAATAATAATAATAACAATCATCCTCCATACACATGTCCATTAAAGCATGGTTTCACAAAGATGCTTATGCTTTTAGGTGTATAACACATTTTTTCCTCATAACATGACTATTTACTGTTTTAGGAGTGAAATGACCTATCCAGGTAAAAGCGTATATCATGACCTATTTTTTAAGCCATTACACCTAATTTTAGGATTCTTCGTTTCCTAGATATGGATTTTTCAATTTGGGGGTTGTTTGCATCCCCCTGCTATTTTTCATCAAAAACAAAAGATCTTAGGTTCATTTATCATTTTTAGGTGTTTAACACGTTTTTTCCCATAACATGACTATTTACTGTTTTAGGGGTGAAATGATCAATCGAGGTAAAAGCCCTAATCATCCCCTATTTTTTAAGCTATCACACCTAATTTTAGGCTTCTTCGTTTCCGATATATGGATTTTTCAATTTTGGGGGGTAGTTTCACCCCCCTGCTATTTTTCAATAAAAACAAAAGATCTTAGGTTCATTTATCATTTTTAGGTGTTTAACACGTTTTTTTTCCATAACATGACTATTTACTGTTTTAGGGGTGAAATGATCAATCGAGGTAAAAGCCCATATCATCCCCTATTTTTAAGCTATCACACCTAATTTTAGGATTCTTTGTTTCCAAGATATGGATTTTTCAATTTTGGGGGGTAGTTTCACCCCCAAACAGGGAATGTTGCCCCAAGTGCTAGGACCCCTCATACAAGTCCCTAGCATGATTGGTTCGCGAGATATGAACAAAAGTGTAGTTATGCCCTTTCGACAAAAATGAATCATACATTCAAAAACGGGGCGTCACCCCCAGGGTTAGAATACTGCCTATGGCAAAATGCCATGAGGGGTTCAGAAAATATTAACAAACGTGTAGTTAGGTCCTTTTGACAAAAGCCGTCCGTGCGCGCACATACAAAAAATATTACTATTTCAACCCCCGGGTAAGGGTAGTTTTTATTTTGGAGTGGATATGCCCCGTCCATAGAAAAGGGGAGTTCACCACGAGTCCTACGACACCCCATATGTTTAAATCCGATTATTGGTTAGCGAGATAGTAAAAAGCCGATGACCTATTAGTTTTTTTGGTTTATTTCAATACATATTAAAAAAAGACTCATTTATAAATCATCATTTAAAAAGCCCGCCCTCTTACAAAAACCGCCAAGTTCGTAAGCATACAGAAATAAATTACTATTTCATCCCCCGGGTAAGGTTAGTTTTTATTTTGGGGTGAATATACCCCGTCCATAGAAAAGGGGATTTCACCACGAGTCCTACGACACCCCATAGGTTGAAATCCGATTATTGGTTAGCGAGATAGTAAAAGGCCCATGACCTATTAGTTTTTTGGTTTTTTTTAATACATATTAAAAAAAACACTCATTTATAAATCATCATTTAAAAAGCCCGCCCTCTTACAAAACTCCTCAAGTGCGCATGCGTATAAAAACATTCATCGCCAAAATGTCCAAAAATCGGCAAAAATGTGAAAAACACATGTTTTGACCCAAAACCCTAAGTTCACCTTTTCGATACCTACATCCCCGTAAAGAGCACGACGAGACGAAAAAAACGAATCCAAGCACGCCCTCCTAGCATGGCCCGTTTTCCAAAAATCGGCAAAAATGTGAAAAACGCATTTTTTGACCCAAACCCTAAGTTCACCTTTTCGACACCTACATTCCCTTAAAGAGCACGACGAGACGAAAAAAACGAATCCAAGCACGCCCTCCTAGCATGGCTCTTTCCATTCCAAGGTCGCGGGGGCTCAGAACTTTCTAAGTGTAGCAACGCCCCTCCCCCCATTACCTCGTTTTTATTTTGGTGTGGATATACCCCGTCCATAGAAAAAGAGAGTTCACCACGAGTCCTACGACACCTCATAGGTTTAAATCCGATTATTGGTTAGCGAGATAGTAAAAAGCCTATGACCTATTAGTTTTTGGGGTTTATTTCAATACATATTAAAAAAACATTCATTTATAAATCATCATTTAAAAAGCCCGCTCTTTTACAACATCCCCAAGTGCGCATGCGTACAAAAAAAACATTCATCGCCATAATGTCCAAAAACAACTTGTTTACCCCAAATGGCGTTTCCCAATTCCATCCATTTTTAAAAAATAACCTCACCATCATCTAGAGCGGAAAAAATATCATCTAAACGACCCCTCACTCGACCCCTACTCCTCCCCCACCACCTAACCCTTTCCCAACATAGCCATACATATTCAAGCACGAGCGCGACTTGAGGAAACCAACACTACCCCACTACTCGCGAATGACCTTTTAGTTTTGGTCGTTTAATTAAATAAAGAGCCTATAGGAAAGTAGGGGGCATCACTACGAGTGCTAGGACACCCTGTATGTTGAAATCCCATGATTGGTTAGCGAGATATCAGCTTCGGGGCAAATACGAGGAGGGTTCAATAAGTTAGTAGACAGCTCCCCCCTCATCCCACTACTCTTGAATACCCCCCCCCCCCAATAAACAATGTTTTCTTATTAACTCAAAGATATTAATAAGAAACGTTGGAACACCATCCGCCAGAAATACTCTACAGAACATGAACCAGAAAACAACAAAATAGTTGCAGTTCAAACACACCCATACTCTCGATATCAACAATTCCTCGTACCTCCTCCATCTCATACTCAAGGTACAAGTCGTAAAGACCATCAATAGCCCAGACAGGTATCGAACCAAGAGTAAATCCCATAATTCAACTTTCCAACGTCCCACATACCAAGAGAAATCCACAAGAAATTAAATATTTCCACCCTTTTAATATATATATCCTAAATTTCTAAATTTCCGTGTCGGCAAAATACATTTCCCTTTTCAAAACAATCAAACACCAAATAATCATCAATACACAATCATACAACAGCAATCACTCACCTGGTCATTACCAAAAATTTGAAGAAAAAAACACTTATATACCATATTTTGATTTTTTTAAATCAACCTCCAATATCTATCCTGACAATGTAATCCAACAAACCTGTATGGGCCAAAACTAAGTCACTACCCAGAAGTCGAATTTCCAAATAGGGAACATATCTCTTACGTTTCACTGAACCAAATGCACTCAACTTGGAGACATTAGCTGACATAATACTCACATTAATCGATATTAATTTGGGTAATTTACAAATTACATTCATTGTTGAATATCAACGTTCACTAATTAAAGAACCCGGGCTACCCTAATCCAAAAATGTAGTCACATATAAATCATTAGTAGATGTTAGGGGACATTTTTGAGCAAATTTTCTCTTCCTTCGCTTTGTCGGAAACACCCTCCATTATATCGTTCACAAACCTACAAAATGACTCTGCGACCGGCTGTTTCTCGCAATGTTCGCTCTCCGCTAGTCATGATTTCTTTTCCCAGCATGTACTCTCCACATGATTTCTCCCTCCACAATTTCGGCATCTCAACATACCATTATCATTCGCTCGTCTCGACCCCCCTTGTGATCTGTTAGGATGAAACAATTTATCTACGACAGGTGGTGCACTGGAAACTAAACGATGATAATCAGTCAACTGAACAGATTCTACCTGGATAGCAACTCCTCGCAGTTCTGAAATCGTCGTCGGATGCCCTCCTACACTCAGACACGAACGACACTCAGGGGTTATTCCCGTTAAAAATGAGCGAGACGATTTCCCTTTCCAATAAGCGTAAACCAAAAACTTTCACGAACTTAGGATCAACCGCGATATACGAATTCAGAGACTCACCTACTCTCTGTGCTCGGTGTAAATATTGAACCCTCATTGAATCCAACGATCTCATAGGTACAAAAACTCGCAACACTTCAGCTATGAATTCCTCTATATTAATCCCCCTTCCACTAGTTTGGACAATAAACATCCTTAACGGTTCGGATGTTACTGGAAATATTCATTCAAACACCTCTGTGTCAGTAATCTTAAACAATCCAGCGTTCTCCTGTACTTCCACCGGAATTCTCAAAAAGGCTATTACTCCGTGCACCGTATCTACCTGCATCCCTCTTAATCTATTAATAATGTCTAAAAGAGGATGCCCCACATGACTAAAACTTGTCTTCGTGAATATGGAGCGATTAGAATTCCCATTCCGTGACCTATTATCCCTCATCGCTTCCATAACCTCTTGAGCATCTTGTTCCGAATCTCTTTTCCTTAAGTCCGATGACGGATCAACGTTACACTCACTAATACCAGATTCAACCTTACCTCCTTGCAAGCCCAATGTATTATCGTTAATTCTACCTGGCAAGGCAAGGTCTTGGTTCATTGTAGACATCTGCTGTCCATCTTTTCCCCGAAATCTTTCGAACACATTATTTAATGGTACCACAACGGGATTATTTCTCGGACACGTGAAAACGGGAAATACATTCTCGGAATTATCATGAACCTTGTTACCATTCGACAAACACGAGTTCATTGTTACACCAGATCTGACCTCTGTTCCTATATCTGATAACAATCCAACTTCTGTTCCTTTGGAACTCCGTACTGAATAGTGTTCACCTCCAGCAAACGAAGTACTAGGATACACATTTGAAGGACCGGGCATATTAACAGTCGCTGACAATGTTCTACGCTCGCCTGACGACAAGCCAACCAACAATAACCGAATCTCTCTCTTTTCCTTTCATGTGGGTCCTAGTTTGAGGAAAGCAATACATAATCATACTCCTCGACCTCGAACTATCACTAAGATCTCCTCGTTGTACAATATGACCACGACACGGTTCAATACACCCATTAGCAACATCATGATTTAACAATTCCTGATCCACGACAGGATAAGTGATTTGCGGATTACAATAACGGGTTTCCTCAATCGCATTTATATTTGGCGGAATTACATTCTCACGGATCGAAGCAGTACACGTACTATTATCATTCGTTCCCGGCCTGTTAATCGGAACATTATTTACTGTTTTATTATATTCTGGACTTGCATTATAAACTGCTCTCTCACTATTGGAATGTTAATAATATTTCCTCCTCTGTTCAAAGAGTTAGGAATATAACTCAAATGCCTGGTATCTTGTGTCGGCTGGCAGGAATGTCGTGTCGCATCGCTAACAACATACCGCTTCTCACCGCTGATTCCTGCCCGTGGTGCCCCTGCTAAGGTAGTTGGAATTATATTTCCATTACCGAACTGAACGTCAGCAATCCAGAAGCAAATCAAAGAATGGTGAAAATTAATATAAACCGGCCCTTTTCAGCGCCAAAACTGACAATCATCTCTGTCAATATTGAAGGTCTTTCATCCACCAAGGAAGAGTTATTAAGCCAGATATGCCATGATCAGAAATGTGATTTACTATGTATTCAGGAAACCCACCGAGACTTGACTCTCCACCGTCCAAAAATCAAGGGTATGAGCCTAATAGTTGAACATCCTCATCGACATTATGGCAGCATTATCTTTGCCAAACCTAATATTCAGATCGTCTCCACAGGAATTTCCATTGTAGATGACACCGAAATTCTTACAGTAGAGCTTAGCAACTGTTCTGTAACATCAGTTTATAAGCCCCCAGGTACTGTATTTAAATTTGTAGAACCCAGCAACTTCCAGCATCAATCTGTGAAGTTTGTTGTTGGTGATTTCAACAGCCGTAACACAATATGGGGTTACTCAACTACCGATGAAAGTGGTGAGGCCGTGGCTGAATGGGCAGACTCATATGATCTCAACTTATTGCATGATAACAAACTTCCAGCATCTTTCAACAGTGCAAGATGGAGGCGTGGATATAATCCCGATATGATATTTGTGAGTGAAAACATATCTCATTTATCAATAAAATCAGTGGGTCAAGCTATTCCTCACACGCAACACCGGCCTATTATATGCCAGATTTATGCTGCCATTCGACCACAGTCAGTTCCTTTCCGACGTAGATACAATTTTAAGAAGGCTGATTGGGAGAAATTTACCATTTCTCTAGATGAGAATATTCTAAATATTGAGCCAGTTCCTGAATTATATGACGACTTTGTAAATATCGTGAAGTATTGTTCCCGTGTTTCAATTCCCCGAGGCTGCAGAGCACAATATATAAAAGGTCTGACTTCGGAAACTGAGGAACTTTTGAAAAACTATCTTGACCTCTTTGATAATGACCCATTTGGTAACGATACCCTTCAAGCTGGGGAAGATCTTTTAACAGCGATTTCCAAGAACAGGAACGATGCATGGTGCCAATTGATGGAGGAGACGGATCTAAGTAAGAGTAGTCAGAAAGCCTGGAGACTCCTTAAGTACCTAAGTTGTGATCCAACAACAAAAGAGGGACACAAAAATATAACAGCTAATCAGATTGCTCGTCAGCTCGTGGAAAATGGTAAATCTGACCATCCATTACGCAGGTCAGATCATAAAATTGCTCGGTCAGAAGAACTCGAGACTAGTCAACTTATGCAACCTTTTTGCATGGCAGAACTGACGGCAGCCATTGATAGTTGTAAGATCGGCAAGGCAGCAGGAGTAGATGATATCAGATTAGAGCAGATCAAACACTTTGGGGAACGAGCAAGAGAATGGGTCCTAGCTTTCTTCAACAACTGTTTGAAATCCTGCAATTTCCCAAAAACCTGGAGGAAATCACGAGTCATACCGATTCTGAAACCTGGTAAAATGTCAACTGAACCTCAAAACTACAGGCCAATATCCTTGTTGTGTCACCTGCTTAAAATCTTTGAACGAATGTTACTGAACCGCCTAGTTCATGTTGTAGAGCCTGCTCTCATACAACAACAAGCAGGCTTCAGACCAGGAAAAAGTTGTACATCCCAGATCCTTAACCTCACTCAATTCATTGAGGATGGCTTTGAAACACGGAATATCACGGGAGTAGCTTTTATCGATTTGACCGCTGCCTATGACACTGTCAATCATCGTGCTTTGTTACAGAAGATTTATGGAATCACGAAGGATTACAGTTTCACAAAACTTATTGAAAGTTTCCTTCAAAACAGGAGATTTTATGTGGAATTCCAAGGACAGCGCAGTCGATGGAGACGTCAAAGAAATGGCTTACCTCAAGGTAGTGTTCTATCACCAATGTTGTTTAACGTCTACACTAACGACCAACCACTTCCAAGGAACACTAGAAGTTTTCTTTATGCCGACGATCTAGCATTAGCTTGTCAGGGGAAATCCTTCGAAGATGTTGAAGCTCATTTAACACAAGCATTGACTGAGTTGGATGTCTATTACTATGATAATCAACTTCGTCCAAATCCATCAAAAACTCAGTTGTGTGCATTTCATCTGAAGCACAAGCAGGCTCGTCGTGAACTTAACGTCTCTTGGCAAGGAACACGCTTAGTTAACACTCCTCATCCAAAATATCTGGGAGTTACCCTCGATCGTACTCTGACCTACAAACAGCATTGCCGGAATACCAGACTAAAGGTGGAAGCTAGGAATAACATCCTACGTAAGATCACTGGTAGCACCTGGGGCTCTCAACCATCAACCTTGAGAACGACGGCGCTTGCAACATGTTACAGTGTTGCAGAATATGCATGTCCAGTGTGGTACAAATCCACCCATGCAAATAATGTTAACAAGGCGCTTAATGAAACATGTAGGCTTATTACAGGTTGTTTGAAGCCTACACCTCTTGCAAAACTTTACCAGCTTGCAGGGATAGCACCACCGGATATACGTCGTGAGGTAGCAGCCAATGAAGAGAGAGCTAAACAGGTTAATCAGTTTTCCCATCCGTTGTACGGTTATATACCAGCCACCCGTAGGTTGAAGTCCAGGAGAAGTTTCCTCAACACCACTGCAGTCTTGCTAACTACACCAGCTACAGCTAGAAAACAATTGTGGACTTCTCGGCTTGGGAATAACTCTCTATGGGATCACCCTTCGGAAAGCCTCCCACCTGGACATGATCAGAAATGGATCGTGTGGAGGGCACTTAATCGTCTCCGTTCTGCTGTTGGAAGATCTAAGGATAACTTGCAGAAATGGCACTTCCCCGTCGACTCCACCAACTGCGACTGCGGTATGCCCCATACCATGGAGCATCTACTGAATTGTCCGCTGTGCCCTGCCACTTGTACAGCAGAAGATCTTTTACTAGCAACTTCCAATGCTATACAGGTTGCACATTTTTGGTTGACCGTGGTTTGAAAAGACATTGTGTGTTGTATGGTTTACTTCTCTGTAAATATGTATGTAATTTTAGTGTAATCCAGTATTTTGTTTGCTTCTGACACGAATTAAAAAAACCGCTTTCTAACGATGACACATTTTTTTGTCCGAGACTAGGATTTATAACCGCCTCATCTATTCTACTCCCAACTGTTTCCGCGTTCGCATCTTCAACATTCGATTCGCTCAGATTACCTCCTCTATTTTCCCCGACTTCATTGACACTCCTGCAATTTGCAGAACCACTAAAACTTACACTCACTCCGGCATTATATCGACCTGGAGATAACATCATCACATTCCGATTGTCAACTGACGGATTCGCCTTATCTAACCTTTCTGCGGATTCGACCAATTTCAATTGACTTTCCATTAACTTTCTCAACCGAGTTACTGGTTGATTTCGCGAAACATTTAACAAGTCATCACGCCGGGTATACAAATACATGATACGAGACCGCAAATTGGCAAATTGACTCGGAGTACACGCAAATTCGGTGAAACACAAATCCACCACATTCACTACATCATAAATAAGCTTACACAACTGAGACTCACCATACTGATAAGCTGAATCTGTTAACCTTGGCAAGGACACGGGAAAACCAAGTCCCATCTCAAGACTCTCCCGAGCATCAGACGCTTCTTCAGGAACGTTCAAATTCCTTATCAGTAACTCGTAAGTTATTTCTTCGACAGTCAGATATGGAACCTCAACATTTCGCTTGGCCATACTTAGAGAATAATTACCAATCCCAATTAACAAGAACATCCCGCAACAACCAGCAGTAATGAGACACGAAAGCATGCTCTGCTACCAAAACTTACTGTCCCGGCCGAAACCCCTAGATAAACCCAGGTAATCTCAAACGGACCAGCGCCCCTTCCCCTAAAAATACCGATCGTTATTCAACACTATAGTTTCTTTAGGGCAAAGGACATGGAGACTAGCTCCTTAAGTAGGCGCCCAGAACCGGGTCACCTCTCCACCGCTCGTACGGGTGATCTTACAAAACCTACCTTTAACCAAATAAACCCTCACTTCAACTATGGTAATAATTCTTAGAACCACAGGAAATTTAATATTGAAAATCTATATAACAATATGAACATACCGGTACATCACAAAATTCGCGTTCCTTATTTTTGCCCTCGAACGATGTGCGGTTACCTGATCGAACTCTAACATAATTTCCATTTACGTAGTGAAGATTCTCAAAACAACTCTCAATATGTGTAAGGATGGACGAGGAAAGATAACATATCGGGACATACATTTTAATCATATTACTTCTTCTAGACTTCCCATTCACAATCTACTACAATCGAAGGAGAAGACTTTTTCTCACAGAGATATCAATAATAAAATAAAAACAGTTGACAATCAAAAAGCCCCCAAAGATAAAGATATGTAACCGCACCGCTTAAATGTTTGACCTATCCCAATACGGTTGTCACCATCGGCTCAGTTAATCTCAGGACACTCAGACCAAGGGACAAGAATACAATTAATTATAATATTACATTGTTCCGTTACAGATCATTTCTCATTACAGATACAGTCTTCTTCCACAATTTCGTTATTTACTCATTCTGTAGGTGCAGAGACCATTGACGTCAAATATGGTGTTGTCCATGAAGTATAACCGGAGTGTGTATGACGTGTGTCAGTGCAACTGGCACAATCTTGACACTCTTGTCAAGCCTTTTAATGCTTTTTATTACAGAGCCTACTTTTGCACCATGTGCGCATCCCAATTTACTACCCCTCTCATTTTATACACATTTTGTGCACTCCAACTTAACTACCTTCATCTCTTATTTTAACATACCTTATCTAAGCCTAACCATTAAAATTATATAGTTTCCTCGTCAGCATATTATGCCCTTGAAGAATGCATAGTTGTAAATCTTATTATACCGTATCTTTGTGGTCTCTGAGTTCTTATCTGTTCTGCGTCTTTATTTCCTTCTACAACGTTGGTTCTGGGCTAGACCCATGTCCCTTCGTATTGAACTTGTATTGACTTCCATGTGAATGTACGTTAAAATAATAATACGTCCCTTTTAACTACTTCGAATTTTAGAGACGCCGGGATGCCGGAATTTTGCCCCGAAGGGAATCTTTATCGTGCAAGTAAATCTACTGACACAGCTCCCTCACATTTAATCATCTGCGCCGAGATTCTATCCCGCTATCTCGGGATCAGCAGGCTAGAACGTTACCGCTGACCCACGCAGCCAGTCATGAATATACGTTCAATCCACGCGTCTGGATAATCTTCCCCTCTTTCGATCTCTCCACCTTCTGGTCTACTTTATTCACCTTTCCCTGTTAACATGGGCCCAGCGCAGGACTGAGGTGCTAGCTTCCACTGCTATATCAACATCTGCATGGTGAAGAAGACTGAGAAGAGGTGAAGTATATAGGCACTTTAAATAAACCACGCTCTGCTACCATTTGCTTCCGTCATTGCAAATAAACACACGAGTATAGACATCACAGTGACACAAGTTATCAGACAAATTCTACACACACCCACGTACTTGACCACAATGTCGCAAAGCCCATAAAGAATTAACAACAATATTTTTTTAGTTCCGTTTGGGCCGGCTGTGGACCACGTGGTTCTTATCTCTGGCAGCTTTCCTCTTAGCCCAGTATTCCTTCATTCTGGCACTGTGAATGTCCTTCCGCTCCTGAGTCCATTTCACACCTACTCCTGGACGCACTGCTTTTGCTGTTAGTGTCTGGAGAGAGTCTGATGTTCTGACTAAAGTCCTGTATTTATTCCCGTCATAGATGTTACTGGGGTCAATATCCAATTGTTCAAGGTCTTTTCTGACTAGTTTCGACCACTTGGCGTTAGTTGCTTTCCCTCTAGAGACAGTGTTGAAAATTCTGGAGGCGAGCCTCTGATTATCCATTCTCACAATATGACCATAGAAGATCAGCCTCCTCTTCCTCATAGCTGTTGTAATGCTCTCCACTTGTTCATAGAGTTCATTGTTGTGCCTAATTCTATACTTGCCTTCCTCTTTAATAGGGCCCATGATTTTTCGTAGAATCTTCCGGTCCTTCAGCTCCAATTTCCGGAGTTGTTCTTTTCTGACCATATTTAGGCATTCTGAGGCATATAGTACTGATGGTCTAACTACAGTACTGTAGTGTCTGAGTTTGAAATTCATTGAGAGGGATTTGGATTTGTACATATTCTTGCATAGGTGGTAGGCTCTCTCCAGTTTGATGCATCTGTCGTTCATGGCCAGGTCTTCATTGATGATTGGGGTTATCCATTCTCCTAGGTATTTGAAGGAGTTAGTCCTTTGTACTACTTTGTCCCCCAGTGGGATTGACTCGGGCGCATCTCTGATGTTGCTGATAAACTGTGTTTTGTTGATGGCGATCTTTAAGCCTACTTTAGCTGCTATATAGTTCAGAGAGGATAGTTGATGGTTAGCTTCCTCCACACTGGACGCTAGGAGTGCAAGGTCGTCTGCAAAGGCTAAACAGGGGAATGTTAACTTGTCTTTCTTGTAGCCTATTCTTAATCCAGAATCATCCTTCAGAGTTTTCGTCCACTCACGAATTACTTTTTCTAGTAGGCAATTGAAGAGGATCGGAGACAAGCCATCCCCTTGTCTAACACCAGTTCTGACCTCGAAGCTCTTGGACAGTTCCCCTCTGAATTTACTTTGACTGTGGTGTTAGTGAGAGTCGCTTTCACTAGATTCAGGGTCTTTTTATCTAGCCCCAATTCATCCAGTGTCTCAAAGAGTGACTCTCTATCTACTGAGTCGTAGGCCTTTTGGAAGTCAACGAAAATTGCAACATAAGGTGAGGCACTTAGATTTTTGTACGTGAGAATGGTTTTGAGATTCAGAATCTGTTCGGTGCATGACCTTGACTTTCGAAACCCAGCTTGGTACTCTCCAATGCAGGAATCCAGTTGAACCTCTACTCTTGTGAGCAATACTTTGGAGAGTATCTTGTATGTCACTGATACCAGGGAAATCCCTCTGTAGTTGTTGAGATCTGATTTGTCATCTTTTTTATGTAGTGGGTGAATGATAGCTAAGGTCCAGTCACTAGGTAATTGTTCTGTCAACCAGACGTTAGATATGATGTCATGGATACTCTGTATCGACTCCTCGTCAGCATACTTCCAGAGCTCTGCAATGATCCCATCTTCGCCTGCTGCTTTATTGGACTTTAATTCGGAAATGACTTTCTGGATCTCTTCCTTTGTTGGAGGGAAAGAGTGTGGCTTAGCAACGTTCTTGGGTTCAAAAGGTAGCTTTTCCATGGGTTCCTCGGAGTTAAGAAGGTCGCTGAAATACTCTGCTAAGGCTGTGGTGCACTCCTCATTGTTCAGTTTCAGATCTCCGTCAGCTCCCCGAAGGTGAAGTGTAGGAGCTGAATAGGGTGTTATTTGTGATTTAAAAGCCTGGTAGAAGTCTCTAGTGTTGTTTCGCTGGAAATCCCTCTCTGCCTGGTCAATGATATCCTTACTATGCTGCCTCTTGCTTGTTCTGATAATTTTGGCAGTAGTTTTCCGAATTTCTAAGAAATTATCATGATTGCCCACACTTTTATTACGGTTCCATTTCAGCCATGCTTCTTTTCTCTCTTCTATTGCCTTGTCACATGTAGCTGTCCACCACGGATGTTTATTCTTTCTGACTGCCGGGATAGTTATTGTCGCCGCATCTACTAGTGCCTTCTGTAGTTGGGGCCAGTCCTTCTTTTCCTTGTTCTTAGCTAGGGTCTTGGTGAAGTCATCACTGTCTCTCGGCTTAGATGAATTGAACCTTGGAATTCGCGACTTGATGCAATGGATTCCTCTGCTTGTTTTAAGAGGGATGAAATTGGTTTTGATCAAAGAAAGATAATGATCCGAGTCAATGTTCGCACTTCTCAATACTTTGACATTTAATATTTCCTGGCTGTTCCTTCTACTAATGGCTACATGATCTAGTTGGAATTCCCCAAGCATGGGATTAGGACATCTCCACGTCATAGCTTTTCTAGGAAGGCGTTTGAAAGCTGTAGATTTGAGGACTAAGTTGTAATTTCTGCACAGGTCAATCAGCCTTTCTCCATTCCTGTTGGTCCTCTTGTGTGCTGGATATTCTCCAACTATGGCCTGAAATTTCCGTTCTCTACCAATCTGAGCATTAAAGTCCCCCATTAAAATAGTTACATGCTGCTTTGGAATCCGGTCCATTGTCTCTTCGAGTACCCTCCAGAAGTTTTCCACACTCTCAATATCTTTCCTATTGGTGTCATTAGTAGGTGCATGAAAATTAACAATTGTGTATGCTTTGTTGAGAGTTCTGAAGGCTATAGTGGACGTTCTGCCATTTGGAGATGAAAAGGAGATGATGGAGTTGATCATTTTGTTGTTGACTATGAAGCCTGTACCCAAGTGAGGCACATTCTTCATCACTCTTTCACCTGGCTGCCCTTTGTAGATCCTGTATCCCTGTGATTCGATTGGCTCGTCATCCAAGAATCTGGTCTCTTGTAGGGCAGTTATCAGGATATTATGGTCATTTAAAACATCTAATCATGTTTTAGTTTTCCTGTCTCAAGGAGGGAGTTGAAAGCTGTAGATTTGAGGACTAAGTTGTAATTTCTGCCAAATATTTAAAACGTTTCTTAGTTTCACATGAAAGTGCAAGCTCCCCAGACTCCGAAGGCTTGCTTGCCCCACCAAAGGCAGGGGTGGATTTTCTAAATGTTGTACCACCTGGGGTAGTTTTACCGTTATTTGTTTTCTTCATGTTGCAAGAGATAAGAAAAAGTGTTTAGGGTGGTTACCCGCAGGTAACGAATTGTTAACTATCAAGGTTGTAAGCCTTGAAGCCCCCAGCACTGATCGGCTCACTGACCCAGCTTCCCGCTGGGATTGATTACCCAACCTTCCACTGGGTTGCTCAGCTTAACAGGGACACCTCTTGTAGGTTATGTGCTGGAGTTGGAGTGAAAGAGGCTAGTTGGATTCTCTTGCTGAATCCAATATGTTATGTTGCAGATGTCTGGCAACGACGCATTTCACTCCCATTTGCCCGGAGCCACAAGGACTCCCCCCAGGTTAATTCCTGGAGCCTAACAACAATATTATTATTATGCTAAGAAGGAATTATGGGTATTAATGCCTACACTTTTCAATGAGCTACAGTGCCAAATCTTTCATTGACATAATAAGGCTAATAATCAGTGGCGCCTAGTGGGCAAATTTTCTAGAGGATTTCAGCAAAATAATGTTAAATTAAATATGCTGAAATCAAATCAAACCAGGACTCTTATATGGCATTACCTGATGACAATTATTTGTATATATTTTTTACATTTATGTACCAGTATTCATTTCAAGCAACTTACAACGATGTATAATTCCTGAAGTATATTACTATCAGTCATCCAGAGATCTGGCGCCCAATTTTCGGGGTGCAGTTTGGCTTATACTAGTACATAAATTTATCCCTGTTTGCAAGAACTGTAATTAAATTTAACTGGTGTCATCGCCAGTTGAGCCAAAAACAAATATAGCTCATTGGACTTTGTGGAGGATGTGACGACAAGTTCCATGGCCTTTAGTGGTCCTCTTTTCTCAACAGTTGATCAAGACTTGATGTCCACTGTTGCCAGAGGGCACTTGGTCTACTAAAGCACACACATCCTTTAAAATAAAAACTTAGAATAATTAGCCAATTTGGTATATCTTTGGAAGCATGTGATGGTAAGAAAATTCAAGAATTGACATTTTAGGTAAATTTATTTTACACCACTTGTCTATATTTTTAAGCTCTTCCTTCTACTTCACAATCTGCAAACTCCTCCATTTTTAATATATATTATTTATGAGTAATATACAGTATTGAAATATTTGTTGTCATACGAAGTTCATGTTCACATGGAGATATTCATCAAGACAACACAGTAGGTTCTTTGGACTGCTGTGAACCAGATTTATCATTGTTATAGCAATTACTCAACAAAACGTTGAAACAGCACAGATTTAACTACCATATTGTAGGGGACCTGAGTGTGTGCCCTCTACAATGTAATATTTGGGGGGATGAGAAATAGGAACTTGGGGAGATGCTGGAGGTTCGTGTGTAGGAAGTGTGGGCGTTTGAGCAGTCCAAGAGCGTGGACGGAGCTCGAAAGGAGAACTCCCAATTGTGCTGTCTGGTTGGGTAGCTCGAGGGTGTGATATCGGGATTAAGGGCGGTTTGGTGCAGAAGGCTCTAAACAGCTGAGCTGCTACTATGATTACTGCTAACGTGAGCGACTGGCAGCTTGCGCTATACGCGAGACAAGCACTGTGACGTAGACGAGTGGCTGAATGCGGAAGCCACGGAACAATTAACTAGGTGTTACCTGGATCCTACCGGGACGAGGGATGAAGGGCAGGATCTTAACAACTAGAGAAATGAACTAAAAGACCAGTTGCTTCTAATATGTCTGAGTTTAATGAGTACTTCTGACTTGAAGTATTCCTAGATTTGGCAGAGCAGTTAATAAATCAGATGCTTATTACAATCCAAGCACTAGGGGGTGAAAGTGTGAATGTCTGTGTGAGGAGTTGTGATCGCTAGACACGAGTCGGCAGTCGTCGGAACGGCGCTCAGCTGCGGTCTGGCACTAGGTAGCACTAAGGAAGACTGACCCTGAGTGACCTCACCTCTGCTGTTTTATAGCTTTCCGTGTGTTGAGTACGCATAGTTGCAAATTCCTCAGGATGTGAGGTGCTGGCCGGGGTCGATGAGGTTCAAGTTGTGAGGTTATTGGAGGTTGTTGAAGAAGTATTAAACTTATAGACTTATAGATGTGTAGTACATTTTTATGATGTATTCAGAAGGCGTTTATTTAGGTATAGATGTGTGGGTCGTAGATAGTAGAGGATGAGGGTGCCCTACGGATGCAACAATATATTGGCTACATGCTATCAACCCAGTGATGTACATACTGTTTAGAATACTGTCATAAAGAGTTTAGATTAGATTAGATTTTTATGTATCAATTTGATCAATTACATGAATACAATACAATTTTGATATAGGGCACGTTAGAAATTAGTCAGAGATGTTTGTTACCCTATGGTTTTTGACAGTATTCCAAACTTTTGTTGACGTGTGTATTACAGAAATAATTTACACTTTCACCTTATTAATATTAAAACTGTAGCCACGGCAATATCCTTTCAGCAGATCAGTATTCATAGTAAGAAATATTCACATGAGGAAAAGAAGTGCTGTATCTCTTCAATTGTTAAATAACATAAGTTAATAATACGGTATGATTTATTTTTAAATTTTATTAATTTTCTTTTCAAGACAGGTTAGGGAAGGGATTTTGGAAGGAAATCTATTTATTCATGTTTATTTTTTGTGTTTACATTTTGAGCATACTCATACACAATGTTTGGCATACTAGAGATTCTATACTCTGATTGGGCTGATCAATATCAAATCAATTAGCAAACTGAAATTGTCTAGGTTGCTCAATCTGTTTCGCCCCAGTGTACTTGGTGAGATGCACCATACCAGCTGATGAGCCCAAGTTCAGTCTCTTTGTAAGCTAAATTGATATCTTAGTTAGTTATTGTTGTTTTAAGGGGCGGAACTACGAGGTCATCTGCCCCTAAATTGATATCTTCATGTAAGCATAGCATACAGTTTAAAGATATTAGAAAGTAGATTCATCCACATTTAAAATATAGCTTAATTACATGCCAAATTGTGAATTAATATGCTATGATAGTTACAGGAATCCCTAGAAGAAGAAAAAGTACGTGATCCTAATACCTAAACCTAACAAATGAATTATTTGTCACAACGAGAAATAACAACATACTGAGTCTCGTAGAATTCATATAAAAAATATCGCAAATTACATCCATGCATACAAATCATGCCTTTCATACACATCTCAGAGTTTGAAACAAAGACAGCCAGGTATGAGCACTAGCGGCATTAACGTAATGCATTTTACTTCATATTCTTCCAGTGCAGACCAGTGCACCAAATTAGAGAATTTAGCCAGCCTACCTGCTTTAAAGTAATGTTCAACGACAACATTTAACTTTTATCATTTAAAACGATCTTGTCGACTTCGTCGTTACGCTGGGGTCTGGCGTTACGTTACGGTGACGGGACGAAATGTACCCAGATGCACTGAGGTGTGTGACGTCATAGTACCGCCTGGTGCATGTGTTCCCCGACAATCTCTACTTCGTTAGTATAAGACAAAAATCTCTGATTCTTGGATGTCACGAGTAATCTTGAGAACCACTGGATGGATTTTGATGCGGTTTTCACCATTCTGTAAAGGATATCTCGAGGAAAGATTCTGTAGAAAATAATTTATGTATGATCAAAGGAAGCCAAGCAGTAACAATTTCAGTGAAAAAGTCGAAAAAAACTTGGCGTCCGTGCGATTCTTAAGCTAACGCTGGGAAAACCGTTAAAAATATCAATATACTATGAGCGTAAGAATTGGTCAGCATGAAAAGTTCTACAAAAACGTCCGCGAGAGCATATCTCTATCTTCAATACATCGCCCGCTATAAGTGTTTTTAGACTGGATGGAAGGGGCACGTCCCCGCGCGCTCTGGTGAGCGTGCGGCATCCCGCGCGCTTGACCTTCCTTTGCTCTTGGTTTGCACTTGCCGTTCGCGAGTAATTTGAAACAAGATAAGCAAGATAAGTATTGTGCAGATAATTTTCTAACATGTCAAGAGTCTTTCTAGCCTTTCTAGCATTTTTCAGCATTTGTAGCATTTAAAATGATACAAAGTCTATTCTTTCAGACTGACTGTCACTTTTCTATCTTTGAATATGCGATGTAGCAATTTTCTCAACTTGAATTACACTTAAATAAATCATTCTGGCTCTAATAATGTAGGAATTCAGCATCAGAATCATTAAGTGTAAACTAATGAATCTTTGTAAATTCGAGTTGGCTACACTGTCCACAAATTAGCACTCCATCTCCACACTACTGACGTCTGGCAGATGATCCATGCCTATGCCATGGGAAGTATGTTTCAACCACAACTTTCTCTCTCAGCCAGAATATGGCTGCCCCTGCCAATAAGTATACCTAAAGATCAAATTAAGAAATCTCATAAGATATAATTTTTTACCTATTAAGGATAATTTATTTTTAGGAACAAATTTTGTATCAGATGGGCATGTCTTAGGTGCATCGAATGGTACAGGCCGGAAGTTTGATTTAGACGATTGCCCTTGACCTTGAAGCTTGCGGGTGAGCCTGTACTCAGTCACTCTCTAGCCCTGTCGCTTCATATTTGTCACCGCCGCTTTGATGTAATGGAATTCCAGACTTGAGCACGTGACGACGACGCCTTGCAGACAGTACAGTCCGCGTCGAAGTATTGTGTGACGCGGAAGTACACGTTACATAGTTACGAACAGAACGCCATTATATTTGCCAATGACTATACTTCAGCAGTAGTGTGAGATAGCTTTGTCAATCATCTGACCGTATGGGGCAGCTGACAACAATACAGGAACTGTAGTAACTCGCCTCCAGGCTTCCATTAGGATTTTCACTCGTCTAAAACAAACATCCGGCCAGTATGTTTTTAACTTTGGCTGCTTGCCACGGTGGGTGAGTGGTTATCGTGTCGGACTACCAACCCCAAGCTTGCAGGTTCGCTCCTGGCCGTGGTAAGTGTTTTTTTTTTAAGGCGGCAAAAATCACGACATGTATGTCATACGTTGTTGGCATGTTAAAGAAGCCATTTGAATTCAGGAGGCCATATTGATAATGGCAAAATTAATCCCTGGATTTTCCGCCAACACGAAGTTCCTCCTTTCTCTACTAGAAAGACCTATAGTGTCAAGGAGCTTAGATATCTAACCACCTTGACTTTCATAGCACTCCAAGGAGAGACAAAATTCGGCATGCAAGCTGCCCTCTGGGGGTCAAATAACAAAGCTTGCACCCGGCACCCGAGGCCATACGATATTATTATTATTATTATTATTAACTTTGGCTACTCTCATATTTTTGAATTAGTTTGTAAATGGTGTAGTTTTTACTTCAGAGTATGTAGGATTCTAAGTACCCATTTATACTATTTCCCACTGATAAGCCATAAGATTGGCATTATGGGAAGAATGCACTTAGAGGTTTTGATTTCAGTGTTTTTAAGTTACATTTTCATGTATTCAAATTAGTATCCCTCCCTCCAGTTTTCAAGATGATTTGGGGCTTAGGGGGAGCATGTGGCGGAGTTCCTTCAGGGCATGGTACTTGGATGCAGATTAAACATACATCATGCAACGTCCACCCATTCATGCCTGATGAGTAGGGAATACGCCCCCCTCACTTTGCACCTGTGGAACCATATTCACTGTGGTCCACATTGTGCCCGTCTAAAGACGGAGAATGTTTGGTCATATCCCAGGCTGACTCACGGTTTTCGGGGGTGTTACGTTCCTCCCACCGTATGACCGTACATTCAGATATGAGACACCTTTAGGTCAACAAGACTACTACAAAAACTCACATATTCACTTATTTATTACTTTAGGGATGCACCCAGAAAAACAATTAGAATCTTTACATAAACAAATATAATTGGGATAACCCAATTTATCACTCAAAAACACTACACATCTCTCAAAAACATTCAAAATATTCTGACGCAATGTCCAAATCACTGTAAGTTTCATCTTGCTTAATTCTCTTATTATCATCTTCAACAAATACATTTCAATGGGAATTATTAATAATTAACCCTTAGAGCGTGCCTATCACACATTTAAAATACTCATCTAAGGCTTGTGGGATATTTATTATCTTCCCGTTTGGGTTTTACTTCATTTACATTATCTTTATTAACATTTAATCTCAACTCATTTCAGTTTATTAACTTTCACTACCATCAAGCCTCAGGTCCCTAGTCTTTGCAATACACTGTATGCACTTTACATGTCTGGAATTGAACCCAATTCTTACATCACACCTGCTATTCTCTCATGCCATTAAATTGTTTATATCATGTCATGCACTATTTGTTTATCATTCTCAGTGGCTTATTCCACCTGAGTTCCAATTCAACATATTTTGTTTACCCATTAGAGACGTTTTAAAGAGAGAGAGAAATCGATCATTTCGTCAATATTTATATTTGACAATTTCGTCAAATCTCATAGAATGTATTCCAATTTTAGCTGGTGACGTTTGTCTTAACCCCAGCAACACAAATATCTAGTTTTTACGACTGTAATCCTTACCTTTTAGTATTTTACTCTGTAAATTATAATCGCCAATACATGCTCGATCCCCTCTGAAGTGTGATTCTGTTCCTACAACGAGCTCATTGTGCGGCTCCCTCGCTTACTATCTGTGTGGGTCAAGGCCGGTTACTTGCCTTCCCATTCATCCTTCACATTAAAATTTATGACCACAACAAACACTTGAGTCTAGACTATCCCTTCTCGTTCCCTTACAACTGCTACTACTTCGCTTTTATTCCTCTATGAGAATCCAAATCTCAACACCCGTTTTACTTGCTGCAAATTATACTGCTTCCTTACTCTTCATAACTTTATTCCGTGTTCCCTTATAACAATGCATTCAATTCGGAGATTTTAACAACACACAACACTTGGCACAGCTGACCTGGAGATCTCATTCATACCCAGTCAGACTCATAATGCAATAATATAACCCATTTATTTGTCGGAGATAAACAATGCTGGCACTTTTGGGATGTGGCCGTACTTGACTCGGCTCGGATTCAGTACCTTTACTGGCTCCCCTGTCATTGGTACCGTAGAAACCACTATAATTCCCCCAGTCTTAAATGACACACATGGCAATGCTGAGTCGGAGATCCACATCATTGCCGCTCAGTCTCACAATGCAACATTAATTCAATACAATGCTATTCAGGCGAGAACCCTGTCTCCCATGGTGGCAACCCAATACAACTCAATCCGACGATTTCGACGTAGCAACTCATATCTCCCGATTAATGCAGGTTATATATGACACGTACATTTACAACTAGATTGACGCTACATTCACTATATTCTCATTATTTGGCCCTTTATGGCAACATTATATTAGCTTGGATTCCCATCACACATTTACTTATTTCCGGTCATTATCGTCACTTATATCTCGATTTACTAACTGGTCTTCCTAACGTCATTTTCCCTTTCATCCTGGCATAACAGCCTATTACTTTACAATTACTTCATTAAGGTGTCCCAAAAACCACCCTTTATTCAATCCTTTCAATTATTACGGTATACAAAACCATTACTCTTTAGTCCTTTCAATATTTAAGGTATACAAACCATTTTTTAATCCTTGCAATTATTACGGCGTACAGAACCACTATCCTTTAATCCTTTCAATTATTACGGTATACAAAACCATTATTATTTAATCCTTTCAATATTTATGGTATACAGAACCATTAATCCTTTAATCCTTTCACTTATTTACTAATGCTTTAATTCAGGTGCTTTTATCCACCGCTATTTCAATACTTTACATGACATATCAACCTGTCATAGGTACAATTATATATTCCATTTCTCCTCTAAAATATTGTTAATTGGTCTCGTTTATCATTTCGGGTTTCCTTTGGTTTTTTTTACATTTTATACAACACATTTATCACTTTCACAATCAATACTATTCTGTTCATGGTATTTATTAATTAATCATTAAATTAGTGCTTGACATAATGTAACGAAAGTTTCATTACTTATCCCAGTTGTAGTTTGGGCCGATGACCATATTTATGGACGACTTCACCCATCTTGCATTTTCCTTAGCAATACATATTAGCGTATTCACTTACACTTTCTACTTCTATAACACTTATTTTAACATAACACATTTTTCTTGATAAAAACACTTTACTTATTAAACACATATAAATATCCCGAATAACACTTGGGATGGAAAACTTATTATTATTATTATTATTATTTACACAATCACACGCATCGCATCTCAGTTGCTGGTGAAAGTTTCCCCCAACTGTTGGCGATTTTCATCTGACGCTCCTACTGCAAATTTCTATCTCACCTACTGCCTTCTCCTGGCGTCGACCGTGTCCTCTCTCTCCAGTGTATCTCCTACGTTCCCTTACAGTTCCTTTCCTCTCTTTTCCTACTGCTCATTTGTATGGAGCCCTATCACTCCTTTATTGCTTTCGGCGTTAAATTGTCTATTAGCTTTTCGCCGCAATTCTGTCCTTTATCGCACTTTTTATCGCGAATCGTTTCCACAAGCAAGGTCTTCTTTAAAATCCTTCTGTCTCTAGCGCTTGGTCTTCGTTAACGTATACTCTTTAGAATATTTCACTTTACCTTTTAACCAATGTCCTTCAGCGTTCTAACTTGGTATAACTTGTCTGAATGTACGCAATAACTTATATTCGGTTCCCCTCTGGGATTTCCTTTCCAATGATTGTCTCAGTTTATAGCGCAACGTTTCACTATAGTTCTTTATCTACTGTATTTAACGTGGATTCGAACCTACGTGTTTCCACTTTGAAGTTCACTGATACTAACTCTGCCTCTACCGAGGTCAATGAAATGACTGTATATCGTACATGACCCAACTTGGTCCGATAGATTATTATCAAAATAACGTGGCCTCTCCTCTGGAGTTTCAAAATTGAACGTACTTTGTCTAACGTAACCTCCTCCTTCGAGGTTCAAACGAACTTGTATAACGTAGCGTGACGTGACGTCCCTTTTCGAGGTCCGAGATGAACTCTGTAACGTAGCGCGACGTGACCTCCTCCTTCTAGGTTCCAGACGAACTGTAACGTGCCTCTACCGAGGTCTTCAGAAGAACTGTACTTTGGCTCGGCTCGCAGCCCATATATCTTGTTTGGCACAAAACGTAGTCCCTTAATTACTTCGGGAGCTCAAATCCTGTTTCTCTGCTCCGATCATCTTCTAAATCTATCTGTACGTGAGGGATATCATAAATGTTTGATCCATCCATAATTGATTAAAATCCGTTCGTGCGTTGATTTTTAATTAATAAAACACGTTATTATACTCGTTCAGGGGCCTAGTGATTTTACCCTTTCTCTCCGCGCTACCTCTCCGCGCACTTCAACTGACGTCATCTTAGTCATCAGTTTTTATCCAGGCATGCCTTATGAACTTTAAATACACTAAAATCACTTTCCTTAAGAAACTCATGGATCCGTAATTATAATTTCACATTTCTATCTGTACAAAATGTTCTCTGCCAATCTTTGATTTCAACACGGGTGATTCCCCGTTCTTTATTCATATTTTAATGCTGTATTGCGTTATATGGGGCCACCCTCTCAGGCGCAATTATCATAAAATTCAAAAGTAGTCCCCTCTTGGTTCGACGTTTAAGTGCTCGTAAACCTTTCTATTCCTGCTTCGTCCGCGGAATGTCAATTGTCTCTTGACTCACGAAATCTGATTTCTGAAGCACGTCTTAATAGCTTCCTCAGTTTATACAATATTAAAAGCTGTCAAAGTTAATGGTATTTATTTCTTTATGGGAGCGTTTTAATTAAGCATCTGCTTTTCCTCATACTCTACCTTCATGCTAATGTTTGGTAAATGTTCTGTCTTCATACAGCACAGCTCCTCTCCTTTCATTAAATAGTCCTATGTTCGACTCTTGTACCAACCCCAGTTGGGTACAACATTTTATCCAAATGTGTGGATCTCTCTTCTTCTTCTTCTTCTTCTTCTTCTCCAGCATGATTAATCCCTCTTATGTGGGGTCGCTGATACGGATATTCCTCCTCCACGTTGTTCTATCCCGGACCATTTCCGCCACAAGCCCCCGCTGTGTCATGCTTTCTTGAATGCTGTCCATCCATCGCCTTTTTGGTCGTCCTCGACTCCGTTTCCCTGGTGGAAGCATTTCCATCATCCTATTACCCACATAATCTTGATCTCTTCTCTTAACATGGCCATACTATCTGAGGCCAGCTTCTCTGACTTTCTCAGAACCTTGCACCACTCTAAGTCGTCTCCTAATCACTTCATTTCTCACTTTGTCCAACCTTGTATGTGCATTTGCCCATCTCAGCATACGCATTTCTGCCACGTCCAGTTTTTCTGCCCATCTCCTTGTTATCTGCCAGGTTTCTGCCCCGTATATCATTGCTTGCCTCACCACGGCCTTGTGTACCTTCTCTTTTAATTTTTCTTGTACCTTCTTGTCACACAGTACACTTGATGTTTTCCTCCAGTTGAACCATCCCGACCGTATCCTGCTTTTTATTTCCTCCTCCAGTCCACCATCTTGGTGGATAACTGTACCAAGATATCTGAATGAACTTGCTGTTGGGATCTCTACTCCAGCCAATTTAAAACCTGTTTCAGCACCCCTCAGGCTCAGGAACTCTGTCTTACATCTGCTTATCTTCATTCCTCGGCTTTCTAGTGCTTCTCTCCATTCCTCCAACCATTTCTCTGCAAGTTCCTTCGTCTCTGCACACAGGACCACATCATCAGCGAACATCATGGACCATGGAGCTTCCTTCCTGACTCCCTCTGTCAACACATCCATGACGAGTACAAAACGTAATGGACTGAGGACGGAACCTTGATGTACTCCAACGTTCACAGGAAAGGATTCTGTATTTCCAGATATACATCTGACCATGGTTCTGCTGTTCTTGTACATGTCTTGGATCAGGAGTATATACTTCTCTGGCACAAGTTTTTGTCGTAGGCTCCTCCATACTTCCGGTCTCGGTATACTGTCGTACGCTTTTTCCAGATCAATGAAGACCATCGACAAGCTCTTTTTGCCTTCGATGTACTTCTCCACTATTTGTCTCAGGGCAAATATGGCATATTTTGTTCCTCTGCCATGCACGAAACCAAACTGCTCCTTGCTAATCACCACTTCCTGTCCCACTCGCTGTTCGATTACTCTCTCCCATAATTTCATGGTTTGGCTCATCAGTTTGATTCCTCTGTAGTTATTACAAGATTGAATATCCCCTTTTATTTTATATATTGCAATCAGCACACTCTTTCTCCATTCATCCGGCATTTCTTCATTCTCTAGCATACTGTTGAATAGACCTTTGAGCCAAATCACTCCTTCATTTCCCAGAGCCTTCCAAGCTTCCACCGGTATATTATCTGGTCCTACAGCCTTACCATTCTTCATTCTGTGTAACGCCTTCACCACCTCATCTTTGGTGATATTTTGCACCATTCACATAGATGCCTCACCTTCTTCTTCCAATGCTGTCTGATGTTCGTAATTCAGTAGTTTATCAAAATATTCCCTCCATCTTTCTAAAATGTCAGGGTCATTCCAAAGCAATCTACCATCTACTGCTTTAATAGCCCTTGTCTGATATACATCTTGGCTGCTCTTCTCCCTCTCTCGTGCAATTCTAAAGATTCTCTTTTGGCCTTCTTCGGTCTCAATGTCTTCATATAAATCAGCATATGCCTCTGCTTTAGCTTTGGCCACAGCTCTCTTTGCTTCCTTCTTTGCTAAATTGTACTCCTCTCTGGCATTTTCTCCTTCCATATCCCACTTCTTCTTTGCCGCCCTCTTGTCCTTGATACATTTCTGCACCTCTTCACTCCACCACCAGGTCTCTTTGTCAAGTTTACATTTTCCTCTAGTCTGTCTCAGGACCTTAACACCTGCGTCTCGCATAACACCAGCTACATGATCCCATCCATGTTTTTCAGTTACAACCGTCGATCGGAGACGCTCCGTGACCTCATCCACAAATTTCTTCCGCAAGTCAGGTTGTTTAAGCTTCCACCATTTTGTTTTATTTATAGTTCTTCTTCGTTTAGGTTTGGTGATCTGCCAACTCACTGTGCAAATTATTAGTCTATGTTGGGGTGCCACTACTTCTCCAGCTAGCACTTAGCAGTCGCTCACTTCTTTTAACATCTTTCTTCTGTACAGGATGTAACCGATTTGTGAATATCTACCATCACTTTTATATGGCAAGCGCTGATTTAAAGTGTTTATGGAAATATGAGTTTACTATCGCCATGTCTGTTGCTGCAGCAAATTCTGTAATGGTTTCACCTTCATTGTTCCTCTGTCTAACTCCATATTTTCCCTGTATCCTTTCATTTCCTACGTTATTTTCTCCCACGTGTCCATTGAGGTCACCACCTATAAACAACCTCTCGTTCTTTGGTATTCCCCGAAGTACTTCATCCATCTCTGTCCAGAAACAGTCCTTCTCCTCTTGACTACATCCCACCTGTGGTGCATACACACTTATCAGTATCACATGCAATGGTTCTCCATCAAGGTGTATTTTCATTGCAATAATTCTGTCTGATTTTCGAATCATTTCCACTACTCCTTCCTTCATTTTCTGGTCTAAAATTATTCCAACTCCATTCTTATTGCAGTCTGTCCCGCAGTAGTACAATTTGTAGCCTCATCCGATCTCCCTTGCTCTACTTCCTTTCCATTTAGTTTCTTGTACGCAGAGAATGGATACCCTTCTACTTTCCATCATATCTGAAACTTCCCCACCCCTTCCTGCCATTGTACCCACATTTAGGGAGCCTATCTTAATCTTCATTATTGTGGTCTCCTTAAGTTTCGTTTTCCTCTGAGCTATCTTCTTTAGCCGTATCCGCTCTTGATACGGTAGCCCTCGCCCATTTTTCGAAGAGGTCAGGCGGAACCCCAACGCGTCGCTTGTGGGGGACGCCCTAGCCTTTGTCTCACTATCTCTGAAAATACTCCGCATTTTTGTTTTATATGGCAATGTTTTACAACCGGATACCCTTCCTGCCGCCAACCTACCGTAGGATAAAATAAAGGCCGCCTCTAACATGAGGAACAGAAGCCTTTGGCAGCCGCACCTAACCTGGAGAACAGGCGCCGCCTGATGGGATTTTAGTGTCATTTCCTCCACTAAGATACTGCACCCTTATATCTGGATGATCCACCAAAATCCCAGGCTGGAAATCATAGTGGATTGTAGCATCTTGAAGTCCCGGCTAAAAAACAGCATGGTGCTACTTGGCGAAAACGCTCAGAATAAGGGACAGGATTTTTCTAATCGGAATGTGCTATAGTAACTAACTACAGAACAGTAGGTTCTCTATCTACTCAGGAACAATGAGAATCTATGAAAATCTCGGGCGTAAGGATGCGGATTAGGTCCCTCGGGAACTTCCACCCTACAGCACATTCCTCTACCATTAAACTACACAGATAATGCCAATTTCCTATAAAACAAATCAGGGAAACGTAACATCGTTCCTGTCGTATTTATTGTCTAAACAATACACACCTCCTAAATCTGGCAATGATTCTGTGCCTTAATAACGTTGAAAAAAAGTATGACCAAATGTCATTGCTTTATAAACATCAAACACTTATACGTTTCCTCTGGAAACCATTAAAAACATTATCTGAATCGCTTTAATAAGCTTAAATAAAACTTGACTTGAATAGCAGCAAACAACAGCTGTACCCTAGGTAACGGGAGTTCAATAACAAGAAAATTGTTATTAAGTTAAAATTTAAATATTCCCAAAATTTAAATGAATTTACCCCTTGACGTAGATCTCCGTCATTACAAATACTATTCATTACTCTATACAATTATCTCCCGCATCCTATCATTAAAAATTCTTCCCATGGAAGCAATAAAACACTCTATTTAAATATACTGTAAATCACAAGTTAAAAATAATAATGCGCGTAAATGTAATTATAAACCTATCTTTAAATTCCTAATACAATATTATGTACAACACAAATTAGTGACGTCGTAGTTCAACAACTACTCTATAAAATGAAATATATACAACTCTCCGATTCTCTACTGACTTTGGAAATAAATCATTCACCTTACTATGTCTCATTCGTGTTACTGTGACAATCCAGGATTCTATAATCCATACAATTAAGTAGAGACATAGTTCAAAGGCCTCCTAAAACGTGTCTGTCAATAATAAAAATACATACTTTCACTGCGTTGAATAATTACCGTAAATTCAATATCTACTTCAGAACCATTTAATAGATCTCAGTTTACTCTCAGTTTCAACAAAGATCCATTAAACCCTATAATTGCTTTCAGATTTAACTTCATCTAGGATCCGCTGTCCTGTGAATTTCAAGGATTTTCAACTATATGAGACTATTGCAATAACTTTCAATAATAATAATAATAATAAACATCAATAATACCGCATCTTCATAAACATCCTATTTCAACCTCAAATATGCGTAAGTCTGTCACTACAGACATTCCTTAAACAATTGACTAATGGCTTCACAATCGCTCATTGTCTTACAATAAATGCCTCCGTCTTCTACGGGAATAATAAATCTCACTCACCGAGATGCTCCGCAGTTCCTTTAAAAACATAATACTTCTTAACTCACTTCTCCTCAACAAATTCTTTCCATAGTTGCTACAACCTTAATAAAAGTTTTAATAAAAATACTGGTTCTATCAATGAATTAATTTAACAGGTAATACGATAAAATACTAGTCTTCAAATAACAATCTTATTTCTTTGCATCATTCACATTTCTATAAAAGCTTTCCATTAGCTGCAATATTTATTTAAATCTTTCTTCACATTCTTCAAATACTTCGTATTTGTTAACTTCACACTGTATTCCTTTTCATATTCTTTCTTTAAAATATTTTCACAAAACTTCAATACTTCATAAATGTCAGTCACCAAATATTTATCATTAAATCTGTCTAATAAGTTAGGAGATTGTGACTTTACATGGATCTCTACATAAGATCTTTAAGAATCGCATTCTTTAAAAACATAGGATGTACAATATATTGCCAGTAAATGTGATAAATAACACCCTGAATATACTGAAGAAAATACTTTTTACATGGCTGCTTAATAACTTTGATAAAGTAAATGAACTTATAAATTTTCACCAACATATTTAAACCAACTCAGTCACAAATAAGTAATGTATCGTCTTCTTTTATTTTAGTATGCTTTTAATTAATGCCTTTACTATAAACTTTTCTTACTATTCTCAGTCAAATACCATGTTGTAAATAAATTAAGAAATTGTGTTCATGAAGCCCACGCACAAGTTTATCTTATGTGGGATTCACCCTGTATTTTGATACAACATCTGTATATGTACATGTTTTCTGTCAGTGAATAAAAATGTGTGCTCGTAAACAAAACTCAATATAACATTCTTGGAATAAATTTCCGTCATTATTAGCGTTGACAAAACGATATTTTACAATTCAAAAATACACAAAATGTGATCTGAACACATTTAAACTTTACCATAAATATATCCTGAACTAAACTGTAAAATCTCTCCATTCAAATTTCGAAAGTCGCAAAATTCTAAAAATTCTAAGTAAAAATTCCAATATATTCAAAATCGACGCAAAACGTGAATACACATCCGCATGATATATTTATGAAAATGTAACGTCGAAAATTACAATACTATCATAAAAATGTAGGAAAATGGCATCAATAAATAGTTTTTCGTATATTCTTAAAATGTCTACAAAACTACAAGTGGGATGAATATATCATTGGTCCAGAGACTACCTTGTGTTGCGTTAAAGATGTCTAGAGGTGGGCTTCCTTTGCTGTTCCTTAGAAACGGACTGTTTCCAATAGCGCTAGACTGAATGATGTAGTTTGGTCTGCTCCAGTCTCGTACAGAAGTTCCCGTGCGGTCAGGTCCGGGATTCGAACTCCGTCATCATCGTGTTGCCGTTCCATCCGCCGGTGATTCTTCTTGTGCGAGATGGTTAGCCCTTTCTCTCCTGAATGGCGTCGGGTTCACCCTGACCGCCCTCGTTCTGGAAAATTCTTCAATCATCTTCGCCGTAGTTCTGATATACATTGTCATTTTTGCTGGTGAAATGACTTGTAGTTTTAGTTGTAGAATTTTCTGCATGGGAGAGATGAGAAGTTAGTCTCCCCCGCGAGATTGATGTTATGTCATTCCGGATACTCTTGTTGCCGTCATAGTTCTGCTCCCATAACTATTTAGTTGATCATCTTGTCTGCTGTAGCTTCAGTAAGAAATACCTCCCTCAACTTCAGGAGTTTCGACATATTAAATTCTGTAAATTTGCTTAAAATACTTTCAAATATCGTTCTCGTTGAATGTCGACTTAATATGTTGACTTGCACAATACTAAGTGCCTTCCATGAAAATATCTGCTTGCTTTGTATGACTGTCGAGTTACATGTCGAGACGTCTGTCTCCGCTGACGGTGTAATTATTAAGAGCCGTGATTCTCCTCTCTGTTTTCCCTCATCAAATTTAGAAGACCGCGTCCTTTTCAAACCAAGGATCTGATTGGTCGCTGATCATAATAATACTTAATTAAATAAATAATGAGTTGCATTTATAATAAATAGTTCTTATTTATTATTTAATATCTTCTCTGGTGTTATGATGTTTAAAATCATCCCGGTAATTAGCAAAGTTCATTACATTATTTGGTCACGTTTAAGTAAGGCCGCTTCTCATTGGCTGGGTGTCGCGTGCCTCCTTCAAGTTTTCTCCCTCCACGCTTCAGCCACGCTTATCGCGCGCGCCGGGGTGGGGCCTCTTATCGGGAATACTCGGTCCTCTTCGAGCATGCTCGTCCGGTCTTTGTCTCGCACGACGCAGTTTGACTCCCTGCTACTGCACGTTGCTATTAATATTGTCATTGGCTGGCCGAATTAACTAAGTTAACTGGCGATGTAACAAACTGGTTTTCTGGTCGACTTCCAGCATAGCTATATTTTAGCATGGGACAATTTAGAAAACTTTGCGGAGATGAATAATTTCCTGGCTCGCATCACAAAAGAGCACAGTACCGTACCATCAACCTCCTAAAGGAGTGCATCCGCCCTCAGCCGATGACTCCTTTAGGGTGTCAGGTTATTTTCCACCGCCCAACACTCGGCGTTGAGTCGCCGGCTGTACGGTCTATTCCATTCCATAGCAGGAAAAGCATGGCCATACAAAATTATAAGCTATCTACAATAAAACAACTATAAAAAACATACATATAAAAATTGTATTTTTTTATTTAGTCAATTTACCCTCTAGGTTGGTGGTTCCCACGGACTCAGCGAGGAAACTCACCACTACCGCCTCTATGGGCAGTATCCTGGAGCTTGGAACATTTCGTCGGGATGGATACAACTGGGGAGGTGTGATCAGCACTTCGCCCAGGCGGCCTCACCTTCAAAGCCAACAGGGGCCTCATGAGGGATGGGAAGGGATGGAAGATTGGGATGGATAGGCTAGGAAGAGGGAAGGAGGTGGCCGTGGCCTTACAGTAGGTACTGCCCCTGTAAATTGAATTATTTAGGGACAAAATGAGAGTATTTTCCGTCCCCATGATAAAATTTAACCAGCAAATACAATTTCTGGAAGTGTGACACAGGAGGGTGGTGTTACAAGCTCGAGGCTGTGGGAGAGCCCGATCACGTGATATGTTGCACAAGAGACGCTTCTAGAAAGCTATATTTAGCATAGCAACAGCGAGTTTGGAAATTAATATTATAAATATTGTTATAAATTATACTATTGGATCCCAGCCCAGAGCCAATGAGAAGAGGTCTTATTGAAGACGGGATCAACTTCAATTACACAATATGATGAAATTATGCATTTAGGCCTTTAGAAGAAGATTTTCTTATTTGGTAATGAAGAGAATAATAAAAGAAATTACGTCTGATACTTTAAAAACCGCAGATTGGTTAATCTACGCAGTAATAAACATTAGTAATCTACGCGCTAAAATTATGATGGGAGTTTGATATGGCCGCCAAAAATTTGACTTGGAGGGGGAGATCCAAGGATCGATGTTCTTATTCCAGCAGTCTTTGAAGAGTGAGGAAGTGTTTTTACTGGGTTAACGGAGATCCCAAGGCTTAGTCCGAGTGCGACGACTGTCGACTTGTGGAGACGCGAGGATAGCTAGGTGGAACGTAGGAGATCACCGCACTTCCATTCTACGTGAAGTTGCGAGGAACATTGAATTGATTATATCTCATATATAATTGAGATCTGAATATAAATAAGCGAATATATATAAAGAACAGGTCGCATACTATATATTGTGAAAAGTCGAGCGTTTTAAAATTCACCGTTTCGACAATATAAGCCTGTCAAGTCAGATTTTCAAATGTGTTGGAAATAAAGCTGAATATCATTATAGATTACAACGTGAAGTTGGCGAACGCAGTTCAAGTGAACAGTAGCGGAGAACTTTTAATATTGGCGCAACACATAAACATTAACAGAATGACTATTATTATTATTATTATTATTATTCAAATCTTTTCATTCAACTTAATTAACACTGTTGATATGATGAACTAAATAGTCATGCACCAGAGACATATTCGATAACAGGAGTTAAGATACAACGATGGAGCTTCGTTAGACAACGTATTTTTGAATACAGACGTAGTGTACGGTCCATCTTGTGCATTTTCGTCAGTCTACGAGCACTAATATAACATCAATTAGCAATGGAAATATTTCATTCACCATTTATATGAATATTTCTATAATTATATCCCAATGATGAAGCTGATACACATTTACGACGGAGAATGAAGACTCTACAGAAGAGATTTGTCAAGATGCTAGGGTAGCCCAGCAAACACAGAATTTGCCAGAAGGATGTCGTTCGAGCTCAGGTGAATGTTGGTGAATTCCAGAGAGGGACGTTTCCTATCTCTGAGGTCGCAGATCCAAGTTTTGAATGCAGATCCATCTCAGTGTCTTGTACTGAGGAAACATCTAAAGTATTGTGGGAATACTTACATAGATCTTCAAGTTTTCGTCCAAATAAGGTATCAGTGTATCTGAATTGTAGTATAGAGCTTGATTAGTAACATCCTGAGCGAGCGATCTTATTCCATATTTTTCTATATTTTCACATTTCAGGTATTTCAGTGTTTTCATGTATTTTACACTTCAGATGTGTGTTGAGATGTTTATGCTTCAAGATTATTTAGGAGATGATTGCCTTTCATCTATTTTTCAGTTTTATTCTACGGATCAGTTGTGGAACTGACATTAAAATTTTGTTTGAGGAATCATATTGCCTCATAGAAGACTAGTCGTTTCGACTCTCGAATTTTAATAATTGTATTTTAACCAAGTATTCTGACATGGTGTCATAGCTTCAAATTAAATTCTTATTAAATTCAATTTGAGCACTTTAATGTAACAACATATAACTTCAAGAACAGAAGAAACATCGAATGATATTGTTATATCATTATTGTACATACACTATCGACGATCTAAGAATACTAGTCGTTTGATAAGACCGAAGTCTTAATCCTTATGAACATTCTTTGTATAGAGTGGAAAAACAATACGACAATGACAAACCTTTTTATTATTTGTAAAGCTAAGAGCTTTGTTCATTTAATATGCTAGAGGAAATACCTTTTGATAGAAGATTATTCAAATCTTTGGCTAGGAATTCAAAGCTAGTTTATCCCGGTCAAGATTGAATTCTATCTGACACTATAAATAACATGTGTGTTATTTTATTCTATTTGTGTAATATCACGTCATTTTGTCGACCTGATATTACAACGATAAACAATTTAAAGCTTGATAAGTGAGGTGAGACAGGAGTATTATTTTTATTACATGTATTTGCGACAGACGAGTTAACAGTTAACCCTTAATTCACTACCTGAGTCCCCGGGACTCCTATTCATTTTTTCAATCTTTGTGCATCTCGTGATTTTGCGCCAATTTTTCCCGCCACTGTATACCTTCCTTCAGTTGGGTGTTGAATGTGTAGCGGAAGAGACGTGTGCAAGCGGTGAATGGAAAGTGGGCAAAAGTGCTCGAATGAGTCCCGGGGACTCATGGTAGATATTTATGTTACAACTTCTATTCATGAGCTTACAGTATATATGCTTATTTTATAGTTTGGTATGGATCATAATCATGCTGGATGATCTTCAGTAAGTATAACTGATCCTGATGTAGAGTCTCTTGTAAATTCATGGCTCCAAGAAGAAAACCAAAGTTAAAAAATGTTCGAAGAAGATATGCAGATCCTGTGTAACAGGACCCTTGCTGGATCTTCACGGTCACACAATACATGTGATATTTTCCTTGGTGTTGATTACAACATTAATTGTTGTTTTAAAATTATGCTGATGACATTAGCGAATTAAATAGTTTCTGACATTTTTTATCATTTTGAAAAAAAAAATGTGTTTGTTTGATGTTTATTGAGATTATTGTGAGAATATCACATTATTTGTAAATATTACTAATTTTCTGCATTAGTAATTAAGTGTATTAACATCAAATGTCCGTATTAAGTCAAGTGCAATTTAAGTTTTTTCTTAATTTTATATTAAAAAAGGTGAGTCCGTGGGACTCAGGGTAGGAATACGCTTGCCACGGTGGGTGAGTGGTTATAGTGTCGGACTACCAACCCCAAGATTGCAGGTTCGCCCCTGGCCATGGTAAGTGATTTTTGAAGGCGACAAAAATCACGATACTCATGTCATACGTTGTTGGCATGTTAAAGAACCCATTTGAATTCAGTAGGCCGTGTTCAATGGCAAAATTAATCTCGGGATTTTCCGCCAACACAAAGTTCCTCCATTCTCTACTTGAAAGCGCTGTAGTGTCAAGGAGTTTAGATATCTAACCTCCTTGACTTTCATAGCGTTCAAAGGAACGACGAAATTCGACATGCAAGCTACCCTCTGGGTGTCAATTAACAAAGCTTGCACCAGGCACCCGAGGCCATACGATATTATTATTATTATTATTATTAGGGTAGGAATATACGTAACATGTTTCCTAGTAGTGAATTGAGGGTTAATTATCTTGTTGTGGAGTAAACTTTAGGAGGTTAATAACGACTGTCTAATATCGTTCGTTACAATTGGAAGTTTCGTTTGAAGAACTTAAGCATGTATAATTGTAGTCCAGTAATCATGTGTAATGGTACTGAGGGTCATGCCATTATTTGAGAGAAGTTCCTACATAAGATATGTTAATAACAATTAATCCTTTTGGTTATTGTTTAACATAGTAGATGATAATTGTTTATGCCATATATATACTGTTATATGAGGATTTGTAGAGCTATGGAGTGCTCATGCGAGGGAGTTCCGCATTTTAAAGGAAGTCAAAGTATTGTTGTTCTTTGATAAGAAGGCATGGATCATGATAAGAGCCGTTGTATACAAGTAATCCAGTTCTTGTGAATTAACGATTTAGCTGTGTTACAGGAGGGTTTCAGCGGAAATACAACTTGAGGAAGATTGTCTACTCATGTCTATAATGCAATTATTATATTTTATTAAACCCGAAGTTATGTAATTACGTATAGTTAACTTTCATTAGTCGACTGTATTATACCGACAATGTAATGAAACCTATATAAGACGATGTGTAAACAGTATATCAAAACTACGGAACGTTAGAGAAGGGTTATGTGAAAAACCAGTGTATATATTTTGTTGAGAATTGTATTGTAACCGAGAATCCAGAATCTCGAAAGTATCGTGTTAGCAACACTGATTAATGTATATTATTATGAACATATTACATGTAAATAATTTTTTGGAAATGATTTAATTAGTTAAATAATTAAGTAGGATTTAATAGTCAATTGTTTTGAAATAGCGTGTGTTTTATGAGCGGATGTTTTTGGTATGAATGATTGTTCACTGTTAAGAGTAAATGTGGAACCGAATTGGTCATGAACAATTACGAGGTGCGAATGAAAGAGTGTACGTATAAAAAAATTCTGTATGATTGTTTAAGAAACAGAGTAGTTATGTGAACTTTTGTAAGGTCTAAATGTTAATTTTTACGTGTTTTTAATAAAGGTACACACAAGCAGTCTCTCTGTGGGCTAGCCAGAATGATTGGAGAGCGATGACATAATATGAACATGTGTGTAAATTGTATAACCAGTTTCGAGTGCGGCGTGGTGCTGAGGTTTCATTGATGAAACAAGACCAGCGCACGTGCGTTCTACAAACGCAGGCTAGTGAATGAAACCATGTGTCTGGTATGCTACGAATGCAAGAGCCTTCATTAAACGGTTTTATTTTACGCTGTGCAGGCCTAAACCAAGGCAAGATTTATGCTCATATTTTTTAATACAGCATTGTAGTAAGATGTAGAGTTGAAAGGAGGTGTGAATGATTGCGTGTTTTATTTTAATTTCTATTGTTATATTAGTTTATTGTTATTTTGTTTATACTAGATTAGTTTACACTATTGTTAATAAATGTTATTCAGTTTGTTTTCCATTGTTGTTGGAGTGTGATTCATTTTAAATATAAGGAGAAGAGTATTGTGAATGTATTGTAGGCGAAGCTGAATTCCCAGTCCCCGAGAGAGGCAAGTAAAGGTGAGTGCCCCGTGTAGTTGGTTGTTGATCCACAATATTCTTGTAACTGCTGTATGAAAATCCCTAAAGGCCATGTTGGAAGCGATTTCTAATGTAGTATTTGCCGGAGCTGTTAGAAATAGGCAATCCAGCGGGGGCAATGGCTCTTATTGGGTACAGTACCATTCCGGCATTTGCCCGAAGACGAAGTGGGAAACCACGGAAAACCACGGAAAACCACTTGGAGGATGGCTGAGGTGGGAATCGAACCCCCTCTACTCATTTGGACCACCTCATACCACTTTTCAAATTTCGTGGCAGAGCAGGGAATTGAACCCAGGACCTCCGGGGCGGCAGCTAACCATGCTGACCGCTACGCTACGGAGGCAACTTATAAAAATTGTATTATAAAAGTTAGGGATCGACAGCTACTTCAAGGAGGACGCATAGGAGCGTACGATATTTGCTGAGTAAGCACGCGACGAATCCAGTAATGATAATAGCTTATGCTATAACTGGAACTGCTGGATTTATGTGAATACTAACTGAAGTACCCGTGCTTCGCTACGCGTCATAAATAAATTAAAATATGAAGGTGACAGTTAAAACAGGGGATAGGCGAAGTGCTGCGCAGAGGGAGATTAAGGATGGAACATTTTGTCCAACTACACCGCTCGGCGTCGACCGTGTTTTATAGCACAAATTTAGGTATAACTCGCTAACGGTTGGAGATACATTTCGGATAGAAAATGTAATTTTTAACCTCGTATATACCATCAAAAGTTTGCTATTTCTTAGCGTTCTCTTTGTATTTGAAATGGAAATATGAAAGTTTTAAACCAAAGGGTGTAGTGAAGTCACTAAAATGGTCACCATCTTTAAATGGTACAAAATATTGAAATCAAAAGTAACCTATATGTTAACCAGGTAAATCAGCTACTTCCATGTAAAATTCATGTAAATCGGACCAGTGGTACTTGCGTGATTGAGTAATACATAGACGCACATCATCTCATTTTTAGCCTCGCTTCGCTCGCGTCATAGTCGTGTCATATTGTTATTCAATGAAATGCAGGTTTAACCCCATTAACACCCCTTTAGAACCTGAATATCCAAAAGTCCCTCCTTGGTAGACGTTTTCGACACACAACAAACATATCCCCAAAATATCATTCTTGTAACTTTAATCATTTGGGTTGGTCGATGAGAGTGACATCCAAAAATCCTTCCTTAGGGGACGTTTTTCTTCCAGAATTTCACCCCTCCACATAGGCCCCTTAAATTGGATTTATGGAAAAAACGTTCGAACACATATTTATTTTATTTATTTATTTATTTTTAAGCTGATTGGTTTCCTCCGAGTTTCAAACTCCTCGCCTATGTCGTTTAAGAGATACACGGTCCGTTAGGAATCTTTCAACCCCCACTTTTCATCCCTTTCACCTCATAATATACACTACATCGAAAAACCATTAGACATGTGTCAGCTTATTTTTAATGATTAGTATATATGCCAAGTATCACATCCCCAAATGAAACCACTCGTGAGATATTGTTATTCAATGAAATGCACGTTTACCCCCCTTAACATCTATTTAGAACCTGAATATTCAAAACTCTTTCCTTAGTGGACGTTTTCGACATACAACGAACATATCCCCAAAATTTCATGTTTCTAACTTTAATAATTTTGGCTGGGCTATGATGAGTGAGTGAGTCAGTCAGGACATTTCCTTTCATTTATTTTTGATAATTTCACCCCTCCCCATGAACCCCTTAAATTGGATTTATGAAACAAACGGTCGAACACCTATTTACTTATTTAAAGCGTTTTCCCCCTGAGTTTGATGAGTGATAAGTGAGTCAATCAGTTAGGACACTTTCTTTCCTGTTTTTTTTTTTTCCCCCAGAATTTCACCTCTCTCCAAGGGCCCCATAAATTGGATTTATGAAAAAAAAACAGTCGAACACCTATTTACTTGTATTTTAAGCTGTTCTTTTTCCGACGAATTTCAAACTTCTCGCCTATGTCCTTTAAGAGATACACGCTCCGTCAAGAATCCCTCAACCCCCAATTTTCACCCCTATCACCTCATAACATACACCACATCGATAAACCCTTAGACATATGTCTGATTATTTTTAATGATTCGTATATATACCGAATATCACATCCCCTAAGAAACAACTCATGACATATCGTTATTCAATGAAATGCACGTTTACCCCCTTAACATCTCTTTAAAACCCGAATAAACAAAAATCATTCCTTAGTTGACGTTTTCGACATACAGCGAACATATTCCCAAAATTTCATTTTTCCAACTTAAATAGTTTTTGTTGGGCGTGATGAGTAAGTGAGTCAGACAGGGCATTTTCTTTCAATTATTTTTACCAGAATTTCACCCCTCCCCATGGGCCCCTTAAATTGGATTGATGAAAAAACGCTTGAACACCTATTAACTTATTTTTAAAGCTGTCTTTTTCCCCTGAGTTTGGTGAGTGAGTGAGTTAGTCAGGATACTTTCTCTCCTTTTTTCCCCCAGAATTTCACCCCACTCCATTGGCCCCTTAAATTAATTTATGAAAAAACGGTCGAACACCGATTTACTTATCTTGTTAGCTGATGTTTTTTCGCTGCGTTTCAAATTTCTCGCCTATGTCATTCAATCCCTACTCTTCACCCCTTTCACCTCATAATATACTCCACATCGAAAAACCCTCAGACACGTGTCTTACTTTTTAATGATGAGTTTATATGCCGTGTATCACATCCCCCAATGAAACCAATCGGGAGATATTGTTATTCAATGAAATGCAGGTTTAACCCCATTAAGACCCCTTTAGAACCTGAATATCCGAAAATCCTCCCTTAGTAGACTGTTTTGAAATACAATGAACATATCCCCAAACTGTCATGTTTCTAACTTCAATCATTTTGGCTGGGCGATGATGAGTGAGTGAGTGAGTGAGTCAGGACATTTTCTTTCAATTTTCTTTTTTCAGAATTTCACCCCTCCCCATGAACCCCTTAAATTTGATTTATGAAAAAAACTGTCGAACAGCTATTTACTTATTTTAAAGCAGTTTTTCCCCCTGAGTTTGATGAGTGAGTGAGTCAGTCAATCAGTTAGGACACTTTCTTTCCTGTTTCTCCCCCCCCCCCCCCTCCAGAATTTCACCCCACCCCATGGGCCCCTTAAATTGGATTTATGATGAAACGGTCAAACACATATTTACTTATTTTTATGCTGATTTTTTCCCGCTGAGTTTCAAACTCCTCGCCTATGTCGTTTAAGAGATACACGCTCCGTTAGGAATCTTTCAATCCCCACTTTTCACCCCTTTCATCTCATAATATACTCCACATCGAAAAACCCTCCGACTCGTGTCTTCTTATTTTTAATGATGAGTTTATGTGCCGAGTATCACATCCCCCAATGAAACCAATCGGGAGATATTGCTGTTCAATGAAATGCAGGTCTACCCCCTTAACACCCCTTCAGAACCAGAATATCCAAAAATCCACTCTTAGTGGGCATTTGCGGCCCTTGGGGAAGCTGCATACCAAATTTCATTCCAATCCGTTTGATGGTTTCTGAGATTTCGTGATGAATGAATGAGTGAGTGAGTGAGTGGTATTTGACAAATATATAGTAGAAGATAGTGTCAAGTCTTTGTTATGCTAAACTCGGTTGACAGTGCTGTGTGAGAAGTTGAGTAACTAACGTGATTTCAAGTAAAGATCCTCATTTTCTATACCGGTAGTGCAGAGCGCAAATGGCATCCAGTCGGCCGTGTCTCGACTTGAGCTATGCTGCCATGGAAACTATCCGCCTTGCCATTCCTTCATGAGTATATTTTATGATTTGATTAGCATGTGCTGAAGTGCAAAAGGGTCGAAATCAGAAGAATGAGAAAGACTATCGTAAATTCATGTAGCCAGCGGTTCCTTCTGGGTCCTAAACTATGTGTATGCAAAATTTGGTTGAGATTGGTGGAACGGTGTAGATTTGTATACGGAACAGATCCACATACCCACATACCCACATACATACAGACTTTCACTTTTATATATTAGAAGATTAGATTGTGATTGTGAACATAACAGTATCTCTCTGATCTACCATTAAAAAAAACAGTGGTCTGCAAGGTAGGCTTAATCTCTTAGGAGTGGCTTCGGTAGCGTAGTTGGTAGCATGCTGAGCTTCTATGCCTAAGGTCACCGGTTCAAACCCCACTGAAGTCGTCGGATTTTTAAGAGCGTTAAAAATCCCTCAGTATGCCTAACTTCGGAGGGGAAGTAAAGCCGGCGGTCCCATGTAATAGATTTCACATGTGTGAAGCTAAATTATAGGTTAAATGTAACTAAAGCTCTTAGGTTCCAATATTCGTCGCCAGGAGCTGACTGCAGTGGCATCTAGTAACCACGTAGCATAGTTGGTTGTCGACGGTGGCGTTTGGTAGCAAAAGTAGGAACTACTTGAAAATTCATGCCTGCAGTCCTTACTTGCATTAAAAACAGATAACACACACTAATACAGCCATCACAATTAACACCGCCTCGCTGTTGTTGTTTGAGTCTTCAGTCTTTTGACTGGTTTGATGCAGATCTCCATGCCTCCCTGTCCTGAGCTAATCGTTTCATCTCTACATAGCTACCACACCCTACGTCCGAGGCAATCTGTTTAACATATTCTGACCTTGGTCTACCCCTACAGTTCTTGTCCTCGACCCTTCCTTCCATAACTAAGCTTGCTATTCCTGGGTGTCTTAGTATGTGTCCTACCAACCTATCTCTTCTCTTCATTGGCAGTTGCCAGAAACATCTCTCCTCTCCCACTAGTCATAATACCTCTTCGTTTGTAACCCTATCTACCCATCTGATCTTCATTATCTCCTGTAACACCACATTTCAAACGCTTCAATTCTCCTCTTTTCTGCTGCACCAATAGTCCAAGTTTCACTTCCATAGAGCGCCACGCTCCAAACAAAGGCCTTCAAAAATGACTTTCTAACACCTAAATCTATATTCGATGTCAACAGATTCCTTTTCTGTAGAAATGCTTTCCTTGCCTGAGCTAACCTTCTTTTTCTACAATTTCCTTCATTGCTTGTTCAATGTAAAGATTGAAAAGTATGGGTGATAAGTTGCAGCCTTGCCTTACACCTTTCTGAATACCAGCTTCTCTCTCATGTCCTTCAGCTCGAATGACAGCTGTCTGGTTTCTCGCTAGGTTGGATTTAAAATTATCTGGGGCTAGGTTCGGTTTGAAAAAAAAAAAGCTATATTTACCGGGGGACGGGGGAGCTAGATTGGCAACCGTGGGAGGAGGGAGTTATGCGTTGTCATGAAAACCCACTGGATCGAAAACGAAAACAGTACATCTCCAAGCAGGGATACAGACACAAATCACAACTGTTGTAAGAGGGGCAGATGACTTCGTAGTTCCACTCCTTAAAACAACAACACAACCATAACGATTTCCCACATAGCATGGATTATACACTCATCATCAGCGAGCACCATTATTTAATATAAGACATGTTTATTTAACTTCTTAATTCTCAGTTCTTATTTTGTAGAAATTCCATGACCTACTAGCCGGATTGTGCCGCGCTGACACTCGAATCACCTTTCTGTGGCTTTCAAGCCACATGGGTATTGCAGGAAATGAGTTGGCGGATCGAGCTGCAAAAGAGGAGGTATAACTACCACCTCGACCATTGGAGGTACCCGCTAGAGATATTCGCTCTCTGTTACGCCGACAAGTACTGGCATTTTGGGAGAGTCAGTGGCTCTTTCCGGTCACGAAGTCCGTTATTTTGTGTAGGCTAAGGATAGATCATACAAGATCCACCCACTCGTACCTAATGAGAAGGGAAGGACCCCCCCTCCCCCACTTTGTACCTGTGGAGCCGTTTTCACCATGGCCCACATTTTAACCGAGTGTGGGGATCTTGCTGGCATACGAAGAAACCTTGGTTTGCAGATGACACTCGCACTTATATTAGCCGATGACGCGGTGGCTGCTGATCTCGTCATCCGCTTTATAAGTGAGAGTGGGTTAGGGCCAGCAATCCAAATTTTCAAGTGAATATTTACTCAACGACTTGTTCGATTTTGAATGATGATTTTTGTTTTTCCATAATTTTTGTTTATTTGTTATAATTATTAGTTTTATTTAATTATGGAAGGACATTGATGCTAAATGGGATCAATATAAATTAACACCAAGAAGAGAAGCTGTAGCCTTCTTCAGACTTAACACTGGCCATGACTGCCTTGCAGCTCATCTGAAACGAATCAACATCTTGAGATCTGAAGAATGCACACTTTGTCACGAACCTGGAAGTAAAATGGATAAGGGGCCCCTGCTACATTGCAACAAACTTGATGTGACTGCTAGAACTTCAGGAAACCTCACACAACTCTATTGGAATGCAAGAAAGCGGATGGACTGGAATCCGGGCTAGCCACAGGAAACAACAACAACAGTTTTATTCAATTTTGTGTTTTATTAATTTTCGGTTTTTTCAGATTTAGGTGTCCACCTCTAAATTTTAAATTCAAATTCTTTAATTTGTGTTAAAAGGGGCAGATGACCTTGTAGTTCCACCCCTTAAAACAACAATAACTAATTGACTAAATTCCAAGGTGGGGGTTCTAACCCCCAGTAACACCCCCGGCTACGCCACTGGTTGCATCAAACCAGTCGAAAGACTGAAGACTCAGACAATAACAGGTAGACATACAACCACGTTCCCCCCTTGAATTGCAGTCATATTATGGTAGCCTACCATACGTTAGTCAGAGCTTGCATGTTTCACATATAGCAAGTGCTAATGGCCTCAGTAAATATCACTCGCCTCAGGCAGTGTTGTTATGTAAACAGACAGTATTGTGTGCAGGAGTGTTTTTATGTATCAATACTAATGTATTTAATGATTTCTTTCCTTGTGACAGGATTCTGTTTATTGACCCTGTACATATGGTTTCGATGCCGGCAACGGAAAAAGAACCAAAAATATGATTTTCTTATGATTGAAAAAACTTCTGTTGGTATTCAAGTTGATCCAGAGACTCCATACAAGGTTTGTGCTACTACCATACCCGTGCTTGATTTGTAGAAAAAGAGGTTCCGGTACTGTGGGCTACCGCGTCGTGGTGGAGGGGGATGAAGGGATGAGGCTTTATGGAATATTCAAATATAGAGTTCTAAAAACTATATTTTTATGCTTTTCGGAACACCTTTAAAAATTAATCAGTGGACAAAATAGCAATCTAATTATGATTGCAATTTTAAATTAAATTGAGTCAGCTGTAACAACATTTTTCTTGCCATATCCGTTGGCCTATATTAAATTTTAATGTAGGCCAACTAGGCTACCATTCAAACAATGTACATTATTTCAATTTATTTTTTTCGTAATTAAAAAAAATTAAATACATTTGCTTTGAAACTATACACAAGTTCACCAACAATCTTTTATTTATTTCTTGTTTTATAAATTTGTCTTTACAGTTTTCTGAAATAATTATTCAGTCAAAGACCAAGTTGACCTTAACTTACGACTAACGTTCCACAGTTCTAAAAATGTTGTTATATATTCGACTTTTCCCCCGATCAGAGGTTTCGGTATGGCGTACCGTCACAAATCTAGCCCTGACCATACCAATACTACATTTCTAAATTTATTTTATGCATAATGATTAAGCTGAGAACTTTGCTTATTTTAATCCTTAATGAATAGGCTTATGTTTTATGTCATTTGTTGCCATAATGCAAGGGTGGAATATAGAATACATTATTCCATGTTGACTATAGGAGTAAGCTGCTCTAAAAAAAGAAGGCAATTACAGTAATTATTGATATAACTAATCTATTTAATAATCCTGTATGTCTACCCCTTTTTATTCCCGTTTTCAACAGGGTCAGGAATGAGATGAGATTCTATGTGGTGGATGGTTTTTACAGCTAGATGCCCTTCCTGAAGCCAACCTCATGACAGGACTTAACCCGCGAGGACTGGCACATGGGTATTTTAGGCCTGAGGCTTAAAGCTCTATGTTTTCGTTTTGGTCAGCTCTTATTTCCTATCGCTTACTGAACCTTCCTTCCTAGCATATCATATTCATGAACTCTTCTGTAACCCATAACAAATATATATACTTTTTAATCACATGTATATATATTTTTTTTTTTTTTCGTGTTGACCAACTGAGAAGTTGCATTATTAATTGTCAATAAGGCAAAACTGTAAAATGGCTTCAAAGGTCTCTAGATGGAGAGATGAATGGTACTGTACATCTTCAGCTGTCATCGCCATAGTTACAGCTAGCCATCCCTCCATGGGATTCCAAGAGTGGGGAGTGTTCTGGTACTATCTCGGGCCTTATAATATATTTTTGGGGTGCCAAGGGGTGTTAAAGGAGCTGTGTCTGGTCCCTTTACAACAATGTTAATATTTTGCCTATTTTAGCCTAAGTCTGAATGCTAAACGGCTGAAATCAGCTCATGTTCTTTTTAGGTATAAGAATTACTCGGAAAGTTTCAGAGTAGTTTTTGCATTTCTGTTATTTATGTCATACATTTATATCATACAAACAAGTTACTGAACATGAAATAAAATTAATCACATAATGAAGCACTTGAAAAGACTTGCATATAAAGTATAACACATGAAACAGGAGAAATCAAGTTTACATAAAGTTTATGCATTAAGGAGTAACAGTAAATTAAATATATATAAAACGCTAAGATGTATATTTCACAAACCTCAAGCTCTTAAACCAGAGGGAGACACAAGGTGCGATTTGTACCGAAATCTTTCAAATCGTCTCAATAGAAAAAGGAAAAATCTTGCATTTCTTGAAATGTCAATGGAAATATATTTATTTGTTTATAAAGTGCGTTTGAACAAATACAGAAGATGATAGCCCCTGGCAGAACTGTGTCGCATGCCAATAAAGCTGGGCGGGTGGTTTATACACATGCGAGACTTCTCGAATTGGTATGCTAGTTTTATAAAAATATTCACATATCAAGCACCAGAATACGGGAAGTAAAGCCGGCGGTCCCATGTCATTGATTTATGGCATGCAAAAGAACCTTCCACTAACTACACTTGTGTGAAGCCAAAATTTGTAGGTTAGGTTTGATTAATGCTCTTAAGTTTCAATGATCGTCACCGGGCGCTGGTTGCGATGGCATCTAGTAGTGGCGAAGTTCACAGCTAGGTGTCGTGGATGGTAGCATTTTGTAGCGAAAGTAGGAACTACTTGAAATTATCGTCTGCAGTCCTAACTTCAATTATAAACAGATAACACACACTAATACAGTCATCACAATTAACACCGGTTATCAGACAGATCCTACACACACCCAAAGTACACGGGGCCACATGACCGCATTGTCGCAGACCATAAACTAAGGAACCAACCAAGAATACTTACTATATTTTAATAATGCAGCCATTTTTTAATTTTTTTTCAGGGAAGGGACTTAGGAAGGAAATTGGCTGTGGCCCTATTGAAAGAAACCATCCTGGCATTTGCCTGGTGGTGGAAATGGAAAACCACAAAAAAACATTTTCAGGACGGCCGAGGTTAACCACTCGGCCACTGTGGCCGGGACAATATTTATATAAAACTCATCACTGGTGCAAGTTTTGGACAATAACTGAATAGAATATCAACTATAACAACTACGGGTATTAGAAAAGATTTACTATTAATGTCATGATGATGATGATAGTTGTTTTAAGGGGCTGAACAGTGAGGTTGTCTGCCTCTTTATTCATCTAACATTGAAACAGTTGCTACAAAATTATCTTAAAAAAATACAATTAACTGGTGTTTGACAAGTGGAGATTGTAATTTCAAAGTAGCATTATCAATTTCTATTTAGTATAAACAAAGTCCCCGATTCTTGGATGTCACGGGTAATCTCGAGAACCACTGGATGGATTTTGATGCGGTTTTCACCATTCTGTAAAGGATATCATGAGGAAGGTTTCTGTAGAAAATTATTTATTTATGATCAAAGGAAGCCAAGCAGTAACGATTTCAGTGAATAAGTCGAAAAAAAACCTGGCGTCCGTGAGCTTTCTAAGCTTATGCTGGGCAAACCTTTAAAAATACCAATATACTATTAGTGTAAGAATTGTTCAGCATGAGAAGTTCTACAAAACAGTCCACGAGAGCATATCTCTTATCTTCAATATACCGCCCACTATAAGTGTTTTTATGTTTTCATTTCTTCCAACAATCTCCATTCAATTACTGAGGCGACAGTTTACGAGCTAGCTAGGGGTGAGCCTAGCACCCCAGTTACAGACTAGCTAGCAGGCAAGCTTATTGCCCCAGATACAGCCAGCAGAAAACTGTCGGGTCGGGTTGAGTTAAGACTTCAGAGAAGAGTGGTTGTGTTTGGATTTTCCCTGGAAATGCAACTCGGCTTTTCTTCATTTCGCCTGTGAACTTTTCGTTCCGCAAAATACACAGTCAAGTTAAGATTGGACGGAAGGGGGATTTGTTTTTCATGCACCTCGCCATTCTTAAATTACGTCTGACAAGAATTTGTTGCACATGCATCTCCATGATAATATAATTAATAGACCAGTCAGTGATCTTAACCCATCATGCCGAGACATAAAACGGACATAGATCGTAGTTCATTGACATAGAAAAAAAAAAGCTTATCACATAATGAATTTATAACTGTTCCCGGGCAAAGTATCAACATGATGGTAACCATGCAACAGGCAGAACAGCGAGGTCATCTGCCCCTTATGATTTTATATAAACAGAATAAGAGACAGAGTTACATGCAAAGAAGAAAGGAAATTGGCTTCGACGAGAAACTTAACAGCTTCAGACTGGAAAGCAGCTCACTATGTTTTGCGACATATGGTGACGCATTTTGCTGCCCATGGTTTTCATTTTCAAGTGTGTAAAAGTAAAGCCTTCCATGAACAAGACATTGACTGGGTTTGTGACCTAAGCAGGAAGAACTGTAAATGCTGTCATGCAGAATTTTGTAACAGACGACAGGGATCATTAAGCGACTTATGTAGTGGCTATGTTTTCTTTACTCTCTACATACACAGCAGCAATATACTTGTTGGTTCCTTAGTTTAGGGGCTGCGACAATCCAGTCATGTAGCACCGTGTACATTGGGTTATGTAGAATCTGATAACCGGTGTTAATTGTGATGGCTGTATTAGTGTGTGTTGAAAATCCACAGCCTGCTTCCAGTCGACCGACCGGGTCAGGGAATGGAATGAATGAAGCCCCCATCTAGCGGCGAGGATATGAACTGTGCCGGCTGCCGAAGCCTGTCGCACTCCCCTGGGGCAATGATTAAATGAATGACAGATGAGATGAAATGATAGTGGAGAGTGTTGCTGGAATGAAATTGTGACAGGGAAAACCGGAGTACCCATAGAAAAACCTGCCTGCCTCCACCTTGTCGAGCACAAATCTCACATGGAGTGACCGGGATTTGAACCACGGACCCAGCGGTGAGAGGCCGCCTAAGCCACGGAGGCTAATTAGTGTGAGTTATCTGTTTTAATTCAAGTAATTTCAAGTAGTTCCTGTGGCGAATGTTGGAACTAATAGAGAGCTATTAATTCTAATCTACAAATTTTGGCTCCACACAAGTGTAGTTAGTGGAAGGTTCTTTTTCATGTCATATATCTATGACATGGGACCGCCGGCTTTACTTCCCCTCCGAAGGAAGGCATACTGAGGGATTTTTAACGCTCTAAACTAAACAATAAACTAAATTAATGAATTAGTTTATATAGCATAGATATATTTGAATCCAGCAGTGGAGTGGGACCTATTTTGCATGCGCTTAGTGTCCATGAATAAGCCTGCCCTGTTGTGTAGTTGCTAGTATCCTATGCTGTCACTGTGGAAGCCCGGGTTCGATTCCCGGCTCTGCCAAGAAATTTAATTCTGGTCTGAGGGCTGGAACAGGGTATGCTCCACCTCGTGAGGCATAACTGAGAAGAGGTGGGTTCGATTCCTATCTCAGCCACCCTGGTTTCCCCACTTCTACTCCAGGCAAATGCCGGGATGGTATCTAATTTAAGGGCATGGTCACTTCCTACCCAAATTCTACTGCAAATACACACACTAGTATAGACATCACAGTGACACAGGTTATCAGGCACACACACACACACAAGTAAATGACCACAATGTTGCAAAGCCCCCATAAGAATCAACACAATTTTATTTCAATCAGTCAATAAACTATGAAATGTCACATTATCTTACTGATGTACACCTCATGGTATAGTGGCATCCTTGGCTACTATCTCAGTGGCCTGGGTTTGAATCCTGCCTCTGCCAAGAAATTTAATTGTAGTTTAAGTTACAGGAACAATATCGTTGTCAAGTCACCCAAGTACAGAGGTGTGCAAATTATACACTAGACGCCAGTTTCCCAAAATTACATTTATACTTTTCACGGCTTAATGCACTAAATACGTTTGCAAGACGGTGAAATTACTTCAAATGTTTAACCAAGAGTCGTAATTATATTTTCTTTTCAGAAACTAAAAGTAAAATGATATTTTAGAATTTCCAGTAACTGAGGAGCTTTGCTAATGCAAAATGTCACACGTTCTATTTTGATTACTTCACTGTATTTTTTGTGTGAATTTAGAGCTGAGGACTTTGGACTCATTTTACTGATGATCCGCTCTTGAACTATTTAAAGATTCGTAACCTATGGATTGAAAACACCTGACTTAGAGGGTACATTCCAAAGTCAATGAAAAGATAGGAAATGGTTCCAGCCTGGCAGGGGCGTATATACAATTTTTTTCAGGGGGGGGGCTGACTATCCTGGAAAATTGTGAGTATTCTCAGGGGATTGTCAATGAAAAGGGAAAAAAAAAAACAGAAATATCAACCAATATCTTAGAGCATATAACTTTGTGTAATTATTTTAGATGAGATTCAAAGTTTATATAGCCTACAATTATTACTAGCAATACCAGAAAGTTGTAAAATATAACACAACACACAAATAAAATTTTATACTTAATGAATTTTCTATTTATTTATTTATTTACATATGTTACGCCCTTGGAGCACTTAACCATAACAAGTATACACATGTCTCAAAAAACAATATTAAAGATTCAGCTTCTTATTTTTCTTCTTTTCCCAAAACATCTTCATTCTAGTCGACCTTGCCGCTCTCTCTGCATCGCTTATGGTGTAAGTTTTGCGGGTAAAGGTTTTTAGGGAAAGTCGGATGTTCTTGTTTTTCAAGATATTCTTCTCATCTTTGTTAGCAATTTGGGACATTGTCAAGCCGAGTTCATCCAGATCATTTTGAATTTCCACAAACCAAGAGTTCTTTGTTTTACTTTTGAAAAAATAATTAAATAATAGCCTACTTTTAATTGTCTGGTATCCGGCAGGCGCGAGATATGACAAAAAAAAAGCAATTCGCCTTTTTCGCATAGTATCGACTATAGACTCAGTTTCTTTATAAACCACTTCATTTGGTAATAGATGCCATTGACCATCCACCTGATGTTTTTTATTAATTATAGTTCTGAGAATTCTTCTATCAGTCTTCAGTAATGTGTCAGTAACTGATCGAGTGTTTAACTTGAAAAGTGTTTCACAAGCATATATTGCTTCCGGTTTAATAACTGATTCGTAATGTCATAATTTGGCATTGATGGAGAGTGATTTTTTTTTGTAACTAGATCAAGTAATATGTTGCGCTTGTCTTAACTTTGTTGTTCTATTTTCGATTGACGCTTTCTCATTCAAATTCCATGTTATAATCTCCCCTAAATATTTAAATTTATGTACAACTTTAATTTCTTTACTGTTAGTCAATGTAATAGCTTGTGTTTCCACATCAAAGGATGCCATTATTTCAGTTTTTTCAAATGAAATTTGAAGTCCTACTTTTGCTGCAATAGACCCAAGTTCTTCAATTTGGTGTTTAGCCTCATCTATACTGGTTGCAAGCAGTGCAAGGTCATCCGCAAAAGCCAAGCAATTCAGTTTTATATTAGTACCAATCTTTACATTTGGAGGACAAGTTTTGTTCCACTCACGCATGATCTTTTCGAGAACCCAATTAAATAATAACGGTGATAGACCATCTCCCTGTCGAAGTCCAGTCCGGATATTAAATGGTTCAGACAAGGCTCCTCGAAATTTAACCTTTGATTTAGTATCTTTCAAAGTAACGCCGATGAGGTTGATAAGCTTTTGATGTAACCCAAATTCCCTAAGGATGTTAAGTAATGACCCTCGATGGATACTGTCATAAGCTTTCTTAAAATCCACAAAAGTAATGACCAAATCCTTTTGTCTCATTCTATGATACTTCATTATCCATTTCAGACTGATGATCTGATCCGGACAGCTGCGACCTGGTCGGAACCCTCCTTGATATTCTCCTAGTTCTTGATCGAGTTGTTGTTGAATTCTTGTCAAGATAATTCTAGATAGAATCTTGTATGTTACATCAAGCAAAGAAATCCCACGGTAGTTGTTCGGGTCTGATCTATCACCCTTTTTATGAATTGGGTGAATTACAGCCATTCTCCATTCCTCTGGTATTTGTTCCGAATTCCATACATCAATGAGGCGTTTATGGAGGTTGGAGATGGTTTGTTCATTTGCATATTTCCATAGTTCTGCTACCAATGAATTCTCTCCTGCTGCTCTATAATTTTTGAGCCAATTAATTGCTGCACATACTTCAGTCAAGTCGGGAAGAATAATGTTCTGTAAATTTGTTTTATTTTTTGGATTAAGCTCAAAATCCAGATATTCCTTAGGTATGGAGTATGAATGGAAAATATCTAAATATTTGTCAATTTACTAAGCAGAAAGATAAACAGTTTTTTTTTTTTTTTTACAAGTTGATAATTTATTTCTCAAAAGTACCGTACTGTGGAATTCACAGTTTTGCCTCACAAAGCTGAGTGTACCCCGTTCCAGCCTTCAGACTAGAATTAAAATTTCTTAATATTGTTTATAACTTAGCCTATAAGTTAAGATTAGGATACAACCAAATTTACAATTATTTTATGCTCTTACCAAAGCAATACTTTCTTAATTTTTATTGGCTTTTTTCGGGGGGGTCTGGAGCCCTCTCAGCACCCCCCTTATATACGCCCCTGCAGCTTGGGTATCCCTCAGAATCCCCAATTCGACGGCGTTATGCATTAAACAGCTATCCACCAAAAGCTGATATCGAGAAAAACGTGATTGAAAGTTTTGACATTTAAACTATCACAAATTCTCTCCTTTTAGCCAAGTTTGAGTTTTAAAAGCAAACAAATCCTTACCTATATGCATTGTTGATAGTTATTGCGTTTAAATTACAAAAATACAGCAAACAATTGATTTATTAGCAATTGACACTTAGCTGCTTTATGTTATCTGTGAGTTTAGTTACGCATAAAACTGCTAAGCGCCATTTTTGGTGAATAGCTTGTTGTTACGTTATTCTATCGAACACGATAGATATGCGTAAACCGTCTAAGCACCATTTTTAGTCTTTTAGCCCTTTATACATTTTTATTTTAATGCCAGTTTCTGGAGACTTTGACGCGTACAATGAGTACTCCTTAGCTTACCCCGTGGCACTACAGTCCATGAAGGACCATGGCCTGCTCCACCACAGTCTTCCAGCTTTTCCTATCCCGTGCACGCCTCCTCCAAGCTCTGACACGTAGCATTCTGAGATCCTCCTCGACATCGTCCAGCCAGCGCTTTTTCGTACGCCCCCGTCCTCGCTTTTCAGTTGGCTGCCCATGGAAGACCTGATACACCAACCTTGACTCCGGCATTCGCTCGACATGTCCAAGCCACCGAATCCGGGAACTCTTGATCTCTGCGACAATACTAGGGTCCCCATACATATCATAGATCTCCTTGTTGTTGCGGAGGCGCCACACTCCACGATCACACATAGGCCCATAGATCTTACGGAGTACCTTCCTCTCCCACCTGTTCAATAAATCCTCATTCCTCCTAGTCAACACCCATAGGTGACAACAGGTCGGATGACTGTCTTATAGATAGTTTTCTTACAACTGCGTGATAACGTTCTTGATCGCAGCAGATGGGAGAGACTGAAGTAGCTTCGGTTCCCGGAGCGCAGTCTCTCATTGATTTCCTCAAGACAGTCAGATCCCTTGGTGATAGTCGATCCAAGGTATTTGAAAGTGCTGGTCTTAGAGAAAGTCTTATTATTATCAATAACAAGCTCCTGGGGTACATCACCCTGCCTCACGGTGGTCATATACTTTGTCTTCGTGCTATTCACCCTCAGCCCAGCTCCTGAAGCCATCTGGTCTAATTCAAGAAATGCCCTCTTCACATCTCCTGATGTCCTTCCCAGCAAAGCAACATCATCCGCATATGCAAAACACTGGATTGGCCTATTGTACAATGATTACTCGTGTGTTCTTAATTGCAATTTTATTCTCAATACAGATACATTTGAATACCAGAATCAAACTTAAAGCAATAATTATACTAAATGAACTAATGCTATAAACATTGGTGTTACATTCTACTTCATGATGTAAATGATTTTCACACAATAGGAAATTGACACAGTCTTAAGTTTCATCTTGTATCGAGAAATCGAGTTCACTACCAAAACCTTCGATGTCGTCAAAACTGTTTCTATCTGAATGAAGGCCTTCGTAGAACTCCTTGGCATCGGATGATACCAGATACATGACACCTTTGAGATCCTGTAATTTTGGCTCAGATATAGCGTTTCCGTTTGTTCCATAGAGCATTAAGGCATAAACTGAGGTTTTTCTGGTCACATTGGTGTGCGCTATTTCTCCTCTTCAAATTGATTACTTGGCTGTCTTTTTAATCGAAATTACGTTTTAAAGTCACCAGCCATGGGCTTATTTCAATTTCCCGTGTTGTTAGCCAGCTTACTCCATTGCCATTGGTATCTTTCTTCCTATTTATTATTTGTTTCTCTACGGATGCCGTGCCCACAAAATCTTCTCTTTTCATTTCTTTCACGACCAGCTTGTTCTTCTTTCGGCAAGTTCTCATTACTTCCTTGTAATCTTCTGCTGTATATAGTCCTTGATGAAACTTCAAGGCACTTTCAATATCTCTGAAATCATCATCATTGGTCAAATAGCTGTGCCCGGAAACCAGAAATCGCATTTTTATGGTCTTTAGAGTTGGATGTGACTCCATGACAGACTTCAGCATTAGGACCATTTTTATGTTCCGATTCTGCCCTCCGCAGGAATAGGACCAAGGCACAAGTTGTTCCGTGGCTTTTTCTAAATGTTCAGTGATGTAATTTCTTAGACAAGAGCCCACTTCTTGGGCTCCTCGCCCAGCTTGGCCCTCGAGCCACAGGTAGCAGAAGCCTTTGTTCGATGAAGAGTCATGAATTCCACAGTTATACAGCCATAACTGACGTTTGTAGAATATTATGTTTGTTGGAATTCTGGGCAGGGGCAGTGTCCTCTGCATATCAAAGCTAAGCACCGACAGTCCATTAATTTCGGTTGCTTTTTGAAAGTCACTCTTCATTTTACTTCGAGCATTTTCTGCGTCCTCCTGATGAGCAAGCAACTTTATCTTTAGCACATCAGTGTCACCATTTTTATTGTTTATTTGAGCATTTGTAGAGTCACAAAAGTTGCATGTGTCTTTCTTAAGTGGTTTTCGTCGTAGGTTGAATCTGGAGTAAAATACTTTCTTATAGCGTGAGAGGGAAACTGGCTGAGAATATTCCTTTATGTATAAGTCATACATAACTGGAAGTGTGACATGTGTCGGGAGAAAGAGAGTGCTTGTTTCTGATCTGCAATAATGTGACTTGTACTTAGGAAGTTTATTAATGTGCTCGATAATTTCAGCCATCTTACTATCAGTTATTTTGTTATAACCTCCTGATTTACCTCTGTTATCCATAATAATTCCTTGTAGTTCGTTGGCTTTCTTAAGATAGTTGTTAATGCGATCCCCTGATATTCTTAGGGTCTGGACAAAGTATATTTTACAGACTGATACTCCTGCCAGAGTGTAACTTCTCGTAAAAGCTCTTCTACCAGACAACCCAGACAAAGTGTGAGAGACAATGAAATGTCGCTTGGCTGTTTCTTGCAGAACTCAATATAGCATTTCGAAGGATAGCATCATAGTTTCACCTCATAGCCGATTAATGCAAAACTCTTAACCTAAGATAAAGGGAATGGCGCTTAGACTTTTCTATAAAATTAATGGTTAATATTAAGAAAAATGGCATACTTATGTAAAAAGAATGTAGTTCCAGACCATACACACTAGATGGTGCTAATAACTCAATTTCCAAAAATTGACGCTTAGCCGCTTATTGCATAACGCCGTCCAATTATGAAAGTTTCCAGCCACTATTCATTATGGAAAAAGGTGTAAGTCCATGGGGGAGAAAACATTACTAAGTAGGGGAATAAAATGTGCCAGCAGTTGATCAATAAAATAATTTTAAAAAAAAATCCTTCCGATTTAAATTCTTTACTTGGTTCTAATAATTTGCACACCTCTGTGTCTGTAATGTCAATTTTAAAGCGTTACACTGGGCCAGTTGACTGTTACTTCTTTTTATGTTACAGATAAATACATGTGAGGCGAGTTTCAGAAGAGAAGTCCATTCTCCTCAACCAAGCCATGATGAAACTGATGATACAGTCTCTCTGTCAGATAGGCCTCGTTTAAAATACAAGGTAAGCACTAGTAGGCCTGTCACTCCTTTCTTCAATTATATAAATATATAATGCATTTCAGCCATCAATACTTTAATTAATGGGCATTTAATATATACAGGGTGTTAAAAACTAATAATACGGTGGTATTTGAATGTGTTCTTGATAACAGGGTACATAAGATCGTCAAGCTTTCCAGAAACAAATCTGGTTTTGATATATTGGCTTTCTCGGCCCATGAATAAAAACTCAACAATTTTTCTAGGATTATGCTGTGTCTTGTGTGGGAGCACCTAGAGCCCGCTGATGAGCCAACTTGGTGTTCCTGGGCGAAACCCCACACAAGAAACGGCATAAACCTAGAAAAATTGCTGAGTTTTAATTCACGGGCCATGAAAGCCACCGTACCATCTTTTTGGAAGCCTTTATAAGGAGGTGAAGGGCTGCTTGAGCTTTTAGCTCTCGCAGTTAAGAGTGCACGTGCGCTTCATAAGAAGGGAGGTAGTGCACAGTTCGCTACTCCTGTGGGGTCGGGGCACGGAGCACCAAGAGCCCGCTGCTGAGCCAACTTGGTGTTCCTGGGCGAAACCCCACACAAGACACGGCATAAACCTAGGAAATTTGCTGAGTTTCAATCTGGTTTTGTGAAGAACTGTGGTACAACCAATGCAATCCATGCTGCGCAGCTTTTGATTGAAAAGCATTGTGAGAAGAACAAGCCGATCCATCTAGCTTTCCTGGACCTTGAGAAGGCCTTTGATCATGTGCCTCATCACCTCATATGACTAGCACTTACATTTCAAACGATTGTCAAATGAAGCATCATACGCTAAATAAATAAACTAGCACTGCGAGAGGATGGCATACCAGAATGCCTTGTCAACTGGGTTCAGCTGGTTTATGTAGATCCACAAAGCTACGTTCAGGATGCCGCAGAAGCATCCCGTGACTTTCCAATTGCCATCAGTTATCACCAAGGTTCTGTGCTGTTACTGCGTTTGTTCATTCTAGTGATGGACTGTAACAGCAGACCTGCACCAGCCTTGGCCATGGACGCTTCACTACGCAGACGATGTCATGTTGGCTTCTGAGACCCAGGTTGGTTTGCAATGCCAAGCCCAAAAATGAAAAGTTCGGCTGATGCAATATGGCCTGTGCCTCAAAAAAAGAAGACTGAATATATGACATCAGAACCATAAGCAATTAGAACAATTAAGGTAGATGGTGAGGATCTGCCGCGAGTGACGAGATTCAAGTATCTTGGCTCCATGATCGCAGATAATGGCCAACTTGTTGAAGAGGTCAATGCAAAGATATCCACAGTCTGGATGAAATGGCGAACAACTGGCGTCACTCATGGCCGGAGAATGCAAGATACGAGTATTCTCATAATCCAAAGAACCTTCCAAAACCGCATATCATCCTTGTACAATAGCATTGCAAGTAAATTCGAGCTGGACATAACCACAACCAAGAGGACGTTCCTGAAGCAGGTGAACGAGAACCTAAACTGTATTTAGAACTGTAGAATTCAAGCCACAGAAATAAGATTTATTAGGACTATGAACCAAAGTACCAGGAGAGACAAGATCAGAAATGAGGTACACAGAGCAACAGCTGGCATCAGGGTCCCTGTTATCAACTTTCTGGGAAAACGCAGACTTCAGTGTTATGGCCATGTAATGAGGAAGGATAGCTCTAGAACAGCTAAAAAGTACCTCAACCTGGATGTCAGAGGGAAGAGACCAAGAGGAAGACCAAGGAGACGATGGATAGAGAAAGTTCGATCAGAGGTGGAGAAGGATGGTTTTAACTGGGACGATGTCCAAGAACAAAATGGTGTACCAAGATCGGGCAACTGGAGATGGAAAATGATGATGATGATGATCTTGGCCATTGACGACACGGCTACGAACAAGGACACTCTACTGGCTCCTGGTCTGGACTTGTTTTGTTTAGAGATTTGTTAAATTTTATTTTATATTTTACTTTTGTTATTTGGTTGTTATTTGTACAAGAGCAATAAGCGACAGCTTCTGACAAGCAGGCACATTAGCATTAAAACTAGAAAATCGTTTAGCAAAACATTTGTCTGGAGTGTTTTGTTATACGGATGCTAAACTTGGGTTCTAAGGATACAGGACATACAACGCCTGGAGCAGCGGAAATGTGGATGTGGAGAAGGATACTGAAAATAAGCTGGACAGAGAACACGACTAACGAATGGGTCCTCAAGGAAGTAGACGAAACAAGGAAATTGATCACTATTATAGAAAAGAGGAAAGCGAAATTCGTTGGCCACACCCTACATCATAATGAGTTCCTGACCACCATACTGGAAGGAAAAGTTCTGGGTAAGAAAGGAAGAGGAAGACCGCAGAAGGCTCATCTGGATTCTGTGCTGCATGGACTTCAATTTAAACAGTAAGCTGACTTAAAACGTTCAGCAAGTGAGAGACAAATGTGCTTGCAGCGACAAGACCTAGCCTTTAGATGATGAGGATGTTTACAAGCATGAATAGCTGTAGTTTGTTCTTTGATTAATAAAAAAATTAAAATTAAAAAATAAATCTATTGTACTGTCATCAGACCTGTTGCTCTGTATGGTTGTGAATATTGGCCGACTGTGGCTGAGACAGAGAGTTGATTGGGCGTCATGGAGACTACAATGCTGAGGTGGACATCTGGCGTTACTAAACTGAATCGCATTTCCAATGAATCCATCAGGGAGAAATTTGGCAACGCACCGATTCAAGACAAAATGCGCGAGAGTCATTTACGATGGTTTGTAACATGTGTTGAGGACAGGGGCTGACTCTATGGTGAAGACAGTTTATAATTTAGAAGTTGCTGGCAGGAAACCGAAAGAATATCCAAAACAACAAAGGGCTGATACCCCTCACAAAGATCTGAAGAACATCAATCTCCACCCTGATATGGTCCAGGACAATGCATCCATGTAGAGGACCCTGCCACCAGGAGAAAAATAAAAACCCTCCTTGGAATGGCTGGGAGTTTCCCAGATCTTCTGCTATTTTTCATATCCTCAGAATAGATCTCCAACAGTCATTCGCTTTTCTATTTACGAAATGAAATACAGTTAAATGCCATGAACTAAATATCTACAAAAAATGCATTACTGTGTTGTAAAATAGCCTATATTTGTGAGAGTTAATTTCCCTAGTATATGCACAATAATCCAGTCATATTGCTTATACCATCTACAACAGAGCGAGTTTATCAGAGACACAAGACATTGTCATTCCATTTCAAGTCATTCATTAGAAGCTGTGGCCATACACTTATTAGCCTATTATTAATAATAATAATGGAACAAAAGAATAATTGATAAAATTGGTGTAAGGATAGAAGCACTGATTTTCTGATAATTTTATTCCAGTAAAATATTTAAGATTCACTGTTCTCCAACGGAACATAGAGACTTATTTCCCTTTACAACAAATGATCACTGCCACTACCTTAAAGTAAAAGAGAAGGTACATCTACAACCACTTAATATTTTGTACTTCTTGGCCATTTTTATGAAACTGGTGAGTTCCAGAATAAATTAGTGCCATTGAAGATTGCAACCCCTTACCTTTGAAGTCACTAGCTGCCACTGAACTCCAAATGCTATCCAAAGATATACCTTACCTTACCTAGATGGCCACTCAAACCTAAGCAGATGTTTGGCCTCGCCATCTTTCTCGATCATCCATCATGCCCTCTGTGACTCTGATTTTTCTCATATCTCTTTGGACTTGGTCCCACCAGCGAAGTCTCGGTTTTCCCAATGGTCGCCTGCCTCTGGGTACACCTTCCAAAACTGCTCTTAAATTCAATTCTCTACTTCTTCTATGTACATGACCGGCCCAGAGCAGTCTTTGGCTTTTGGCACGGGCCACGATATCCGGTTCTTTGTAGAGATCTGGCAATTCCTTATTTGTTCTAATTCTCCTCTGGCCATTTTCTACTATCAGTCCGAAAATGCGTTGTAGTATTCTATTTTCAAAATGTACTAATTTCCTTTCAGTTTGCTTGGACGATACCCAGATTTCTGAACCGTACGTGACAACAGGAAGTATAATGCTTTTATAAATTCTCACTTTAGTTTTCTCTTTAAGAGATTTTGCAGAGACCAGTAGCTTTTGTTGCCACTGAGAATTCTTGATTTTATTTCTGTTTCTTCCATATTCTGGTCTATGATATTCCCCATATATTTGAACTCAGTACATCTGTGAAAAGCATATGAAGCAACTGTTAAGGGGTTTTGTACTTGTGCTGCATTCCTTCCTACAACTAGATATTTTGTTTTTTGTTCATTTATCATTAGACCTACCTCCTTGACTTCTTCAATAAGGGTTTCTGTGAGTATTTTTAGATCGTTTTTGTTTTCTGCCATGAGTGTTATGTCATCAGCATAAGCTAATATGTTTATTTTGTTTATCCAAAGATATAAACACAATAAATAATGTTAAAATGTTATCTTCAGCCCCTCCTTTGTAGAAGGCCCACCAGCTACCACTATGTAAGGTATGTTAAAACAAAACTGAGTATAATGGTGTGTTTAACTGTAACAGCTTGATTATGACTTCACCTCCAACTCACTGTCAGTGACTGTGATCCAAGCTGAAGATCTTCCAGCACTTGACTCGGGAGGCACCTCTGATCCTTACTGCAAGCTTTATCTCTTACCGGACAGAAAGAAGAAGTTCGTCACACAAGTGGTTCAGAAGAGCCTCAATCCCTACTTCAATGAGACCTTCATATTCAAGGTAAGATCGCAATGAAGAGGAAGTAAGGCAGTGGCTTCGGTGGTGTAGTCGGTAGTATGCTGAGCTTCTATGACCAAGAGTGTTAAAAATCCCTCAGTATGCCTTCCTTCGGAGGGGAAGTAAAGCCGGCAGGCCCATGTAATAGATGTATGGCAAGTAAAGAAACCTTCCACTAACTACAATTGTGTGAAGATAAATTTGTAGGTTAGATTAGATTAACACTCTGTTAGATCAAACGTCCACCGCCAGATGCCGGTTGCGGTGGCATATAGTAGCCAAGTTCACATCTAGATGTCGTTGATGGTAGCATTTGGTAGCAAAAATAGGAACTACTTGAAAATTGATCGTCTGAAGTCCTTACCTGAATTACAGATAACACACACTAATACACCCATCACAATTAACAACGGTTATCAGACAGATTCTACACACACCCAAAGTACACGGGGCTACATGAGCGCGTTGTCACAGCCCCTAAACTGAGGAACCAACCAACGAAATTCAATCATAAAATAATTAACACAAGAACAGCCACATATGGATTTGCTGCCAAATCAAGAAATAGCTTCCTTAATGCAACATTTTATCAGATAGATTTGACCTCGATTTGAGGCTTTCTCAACAGTTTTATTACATACCATAACATTTGGAATTTAATTTAATGGCTCTTGTTTTTAGACATGGAATGATATTCCAAAAAATATATTTTTTGTGTTGACTAACTTACGAGTAATTCTGTTAAGTGATTATACAGGCAGCACTGAAAAATAGCTTTTAACATTCCAATAATTTTTGGCATGAGATATGTGCACTTACAGTAAAATTTCAGTTGGTAACATTGATGGAGAGGTGTTTAAATTTGTAATGCAGAAACCAAGAAGTTGGTAAAGCCTAGAGATAGCTTAATTCCTACAGAGAAAAAATAAACATATTAATTGATCCACTATTATGCTAAGCCTGTGAAACAGAAGTGTGACTTATAAGCAAGTAAAACATGTATACAAATTTTTAGGTTAAAAATAGGGCTGCGGCTCTTATGTGAGTAAAAACGGTACTGGTACCTCATCTCATCCCTGACCCTATAGAAATGGGAATATTAAGGAGTAGGAATGCATTATTATTATGATTGTTGTTATTCTTAATGCACAGTTAAAGGGCAGAAAAAAAAAAAAGATTTGACACTAGACAAGTTTCATTGCTTGTATAAAAATGAGAAGGAATATACATAATGTTCAAATTATTCATTATTTTGAATTAAAAACATTGGATTAAATAGTGGTTGGTTCCTCAGTTTGGGGGCTGCTACAACGTGCTCATGTATCCCCGTGTACTTTGGGTGTGTGTAGAATCTGTCTGATAACCGGTGTTAATTGTGATGGCTGTATTAGTGTGTGTTATGTGTCTTTAATTCAAGTAAGGACTGCGGACATCAATTTTCAAGTAGTTCCTACTTTTGCCACCAAACGCCACCATCGACGACAACTAGTTGTGAACTTGGTTACTAGATTCCACCGCAGTCGGCTCATGGCGACGAGCGTTAGTCAAATCTAACCTATAATTTAGCTTCACACAAGTGTAATTAGTGGAGGGTTCTTTTACTTCCCCTCCGAAGGAAGACATACTGAGGGATTTTTAACGCATTTCAAAAATCCCACAACTTCGGCCGGGTTTGAACCCGCAATCTTGGGCATAGAAGCTCAGCATCCTACCAAATAGGCCACTGAAGCCATTTTGGATTAAATAATTTTGACTGTATTATTATTTCATTTGGTTTCAAAATCATGTGTAATTCTCTTTTCTCTCACCAGAATGTTCCATATTCAGAAATGATGACTAAAACGCTGGTGTTTGCACTCTATGACTATGACCGATTTACGAGAAATGATGCCATGGGAGAAATTAAAGTGCCTCTGTGTCAGATCGATTTAGCAGACAGCAGAGAACAGTGGGGTGAAGTACACCAAGTTGCTGAATCTACACCAGGGCAGGTATGTGTGACCTGGACCTTTATGTATAAAAAGAGACCTCCTCATTTGATGCCATTTTAGTGTCTGTCTGCTAGGAGAGTCTTTTCGTAAGGAACCGTATTGATATCGCTCCAGGAGATGGCAGTTGGGTTTGAACTGCAGATGACTTCCCGCTCACTGCGTATCGCGTATTCCAAAAACATTAAGTTGGTCATTACTTGCTTCACTCACTCAGCACATTCCTTCTTTCACTGGCTGCGTGTCGTCTGCTGCGATAACAACCACTGGCATGCGGGAAGCCGATATATTTAGGTTCAGAATAGGTACGGGCCGCGCAAGCCGCACCTCAAGGCCCCGCACCCCGTCGCAGGGTGTTGAACTGCCATCTCATGGCGCGATAACAATACCAGCATAGCCCCCGTTGAAACTCTAAAAATAGTCGTCAACTAGTGCTCAGCATTGAGAGATGAGACAATCTCATGTACTCCATGTGCAATGCATCAAATGTAAGGCTTCTAAATTTATACAATAATATTGAGGACGTGTATACAAGACATTCTAAAAGCTTTGTCCTTTACAAGTTCCTATGAATTATATGAAGAGAAGAGATAGGTTGGTAGGACACATACTATAATAATAATAATAATAATAATAATATCGTATGGCCTCGGGTACGGGTGAAACCTTTGTTATTTGACACCTAGAGGGCAGCTTGCATGTTGAATTTTGCCATTATGAACATGGCCTACTGAATTCAAATGGGTTCTTTAACATGCCAACAACTTATGACATGCGTGTCGTGATTTTTGTCGCCTTTCTAAAATAACTTACCATGGCCAGGAGCAAACCTGCAAGCTTGGGGTTGGTAGTCCGACACGATAACCACTCGCCTACTGTGGAAAGCTAGGACACACACTAAGACACCCAGGAATAGCAAACTTAGTTATGGAAGGAAGGGTTGAGGACAAGAACTGTAGAGGGGCAGATGACCTTGTAGTTCCGCCCCTTAAAACAACAATAACTAACTGACTAACAAGAACTGTAGGGGTAGACCAAGGTTAGAATATGTTAAAGAGATTGCCTCGGATGTAGGGTAGAGCTAAATCAAACCAGTCAAAAGACTGAAGTCTCAAACAACAAAATGAATTACATTGTATGATACTGGAAATCCATTTTATTTACTGACTAGCAGTAGTGCCCGGCTTCACCCTGTGGATATATTTGTTTTATGGATGATAATGAATACTACTACAGAACTGGAGCGCTCAAGGATAAGGATCGGAAAGCACCAATGCTTATTGCAGCTGATAACCTCAGTATACTGCACCAACACCATCGCCGTTATACAGAGGCATACTATTGTCATGATGATAACTGTTTTAAGGGGCCTAAGAAATCTTTTGGCACTAATTAATCCCCGTGACTGCAATTTATAAGCAGCTCGCAATTCTGCACCAGAACACTGGTAGGGGCGACGTGATACAGCCCGCATTACATGGCAACAATAGACTTAGGTATTATTGAAGCTGTTCGGGAGCGCTTGTTCTTCCGACTTACTGAACAAAAATCAATTTTTAAGGTTACCTGAGAGGTGTAGCCTAATGCTACATAGCCTAAACTATTCCTCTTGAATCTGGCTATCATATACAAAAAGAATTTTTCGAATCCGACTGGTAGTTCCAGAGATTAGCGCGTTTAAATACACAAACAAACTCTTCAGCTTTATTATACAAGGGATGTTTTTTAAGTAAGGGCGTTTTTTAAAATTAACAGAACATTTTATTTTGAAACCACATTTATTTTTAGGTTTTACATACCTTCCTCTTATTTTTCAACATAGTTGCCTTGTTTATTTAGGCACTTGTCATACCTTAAAACTAAGTTCTGAAATCCCTCTGCATAAAAGTTTGCCGCCTGCTCAGACAACCAAGAATTCACAGCTGTTTTCACTTCTTCGGGGTTTGTTTGGGTTTGACCTTGACAGGAGAGGTTGAGTGTCGCCATTCCATTGACTGTTGCTTGGTTTCAGGGGTGGAATGGGATACCCATGTTTCATCTCCTGTGATGATTTGACTCAACATGTCATCCGCTTCTTGCTCCAAGCGATTTTCACCTCTTTTCACAGCTGAAACGTCATATTGGTGGGAAGCGCTTCGCCGACGATGAAGAAGTGAAAACAGCCGTGAATTCTTGGTTGTCAGAGCAGGCGGCAAACTTTTATGCAGAGGGATTTCAGAACTTAGTTTTAAGGTATAACAAGTGCCTAAATAAACAAGGCAACTATGTAGAAAAATAGAGGAAGGTATGTAAAACCCAAAAATAAATGTGGTTTCAAAATAAAATGTTCGGTTAATAAAAAAAAACAGCCCTCGTATTAGTATAGATTAGTCTAGATGGAGTGAGGCTAATAATAAAATGCTTTCCATCCCTTTTTGGTTGAGGAAAACAAATTTTCTGCTGTTTTCAACTGATATCCTAAAATTGAATTGAAATCTAAATTAAATTAAATAAACCCACCATTAGTCAATCAATATAAACAGTATATATCGGAAATCTGGACAAACGGAAAACAAAATTCGGAACGGAGGTATTTCCTATGTAAAATGACACTGTAAACCAGAAAACTGCCTAACATGAAAACGGAAAGAAATTCCGGAACTGAAGTATTTCCTATGTAAAATGACACTGTAAACCAGAAAACTGCCTAACATGAAAACGGAAGGAAATTCCGGAACTGTAGGCGTTAATAACCTGACTAAGACGGATTATCTTATCCATAATACAATGCTATGTACCAAAGTTTGAGTGCGACTGTAATAATAACCCCTGGCACTGCAGTCCATGAAAGGCCTAGGCCTACCAAACGACCGCTGCCCAGCCATTTGGCCTGCAGATATTGGGGTGACGCGTGTTCAGCGCATCGGATCCTCTCGGCCATTAATCTTGGTTTTCGTGACCGGGGCGCTGCCTCAATGTCAGACAGCTACTCAATTGTCCTCACGAGGCTGAGTGCACCCCGTTCCAGCCCTCACGTCAGTTTCTAAAATCCCTGACGGAGCCGGGTTCAAACCAGGGGCCTCCGGGTGAGAGGCAGGCGTGTTACCCCATCACCACGGGGCCGGCTGAGTGCGACTGTACTTGCAACAAAATCCTGTTGTTGTTGTTGTTTGAGTCTTCAGTCTTTTGACTGGTTTAATGCAGCTTTCCACGCCTCACTGTCCTGAGCTAATTGTTTCATCTCTACATAGCTACTACACCCTACATCCGAGGCAATCTGTTTAACATATTCTAACCTTGGTCTACCCTTACAGTTCTTGCCCTCGACCCTTCCTTCCATAACTAAGCTTGCTATTCCTGGGTGTCTTAGTATGTGTCCTACCAACCTATCTCTTCTCTTCATTAGCAGTCGCCAGAAACATCTCTCCTCTCTCACTAGTCTTAATACTTCTTCGTTTGTAACCCTATCTACCCATCTGATCTTCTTCATACTCCTGTAACACCACATTTCAAATGCTTCAATTCTCTTTTTTATTTCTGCTGCACCAATAGTCCAAGTTTCACTTCCATAGAGCACCACTCTCCAGACAAAGGCCTTCAAAAATGACTTCCTAGGAAACATTAACTCTAATATTTCCCCAAGGATGCAGCAGGTGAGCTACATTTCACAACATCTGTACCGTTACTTCCTCCAACCCTCTTGTGATACACACAGTTTCCTTCTGACAGAGTAGAAGTACGAGTAGAAGAAAACAGTGATCTTTAAAGGTGTTGATTGGTTGGTTGGTTCCTCAGTTTAGGGGCTGTGACAACGTGGTCATGTAGCCCCGTGTACTTTGTGTGTGTGTAGAATCTGTCAGATAACCGGTGTTAATTGTGATGGCTGTATTAGTGTGTGCTATCTTTTTTATAATTCAATTAAGGACTGCAACTTTGAATTTTTCAAATAGTTCCCACTTTTGCCGCCAAACGCCACCGTCAACGACTACAAGGCCTAGTTCAGAACTTAGCTACTAGACGCAACTGCAGTCGGCTCTTGACAGCGAACGTAGAAACCTAAGAGCGTTGTTTACATTCCTAACCTGTACAATTTAGCTTCACACAGGTGTAATTAGTGGAAGGTTCTTTAACATGCCATAAATCTATGACATGGGACCGCCGGCTTTACTTCCCCTCCGAAGGAAGGCATACTGAGGGATTTTTAACGCTCTTAAAAAATCCGACGGCTTCGGCCGGGTTTGAACCCGCTATCTTGGGCATAGAAGCTCAGCATGCTACCAAGTACGCCACCGAAGCCACTTCTTTAAAGGTGTTCTTTTTACGTGTACTGCATTTATTTACGTACTGTAATTCAGTGACAATGACTTCTAAACATAACAAATTAAAGTTATAGAAGAACATGAGAAAAACAAACGTCCGACTGAAGAATTAACCCTGTTGTTTTAAAGTGGGAGAAACTCAAATTATTTCATAGTAATCCTATACGATAATCCCAAAAATAAGGTCTCCTATTTTTTTATAAATACATAGGCTAATTATTTCTACAATGGTTTACACCATTTTACAGCTTGAACATTTAGCTTTTTTTCTATATAATCACCATTTCGGTCGATACCGGGTGAGTTAGCCGTGGTCGTTACGGCATGACTGCTGGCAGTCGCTCACACCCGGGAGGCGAGGAGGTTCGAATCCCCCCGCCGGCAGCCTTGAAGATGGTCTTCTGTGGTTTCCCATCTTCCTTCCAGACAAATGCCGGGGTTGGTCCCTAACTATAGGCCACAGCCGCTATTTCCATTCCAACTTTCCTCCCCAACGGAACTTGTAGCTCACCCATTGGGTGTCCGTCTCGAAGTAGCTACAAAAAACTGGCGAGCTGAACATGTCCTCGGACACTCCCGGCACTAAAAGCCATACAGAAAAAAAAATTTGGTCGATGCATTTTTGTAGACGCTGTGACAGTTTTTGTATGCCCATGTCATATCAGCTCGCCGCCATGCTGTTCAGGAAGTTGTGAACCTCATCTTTCACCTCGTCGTCGGTGCTGAATCGCTTTCCAACCAAACATTCTCTTTCAACTTAGGGAACAGGTGATAGTCACTGGACGCCAAGTCGGGACTATAGGGTGGGTGTGTGATTATGTTCCACTGAAACTGTTGCAGGAGAGCAACGGTTTGCCGGACGACGTGTGGGCGAGCGTTGTCGTGGAGAATGTTTCAACATTCCCGTTAAAATTCTGTGAGCGACGCTTCAGGAAACCTTAGGAACCAAGTCCAGATATCATCCAGGGTGATCCGCCAATCTTCACGCATGATTTGCTCAACCTTCACGACTGTCTCGCCGGAAATTGACGGTCTCTCGCTCCTTTGTTCATCGTGAATTTCAGTCCGACCGGCTGCAAACTCTCTACACCACTTACGAACATTTTTGATATCCATGCACGACTCACCATACACTTCCTTCAATTGATGATGGATTTCAATCGGTTCAGTACCCTTGTACCGGGTGAGTTAGCCGTGGTCGTTACAGCATGACTGCTGGCAGTCGCTCACATCCGGGCGAGGAGGTTCGAATCCCCCCGCCGGCAACCTTGAAGATGGTCTTCTGTGGTTTCCCATCTTCCTTCCAGGCGAATGTGGGGTTGATCCCTAACTATAGGCCACAGCCGCTACCTTCCAATTCCTTGTCCTTACATTCAAACTTTCCTCCCCAGACAACACTCCACACGCGACGGTACTTGTAGCTCACCCATTGGGTGTCCGCCTCGAAGCAGCTACAACACTGGCGAGCCGACATGTGGGGGATACTCCCGGCACTAAAAGACATACGCTAAAAAAAGAAGAAGAAGAAGAAAGTACCCTTTGCGTTCAAAAACCAAATAATTGCACGCACTTTGCACTTGGCAGTAACATCCAACGGGAGCTCCATTCTCAATGGCTGCCAAGCCAAGATTGAATGCCTCAGCACGGCGTGCGCATTCTTATATGCGAGCGTGGGAAACACTCTTCACAATATTAGGACCAACACCCACATGAACAGAGTTCTGTATTTATAAAAAAAATAGGAGACCTTATTTTTCGGATTACCCTCGTACGGTAGTATTTCTTTGTAGAGTATTTCGTCTTATTAAAACAGAACCCTTTGTAAAACGGAAAAATTAATCGGGAACGACTGCTTTCTGCTTTAGGCTGGTTTTACAGGACTAGTTTCGATCACAGTGTGGTCATCATCAGTTAGTCTTCTGTTGAGACCACATAGGATCACTTTTAATCAACACATTAGTTTATCGACTTGGCAGGAACTGTGCGAGCCTTATGGTCCTCCTAGTATTTCTTCATGTATGCTCATCTTCTTGCCCTTTCTTGTACAGAAAATATCCTTGTTGGAAGTTTCATTTTTGTAAGTGCAAAATGAAAAGTCATAGTTTTACATATTGTGGTTATTTTTTTCTTATTTGTAGTGTCTTCTGGTGTTAAACCAATTGCTTGCAAGTCTTCTCTAATTGAATCGCTGATTTCTGAAACGACACTTGTCCACAGAGACTGCCTTGGACAAGTGTTGTTTCTGAAATAAGCGATTCAATTTCTTTTATCCATCTACATCCTGTTGTGTGTTTTGCAGCACAATTGTACTGTACTAGCTGTTTCAGAAGTCGTGAATTTGGCATTGTTATGATGTATTCAAAGAACCTTAGTTTGTTTAATTGGGGGTAATCTGTTACATCTTTTTCTTGTTTTCTTCCCAAATATCCTACAGAGCTTTTTTTTTATTATTATTGAGGATCCAACCAACCTTTAGACTGATAATTTGACATATAGACCTGTAAAAGTTTTGCATTCATGAAAGCAAAACAATATAAGAACAATGCACAACCTAAAAAAATAGTCAGCCTCATTGCGTAGTGGTTAGCACTCTTAGCTGTCAAAGCGGAGACCCAGGTTTGATTCCTGGCTCTGCCTAGAAATTTAATTCTGGTCTGAGGGCTGGGACGGGGTAAACTCAGCTTCGTGAGGCAAAACTGAGAAGAGGCTGGTTCAATTCCTACCTCAGCCATCCTGGAAGTGGTTTTCCATGGTTTCCCACTTACCAGGTGAATGTTAGGATGGTTCCTAAATTTGTAACATGTGGTTACATAGTTTTTGGTTAGGATCATGGCTTCTCTTTGCTGGTGGCTATTGTAAGGCCTTAGCACTGAGCTTAACGATTCCAGTAAAGGAGAAGGGGGCCATGCAAAATTCGAGTTCCATATCTGTATGGATATTTCCTTTTTATGATGTTATTTTGTTTTTCATTCTTCTTTGACTATTCTTCTTGTTGTTTATTCTTTTGACTTAGATAGGGTATTGTTATTTTTATGAGCGAGTATCTGTTGAGATCTTCTATAGAGATTGTAGGAAGTTTTGGTCAGTTTTAGAGTGTTAGGTCTGATTTTTGTAAGAAGAAAGGAAAATGATATTGGCTAAAGAGTTGGTTATTAGACGAAGTAGTAAGTTGTTTATGAGGATAGGAGGTTCTGAAGAAGAGAAAGAAGAATGGAATTAGTTTAAAGCGATTAGAATATGAAAGTGGATTTTATTGTGCTGATAATGGAAGCTTGCTGGTATGTAGAGAAATTAGCAATAAAAGGATGAATATTTTTAGGAAATGTGCCCCTCATGGTAATTAATTACTACCACCCCCTAAACATGAAACGTTACAAATTAAGGCTAAGGCCGTCTCCTTCCCAATCCTCATCTGAATTATAAATACACGCACTAATACAGCCATCACAATACCACAGGTTATCAGACAAATTCTATACACACCCAAGTACATGGGGCTACATGACCACAAAATGTCGCAAAGCCCCTAAATGAAACAACAATAAAAATTAAAAAATTGATTCGTGTGTACTGTAGCCTATATAAACAAAAAAGTTCAAAACTCAGAATACATTCCAGTGATTTAAACAATACTTTTGCATTGCAGGAGAGTAAGTTAGGTGAGCTGTGCTTCTCACTTCGCTACATTCCAACCACTGGGAAACTAACTGTGATTATTATTGAGGCAAGGAATCTCAAGAAAATGGATATAGGAGGATTATCAGGTTTGTTTAATTTCAAAGTAAAACCGGCCTAGCTAGAATATTATAAGTGCAATGTATTCTTGATAAAAGCATATTGAATGTGATTATCCACAGATCCTTATGTGAAGATTTCATTGATGCTGAATGGCAAAAGAACAAAAAAGAAGAAAACTTCAATCAAAAAATGTACTCTCGAACCTTACTACAATGAGTCCTTTACGTTTGATGTCCCATTTGAGGAGATCAAGGTATGTATGTCCATCAAAGTACGGTAAACTAATATTACCAGAATAAGTACTGAGCTTTGCCTACAGTCATCATAATCATCATTTAACCGTCCCCAATTTCCCGGGTGCGGTGTAAGAGCGCTCTCCATTTCAGTTTATGAAAGTACAATTCTTCTTCTTCAACTTTACACAATTCCACTCCTCTACCTTCCAGATCGTCTTTTATTTGGGAGATCCATCGTGTCCTTGGTCTTCCCCTAGGTCGCTTTCCTATTATGTCCTTATCAAACCATTTCCATGCTACTCTCTTTAGATCCATCCTCTTCAAGTGACCAAACCATCTCAACCTTGATGTTGCTATAGTTTCCTTAAGTGGTTTCACTTGTATGTCTACACGGATCTTTTCATTCCTACAGTCATGGATATTTATACATAGTCCGATCATGTGATAATGACAGAAACACTGTCACCAAAGCATGAGCCACAGGATGCAAGGGAGGAACAGTGGCGGATCCAGGCCTTGAGGGGCCCTGGGCGGTATGATAAGGTGGGGCCCACAACAATAGGAAATTTAAAAAAAAAAAAAAAAAAAATGGAAAATGAAACAAGGAAGTGCACTGTCACCGTTACTTTTCACTGTGGTGATGGATGACATAATGACCCGAGTGGCACAAGTAATTGGGGAAGGAAAGATGAAAGCAATGGTGTTTGCAGATGATTTGATGATTTGGGGAAACAAGAAGGAGGTACAAGAACAGTTGGACGTGTGGGAAGGAATAATACAAGGATATGGGATGAAATTTAGCATAAATAAGAGTGAGATGATGATCACAACGAGGAAGAAGGAAAGAACCACAACGGGAATAACAATTGGTGGGGAACAGCTGAAGAAAGTGGAGAGTTTCAAGTATCTGGGAAGCCTGATACAAGATAATGGAAGAAACGATAGAGAAATAAATGAGTGGGGGAGACAGGCAGAAGCATTCCGGAGGAGTGTGAGAAGCTTGTTATGGAACAAGGATGTCCCTAAGAACAGCAAAAAGATCATATATTGGACGTACTATGTCCCTATCCTGACGTATGCCTCGGAGACCTGGGTTATGAAAGGAAGGGAGAAGAGCAAAATACAGGCCAGTGAGATGAGTATTGAGAAGCAGTATTGGAGCTACAAAGATGGACAGAATAAGAAATGAGAGGACCAGAGAATTAATGAAGGAGGAACCATTACAGGATGGTATAGAGAAATCTAGACTTAGATGGTATGGACATGTAAAACGAATGGCGGAGAAGAGGATACCCAGGAGGATACAAGAGACGAAGTGGGAAGGAAAGAGACCGAGAGGAAGACCAAGAGACAGGTGGCTGAAGGGGGTGGAAGAAAGCGTGAAGAAGAGAGGAGAAGACTGGACAAGGGTGGAGGCTGAGAGATGGTGGGAAGACAGAAGACGTTGGAGAGGCTTGTGTTCCAAACAGACCCGGCCAGTGGCTGGAAACTGTGCAAAATGATGACTTTGCCACTTTTCCCGGCTGAAGTCTTCGATCATTTCACTGAAATCTAAACTTGCTAATTGGTCACAGGAGGTCATAGCTGCACTGAAAAAAGAATATGAATTATAAATTAGTTTGAAAAGTATAATTAATTAATCAATTAAATTTAAAACAATCCACGGCGTGGGGGACGGGGCCCTGGGCGGTCGCCCTCCCCTAGATCTGCTTCTGGGGAGGAATATTCATATAAGGAAGTTTGTATTATACAAGTCTTAACTGGACACTATACCACAAGAAATCACCACTAAGCAGACGGAAAATAATACTGTAGGCCTATTAATCTCATCACAGTCTAAATTACTCTGGTTGGAACAGGACAGAAAAACGTAACACACTGGTGTGTAGAATCCTCACGCAACCCACAAAACTTAGTTTCATTTTAGACTAGATCTTTGTACCCGTCGTCGACGAAGTGTACCAAAGAATAATGTTCAGGAGAATGGTAACAGGGGTTAGATACACTGTTGGACCTTGTTTGGCCAATACCCAAGCAATTTCGCAATTTGCATCCAGTACATTGTTCTGCTTAGAATTAGATACTGAATGGAAGACCACTTACCATGACAAAAATAAACATTAAATAGCTGATAAAGGAAATAAACTATCAACCAGCACACAAATTCTAACAAAATTAGCTTTTTAGAAATATTTGTTGGATTTTGGCCTTGTTAGCCATGCAGCCAGCTCCAATTTAACTTATTTTTACTTGTATTTTGTGTCTTGATTATTGCAATGTATAAATTCAATGGGCTTACAATTAAAGACATCACACACACATCCATACCCATGACCAGATTCGACCAGCAGCCAAGTTGGAGTTCAATTTCAAGACCAAAGTCTAAAAACTCATCTTTAAGAATTTTAGAGGCATTAAACTACAATGACAACTCAAAATCACTTTATCCAAATACGAAACATAATCCTGATGCTCTGTCATTAAGCACAAAAAGCGTTTTTGTCCCTTTACAAGCCAAATTAATGAAATTACAAGACTACTAATGTAAGTAAGATGGAAAAGACGCTGAATAGCTAATAAAATCAAACAGAGGCAACGGAAAATGTACGATGACAAATTTTTTAATGCCCAGGTATTTTAGAGTTTGCATGTGGGTAAAAATCAATGTTTTTTAGTAACACACATAAATTCATTCCTAGTTAGCTATTAAAAATTAAGTCAATTTTTATGAAATTCTTTAGCCTATACTACATGATGCGACTATTTAGCAGGCTAGAGTCTCGTTCGTTATCGGAATTAATCAGACAAATCGCTCCACCAACTAAGAACGGCCATGCACCGCCACCCACCGAATCAAGAAAGAGCTCTCAATCTGTCAATCCTTCCGGTGTCCGGGCCTGGTGAGGTTTCCCGTGTTGAGTCAAATTAAGCCGCAGGCTCCACTCCTGGTGGTGCCCTTCCGTCAATTCCTTTAAGTTTCATCTTTGCAACCATACTTCCCCCGGAACCCAAAAGCTTTGGTTTCCCGGGAGCTGCCCGCCGAGTCATCGGAGGAACTTCGGTGGATCGCTAGCTGGCATCGTTTATGGTTAGAACTAGGGCGGTATCTGATCGCCTTCGAACCTCAAACTTTCGTTCTTGATTAATGAAAACATACTTGGCAAATGCTTTCGCTTCGGTCCGTCTTGCGACGATCCAAGAATTTCACCTTTAACGTCGCAATACGAATGCCCCCGCCTGTCCCTATTAATCATTACCTCGGGTTCCGAAAACCAACAAAATAGAACCGAGGTCCTATTCCATTATTCCATGCACACAGTATTCAGGCGCATCAGGCCTGCTTTAAGCACTCTAATTTGTTCAAAGTAAACTTGCCGGCCCACCTCGACACTCGGCGAAGAGCACCGCGGTAGGATTTCATCGGGGTCCGCCTATGACGCGCATCAAAAAGGCCTATGATAGTGTGTGTAGGGAGAAGGTTTGGAAAGCAATGGAAAACATGGGAGTGGAAAAAGGGACTGTAGGCAGAGTGAAGGAGATGTATTGTGGAAGTGTGAGTTGTGTGAAAGTTGGAGGGGAAAGAACAGACTGGTTCAGACAAATGAGTGGCCTGAAAAAGGGTAGTGCGCTTTCACCCCTTCTCTTTATTGTGGTTATGTACGAGGTACTGACACGGATAGCAGGAAAGATAGGAGAAGATAAGATGAAAGCAATGGTGTTTGCAGATGATCTCATGGTCTGGGGAAACAGGGAGGAGGAAATTCAGGAGCAACTGAAGGCTTGGGAAGAAACAGTGGGAGAGTACGGATGGAAGTTCAACATCAGTAAATGTGAGATCCTGTTAACGACCAGGAAAAAGGACAGACCAATGAGTGGGATAACACTTGGAGGTGGACAGCTGAAGAAGGTGGAAAGTCTCAAGTACTTGGGAAGTATAGTGGAGGAAAATGGGAGAAATGACAAAGAGATTACGGAACGTGGCAGGCAGAAGCATTTCTGAGAAGCATTAGGAGCTTAGTGTGGAATAAAGATGTCCCACAAAAAAGCAAGGAAGTGTTATACTGAAGCTACTATATCCCGATACTGACCTATGCTTCAGAAACGTGGACAATGAAGAAAAGAGACATAAGCAGAATACAGGCAGGTGAAATGAAGTACCTGCGAAGTAGGATCGGAGTAACAAGAAGAGACAGGGTGAGGAATGAAAAGGTCAGGGAAATGGTGAAAGAGGAGCCCTTGCAAGGTAGGATTGAGACATCAAGACTGAGGTGGTATGGACACTTAAAGAGAATGGATGAGAAGAAGATTCCCAAGAGGATACATGAGATGCAGATGCAGAAGAAACGACCAAGGGGAAGACCAAGAGATAGATGGCTGAAAGGAGTGGAGGAATGTGTCAAGAAGAGAGGCGAGGACTGGACCAGAGTGACAGCGGAGAGGTGGTGGGAAGAAAGGACTAAGTGGCGATGCTTATGTTCCAAACAGACCCAGCCCGGGGCTGGAAACTGTACAAGATGATGATGATGACTATATGTATGAAGAATGTACCTAGGTACATATTTAGCCATGTTTATTAGATATGCATCCTACCACTGGCCATTATATTAATTCAAATTTACTCACAAATTTACCTGAAGGTCAATTTGGGGACTGTCCGTTGGAAATGGGGACATCTGGTAACCTTTATCTGCTTGTACTCTTTGCACAATACATAACCTAATAACTCAAAGCCTCTTTGGTCATTATACTCGTAAATACTGATTTTATTCTGTTTTTCCAGTTTCAACCAAATTAACAGTTGCCCTGATGAACTGATGATCTAATTAATCAGATTTCACTGTGTTGACAAAATCCACAAATTTATTTAACATTAGCAACTTAATGAAAATTATTCCTTTTTTTTCTTTCAGAAAACCCAACTGGTATTGACTGTTATTGACTACGACCGAATAGGTGCTTCTGAGCCGATAGGCCAGGTCACTATGGGACATAATTCTACTGGTGTGGAGCAATGTCACTGGTCGGACATGTTAGCAACACCACGTCGTGCAGTTTCCAAGTGGCACGTCCTCAATGAGATAGGCGATGGCAGTCGCAATTAATGTTATCACTGAAATAAGAAGTTATAGCGTGGGAAGTTAGACCTGGCCTGTCCTGGCGGAGTCTCGTCTAGGAGGGGAAGTGGTGGGATCACTAGGCCCAAATGCGATTTCCCCTCTTTGGTGCAACAGCTGTTTGGAGCTGCTCGCTGCTCGTCGTGGTTATATTATGCAAGCATAAAGTATCGTATAGGAGCATTCTCAGTGACATAGCATTGGTATTGGTGGAAATGAACTGAGAGTGCGCCCACTTCACACACTCCTGACAGCAAGCTCGTTGCCGTGCTTGTCAAAGAACAGAGCCGCTCAGTCTTGCTTCGCATGCCTTGTCAGCATCTGTACCCTGCCAAGGTGTTGGGAATAGTGACTACTTGGCAACATCTAACCAGCGCGTGACAAAGTATGTGCTCACTGGTTGACAAAGAATCCAGGCGGGGGGATGACGTAATGCACCTGGACGCACATGCGCATCGGAAAGTTCAGGTCTAACTTGTTCCGTTATACATTCGAACATTGTAACAGCATGAAGGAGTTGTCTGATTGAAAGGAAATTTATTCCATGTATAACTTATGGTGTCAAATACAAATAATTGAATCGGTGAAACCAAGGAGGGAAAGATTCCACTTGACCCTACTTTCGGAAAATCAAAATATATGTCATAGCAACCAACCTAAAGGTTGTATGAAGGAACTTACAATTACAAACGAATTCATTATAATCACAAGTGCAATATTTCACTAGTGGTTTGTTTCTCTAATTTTCATTTCAGCTCTGATATGTTTTCTAAGTTAGTGGAATATTTCCCTTCCTGGTCTCAACTGAGTGAAATAGTGCAGAACCAATTTTCCAACTGTTAATTACAAGATTTATTGCCTGTAAACACAAAACATGGATTATATCAGTCATAGAGAGAGCGGTTTCGGTGGCATAGTTGGTAGCATGCTGAGCTTCTATGCCCACAATTGCGGGTTCAAACCCGGCCGAAGTAGTCAGATATTTTAAGAGCGTTAAAATCCCTCAGTATGCCTTCCTTCCTTGGGACGGCGGTCCCATATCATAGATTTATGGCATGTTAAAGAAATTTCCACTAATTACACCTGTGTGAAGCTAAATTATAGGTTAGACATTTGACAACACTCTTAGGTTCCAACGTTCGTCGCCAGGAACTGACTGTGGTGGCATCTGGTAACCAAGTTCTGAACTAGTAGTCGTTGATGGTGGCGGCAAAAGTAGGAACTAGTTGAAAAATTCAATGTCTGCAGTCCTTACTTGAATTGAAAGCAGATAACACACACTAATACAGCCATCACAATTAACACTGGTTATCAGACAGATTCTACACACACACAAAGTACACGGGGCTACATGACCGCGTTGTCGCAGCCCCTAAACTGAGGAGCCAACCAACCAAGTCATAGAGACATATTTACATTTCAGAAACGACAAATTTCTCACCTTTTAGTCTCTGCAGAGTTTCTTAGCCCTTACTCACTGTCATCATCTTCAGCCTGACTAGTGGTAGCTGTCAGCCATTGTAAAATATTATTATAAAACTGTAATTACCAGGCACATCTTCAAGTTTCTTCTTTTTAATGGGATTTAATTCCTGGACTGTTTACCTTCTTGGTCTCAGTGAGATATTCACTGGGTTACTGGTGAATAATGATTGTTGGAAAGTTTTCTTTTTTCAGCTCAACAGATGTGTTTTAACCCTTGAACACTAACCCTTTTTCACCTCTCATTATTACTAACCCTACGTAAATTTGACTACTCCAACTTATAATTGTTATATTTACTACGTTACAGATGAGCCTCCGTGGCTTAGGCGGCAGCACGCCGGCCTCTCACTGCTGGGTCCGTGGTTCAAATCCCGGTCACTCCATGTGAGATCTGTGCTGGACAAAACGGAGGCAGACAGGTTATTCTCCGGGTACTCCGGTTATCCCTGTCACAAATTCATTCCAGCAACACTCTCCACTATCATTTCATTTGTCATTCATTTAATCATTGCCCCAGAGGAGTGCGACAGGCTTCGGCAGCCGGCACACTTCATATCCTCGCCGCTAGATGGGGGCTTCATTCATTCCATTCCTGACCCTGTCGGAGACTGGAAGCAGGCTGTGGATTTTCATTTTTCACTACGTTACAGATAATATTTGGCAAGATTTTTGATATTTCGAGTTCTTATAGATTCATAATCAGGTCATGAATCAAAATACGTAGATATTAAATCATTTGATGTGATTATTTGTTAAATATAGCAAACTTGCTACATTACGTTAACATGTTTTATAAGAACTTAATTTTATTATACTGGATAATAAAATAAACCCTTAAAACTATAAATGTGGGTTCTTTATACCACAAAGAAACCTTAACTACCATGAAATTAAATGAAATAAGTATAAATGTAAAATAGTACATTATGCAACGAGCCTATAATGGCTATAATTAAGACACGAGTATTTTTTATAAAACGAGCGTATGCGAGTTTTATAATTTCCATACGAGTGTCTTAATTACCATTATAGGCGAGTTGCATACGACTGTTTATGTTCGACGATAATTATAACTTTATTATATGTTTTAACATAAATATTCATAAATATCTGTTGAGAGTCAGCTACTGGAATTTTGTGATCGCAGAGCGAGCGTTGGGTGTTATACCTTCGTCTTTCAAGAGCTTTGAACGGCCGACGCATGCGCTCTGTGGGCTTGCAATGCCATATGCAGCCATATGTTTACATCAGCCGTCCCTCAGTAATATTGTCACCGCAGTCATTTGAAGACAATGCGCTGTGTAGAAATTAGTGTTAGTGATTTTAAGGTACTGTGCTATTTCTTGTCTCATATTCGCCAGTTTATTTACGCGAACATATGGACGGTGGGTATTCCATGTCGGTAATTTATTATAGTTCGATGTTGTGTTTATGTCCGACATGTTGGATTTTGAGCGCATGCGCGAAATTATCGTTACCTAATTGGTCAATGAACGAGCTCTGATTGGCTGGAGAAACTGTATCGTAATGAAAAACGGTGTTATAATGACCATCATTATGATACAGTTTTCAAACACATAATAGTGTGGGTCGAACATAAAAGGTATTAAAACACATTATACTTGTAAGTATTGCACTATCGCTAACCGTTCGTCAATATGACGACACCCTCCCAATTATTGTAAGAATGAGCAAAGATATCAACAATCGCACCCGCCACAGTCAACAACTGCTCGAGAAATTCAGCTACACAAATTGGCGGCAGGCAATAAACTATACCGTACTGCTACCTACCGTCGTAAAAGTTACGAAGGGTTAGTGTTCTAGGGTTAAAACGAAGAATAACATGGCTATTTCAGCTCATTTTGTCAAAAATGTGGATTCTTTCCCTTCTTGGTCTCACCGATTCAATTACAGTTGCAGGCCAATGCCACCACAACAACAGAAGTTTGTGCAGCAGCCACGAGCAACAATAAGAATATCTAAACCAGGCGTTCTCAACCTAGCGCTTGCGACCACCACGGTGTTCTTTAAATGAGATATGGTGCTCTTGTCATACGATCACCAGCTCCCCTGAGATCCATTCTTCAATTCAAATTCTTTTGCACAAACTGGAACAATAGTTTTTTTTGTTCGACGATGTTGAAATGTAAATTTTATGTCAGAAAACTGTATCATAATGAGGGTCATTATAACACTATTTTTCATTATGAAACAGTTTCTCCCACCAATCCGAGGTCAAGAAACAGTTGTGTGAACAATTAGGTAAGGATAGCATCGCACCTGCGCTTACTTCCGCGGCCTTCTATTTTAATATTTTTTGAAAGAATAATAGGATATCCGCCTTTCAATACTATTTATTTATCCTACTTACAGGGACATGTTTCGAGGGCTATCACTCCCCCTTCATCAGCCTGTCCAACAAACTTTAAAGATAACCTTCCTTATGTCCCTGTAAGTAGTAATAATAAGTAGTATTGAAAGGCGGATATCCTATTATTCTTTCAAAAAATATAGTTACGTCAATACAGATCATAATAATTGACATTATGGCTTCTATTTTAAATATCACTGCGTGGCTTCTAGTGTCATAGTGGGGTATTCCCGGAGGCCATGGTATTCTCTGCGTCCCATGCGCTCTGTTCAGTACATAAAACAGGCGAAATCTCGACAGATATCTATGAATATTTATGTTCGAACATAAATTAGTTATAATTATCGTCGAACATAAACAGTCGTATGCAACTTGTCTATAATGGTAATTAAGACACTCGTGTCCTAATTATAGCCATTATAGGCTCGTTGCATAATGTACTATTTCAATACAAGTTTTGACAGTCAGAAATGTTATCATATCGTGAAATAGTATTTTTAATGCACATCGTCATCAGCTTCTAAAGGCTAAAAGCCTTGTCGTTGCAGCCATTTCTTACGGTCTTCAGCAGTTGTCTTCATATGGGCAAACGAGTCACATTCTATTTCCTTGACAATGTTCCCCTTCTTTTTTTCCCCCAAACTTCTTCCTTCAAAGATTACCTGGAGGAGAGTGTCATGTCTGAGTATGTGTCCCGTGGTGTTCAACAGGCATCGATTCTCCTGAATTTGGTTCGGAACAAGCTCATTTGTCTTTCTTTCCATCCAGCTTGTTCGGGTCTCCATTTTAATCTACAGTAAAAATAATTGGACATCCCTGTTTTGTGACTAACCAGAAAAATGCTGATTCGACTCGACTGTCCGTACGTTAATGTATCTTATCTACACGAATCATGCAAGCAGTTGCAGCATGCCTGGTGAGTGGTGAATCACTAGCCATTTTAACACTTCTAAGGGAGAGATAGGAAAAGGAAAGAGAAGCGCATGCTTATTGCATTCTTCTGCTTATTCGTTGGTTGTAAAAAGTCAACTAAGGTGTCACTACTCGCAGCTACAGCTCGGAAGACACCCAACCAGATAAGTACTAGCCTGTACTATACAGTACTACAATAGTTGACTTTTTACAACCATATAGTCACTCCAAACAAACAAATTCCGGTTTGCTATCAACATTTTAGCATTTTACCTAACATCATATATACTACAACTAGCATACACTGACAAGTTGCATTACCAATACTGCAACTAAATAATTGTACATAGTGTAAATATTTTCACCTGTATTTTCAAACACAGATTTTATAGCCGAAGTGTAATAGATCTAATGATGATCGCTCTACGATCGAAACTGGTCATCCTAGTGTATTTATTATTATTATTAATCTTGATTGGTCACATTGGACCACTTGAGTCGTTCCACAATCACTTCTTCTTTGAAGGTAGTACTGCTTGGTTCTTGCGCTCTTTCCAGTACTTTTTCATTCTTTCAGATCGGGATTTATTAATCTCATGTCATTTTTTTTTCAGGATTAGGGTATAACCCAACTCTTTTGGGTACATCCGTGTTGATCGACTGAAAAGCACCAAACTTTTGTTTACTATGGCAACACTGAAAAATGGCTTCAAACCCCATAATATATTATTCAATTTAATGGTGCTCGGGTATTAGATATGGCATGGAGGTAGAGAACGCCTGGTCTAAACGTTGGTTGCCTGCCAGGCTATTTCCATCAGAGACCATAATTCGTAAGTTATACTGTATATGCTGGAAAGGGTAATGGCCAATCAATAAGTGACTGCCGTATATCCCATACATGTTCTATTAGGGACAATTCTGGCAAATGGGCAGATAAAGCAAGAACAGTTATCGCAGGCCAACCCTGCTTTCTTATCCAAATTTGCTTGTTTGGTGCACTTTAATAATGACGAGGCATAGCAGTTTATAGCCTGTAGACAACAAGGCACTACATGTCTGGCTCTGAAAGAGTCCTGTATCTATACACCCTACACAGCCATTTAGGATGAGCTGCTGCACTAAGTATGCACATTCATGCTGCATTTGGAAATAATTTGTGTGTCGTACCCTACTTTGTATCTCCCGTGAACTCTATCCAGATCTGACACCTCCTTCATGGTGTTACAATCTCCAGAAGTAATCAAATATGTATTCATTTATTACCAAAAATAGGGATGCCAACATTAGAGGGTACCTGTTTGTAAATCTATTCAATGATGTACATATTTCAAGTCATTTACTGCATGTGCCACTATCCGGTCAGCAAGATTTTTGACGGTTGATCTAAAATCATCTACCATGACGAAAGAATTTAAGATTCAATTATACCGGTAATACAGCATCTCCATTTTTAGCCTATTTTCAATTTTGAAAAAATAGGCTTATGAGATCACCTTTTGTCCGTGTGTGTGTGCGTGTGTGTGATTCGTGTGTGTGTCCCCCCCTAATAAAATCTAAACGGCAGGAGCGATTTCAATGAAACTCGGAAAGTTCATAGCACTAATCCCGGCGACCTCGACCGTGCCCTTCAAATTTTGTTACGACTCACCAATCCAACATGGCGGCTGTGCGAAATATTTCACCAGCATTCAATATCTCCGAAACTATTACCGATATTACCCTGACATTTTCTATGGTGATAGAGGGAACTACTATAAGTTCACTTATGTGACATTTGAAAACCTGGTAACTACAAAACCAACATGGCGGCCAAGCGAATTTGCGACTTTTAAATAGACGTTTCTCGCGATTTGACCAACCAAACGCAATGAAACTTGGTACAGTATACGTTTATATACATTGTAATGCACCGACATCTAACTTCGTTCAATTGTTTACATAATCACAAGATGGCGGATGTGCGAAATATTTCACCGGCATTCTATATCTCTGAAACTATTAGCGGTATCTCCCTAAAATTTTGTACGAAGATAAAGGGCACTACTGGAAATCCATCTATAAGACCTTCAAAAACCGGTTAACTACAAAACGAACATGGCGGCCAAGCGAATTTGAATAATTTAAATAGACCTTTCTCGCGATTTAATGTTCCAAGTGCACTGAAACCTGGTACAGGAAATATTTATACACATTGTAATCCACTGGTATCTAATTTAGTTCAATTGTTTACATAACCTCAAGATGGCGGCAGTGCGAATTTTAAAATTAAGTTTTTTATTTCTTGTGATGTAGTCATGCGATCGAAGTGAAAGTTTGAATAATGAACCTACGCAATAATTTTCCTTTAATGGTACATGACTCTATGGCCTATACAGTTAACAATCCAACATGGCGACCATCCGAAATATTTAGACGATACTGAATATCTACGAATCTATTTTAGCAATCAAACTGCATTTTTTAATGTTCATAGGGGCTATGAACTTAAGTTCACCTATAGGACTAAATAACCTGGTGATCACAAATCCAACATGGCGGCGACGCGAATTATAAATATTCACATGGACGTTTCTCGCAATTTAACCATCCGCGTGCAGTGAAACTTGGTACAGTAAATCCTTATACGGATGTTAATCCACTGGCATCTAATTTATTTCAATTGTTTCCATAACCTCAAGATGGCAGCTGTGAAATATTTTTAAATCTCCTTGTTTTTTTCTTGTGTCCTAATTATGCGATTGAAGTTTGAATACTACACGTTCACAATAATCTGCATGTAACAGTACATAACTCTAGGAACTATATACATAAAATCCAACATGGCGACCATCCGAAATATTTTGTCGGTTCTCAATATCTACGAATCTCTTACAGCAATCAAACTGAAATTGTGTATGTTGATAGTGGCAATTAACATAAGTAGGATATATGAAAATAGGCTGTATAGTTCTTCACGGAACTACTTGTTAGTTTTTCTTCCTTTCTTTTTGAAATTTATTTTGAAGAATAATACGTACTTTGTAGTTAAATTTTCAGTTTTATTTTTGATTTTGTAAGAATATCCAGATATATTTCTATAGATATGTTTTCCCCTCATATTTTACGCCCTCATTGGAGCACTTTAATCAATACATATACAATTAAGTCTAACAACAGTATTTGGAGATTAGCGATTCAGCCTCAGCTTCTTCTGCACCCAAAATGTCTCCATTCTATCTGACCTGGCTGCCCTTTGTTCATCTGTGATGGTGTAGTTTTTCCGTTCAAATGTTGTTTATGTGAATCGTAAGTATTTATTCCTTAAAATATTCTTCTCATCTCTATTTTTACACTGAAGAAAATAGAAATTGCAACACCCAGAAGGAGTGGTGCTACATTGCTGCAATGCAGGACGAGTGTTCGGTTGTGATTCGATGATTACACTTTCAGGTCCCTCTGACCGCAAGTTTGGACAACAATCAATACAGGATGTGTCCACCACGAGCTGCAATACATTGATGAATTCGTCGAGGCATGGAGTCAATAAGGCCCTGGATCGCTTCCTGAGGAATTGTGGCCCATGCTTGCTGCACTGCACGGGTCAGTTGTTCCAGATTTGTGGGTGGCTGAGGACGGTTGGCCAGCTGTCGACCCATCATGTCCCACACATGCTCAATAGGACTGAGGTACGGGGATCAGGCGGGCCATTCTGAGGTTGTGATGTCGTGGAGAGCTTCTCTGGAGATGCGTGCAGTGTGAACCCGGGCATTGTCCTGCTGAAACATCCCATTAGCAATGTTCGCCATCATAGGGACAACCACTGGATTGAGTACCCTATCAACGTACTGTCGAGCAGTCATAGTGCCCTCAACAAGCACCAATTGTGATTTCACATTAAAGCTAATAGCTCCCCAGACCATAATGCTTGGTGTTGGCCCTGTGTGCCTTTCGACAATAACGTCTGGGACACGATTCCGGCAATCACTGCGGGCAAGACAGAAGCGCGATTCATCACTAAAGACGACCCTATGCCATTCGTCGACCCACGTCGATCATTCTCGACACCAGGCCAGCCTTACACGTCGCTGTTGTGGGGTCAATGGAACACCTTCTGCAGGGACACGGGATCGTAAGCCAGCTGCACGCAGGCGATTACCAACTGTTTGTTGTGTAACGTGGGATGCCACAGCTGCTCGAATTTGCGCTGCTGTTGCATGGGGTTCCATCCGGGCCATCCGAATGATGCGGCGATCCTCTCTCACAGTTGTCTGTCGCGCTGGGCCTGTGCCAGGTCTACGAGTGTGGGTACCTTCATTTGACCACTGCTGCCATACACGTTGTACCGTAGATGCCTGTCGGCCAACACGTGCAGCGACAGTCCTTAGCGATAATCCAGCCTCACACAGCCCAATTATCCGAGCCCTCTCAAACGGCGAGTTGTTGATAGCGTGCTCTTCTCTGTCGTCGAGGCATGTTTGACGGGGAACACTTCACTGCACAGACTGCAAGTCAACTACGCTACACCAGAGTCCGTATACTGGAGTTGATTCCTCCGCGACCAATCACATGGGGAGACCTGTAGCAACAATCCAATGGGTCTGAAACTTTGATCGTTTACATACCTACATGGCATCGTTCCATATCTTGAAAATCAACACAAACGACCAATGCCTTCATGGTGTTGCAATTTCCATTTTCTTCAGTGTAATTTGGAACATAGTTAAATTTAATTCATCTAAATCATGCTGGATCTCTTTGAACCAGTTGTTCTTTGTTTTACTCTTCCAGAAGTAACTAAAGAGCTGTTTTATTAGTCTGGTTTAAAAAAGAAAATATTTTTTAGATTAGAATAATATTATGCTACATTAAGAATCTTTTAATGATGGTAATTCATTAATATAACCTATGTGCTGAAGATGGCTCCAATGTGAGTTGAAACATGTACATCATCTTCAACCTAGTATTGACAGGCTTTTCTCATTTACAAATATTATGTGCTCAAACACTGAACAAAAACCTCAAGTATGCATTACAATGACGACACAAGTGTCCTAGTCAAGGCAATGAGAAGATTTTACTGGAGTGGTTCTCATTATTGAACCTCTGACTGTCCTCTGTGGGCATATGGAGGGGACTGGATCGACTTCCTGTTGGCGACACCTGACATGGTCCAATGGATAGACTCATTAGACCTGAGACTGTAAATAGTAAAAATAATGTACGATAGATTTTAAAGTGATTTTCTTTGTACCCTGAAATCTTGTATTGATTATATTGCCAAACGATAAATAAAATCTCATTATTGAAGGTTCAACTAAAAATGGAAACACACTATTGTGTCACACAATTAGTTTACAAACATATGGTTATCCAAAACCAACAAGACTTTATAGAAGGCTTTTACGAATATGTTTCACTAATTTTACATCCGTTTTGCATACATTGTTTTACTATGAATTGATAACATTTCAGCTGGTCAACATGTACAGTACGTGCCAAAATATACAGTACTGGATTTCGTGCAGCTCTCATGCGCAGATCTTTATTTCGGCGTTTTGTGTGTTCCTAGTAGTGCTAAGAACGTTGTGCTGTGTGGCGGGAGTTGAAAATGAGTCACATGATGGAGAAAAAGGTTTTCTTAGAGGAGTATTATTTACGCTTGTAGGGAAATAGCTACCAAGGCGGGCAAATAGTCTGAAGTTAGTGGCGGAACAATATTGCAAACAATTTAGGTAGTATGGCGGCACCAAGCAACAGTTATGCTATTTATTGTTACGAACATCTCACTTTCTTGGTTTCGAGAGGCCAGACGTTATCGTCCAGACACTGCCACATAGTGAGCATGAGACGATATGGTGTGCAGCGTCAGCAAACAGTGTGCTAGGTCTGTATTTCAATGAGAGTGATAATGGTATACTTCTTACTGTTAAACAGGAACGTTATAGGAACATGGTGGTCAGGCCATTTATTTGGGATCCAAGGTTTTGTTGTGCCAGGACCTTGGGATGGATACACAGTGGTTTCAAAAGGACGGGGTGACCTGCCACACCGCTTGTCAGCCTCTGGCCTTACTGCAAGAAACCTTTCCAGGACGAATCATTTCCCATGGGACTGAGTTCAACTACCCATCACATTCACCTGTGGGAATGTTAAAAGGGAAAAGTGTTTAGCTGCACAGATCCACACTGAACTGTGCCTGCATTATGTGAGAGGATAGTCTCATTTTTCAGGAATCTACAGCAGCCTCTATTGCAGGCTATGTTTCTAAATCTGCATGACCTTTATGAACACTGCCTACAGTGTGATGGCACGCATCGGTCAGAGCTGAAAAGCAATAAGTCAGTCTTCACTACTTTTCAGGAGGCAGATAAAACGCCATTGACAGATCAGAACTTAGTAAACACACTATATTAGTTATCTATGTGGTGAAGCAACTATTCAGGTTATATTTGTGTTAGTGGAATATCAATTTTAATTTTAGAAACATATTTTCCTTATCAATTTTACAAATGTGACTTGATGCCTTTCAGCTCCGTGGTCAGTTTAATACGTCATAAAGCCATCCAGAATGAATATTTCACATGATATTTTATTTTAAAATGGATTAGTAACATACAAACCACCTAAACCCTGTACAAATGTAATTTAAATTAGCACTGTAACACGCGGGAAACTTGCAGTGTGGCCAATATTACATATGGAATTCGGCGCTGAAATGCAGCAAGTCATTGACTTATGCTTTTCTCCTCTGATCGCACTACATGTAGCAATGGTTTCTGCCTTAAACCCACAAAACAAATTGCTTTGTGATGGATTTTGCCTTGCCAGTGAGCTTTCGTGCTCTTTCTCCTGCTGGTAAGTTGAAAATATTTGTGTGTAGCTTAAACAGAAGGCTGACTTAATTCTTTCCTATGCCATTCCAAGGCCCTTGGGTCAATGCTTCGGGATACTAATTCTTTAAAAAATGACCATTTTTGTCTTATTGCTTTTCAGCTCCGACCGAATCATTTACATTATCGTCCGGTTAATTTTAACAGCCAATTCTACATATTTTGGTGCATACTGTATTTATGTCCAACCATATTAGGCAAGAAATATAAGACTGTACCTGAAACAAAGCTAAAGGTACTCGATTCATTGTTTATTTTTAGGATTGCATGCATAGGGTAATTCTTAATAATTCGACGCCAATCAATACAAATTAAGAATCAGCTATTTAATTGTTGTACATGTTTTGGCTTGACAATGAGGCCTTCTTCAGCTACAAGTTCAATTGTTCTTCTTCTTCATTTCCAGTTCCCTGGGTCGGGTTGCGAATCAATGACCTCTACAGTTGTCTATCCCTCCACCATTCATTTCCTTCTTTCAATACTTCTTTTTCTTTTACTCCTCTCTTCTCTATGCCTTCCTTCACCGTATCTATCCACCTCTTTGTGGGCCTTCCTCGTGGTCTTCTTCCTGGTATTTTCTCCATAAATATTCTTTTTGGTACCGTACTCTATATTCTTCCATTCTCATCATATGTCCGTACCACTTCAGCTTACTGGCCTCTATCTTGTCTTGCAGTTTTGGGAACCCAGTTCTCTCCGTAATGTCCACATTTCTGATTTTATCCCTCCGTGTCTTACCAAGGAACTTCATCTTGGCTGCTTGGATTCAGCTTTCATCGTGTTTTGTTGCTGTCCAAGTATCTGCTGCATATGTCAAGATTGGTGTGTAATACATTGAGAATAGAACTTTCTTGTATTTCTCTGTGACATCCTGGTTCCATACTAAACCTCTCACACACTGGTAAAACCCATTAGCTTGTTGAATTCTCTTTCCAATTTCTTCACTTATTGTACCATCTTCTGCGAGTATGATCTCCAAATACTTAAAGCTTTTCACCATTTCCAATTGATTTCCATTGACTTCAATATTCTGTCTTCCTTCTCTCTTGTTTCTTGTCATCAATACAGTCTTAAGAATATTAATTAAGATATCGTTATTGTAATGGTTATTATGCCCCTATGTTGGTAGCGACAATTGTAATGTTTTTAATGCCCCATGTTGGTAGCGACAAATGTAATGGTATTTGTTAAGCTCCACGTTGAGCGAACAAATGTAATGTGTTTTACCTGGGCGGACTATTCGCCAGAAAATACTACTGCTAAGTTTGATCTATGTTGGGCGCCAAGCTGGATACACTGTGTTCCAAGCTAAATTTATATATTTAATATCGACCCCTAGCGTGAGTAGAACATATGAGAGACTCTTAATGACTAGGCCGTGGGATGATTGAATCATCAACCCAGACAACATTTGATTGTGGAGAAGGATGAGGTATTATAACTATTGCTACCTACTGGAATTAAAGAACCTACTTGGTAATAATTGAATTTAATACACTTAGAAAATATGATGGCAACATGAATAAAATTAACACTGTTAACGGAGCACACTACTTTAAACATTGCCACGAACAAAATTACTTAATATGCCGGTCGGGAGAATAACGTGAATTTAACTTATTTCCAAATTAATGCTTAAAGAATTTATATAGCCCTATTGAAAAACAGAGAGTGTGTGTCGTAGATTACTTGTGCTTACCAACGGAAACATTGTCTCCACGTGGTTGAAGTCTCGTAGCGTCGGATGGTCTGCATTGGTGTTGACGGCGTCAGATTCTTCCTCGTTGATCAAAAGTAATAGTTACAGCTTGTGGTGGAGTCTATTCCATGAACCACAACACGTCGTCTGGCTAAACACTCCAAGACGCGTGGAACTCATGATCTGATGAGGTCAGCGGAGTAAGCGTGAATTAAATTGTCCCACTTGGGACTAACGAACAAAGTACCTCCTTACTGCTCCAAGCGTAATGTCTTAATGAATGTCTTCACTCACACCGCGCGTCCACTATATCTTCAATCTTCTCCCACCAGGGTCTAGCTTAATACCGCGGCCTCGCTGCTTCGACCAATCCGCGTGCGTCACGTATCTCCCCATGCCCCAGCTACGTTTCTTCTTCTTCCTTGATTGGCTGGTCACCACACGTGGCTATTCCCGCCATGAGGCTGCCTCCCCGTATTTATATTTCCGTATCCGGGCAAGACGTAGATCATACACGTTTTCTTGCTTTGAAGTGTTCCCTCGGATTTCGTAATTTTATTTTACTCCAATCTATTCTTGTATTGAAATACCCAGTGAGTCACACACACCACTCTCTCTTACCCCTAATGAATAAAATCCCGACTTTACGTATGAAATGATTTGCCATGCATCATTATATTGGAATCATCCAATATAGATACGGATTTCTACTAGTAGAAATCCTATCTGTAATCTTCCAAATTTAAAAGCTCCAAAAAAATGACGTTATAAATATTAATAATAATAATAATAATATGAAATTGAATAAACTGAAATAATTTAACTTGGCCGGATTATTGCCGCATTTAACAAATATGATATAGTCCAACTAACTTGTGTTAGTGGCATAAAACCCCCTAGAAAAACATGTAACATTCGCCTCGAATAATCATGTGCTTTACCATGCATATGGTACAGCACTTGATGATTCCAGACACGTTAGAAAAAAAAACTCCAAAATACAACTTATACAAGTGAAATGACCCTTTACACATATAAACACATATAAACCCTCAATCATGCGCTTTGCGCTAATGTTCGTCTTGTTATGACGTGTTCTTATTTTGTCCACTTCAAAATGTTTGTCATTCTCACGAATGTTCATTCTACAGCTCTCTCTCTCATCATTCTATGTGGGAAAAAAATTACATTCATAAGTGTGTTCCCTCTATATCCACAATTCACTACACACGCATTTATGGTGTTCAGTAGAAAACCACTGCGGAACTCTTGTAGAAGTATTAGGTGCTCCTCACCTACCGGATGCCAATATCATGGTACACGATCTCACACGATCACACACTCGCGGTAGAGCAAAGTGATCTACTTCCCACCTTCTCTGTAAAATTTTTAATTAAAAGGGAAGACATGACTGAAAAAAAAACCAGTAAGTACCCATTACTTATAACACTTAAATATTCCTGTGCCGTATGTGCCCTATCTTACTAAGTACATGTACACAAAACCCACCTTACTCGAGATCACAATTTCTCATATTCCTTGCTCAGCCTGTAGTTCACAACCCAGACCAGTCCACCTATCGAACCTGACCTAGTTGCCACAACTTTTTATCTGTTACTTATATACAACATCTCATGAGGTCTAGTACCTTGTACGCAAACTACCTTAATTATATCCAACCCTGATCTAACATAGCTAGGTCGTAAGCAGAAATCACGTGTGCTGATATGTATGAGCTTCATGGAGGACTGTCTCGCCTTCTGATGGCCCATCTTTTATCTCGTGGACGCCTTAAGCTAACAAGCCCTATACAAGTGCTCCCCCATCTCTTGGAGATAAATGGGAACCCATCAGCGCTGCCAAAATGGCCTTGGTGCATCGAGACAATTTAGTGCTCAACAGCATCCACCACTCCCTTCATCTTTCCCTGTACCTTAAAAACTCTCATTTACTTACATACTACCCTCCTGTGTGATTTCTGATATGCCTGCCTTGACGATCAGATCTTCCACTCACCACATTTACTCATTTGATAGGCTAGCTCGCCAGCTAAACACACTTATTTTATGACACATATTTCTTAAGGCTATGAATATTATACGTTCCGTATAACCTTTTTCCCTGACCGTCCTCCAGCACATATGCTGTTTTGCCAATACGTTTACACTAAAAATGGGCCCTCATAGAGGTAGAAAAACTTGGACATAACTTTCTCTAGCTTATTTGACTGTTTCGGCACTCTAAGTAAGACTTTGTCTCCCGGCTCGAATAGGTCAAATTTAGTTTCTTTTTGTTGGCGAATTCTCTTTTGAGCTGACTTAGATCTGTTTCGCCAACTGGACAATGACATCCATCCCCGGTTGCTTTCCCTCATTTAACCCCAAGACTCTAGCAAGTTCATTTTGTGGTCTTTTTCCGAAGTGTACTTCGTGTGGCGTCAGTTTCGTGCTCTCATGCTGGACAGAATTCAGCCAAGTCTCGACTTTGGGAAGATGTCCAACCCAGGCCGAATGCTTATCATGCACTAGAGTCCGAAAAAGACAACCCACTTCCCTTAATGGACGCTCTGCAGAATTACCCTGAGGGTACCTTACAGAGGAATGAACGTGTGTAACCCCAGCTTCTTGCATACTGGTTCTCCATTTCTTTGCAACAAACTGTGGTCCACTGTCAGATAATATCCTGAGAGGAACGCCAAACTCGGGTATATACCTATTAATGATCAGTCGTCTACACGCTAGACCGGTGGCTTTCCTTAGCGGATATAGCTTGACATACTTACTAAAAGTGTCAATAACTATAAAAATGTATTCGTAGCCGTACTGTCCTTTAACGATCGGGCCAAATAAATCCACACAGAGTAGTTCCCCGGGACTACTTGTGAGAACTGCCGATCTTTCCCCGACTAAATATTTAACTGAATACTTGCTTCTCTGACAGGTGTCACACCTAGCTAAGATCCTTCCAACATCCCTTCCCATTTTACTCCAAATAAAGTTATGTGCAATTTCATTATGTCAAATCTATAAATTACTGCTTACAAAGAACAATAATTTGCTATGACTAAACCTCAGATATAATCATCAAAGAATTGAAGAGCTCGTTTCCAAGACCCTGTTGTTGTTTGAGTCTTCAGTCTTTTGACTGGTTTGATGCAGCTCTCCATGCCTCCCTGTCCTGAGCCAATCGTTTCATCTCTACATAGCTACCACACCCTACATCCGAGGCTATCTGTTTAACATATTCTAACCTTGGTCTACCCCTACAGTTCTTGTCCTCGACCCTTCCTTCCATAACTAAGCTTGCTATTCCTGGGTGTCTTAGTATGTGTCCTACCAACCTATCTCTTCTCTTCATTAGCAGTCGCCAGAAACATCTCTCCTCTCCCACTCGCCTTAATACCTCTTCGTTTGTAACCCTATCTACCCATCTGATCTTCATCATTCTCCTGTAACACCACATCTCAAATGCTTCAATTCTCCTCTTTTCTGCTGCACCAATAGTCCAAGTTTCACTTCCATAGAGCGCTACGCTCCAGACAAAGGCTTTCAAAAATGACTTCCTAATACCTAAATCTATATTCGATGTCAACAGATTCCTTTTTTGTAGAAAGGCTTTCCTTGCCTGAGCCAACCTACTTTTTATATCCTCTTTGCTTCGTCCATCACTGGTTATTCTGCTTCCTAAGTAACAGAAGTCTCCTACTACCTTCAGCTTTTCACCTGCCAATTTGATCTCCATAGAGGTTTCTGATTTATTTCGGCTGCATTCCAGTATTTTTGTTTTACATTTATTAATTTTCATCATGAATTCCTTCCGTAAGACGGAATCCATTCCATTCAAAAACTCATTCAAATCCTCAGGCTTGTCGGCCAAGATGACGATGTCATCAGCAAATCTCAGAGTTGAAATTATTTCTCCTTGAATCTTCACTCCCACTTTAAATTTTTCTCCAATTTCCTTCATTGCTTGTTCAATGTAAAGATTGAAAAGTATGGGTGATAAATTGCAGCCTTGCCTTACACCTTTCTGAATACCAGCTTCTCTCTCATGTCCTTCAGCTCGAATGACTGCTGTCTGGTTTCTGTATAGATTGTATATCACCCTCCTATCCCTGTACTTTATTCCAATAGATTTCAAAATGTCAAACAATTTAGTCCACTCAACGTTATCCAAAGCCTTTTCTAAGTCTACAAATGCCATGAACGTTCTCTTATCTTTCCTTATTCTACCTTCCAAAATCAGCCTAAGACTTAGTACAGCTTCCCTTGTTCCTACATTTCTCCTGAAACCAAACTGGTCTTCACCCAGCTCCGTTTCTATCTGGCTTTCAATCCTCTTGTAAATTATTCTAGACAGGATCTTTGAAGCACGAGTAGTCAAGCTGATTGTACGGTAATCTTCACATCTGTCAGCTCCCACTTTCTTTGGTATAGGGATGATTACATTCTTCTTGAAATCAGGGGGTACCTCACCTGTCTCATAAATCCTACACACCAAGTGAAATAACCTGATCAGACCTTCATCTCCTATGCAGCGTAGCAACTCAATCGGTATATCATCTATGCCGGGTGCTTTGTTCCTGCCTAAGTCCTCTAATGCTCTGTCAAATTCTGATCTCAATATTAAATCTCCTTTTGCATCCTCATCAATTTCCTCCTCCCTTTCCATTACATGATTCTCAATCTCCTTTCCCTTATACAAGCACTCTATGTAAGCTTTCCATCTCTCAACTTTTTCTTCCCTATCTGTTAGAGGCTTTCCATTTGTGTCCTTAATATTACAGCACTTAGTCTTCTTTTCCCCAAAAGTATTCTTAATCCTTCGATAAGCTGTGTCTACTTTTCCTAATTTCAGACAATTTTCTATACCTGCACATTTCTCTTTCAACCATTCTTCCTTCGCTTCCTTGCACTTCTTGTTAACCTCATTTCTCAGACGTCTGTATTCTGCTTTCCCCTTTTCATCTCTTAGATTCTTGTGTTTCCGCCTTTCATCCATCAATTCTAGTATATCCTGAGTGATCCACGGTTTTCTACCTATTCTTTCTTTCCTACCAATGTTTTCTTCTGCGGATTTTGTTATTTCATTCTTCAAAAGTGCCCATTCGTCTGCAATTGAAGTTTGTTTAGGGGCTTTGATTAGTCCTTCCTTTATACTCTTCTTGAATCTTTCGTTTACATCCTTCACTTTCAGTCTGTCTATTGCCCACCTTTTTGGCTTTTGACTTTTCTTCAGTTTCTTCAACTTTAATCTGCATTTCATTACAACCAGATTGTGGTCAGAGTTTATGTCAGCACCAGGATATGTTTTACAATCCAAAATCTGGTTTCGAAACCTCTGCTTGACCATAATGAAGTCGATTTGGTAACGCCCTGTATCTCCTGGTCTCATCCATGTGTATATTCTTCTATTGTGGTTATCGAACAAGGTGTTAGCTATGACCAACTCATGTTCGGTGCAGAATTCCATCAGCCTGCTTCCTCGATCATTCCTTTCACCTAATCCGAAATCCCCTACTATCTTCCCTTCTCTCCCTTTTCCTACCACAGCATTCCAATCTCCCATTACTATAACATTTTCATCACCTTTGATATACCTCAGAATGTCATCTATTTCTTCGTAGACCTTTTCAACATCCTCATCATCAGCTTGACTGGTAGGCATATAGACTTGTACCACTGTGGTGCACGTAGGTTTAGTATTCATTTTTGCTACAATAATCCGTTCACTGTATTGCTCATAATATTCCACCCGCTGTCCAAGTTTCCTACTCAATATGAGACCAACCCCTGCTTGGCCATTGTTTGATTTAGTGCTAATGACCCTATAGTCTCCTGACCAAAAGTCCTGCTCTTCCTGCCAGCGCATTTCACTAATCCCAACCAAATCCAACCTCAACCTATCCATTTCCCTTTCTAAGTTTTCTAACTTTCCACTTCCCAGCAGACTTCTAACATTCCACGCTCCGATCCGTAGAATGTCAGATTTCCTCTTTGTCACTTCTGTGATGTTAACCCCCTCTCGAGTAGTCCCCACCAGGAGATCCGAACGGGGGACTAGTTTACCTCCGGATTGAAATTTTACAAGGGAGGAGGCCATCATCACATGTAATTATGCATAGAGAGGTGCATATCCTCGGGAATAGCATTACGGCTGTAGTTTCCCGTTGCTTTCAGCCGTGCAGCAGAACGCAGTGTAGCCATTAGTTGGCTTATATTATCAATATCTTAACCGTCTATTAGACTAGTAAAGAATTGATTTATTCTGAAAGGCTGCTACTCCCTTTCAGAATAAGTAAAGAGCAGTTCTACTACAAAATACTAACTTTCTACTAAAAATTAAATACCAAAATTCTACTAACGAAAAAAATACTAAAGTTTCACCAACAAACAAATACTACCACTAAAACAGTCTGTCACCAGGCCCACTCACATGCACCCTCACCAGACACACTCACACACCACAGTCTAATAGAACAATGATATATATCTAATAAACAAATTAACTTCGTACTTACAACTAAAACTAACTACATACTTACTGTACTGTAATTTGAATTGACAATATTTACAAAATTTAAATGATAATCTGGTAGCAAAAATATCTACCCCGGAACTACTTGAAATTGAACTAGCTAGGAGCCCACCAGTGTCCAATTAAAATACCCTGCTATGGTGCGGCTTCAGTGGCGTAGTCGGTAGCATGCTGAGCTTCCATGCCCAAGATAGCGGGTCCAAACCCGGACGAAGCCATCGGATTTTTTAAGAGCGCTAAAAATCCATCAGTATGCCTTCCTACGGAGGGGAAGTAAAGCCGGCGGTCCCATGTCATAGATTTATGGCATGTTAAAGAACCTTCCACTAATTACACCTGTGTGAAGCTAAATTGGATAGGTTAAGAATGTAAACAATGCTCTTAGGTTTCTACGTTCGCTGCCAAGAGCCGACCGCGGTGGCGTCCAGCAGCCAAGTTCTGAACTTGGCCTAGTAGTCGTTGACGGTGGCGCTTGGCGGCAAAAGTAGGAACTATTTGAAAAATTCTAAGTTGCAGTCTGTACTTAAATTTAAAAAAAATCCTCTCGGCACGCCGGAAGGCGGTGGTAGATTTCACTGGGCAAACTAGGGGATAGGCTACAATAGGCAAAATATGCAGGTTTTCGCAGAAGGATCAGACCTCATTTATTGCGAGAAAGTATTTTACAATGTAATTGGAGCTCAATTAACTTTTCTTTCGTCTTACTATGCATATTTTTAATATTTTATTGTGTTAGGGGCACGGTAACCTTCTTGTCATTTGGGGTCCATTTTTATACTTGGTGGTCACACCGTCCTTATGCAAGGTTTGGAACTGATGTGTAACTATCAAACAGTCTGTTACTTCTTCACGTCAAATTTTATCTCCCGCAGAGATGTTGGTTGATTCCTCAGTTTAGGGCTGCGACAACGCGGTCATGTAACCCCGTGTACTTTGGGCATGTGTAGAATCTGTCTGATAAATGGTGTTAATTGTGATGGCTGTATTAGTCTGTAATTCAGGTAAGGACTGCAGACGGTCAATTTCAAGTAGTAGTTCCCAATGATGGTACCAAATATGCCGTCAACTACACCTAGCTGTGAACTCGGCTACTAGACGCCACCGCAACCAGTAACCTGCAACGAACGTTGGACTTCCCCTTTAAAGGAAAGCATACTGAGGGATTTTCAGCGCTCCTTGAAAATCCGACGACTCTGGCCTCGAACCCGCGACCCTGGGCATAAATGTCCAGCATGCCACCTGCTAGGCTACGTCACCGAAGCCGCTTCCCACATAGTCAGATGGAAAACTGAATGTGATCTCATTGTCATGGCAACCTCTGATAGCTCATCCCTCATCAATTTAGAAGCGTTGTCATGGTAACCTCTGATGGCTCTTGGCATTTTCTTCTAATTCCGAAATAATTTTTCTCATCCCTTGGCGTAATGGTGGGTTGTATCAAAAATTCTTTCAGACAAAAGTTTTAGGTAATTTTTAGGGGAAAATCGTCCATTTTGTACGGTTTTGATATTGTGCCTATTAAGAGAGATAGGATTAATGTTTCCCGAAAAACTCACTTTTTTCCACCCCATTGGCTACCCACCAAGTCAAAAATGATGATTTTTCAGGACAGAGATTTTTTGAACCGGAGCCTACTCGGGCAATATTACTTCATTATGAAATAAAGAGACATTTTTCAAATTAATATGAAGAACAATGATAACGAACCAAAACCCTATTTTGAAGTTATTAACGTTCAAATGCCAATTTTCCAAAAGTAAACCAAGTCACCTAGACTTAGCGGAGTTTTGAAGACATCACAGCCTGACTTAGTACAGTTTTGGAAAAAAATACAATATCCTATATTACAATTTACGATGACATAGCGAGTTTTGGAGTAAAATGTTAGTAACATACAAGATCCAACGGATTTCTATATTTCGTCCTAAACTGACTTAGTGAGTTTTGGAATAAAGCTCTTCAATTAATTAAAGAAAATATATATTTTATAATATTTATTTGTATAATTATGAGTAGCTTATTAAAATTAACTTCTAAAATATAAAAACCTAATGTTGCAGTCATCAAAAAGCTAAAAAAAGTTGCCAATCTGTTGTGGCAAATTTGAATGTCGTAGTGCTTCAGGTAAGAAATGAGGTCGTCTGAAGCTTAATGCCTTAAATATGTAGGTGCCAACTAATTACGAAAAATACTGCATCCAATCTTTTTCAACAAGGGGTGAAATCTGTGCAAATAATTCTTACATGTAACTCTTTTCAGGAAGTGTGTTTATTTCCTGCCTTTTACGATTGGGCATTAGGTACGTGTTAACCAACTGAAAAATGGCCAATTAACTGTTAACTTGGCTTCAAAGCTTTCTGTATATTCTTCACATGCATTAACTGGGGATTAAACCTGATCTGCCTTGTTGAGAGGCAAGCAGTTTGACTGGTGCACTATCACTTATCTCAAGCTACAGAAGAATTAACTTGTCTCCTGAATAGAGCTCATTTTTTATAATGGCACAGATTGATGCATGCAATGTTGTAGAAATCACATTGTGGATAATAATTGAGACAAAAATCTTACTGAACTGAAATTGCCCCTTGAAACACCCTATATAGGTACTGAACTAGTCCTAGTCCCTAGCCATACTTTGGTCAACAGCAGCACTGCGACAACTAAGCTCCCAGTGAAGATATAGCTTGGATTAAAAACAAATACTGTAGTAGATTTCATTAATCATCTTTATTAGTCCTTTCATACATTATATAAAAATAAGAACATATTCTGTAAATACACAATTCAAAAAATAAAGTTAGTATAGTTACTCACATGGCTATTATCAATTATTGTATTGCCTTTATTTATATCTGTATGAAACAGTATTCAACAACTAAATAAAATTATATACAACCCATCTTTAATAACTAACAGAACTCTCTATAGATCACTTAAAAGTAAGGTACTGGTATTTGTTTGATTATGAAAATGATGATCTGATTAGACTTGTCATTGTCAAACTAGCAGCTTTGGTGGCGTAGTTGGTAGCATGCTGAACTGCTGTGCCCAAGATAGCGGGTTCAAAGCCGGCCAAAGTCGTCGGATTTTTTAAGAGCGTTAAAAATTCTTCAGTATGCCTTCCTTCGGAGGGGAAGTAAAGCTGGCGGTCCCATGTCATAGATTTATGGCATGTAAAAGATCCTTCCACAGACTAAACTTGGGTGAAGCTAAATTGTTAGGTTAGATTTCGTCAGAACGCTCGATCCAAGTTCCAACGTTCACCACTAGGTATCATTGATATCTGGTAGCAAAAGTTGGAACTACTTGAAATTGAACGGAACTTGTAGCACACCCTAAGGGTGTCCGCTGGAAGCAGCTACATACTCAGGCGAGCCGAACATGTCCTCGGACACTCCCGGCACTAAAAGCCATATGATAAATAAATAATAATTGTCAAACTTCTGACAAAAAATCTCACTGGAGTGCACAAATCTATGCATTAGTTCTTTTTAGTCACTCAGTCAGTGACCATTATAGATATGAAAATGAAAGACAGTCTCAAACTTAGTTACACCATCACACGATACCTACTGCAAAACCCTCAACACTTGTTTCTCAGATCCCTTTTTCTTTTGCTAAATTGAAAGGTTTCTAGCTTTAAATGCCGTAATTATTTTTTATATTTTAGTGATATGTTTCTGTTATCAATTATGTAGGCTATAAAAAAGCAAAATTATTTATTACAATAGTTACCATCAAGTGGGGGTACTTTGCTCCAGAAATAAAATAAGATTCAAAACCCTCTGGAAGGACTACCTTCAATTATAACGGCATTGTTTCAGTTGTACATCATAGATGGCATGATATTCGTCCTTCCGGTACTTCCTATTTCTGTCATTTAAGGTGTAGTTTGTGAGTGGCAGCCATTGAGTTGAAGTGGTTTTTTTTTAAACTGAAATTTGCATTTGAAAAGTTGACTCTAATGGACAGAAATTTTATTACTGAAAGGGTTAGTGTATGACTTTTTGATGTAGAATTTAATGATGAATTTGGATTTACTACACCTTTTCATGTGGTTGCATTTGTTTTTATGTACTTTGCACCATTCACAAAATGGATTAAAGTAACCCCGTTCTTTTTTCTGATGCATTTTAATTATATTTCTGCATTATTTCTTATAGAGATGGTTAGGGAATATAAAAGAAAACCAGAATTACATTGATACATCGATTACACTCCCCAACAGTTGAAAGAATGCCTGGAAAGTATCAGGAACGGTGCATTTTCCCAAAGAAAGGCTGCAGATCACTTTAAAACTTTAATGAGACTGGGACGATAGTAAGAGCAATGACTTAAGTCAAAAAAGTCATGGAAATGGCCATCAAAACCAGACAAACTTTTTTATGAACCGAAGGATATTGCACTAGGCATAGATCCACCGAAGATAAATAAAAGTTGATTTTTCATATTCCCGAGTGATGTTGAGTGAAATATTGATCTGTGTAGTTTTTAAGGGTGCCTCGATTATGTAAATGTTTTCTTTCATGGTAAAGGTGGTACCACCAAGAAAAAATTATTTCCTTTTGTTTCAAAAATAATCTTGTATGTATGTCTACCCCTTATTATTCCTGTTTTCCAACGGGGCCGGGGATGAGATGCGATGGAAGTATTTGAGGCGATGTTTTTACGGCCGGATGCCCTTCCTGATGCCAACATCATGAGAGGAGTTAATGAGAGATGAAATGAATGATGGTGAATGAAACTGGGCAAGGATGTGGAAGGAAGCGGCCGTGGCCTGTCAGAAGGTACCGTCCCAGCATTTGCCTGGAGTTGAAAATGGGAAACCACGGAAAACCATTTCAAGGACGGCCGACGGTGGGGCTCGAACCTACGCGTTTACCGAGTCAGCAGAGAGCTTGGCCCCATGACCTAACGCTGTGCTTTAGCCAGCGTAGCCACTAGTGTCGGTTCAAAAATAATCTTGTAATTTTGAAGGGAAAAAAAAGGACATTTTTTTAGTCTAGGAAATGTAAAAATGGAACGGTGCAAAGTGTGAAACATTGCTCCATCCAATTGTTCCATTAAAACAACATGGATTTTGAGGGTGGAGCAAAGTAACCCGCCCGCATGGGAAATATTGCCCCACTTTTAGAAATTATGTAAATCATTGTAAAATGAAAATCCCAAAACTTTTAACTCAGACACAGTTCCTTTGTGATTTAGTTAAGTACATGGCAATTATGAACTGGTTGGTTGGTTCCTTAGTTAAGGGGCTGCGACAACGCCCCGTGTACTTTGGGTGTGAGTAGAATCTGTCTGATAACTGGTATTAATTGTGATTGCTGTATTAGTGTGTATATCTGTTTTAATTCAAGTAAGGACTGCAGACATTAATTTCAAGTAGTTCCTACTTTTGCTATCAAATGCTACCGTCCACGCCACCTAGCTTGCAGACTTGGCTACTAGATGGCATAGTCAGCACCTGGCGGTGAACGTTGGAACTAATAGAGTGTTATCAATTCTAGCCTGCAAATTTTGGCTTCATACATGTGTAGTTAGTGCAAGTTTCTTTTTCATGCCATAAATCTATGACATGGGACCTCTGGCTTTACTTGCCCTCCAAAGGAAGGCATACTGAGGGATTTTTAATGCTCTTAAAAAATCCGACGATTTCGGTCGGGTTTGCACCCGCGACTTTGGGCATAGAAGCTCAGCATGCTACCAACTACGCCACCGAAGCCACGCAATTATGAACTTTATTTGTTAACTTTAACTTTGGTATTTTAGTACATCTGTACAAAGTGCCTAAATATTGGAGCTTTACGCTCTTTTCAGAGGAACATAGACTTCGTAATGTAACTTTGTAACTCACGCAGTTTTCAAGAATAAATTTCAATTTTGCAGTATTTAAACAGACTAAAATTATTAACTACAACAAATATTAATGAGTCTGAGTATTTAACTTTGTGACATATGAGGTTCAATACCAAATTAATTGTAATGTTTTTAAAATAAAATAAAATAATTTTATTTAGAAACATGGATTTTTCTCTCTCTCCGCCATAACACATATCATCTTGAGAAACCTCTGAAAACCCCTTGCAGCTTCCTGGGGTTCCACGGAAGCCTAATTTGAGAACCACTGCTTTAGCCCATGGATAACCTAATTACCAGTGGTATCCCTCAGGAAATGGGGGAAATGCCTGTGCTGATGGATTCTTCAAGAGTGTTAGAGGCCTGATATGGAGCAAGGATGTGCCACAGAAATGTAAAGGGATCATATACAAGACATACTTGGTGCCGATCCTAACGTATGGATCAGAAACTTGGGTGATGAGGGAGAGAGATAAAAGCAGAATACAAGCAGTGGAAATGAAGTTTCAGAGGAGTCGTATAGGTGTAACTAGAATGGACAGAGTCAGAGAAATATTAAAGGAAGAACCCCTACAGGATAGGATTGAAAAATCAAGGCTACAGTGGTACGGACACATGAAAAGAATGGGAGAAGAGAGAATACCATGGAAAATATTGGAAATGGAGTGGAAGAAAAAGAGACCTAGAGGAAGACCAAGGGATAGGTGGATAAAGAGGGTGAAGAAAAGTGTCGAGAGAAAAGAAGTGAATTGGACAACAGTGACAGAAGAGAAGTGGTGGATGGACAGGCTTGTGCTCCAAGCAGACCCAACCTGTGGTTGGAAACTGCTCTAGTTGATGATGATACCTCAGGCAAAATATCAGTGTGTGCCAGAGGAAGACAATGATACTTCTGCAAGATCACTAGTGGCAGGTTTCAGGTACAGCTAGCTAGTGAAGCTCTCGCCTACAAAGTATCATACACTCTGTATTAGGATTTTGAATCACCTTTGGAACATGAGCCTTGGTGTTGGGGAATACTTGAGGCCGACATGAGGATCAGGGTTAAAACTGAATTGATTAGAGTTGGCAGGAGCTATTGGCTCGAGTGTGAAGAGTAGTTGCTTTCTAAGGCGTGGTGCACACTGTAGAAACTTGTTCCATGCAACTGGTTTCGTGGTTGGTTCCTCAGTTTAGGGGCTGCGACAACGCGGTCATGTAGCCCCGTGTACTTTGGTTGTGTGTAGAATCTGTCTGTTAACCGGTGTTAATTGTGATGAATGTAATTGTGTTATCTGTTTATTTAATTCAAGTAAGGACTGCAGACTTGGAATTTTTCAAGTAGTTCCTACTTTTGCCGCCAAACGCCATCATCAACGACTACTAGTTCAGAACTTAGCTACTAGACACCACCTAAGTCGGCTCCTGGCAACGAACGTAGGAACCTAAGAGCATTGTTTACATTCTTAACCTATATAATTTAGCTTCACGCAGGTGTAATTAGTGGAAGGTTCTTTAACATGTCATAAATCTATGACATGGGACCGCCGGCTTTACTTCCCCTCCAAAGGAAGGCAAACTGAGGGATTTTTAACGCTCTTAAAAAATCCGACGACTTTGGCCGGGTTTGAACCCGCAATCTTGGGCATAGAAGCTCAGCATGCTACCGACTGCGCCACCGAAGCCGCTCTGATTTCGTGAAACTGAAGTTATTTGCAACATATAGATAAGATTAACACAGGGAAGTGCACACTGCGTTTCATGAAACTGTAGTTGCATTGATTTCACGAAACCGGGTTTCAAGAAACTCGGAAAAACTGTTTCCTGTCGCGTCAGTTGCATGTTTCTTGTATTTTAATGTTATTCTTCGGCCAATGCCTCCCCTATTTTACGTAACTATATGAACTTGCTATTGAAGGATGAAGTGCGGACTTGGGTATCAAAAACGTGGCCTGCTGTTGGTTGGACATTACGGACCTAGTTGTTTACTAAACATGTAAATTGTACCTTGCAATAACAGGGGAGTGGGGAATCAGGCAAGCTCTTTGTTCACGTGATCCACAAGGTCAGTTATTTAAGTTAGTATTATGTTATCTATTTATTATGTGGGTGTCCTTGTCCTTTCCATTGGTTTTCGTCAGTTGAATCGGGCTGGCAAGTAGGGGATGCTGCTTGGATGCGATGGTGGTTTATATTGCGATCACGTGAGCATAACACGAAGGCTAAAGGCATGGTTACCGTATGGGTTCATTATTCTTTGGGGGCATGGTCCTCGTTAGGGAGGTGGGGCCATGAAATCCAACAAGACAAAATCATGGCCCCACCCTCCTGACTGATGAAAAACTGTTGCTTCTGTGTACATGTTCCAATGCGACTGGTTTCTTGAAACCCATTGCATGAAACAGGTTTCTCGAGCGTGTCTTACATTGTATTAAAATGAGGAGTACAAGGTACAAATGCTCGAATAGTGTTGCATCAAGCTCTCGTTTATAATTTAGTACTTAGCTACAAAGATGGACAGAATAAGAAATGAGAGGACCAGAGAATTAACGGAGGAACCATTACAGGATGGTATAGAGAAATCTAGGCTTAGATGGTATGTACATGTAAAACGAATGGAGGAGAAGAGGATACCCAGGAGTATACACGAGACGAAGTGGAAAGGAAAGAGACCAAGAGGAAGACCGAGAGACAGGTGGCTGAAGGGGGGTGGAAGAAAGCATGAAGGAGAGAGGAGAAGACTGGACAAGGGTGAAGGCTGAGAGATGGTGGGAAGACAGAAGACGTTGGAGAGGCTTGTGTTCCAAACAGACCCGGCCAGTGGCTGGAAACTGTGCATGATGATGACTTAGCTCCAACACCCTATATCTTCACCCCACCTCAAGCTCCTTTACTATTTCTCTTGAACCATTAAACACTGCAAAAGTTATTCACTTAATGAGTCTCTCACGAAACCTAAATACCGATCTATTATAGAATTGCAAATGCAGGTAAACAAGATGATGAAATTGTGGCCGATCCCTTGAGTAAGCTATTAACACAATATTACTACACAAACACATTCCGATGTTCAAGACCCAGTTATTTTACAGTTATCTCAGAACAAGAACCACCACTGAAGATAACTACTGCTGACAATGAAAATAACAGTACATAAACTAAGATGTGCTAGCAGACTACTAATGGACCAGCTATGTCTAGCAGAGCAACAATGTATCATAATTGTCAGACATTGAATTTCATAATCAAACATACCCTTTCGAAACCTCTCATCCTAGCCTTGAATACCACCAAAGGTTCACACTAATTTCTTGAAATAAAAATATTATCACATTATTTGCTACCATACCTATCAAAAATGACTTTTACAGCCCAGCTTCTACAACATTTGGTGGCGTTTCAACTAATAAAGAAGAATTGCTGAGCTTTAATGAAGAAGGTGTTTCCTATAACTCAATCAAGCCGTACTTCAAACTCCTTGCAAGGTATTTAGAATTAGGAAGTAAGACTACATTCTGAAATTAATTTTTGCTTCTCTTTGGATGCTGAGACTTCGTACAAACACACATCACTTAGGTAGTTGTATTGCTATTGTTTGAAGGGGCAGAACTGAGGTCATCCTCTTTACTTAGGTTAGCTTACTGTTACTGAACCCAGGATGGCTTTCAACCAAAGTAGAATAACTCTTTTATCCCAGAACACTGTCATATTTTTAAAGTCATTATGCATGATTTTTAGGCGATATTTTTGTTCTCTGTTTTATACATTTTCATATTATCAAGTAGACGATTGTCATAAAAAAGGGAAAAGCTGATTGAAAAAACGGATGTGTTACGTAGCTTTTAAACCTTTAAATCACTCTCCTCAAAGGCTTTCCTACTACGGATGTGCGACAGCAGACACACAGCTTTCCCTGAACAAATCAGGCAACAGCTAAAAATGAACACTAACCCAGAATTATTTGTGAATTAAGTTGGAAGTAAAACTTCACTAATGTGAAGAATGAAGTTCATCATTTGTCATCATAATATCTCCGCTTAAGGGTGCGGTATTTACGGAGCATATACAAGGCTTCCAATTCTTTCACAACATACTGACCATGTGCGATCATTGTTGCGATCTTCTCAGGATCTGTAACTTCACGGTTCTTCATGAAAGCTCTCTTGAGGCGCGTGTGGAAATAATCAAAGCCTTGAGGATATTCACGTCCAAGATGGAGGAGCTGCAAATTAAACACTTATTTCATAGTTTGCAAGGATGTAACAATAGGTTACAAGGACTTAGGGTTGTGATAAAACTCTTACACATGAAAGAAATAGTCAACGAAAGTTTGATGCTTTTCAGTCGGTCAACACGATTGTACCCAAATGAGATGGGTTATTCCCTAAACCTGAAAAATAAAAAAAATACATGAGATTAATAAATATAACATAGCCTATAATTAATAAGAAGATGCTACAAATAAGAAAATTTTAAATACTGCACTTAACAATATGACTTTTCATTTTCCAGTCATAAAAAAGAAAATTCCAACAAGAATATTTTCCGCCCAAGAAAGGGCAAGAAGATCGATACGAATGAAGAAGTACTAGGAAGACAGCAAGGCTCGTACAGTTCCTACAAGTCGACGAACTAATGGTTTGTTAATGTGATCTTTTGTGCTCTCAAAAGGCGAAGAAGAAGAAGAAGACATAATTAATAAATATTTATTAATCTCATGTAAATTTTTTTCAGGTTTAGGGAATAACCCATCTCATTTGGGTACAATCGTGTTGACCGACCTGAAAAGCATCAAACTTTTGTTGACTAAGGCAACACTGAAAATGGCTTCAAAAACAATAAAGAAATAGTCAAGATGAGCATTTTCTGAGAAATGCTATAATTTTCAACTGTGTTGTAAGAAAAAAGAAAGCTAACACTGAGGCCTCAACAGCTTAACTGTAAGTAGATAAATTTGGTTTAGGAAGACAATTGAAATTAAATTTATACCACACTCCACAAAGATGTGTTTCTACTTCCATGCAAGTCCAAAATGTTTGTTCCCAAGAAAGTAATGTTATTGGTGCAAGACTCAATTGTGTTTCGACTAGAGGTGGTAAAAATCGATGTTTGTTAATCGAATAATTTGAAATTAATCGAAAACGATTAATCGACAGACCATTCAATTAATTAATCGAATAATAGATTAATCAGATAAACAAGAATCGACTAGTTGTGGTGACAATTTTTTCAGTGTTGTCTGATTCTATTAAAGAAAGCTTTCCAGTTGGTCACGGCTGAAAAGCTTTCTTTAGTATCATTGATTAGTAGACACGAGATGAAGTTAAAAAGGACATCGCTTAAGTTTAGTTACGCTAATTTTATTGTGTTAGCGTATCAGTTGGCAACACGTAAGGCTTTGGTTTTATTGGTTATTATTATTATTTAACATGCCAAGAGTGCACAGCTGATTTTTCTGAAGTGCTTTGCAAACACATACGAGACAGTATGAGGCTCAATGGCCTGTGAATGTAAATACAAATGTCATCGTATCAGTTGTTTAAGCTCAGAGAGTGAAATATCTTTTTCAGCTATAAAAGTAACTTTTTGCCTTGGGTACAGAAAGTGTCCTTCCTGGTTTTTATGTTAACAATAACCAAATAAGAGTCAGTGACTGTGGAAGGAGAAACACAAATCAAATTGGGGAAGGGTTTCAAAAACGAAGAGTTTTTGGCAAAGATTTTGAATTCTTGTTCAATTTAGGACAGGAACGTTTTTGTTTTACTTAATTTTACCCTGTTTTTACAAGGAAGGTAAATTATTTAAAAATATATGTTACATCATCATCATCATGTTTATCTGCCTGATGGCAGGTTTCCTCAGGGTCGGTCTCTCCACCTTATCCAGTCTTCAGCAGCACGTTTCATCAGCTCATAAGACGATACATACATATCCCACGTCGTTCCATCTATTAGATGGGTCGGCGAATGAGGCCCCTTCACCAATTTCTGTCTCTGTACTTCTCTTCTTCTTCAATGCTGTCCAAGTCCTGACCCAATTGTTGGATGTCATTTCTCACAGCAATGAAGAGAAGAGGAGACAGAACTCCCCCTTGTCCTAGACCTGTAGTTATTCTGAAGGGTTCTGTTAGTCCTGATGGTGTTTTAACACGACTATTGATTCCATCGTGAATGTTCTCAATTCTCTTGACTATATCATTACTCAAACCACTCTTCCTCAACGATGTCCCGACTTTATCCCTGTTCACAGCATCGAATCCCCATCATCATCTTCCTAGCGTTTGTCCCGCTTTGGAGCAGGGTCCGCTACTTTACATGCCAATCTCCATTTCTGTCGGTCAAGGGCATCATGCCGACACAGATTAACTTGTCGCATGTCTTCTCTAAGGCGATCAAGCCACCTCTTCTTAGGTCGCCCACGAGGACGTTAGCCATCCGGGTTGAGGTACAAGGCAGTTTTAGCCACTGATTGTTCGTTGACTGCGTATGATGTTGCCGTACCAGCGTAGACGAGCCTCCCGCAACTCCCATCCTCCCTTGGAAATCGCAATTCTTGATATGGTCAAGTCGCGTCAGACCAAGCACCGAATGAAGCATGCACATCTCCATAACATGCAGGGCTTGCTCGTGTAATAGAGGCCGGCCAGCATTCAGAACCGTAGAGGGCGACTGGGCGCACGACGGTCTTGTAAATCTTGGCCTTAAGATAGGTGGGTATCTTGCGGTCAAAGAGGACTCCAGTTACCTCCATCCATTTGAACCAACTGGCACTCACACGAGCTCGGGCATCAGGGAGGATGTCACCATCTGAACGAGTCAAGGAGCCAAGATACCTGAATTGGTCGACTCTTGGAAGAGCTTGACTACCTATAAGGATGGTGCCAGGCGTCGGTGACCCACACTCCATATACACGGTTTTCTGGACATTCAGCTTCAGTCCATTCTCAGCCAGCCTCGTATTCCACTCCTGCAGTTTCTCTTCAAGAACGTTGCGTTCTTCTGCAGCCAATAAGACATCATCAGCATACAGAAGCGTCCATGGATGTTCACAGCATCGAATGCCTTCTTGATATCAAGGAAAGCTATCCAGAGATCTTTATTGTGTTCATAATATTTCTCCATCAATTGACTGAGCCCAAATATTAGATCAACTTTTGATCTGCCTTTCCTGAGTCCATATTGTACCTCTGATAACCTTGGTTCTATCAGGGGTCTAATCTTTCCTTCTATAATCCTTTCATACAATTTTCCCATTTGAGATGAAAATGTGATGCCCTTGCAATCTCTTCCTGTCACTCTTCTACCCTCCCGATCAGACTATTAGAGTATAAAATGCAACATAATGTGATGTTTTGCACTTGGCCATACTGAAAATAAAAAGAAAAGCTTTCTTTTTTCTTCTTCCTTGTTTACTCTTTGTAATCCCTGCAACCGTGGATGCGAACTGATAAGGGAGTTACGGGATGAGGGTAAGGTTGAAGGTGGGGAATGCAACGCAGCACAGCAGATCACTGCCTGGTGGCCGGGAGCCATCGCATGCTGCTAGGATTCAAGGTCAGCTTTATCTCTTCCCAACTCTTCGCTCATGCCGTCACCTGGCAGATTTTCGGCTTTCAATATTGCAAGTGGCCCGTGTGGTTTACACTACGTTATTGTACAACTTTGTAGGAATATTGTGTACTAACTTTCAACCAGATAAGAATTTTACACCACAATCCATTCCCTTGTGAGTGTACTTCCAGCCCTCACACCAGAATTAAAATTTCTTTGGCGAGCCAGGAATCGAACCCACACCTCCGGGTGACAGCCAATATACCATGAGGTGGTCCTTGCAACATGTTACAGTGCTGCATAATATTTATGCCCAGTTTGGTACAAATCTACCCATGCAAATGAAGTTGACAAGGTGCTTAATTAGGCTAATTTTACAGGTTGTTTGAGGCTTACACCTCTCGTAAAACTCTACCAGCACCACCAGATATTCATCGTGAGGTAGCTGCCAATGTAGAGATAAGTAAACAATCCCACCCACTATATGTTTATGTTCCAGCAACTTCACGGTTGAGAGCCAGGAGAAGCCTCCTCACAACCACTGCAGTCTTGCAATCTACAGCAGCTACAGGACGAAAAGAAATGTAGATTTCTTGCATTTTTGTTTCTTTCCACTTTGGAGCAATCAACTCCGATGATTTGTATGCTTCTCTTACTAATCGCCAAGCCGAGCTTCTTAAACAGATCTTCTTCATCAGATTTATTTTAAACCCAGAATGCAATAACGCTCGACATGCTGTTCTCCTTCCTCGATCATCCTTCATTAATGCCATTAAATTAAGTATTTGCAGTGGTTTTTTTTTGACAAGCTTAAACTGAGAGAAGGCGAATCCTGAAATTTGACACTGACTCACACTAGTTTTTTTTTCCAACATTTTGTGTCTGTTTGTCCCCATCCTGTGCATGTATAAATCTCCATTTCTTGCACTTTAAATCTCTGCAGTCTCCTGCCTTCAAACAGTTAAGACACTGTCCATCTTCATGTCTTCTATTGATCGTTGAAGTAACTCTTCACAGTTGAAAATTGGACGACTTCCTTCACAAAAATTGCAGCTTTCCTGAGTGGCTCTCATAACAACTCTCTTACTAGGCCTTTTGTCTTAGTATTCGAATCCTCGTTACATAGATTTCATTAGGAAGCTACCTATTGCAACGAACACCATGTTACGACTACCAGAACATTTTGACACATCTTCACATTTCATCCCCCCCCAAGACCCCAAAACCACCTTCAGTTCAAACGTTTGAATATCATTTATATATATACTGTATAGCAGGGGTGGCCATAACGAGGCTCACGAGCCACATGCGGCTCTTGAGTCAATTTCACCCTTTGGAAAGCCTCCTACTTGGTCATGAACAGAACTGGATCATGTGGAGAGCACTTAAATTGCTTTCGTTGTGGAGTTGGAAGATGCGAGAGTAATTTACAGAAATGGCACATCCCTGTTGACACCACCAACTGTGACTGCCGAATGCTCCAGACCATGGAGCATCCACAAAATTGTCTGCTGAGCCCTGTCTCTTGTACAGTAGAAGAGCTCCTTGCAATATAAATTGAGATTGCACGTTTCTGGTCTTCTGTGGTGTGACTTGTTTAATAATCACAATATGTGTAAATAGGCCAATATGTACATGATATTGTTTGTATAATATGTAATTTATTTGCTTCTGAACCTAATATAAATATACATATACATACAGAAGTCTGCCAGATGAGAGATTAATGATTTATTACAAGTATGATTTCAAAAAATAAGTGTCTATTTAGGGTATGGTAAGAAAGAGATGCATATGATATATAGATTTAAACAAGATGTTCAGTAAAGAACATATAGCCTACTTTCTCCTAAATGCATGGGTATTGTTATAACGCTTTGTCCTTTTCAAGGAGTATAATTGAATGTTTGTTGTTGTAGCTTGTTGAAATACAACATGCTATAGGGATATTAAACATGAATATGATGTGCCCTTTGCTAGTGCTACCTCTGTACCAAATTTCGTTCTATTCGGTTTCACCGTGTTTGAATTGATAGGGGGAATCGATTTGCACACATACTTGGCCACCATCTGCAAACTATTGGGCTGATGATCTTGCAGTTTGGTCAGAATATGCTTCCCACATAAAGATATGTTGTTGCAAAATTTGGTAGAGATTATATTATTAGGTTGGTCGTAATTACATTTTAGCTTTTAACATTTGGGTGGCCGCGATTATGTTTCCGTCAAGATGGCGGTGATATAAAACATGACACTGAGGTGCCCTCTGCTAGTGCTACCTCTGTACCAAATTTCGTTCCATTCGGTTTCACCGCGTTCGAATTGATAGGGGGAATCGATTTTCACACAAAGATGGCCGCCATCCGCAAAATATTAGGCTAATGACCTATTAGATTGGTCAAAGGATGCTCCCTCCATAAAGGTATGTTGTTGCAAAATTTGGTAGAGATCGGATGATTAGGTTAATCGTAATTTGATTTAAGCTTTGAACATTTGTGTGGCCGCCATTACGTTTCCGTCAAGATGGCGGCGATATAAAACATGACACTGAGGTGCCCTTTGCTAGTGCTACCTCTGTACCAAATTTCGTTCCATTCGGTTTCACCGTGTTCGAATTAATAGGGGGAATCGATTTTGACACAAAGATGGCCGCCATCCGTAAAATATTAGGCTAATGACCTATTAGTTTGGTCAATGGATGCTCCCTCCATAAAGGTATGTTGTTGCAAAATTTGGTAGAGATCGGATGTTTAGGTTAATCGTAATTTGATTTAAGCTTTGAACATTTGTGTGGCCGCCATTACGTTTCCGTCAAGATGGCGGCGATATAAAACATGACACTGAGGTTCCCTTTGCTAGTGCTACCTCTGTACCAAATTTCGTTCCATTCGGTTGCACCGTGTTCGAATTAATAGGGGGAATCGATTTTGACACAAAGATGGCCACCATCCGCAAACTATTAGGCTGATGACCTATTAGTTTGGTCAAAGGATGCTCCCCCTATAAATGTATGTTGTTGCAATATTTGGGAGAGATCGGATGATTAGGTTAGTCGTAATTTGATTTAAACTATGAACATTTGTGTGGCCGCCATTACGTTTCCGTAAAGATGGCGGCGATATAAAACATGACACTGAGGTGTCCTTTGCTAGTGCTACCTTTGTACCAAATTTCGTTCAATTCGCGTTCACCGAATTCGAATTGATAGGGGGGGACAGACATTCAGAGTACACATACACTCAGACAGACACACTTTTTTTCGCCCCGTGTTGATCTCATAAGTCTACTTTCATTTTTTGCAAAAATCGAAAGTAGGCTAAAAAAACAACTATGTACAGTGTTCGCATTATAACTCTGCCGGTGAGTATCATTATATTTCTGAGAATTCGAGCAGTCAACTCCTCTACTCCTATTCATAAGACATTACCCCACAGTGTGGGACTCGGGAGTTCTGACGGCCGACTTAGCATAACTTAATGCACTCGGCACACTCATTAGTGCTTGCCATACTATGGTTTGTGTGCCAATTTGAGAACAGTCTTTGGCGAGGCTAATACAGTCGGTATACCTTTCCCGGAAGTAATGACGTAGCTCACCGGCAGAGATATAACGTGGGCACAGTACATATAGTAGTTATAAAACAATGACAACTACTTGCTCAGTGAATAAAACCACCATTCACATCCCAATGTTATTGTTTTAAGGGGCAGAACAGCGAGGTCATCTGCCCCTCGCCCCAATATTGTTAATTCAATTTAGGGGCATGGGGCATCTTTATCATCAGCCGTGTATACTTGTGTGTGTTGAACTTATCTGATAACTTTATTTCTGTGATTATAGTAGTGTGTCAAGCTGTTCAAGGGACAGGGATGAGTAGGTATTATCCCAGCATTTTCCAGGAGGGAGAGTGGGAAAATCACACTCAGGGTAGTTGCAATCAGTGACGGGATGTGATCTCCGGACTTGCTGCAGCACCCCATTTTGGTTGTGGAGTACAGCCTAATGTCTAAGACACCAATTATTTCCCCAGAATCTGGCAAAGCAGTATGAAGTCTGTCCAGACCATCTGAGCAGATACTGGGCAGTATTAGAGTTCCATAACCTTCAAGCACTGTGTTGGAATGGTCTGAATTAATTACAGTAATTAATTTTTCATAATCAGCACACTTTCAGCTCTCTACGAAGGTGGATCAAAAAATAAGTTGCACTTCCCAGTTATAGCCATTCATTACACCACCTTTACAACAGCAACACGCCTATAACGACATACAATGTAACATCACTTTTCCACATAGTTTCCAAGAGACTCCAAACATTTCTGCAAACGCACAACCAACTTGTCGATGTTGGATGTATAGAAAGTTCCTCCAGCGTTCTGCAACCATACGGAGACAGCGGCCTTCACCTCCTCACCGGTCTGGAAACTTCGACCACCGAGCTCCGTTTCGAGCTTACCGATCAGATGAAAGTCACATGGCGCTAGGTTCACCAAACGAGCGAACTGCTGCAGTGTTTCAAGTCCCGACCTAGCGACATGTGACTTCCATCTGTTTGGTGAGCTCAAAACGGAGCTCGGTGGTCGACGTTTCCAGACTGATGAGGAGGTGAAGGCAGCTGTCTCCATGTGGTTGCAGAACGCTGGAGGAACTTTCTATGCATCCGGCATCAACAAGTTGGTTGTGCGTTCGCAGAAATGTTTGGAGTCTCTTGGAAACTATGTGGAAAAGTGACGTTACATTGTATGTCGTTATAGGCGTGTTGCTGTTGTATAGGTGGTGTAATAAATGGCCATAACTGGGAAGTGGAACTTATTTTTTGATCTGCCCTCGTAGTTTGCTGTTGCTCTCTTAGTATTTTAAACTTTTCTATGACTAAATGATAGGATAGTAAAGTGATACATCTCTTGTCATGTTAAACAACAACTTTTATTTACTCCAACATGTAAACTAACTAACATAACGTAACCATTACAGATCAGTTTCCTTTACTCACCACACATAGAAATTAAACATTTATGCGTAACTGGATGTAGTTATGCAGGAAGTATTCAAGCCCCAAACTGTAGGTTTTGAGACAAAGTTAGGACTGGATATGCTGATCCTATTAAGATTATGGTTTATCGGAAAAATTTTCACATGAAATTCCATGCCCTTAAAGAAAATCTGCTGTATTAGATATCCGCATTAATTTAACTTAAAGTGATTCTTTCTGCATCACTACTTCCAAATTAGAATGGGCAGTCAATACTGAGAAATAGAGGAAATAAATAGAGCAATCAACAATCGGCATTATTTAAATAGCTGTCCCAATCAGGCATCAGATCAGGATATCGAAGTATAGCTGCCATTTGCATCAACTAACTATTAAAACTTTGTTTTTTAAGGGGCTTAAAATCAGGTTTATCGGCCACCAGCTAATCATTCACTAACTAGCAATTAAAATGGAAGAAAATATCTAAGGATGACATTATTGCCCATCCTACAAAAATTAAGACATTTGTAATGATTTATCACCACACTCATTGAATATTGTAAAATTTGGTCTCATACTGGATGAGCATTTTGTTGAAGAGTGGCTGCCAGCTGGCTATACGCACGTGTAGCGCCCGCTAGCCAAGACTGCTTGGATCGTGTTGTTAGCGTGATAGTAAACAAGGCAGAAGCAAAGGCCCGAGTTATCTTAGCTAGCAGCAACCCAGGGTGTCGAGCGATGACATTTTTTTTCAAATTCCCGTATAATTCCCGTACGAAAATCCACCAAATTCCCGTATATTTTAGAACTCTCTAAGACTAGAGTTCGCATACCGAATGGCTGAAAAATGAATCTTAAAGTGCGAATCAAGATTTGCTGTCGTAAGTGTAACTGCCCACGGGTGATTGCGAGATTTAGGCCTAATCCGTAGCGTGAGCAAAGCACGCGCGTGCGAGTGAACTCTCTCGCAGATGGGATGAGATGCAACGAACACAAATAAAATACCGTTTACCTGAGGAGAGCTGATATAAATGACTGTTTTACTGAGGAGGATTGAAAAAGTAGCGAATAGGAGTGCCACATTATAATTTTTTACGGGAAGTGACTGAATCGTATGGTACCGTAACCGTATAGAGCTTGCACGAGTTAAAATGGCACCGTAACACTAACAAATAACAAAATGGCACCGAAGCTTATGCATAGCGAACTTCCGGTCCGCGAATCTCCATTTGATTTTCATTGGCAGTGAATCGTTCGTTCGTGATTATCTTATTTATTATTTCGGATAGTGGTTTTGTTTTTATGCGTTCAACTTATGAAATAAGAACTAGAGGGTCGGCCTTTCATGAATATTCCAAAGACAAGAGTCTCCTAAAAGAGTAATTAGTAAAACTTCGCATCAGAAACGACCGTAACAGCTTGCCTACAAAGTGTGCGATTTGCACTTTCAAACGGCAATCGTCTACCATATCATAGACTACAATAATTAAGTTGGTGCAAATTAAATATGTTATATGTGAGAATATTATTATAATTTGCCATCCGGTTGTTATATTAGTATATTATGCATTAACGTGACCCGTTTAAATGCTAAATTGTGACGGAAGCTACGAGTTATAGGCTATTCGCCGTACCGGTAGGCCTAATATTTACTAACAACGCATCGTTTCTTCTTTAATATTTATTTAAACATTATAATTATAATAGCCTATCTATTAACACTTATTTAACCAATAATCATTTTATAATTCTATACATATTCCAAGTATTGCAAGAAAGCGATATTTGATAGCACATGCGGTTCCAACTTAAAATCCAACCGTGCCTAGTTTTCAGTACCTATGGAATATATTACCGTAAGTTAATAAACCTAACAACTGGCGCCAATTTTTTTTAAAATGCTCATTTACATCTTCACCCTAGTCTACGTACAGTACCATAACGGTAATCACTGAAAGGGTAGGGGGGTTATGACCTCAATTTCACAAACGAACGAACCTCATTTTGCATGAATTATGGAACCCGAATCCTAATGGAGGTATGGACTGTCTGCATTTAGAAATATGTTAGTCAATAATTTAAAACAAGATGCCAGAAAACTAAATACAAAAAGCTGCGTGCCTACTACGGTGTTAAGTTGCTCCGTGAAAAAACACTTCGCTAAGATTGTACGACGTGCATACAGTTAAATACAATCATCCAATTGGAGAAACACTTTCTTTGTCACGATCTTATTCAAACATATACTGCTGTAATTTACGGGAAAATGTGCAACATTTAGAGACTACTAGTGTTGTATGTGGCACAACGTTAGCTGACATTTCGCATCATTAATACATAAGGGATGAACACATGCAGAGCTTTCTCACTGCACACAGCTGAATATCATATTCTTGGTGCATTTTACGTTCTCTTAACAACAATAATTTGCTTAGTTACATGCAAGGAAAATTGTAGTACACAGTTCCCATTGCTTCCAATACCTCACTACTAAACCAGAAGCTGGTAATGCATAACCATACACCGGTGGCGCGTCCTATGGCAAATGAAAGATCGAAAGAAAATGTAAGCTCCATAGAAGCCCGGAACAAGACGATACAATTTTCTACACTACTGAAAATAGTCAAACTACCCTTTGTAATAATGAATAATAATGTTGGGGGTCATGTAGTAATAAATGTTACCCACCCACTATCCCTTTTTAGATCACACCTTTAATAGTAAAATAGGTGTGTCCGCTATTACACGCGTAAATTATGAGACAAATACAGCATTGCTAACCCCGCGGATTCAGTACTGACAGCCTTCCTGTCACTTTGCCCCGCTTTTCCTCTCCGCAACCCACGGTCGCCACATAACAAGACCCTATGTCCAACCGCCACACGGCAAGAATTGTGAGCATGCTTCTCACCTACACCCTGTAGTTCGAAGGAAACAACGCGAAGGATATGTCGGGAAAATGGATCAGCTGAGCTGTGTTGCTAAGTTTTTAGTGTTGTTGTAAATCAACTGATTCGAATAATACACAGCGCTACACTTCAGACATTATTTCTGTACAATTATACGTAATGTATATTAAAAAAAACGATCCTGAGTCAACCCCGAAGACATTCAAACAGAGAAATACGATACTTTCAGATGAATAAATAAATTACACGCCGATGCTATGATACCTTTATCATCGGTATTCAATTCAATAAATACGACAAAGAGGGCAAACACTCTACAGCTAATGAATATAAAAACACTCACCATGCAATGATTATCATTTAACATGAAACAAGAGTCTGAGTGGAGGTCGTTCACAGCTTACTACAGTAGTCGACAGATAACACCATGCACACTCACTGAATCGCGACTCTCTACGGTTAATATTAGCTTTCGTGGTAACACAAAAGTAAAGTTGAGGCATAACGAATAGAATATAAAGTGTGATCTCTTCTCCCTCAATAGCATGTAATGAATACGGATCGGGTTGGCACTCGCCGCTACGCAGCGCTACAGTCGATTTGAGATTGTTGATTTCCACTAATGTTTGTGTGTTTATGTGCGATTTATTAAGTATTTAATTGGTCGGAGTGTTTTGGTGGTGTTCTGTGCAAACGTTTATTGATATACAAGTGCTTACACTATTACTTCATAGTATTAATACCTGAAATGCTATTGTAGGAAGCATTGACCGAAATGGAATTTAATTTCTTGTGTGTTGACGTTATCTTCGTGTGTTAATTTTATTGTTATTTAATGTAAGTAAACAGCAGTTTAGCCCTTACATTTTCATGAGTGCTTAATGTGATTAGTGAAGATGCCTTGCTCTTTTGTACCAGGATGCAGATCTAGCTATGGGGACTGTAAAGAGGTCAGACGGTTTTTCAAACCTCCTAAAGATTAGGAACGTTTTATAAAGTGCAAAGGGGCCATATCAGGGAAGGATAGGGAACATACTGAAAAGTCCTACATCTGTGTTACTCACTTTTCAGAAGATTTAATTGTTAAATTTGACAAATTTGTGATAGAAGGGAAGGAAGTATTACTTCTCCCAAGAACCAACTGGCGATTGAAAGACTATTCTGTTCCACATATAATCCTAATTTGCCTAAGTATCTGTCCAGTATGGTGTAAATAAAAATGCTCTTGATGCCATTAAAGACTACTTCTGTGAAGAAAGGGATGAGAATAAAAAGACAATGAGTTAAAAAACATATATGTACCGTAATGCTGAAGGAGGCGTGATCAGTTTTAGGCAATAGCCTACTCTATGAAGGGGTCATGACTATGCCTTCTATGTCTGTTTAATGTTAAGTTCTTCTGAAATGATGGTAGTTTACTGATTTTGGTGTTTGTGGACTGAAATTAATGGTTATTATTGAATTTTATAGTAATCTACGGTAAAGTTGAAAGTTGCGTTCGTACGGCTTTTTTTTTGTCTGTGTTGCAAGTCTGTTGAGGGAATGTAAAATGTGTAACAATGTGAAGAAATCCTTTCTGATAGCGAGGTCAATTGTTCCGTTCTTTTTTAAAATTTACCGATAGCTGGCAAAACTAATTGCATTTTGAACTTGCTCTTTGTCTTTGCTTATTGTCGAAACTGAACTGTTACAAGAGACGACTTACTAAATTATTATTGGGCACAGTAAAGTAAGAGGAGATGTCAAACTTATTAGCGCCTATGAGGATATCTTGCGGTGTTTTAACATGTAAAACAGGTCGCAAGGTTTTAAGTCTCGTAAGCGCCAATGCTAACTTACATCACAGATCGGAGCCAGCGCTGCGCTGCGGCGGACCAGGCGTACTAGGCCAGTGATATCACTTCTTATTCTATTCGTTATGGTTGAGGTAAAGACATATTTAGCACTGAGCACTCAAACAAGCCACTATGTGGCGATATTATTGCCGTGGTTTTATATTGTCGAGTTATAGGCTATTGAATGACAGACGGTATTTTGAACACTAGCGAACTGACACCAATAAATAAATTATCCTCAGTCACTTGGCAAGGGTGGCTTTGACACCCTCCATCCCTTCACCGTCCCTATCATCATCACCACCATCATTGTCTTCGTCAGAGCTTGATGAATTGCCAAGGTTAATAATCATTCCATCCACCGCGATATCCAGACCGCCTTCAGTATTTCTTTCTGTACATGCTGTACGGGATGTGTCCAGTCCTCGGGTCGAACTTCGGCGAAGTAAAAGTAACGAAACAATGACAATGAAAGGAAATCCGACATAGACAGTGGTTAACAAGCGACTGAAACAATGCCTGCCCATACGCGAAGAATTCTGTCACTGATGTGGTGAATTTTGTAGCCACATGTTGGTGACGGCTGTTAGATAGTAAAATGTCGAGAGCTGTGAGACATTGTTGGTAGTTTTTGGAATTTATGCATGAGTGTTTGCACGGACTTTAAAACAATTTGGTATGTGGATCTCCCCTGCGAAAGAAGACCATGGAAAGGCTAAAAGCAGTAAAATTCCACATGCGACACGCTGCGAATACTTTTTAATTTAGATTTATTTTATCAAAGTAGATAATAGAAAATAAAATAATGCAAAACGAAATTAAATAAGTCACTTTGACAAATACAAGATTGTTACTAAGAACTTCAGTCATACACAGCACAAAATTAAGTTCTTTTGACAGTACTAATTTCTGAATAGGAACTGTAGGCTAGACATACACAAAATAAAATAAGTCACTTTGTTAATACTAGATTGTGGTTAGGAACTTTAGTCACACAAAATAAGATAAAACCAACAATATTCAAGGTTTTATTAATTTAAAGCTTCACAAGGGAACTCATCTCCTTTTCAATTTTCTCTGCTTCAGAACGGGCGTCGTTCAATAACTTCTTCTTGTTCTTTTTTTTTTTCAATTCCAGGAGATCTTTCGTGGCTTTTATTTCCACTGCCACCTTAGCCGTCGCTTCGCACCTGTTTTGTTTCCTTGAACACGGCGTAGGAGTTTCGTGCAGTATGGACTCTTGCTCACGGTTATCTTTTCTACTCCACCAGCTGCCATCACATCGTCCTGATCAGTAAGCATTCCAATCAGACTTGATTCTTTGTGATTGACGATCATGCACTCCTTGTTCAGGGGGAACCCTCTGTCTAGAGCTGCATTGTTGTGATAAAAAAATCAGTATCATTTTAACGAAAGTTGTGAGATCGTTTTTGGCAGGAACTGAGGAAGGTGCTGAAGCCACTAATTCAGACCACAACACGTTGAGCCGTGGCTCTTTTCCGTCGAACTGCTTCAAACGCAAAGTGACGGAGGGCAGTCTCAGAGGTGAGGAGTAGCTGTTCTTGTTGCGATCAGCCATTGCGCCAGAAATCAAATTCTTCTGATTACAAAGAATTTCCAGGGCAATGACGATCCTAACTTCTTCCAACTTAGGAGTCTCAGCGACCCCTATAGGGTGTAGGCAGGAAATAGCACAGGTCATCTTGTGAGCAAGAGGTGACCTCTCTTTGATTTTTCAGCCATAGGATGCGAAATTCCAGCACATCCGCGTCTGGAGATCTTGAGTTGTTAGCTTCTTTAAGGACTGCTCTTGTCGAGAAACCCTGGTCTCCTCTGTGAATAACAAGGCGGACTTATTCCTGTGTAGGTATGTCATTGTCAGCAACGAGCGCGGCGCGCGTAGCCCTGCGCGGAGAGGGTACGGCCGGCGGTCGGCCAGGCAACGTATGCATTCGACGTTGGCTGGGTTCTCATACCGCTTAGCGCTCTATTGGTGGCGCAAATTGCGAGTAGCAGCGCGGTCTGCAGGCGAAATAGAAGACTGAGCGGAAGGACTCTACCGAGCGTTCGGGGGCTAAGAAGACAGACATTATGAAACTTTTCAAGATTTCCCGTACCAAGTGCGAATTTCCCGTATAATTCCCGTATTTTTCCCGGGTCACTAAAATTCCCGTATTTCCCGTATCGCTCGACACCCTGCAACCACACTTGTGGCTGGCTGATCGGAAGCAAAATACTCACTCTGTATTTAAATAACAAATTCAATGTAGTAATGGATTTTCAAACCCACAATGACAAAAGGCGGTCTTTAGCTATTAGGCAGTATAATGTAAGCCATTTAGATGGGATAATAACATGTCAATCAATATACAATCAACATGGTTAGAAGTTATATTACAGGTTATGTTATGCGTTGCTGTTTGGCTAATGATGGGAACACCCAGCTATTATGGAAGACTGCACACTGGATATCTTGTGCTGCCAACTTTCAAGTTACATTACAAGTGCCAGTTTCAGTGGTCTGTAAACAGGGTCACTTTGAAACAAGGGTGGCGACAGTGAATGATACCCTAGTTCAACCCAACAGTAAGTAAAATGACTATACATCACCATGCTTGTAGTGATGGGGTTTCGTCACATTTTAGTACCTATGTCGGGTGATGTGGTATACTGGTTTTCTGTAAAATTTCCTTACTCTAAATATTAAAAGAAGTTAAAGAAATAAAATAAAAACAACAACAACAACCCTTCAGTCCATAATTGGCAACAATTCAGATTTTCTTCTAGGCTGAAATATGAAATACAAAACATTGTCATAGCTATCTTACACTGCAATATAGTGCAGCTTTATCTCGATTCTTATGACTTTGTCACTATGGGTTGAAAGGTTGGCCAAGTTAAGGATATTCCTGATGTTGTAGTTAGTAAATGTTCCAAAGGTTCCTGTTTGAATACCCGTCTGGGACAATGAATATCAGAAAATTCAGAAGAGAAAAAATGTAAGTCCATCATGATAAGATCTTGGATACATAACATACATGTTTGGCATTGGCAAGCATGCTCTCATAAATAGATACGATTTTCAAATGGTGTTTAGTACAAACTTGTATTGCATAACTTACTATACCAATCATCAGGTCAAGAACTGAGGAAAATATCCCCTCTCTGTTCCAATTTGTGCTACCAGCGTGGCGCAGAGAGGGTAGCTTAATCACAAGCTACAGGGTCATTATCTATGTGCGCCCCGATAAACACGGCAAGCTAAGCCGGCTGTGACTGGTGCAGATCACGGGGGCGCTTCAGCCGGTGGTTGGCGCACTCCGCTGACTCATATCGTTAGTTCACAATGGACGTGTATCTGCAAAGCTTAGACGTTAGTTTTGCATGTTTAGTGAGTATTGTGATTACTGTGATTGTTGGTCATGCTTAGACACCAATTCACATTGCACGAACGTGTGTATATCCATAATTCGTATATGAAAAGCAGAAAATCTAGTTCTGAAACGAGACAAAAATTTCGAATCAAGTTTCCAGGAAGACCTGTGCCTAATGCCAGTACAATTAGGAGGCTCGCTAAACGATTCAAGGAAACATCCTCCGTAAATAATAAAAGAGTTGACAGACATTCTTTTATCAGAAGATGTCAGGTGTGTGTTACAAAAGAGAGAGGACATTTTCAGCATCGCCTATGAGCACTGTACGTACACATTATTGAACATGTTTGGTAAAAGTGTGATAGTGCACACCAACCGTCGGCTAGGCCGGGTATGCGCGGCCGCAATCTGCACTAGTCACAGCCGGATAAGCTTGCCATACTTATTGGGGCGTACATAGATAAAGATCCTGTACTTTATAGGGTGCAGTCTTTGGTTCACTTTCTACACAAACTTATTAACGTTATATTCACTCTTCTTTTTTAGTGTTCGCACAGCAGAAAAGAGGAGAATAGAAGCATTTGAAATGTGGTGTTACAGGAGAATGATGAAGATCAGATGGGTAGAGTAACAAGTGACCTATGATTTGGGAGAGGAGAGATGTTTCTGGCAAATGCTAAAGAGAAGAGATAGGTTAGTAGGACACATACTAAGACACCCAGGAATAGAAAACATAGTTATGGAAGGAAGGGTAGAGGACAAGAACTGTAGGGGTAGACCAAGGTTAGAATATGTTAACCATATTGTCTCGGATGTAGGATGTGCTAGCTATGTAGAGATGAAACTATTATCTCAGGATAGGGAGACAAGAAAGGCTGCATCAAACCAGTCAAAAGACTGAAGACTCAAACAACAATATGTGCCCTTAGTAATCGATGATGTACTGCATTCTTAGACCAGACCAGTGTTTTTTTTTTTTTTCCAGAGGGAACGTGGGGGTACGCATACCCCTTAAACATTGGAAAACTGTTTAAGAAAAAATGGAGCACAATGCAACATTCTGGTGTGAAACTACTAGGGGATCTGCAACAATCATCTTAAACGTACACACCATCTTTTCTGAGGCATAGACTTTACAAATCATGGTTGTAAGTATTAATGAAAATTTGAATATCTCAATTTATAGGAACATGCTTGCCACAGTTGCAATACAAAACATAAGAAATCAACAACCAGTAAATGAGAATCTCTAGACATAAATTCACAAATCCAAAAACAAAAAGAAGAGTACAGACACACAACATACAACTTTTGTTAAAAATAGTACCAATAATATATCAATTGAAAAATAACTTGCTCTCCATGCGAGTACGGCAAATGTACATTTCTTTTCATTCCCATAATTTCAAGCCTTGGATTTCAATTTTAATGTGAGGTTGCGAACATTCATCAAGTTATCAGAGAGCAGTGTGGATGCTATTACACAACTTTTGACACTTGTTCGCTTGCTTGGGAATTCACTTTTTATTGTTAGTTTCTTCTTTTCTGTTTAGTCTGGAAGTTTTATTTCATTAACCTTTTCTGTTTTAGGCAGATGGTAGTTTTATTACACTAATAGTTCATATTTTCTGTGGTATAATAATGAAAATCAGTGTGGAGAAGAGTCAGACGATGGCGATGACAAGAAATGTACGAGATGGTAGGGGGAATATTGCAGTAGATGGAAAACCATTACAAGTTGTGAAAAGCTTCATATACTTAGGGAGTGTCCTAACAGATGATGGAAGGATAAGTGAGGAAGTTGGTAAGAGGATCCAACAAGCAAATGGGTTTTACCAGAGTGTGAGGGGTCTGGTGTGGAACCAGGAAGTTCCGGAGAAATGTAAAAGAATCTTGTATTCAACATATTACACTCCTATATTGACGTATGCAGCAGGCACGTGGACAACAACTAAACGGGAGGAAAGTAGAATCCAGGCAGCTGAGATGAAGTTCCTTAGAGGTATAATTGGAAAGACCCGCAGAGACAAAATCAGAAACAAGGGAATTACGGAGAAAACAGGATTCCAAAATCGAGATCAGTAAGCTAAAATGGTATGGACATATGAAGCGAATGAGAGAAGACAGAGTCCCGAAGCGATTATTTACTGAGAAAGTCAATGGAAGGCGCCAAAGGGGAAGGCCGAGGATGAGGTGGATGGATGCAGTGAGGGAGAGCGTTGAGAAAAGAGGAGTGAAAGTGGAGGATGTACTGGAAGAGGGACGAGAGCGGTGGAGAGAGAGAAAAGTATGGAGGCCCTTGATTCACACCCCGACCCAGATCACTGGAACCGGGAAATGAAGAAGAAGAAGAGAAGAGTACTTGTCTGAAATACAAGGTGCCAGGAAATACGGTTACTGCGAGAGCTAGCATCAGTAGTTACGTTGGCAGCACGCCTGTCGCTTTTATCAAGACATACAAACAGTAAACTTTGGACTCACCACAGCCATTCATAACAGAACTGATGCTGGAAATGCAGATGACATACAGGCTCGCTTATTGCAATACACAATGATGATTTTGACAGCCTACAGCCCACACGTGTGGGATTCACCCTGTCAAGGACACCGTGCTGCCAACTAAACTGCTGATGCTAGCTCTGGCAGAAGCCGGCAGTCACTGCGGAGAACATTTCATGGCGCCCTGTATATTGTGTGCCTATTTGAGGACTGTATAAATGTGTAATTTATATGTTGTAGTAAAAAGAGTGGAAGGCAGAGCTGTAATGCATGTAAGTTAGCCTAAAAGTGTTATTCTTTTCATTGGCATTCGTAACCGTACAAAGCTACTCGTAAGCTAACGGGTTCATACTCTGTAAATAGGATTCACCTCTTTTTAATTTATAAAAATCCTTCAAAGATTTTATTTTTAAATACACTATTTATTATTGGTGGATAATGAAGAAAAGAGACATAAGCAGAATACAGGCAAGTGAAACGAAGTTTCTACGAAGTAGGATCGGAGTAACAAGAAGAGACAGAGTGAGGAATGAAAAGGTCAGGGAAATAGTGAAAGAGGAGCCCTTGCAGGGTAAGATTGAGACATCAAGACTGAGGTGGTATGGGTACTTAAAGAGAATGGAAGAGAAGAAGATTCCCAAGAGGATACATGAGATGCAGATGCAGAAGAAAGAACCAAGGGGAAGACGTCTGAAAGGAGTGGAGGAATGTGTCAAGAAGAGAGGCGAGGACTGGATTAGAGTGACAGCGGAGAGGTGGTGGGAAGAAAGGACTAAATGGCGAGGCTTATGTTCCAAACAGACCCAGCCTGGGGCTGGAAACTGTACAAGATGATGATGATGATTATTGGTACTTCAATTTCTATTTCTTCCACTTCTTGGTTGGAGGTATGGAAGCTCTGAATGCTTTAAGGGCCCCTTCAGACGAGGCCACTTAGCAGCATAAATACTGTAGATAAATGAGAGCATTCACAAACAGCCACGGCCACAGAACAGTGGCACAGCAGACGCTCTGTGTAGTTGACTTAGCCGCAGGTGGTGGCCACAAAAGTAGCACTTCTTTTCGCAAAACCAGGAACTATATTGTTGGTTTCAGACGAGACTGCAACCACGCCACTAATTTAGTGGCGCGTACGTAGCGCGACTAACGGCTCACCACATGGTCGTGTATTTTGCTATTCCCAGGTTCCTATTATTTCGTTTTTGCTGCGGGCTCGGGCCTGTATTTCCTGCCTTGTTTTCTGTACTCTTCCCGAATATTGTTGCTGAAACCATCTAAAAGCCCTTGAAATGAATTTTTGGACATGCAAAAGTACGCAAAGAACTTTTCGTCATTCTGTTGCAGATCATCGAATAAGGTATAGAACAGTCCTCGATTCTGTCTTTCCAAAACCAATGGATGAACTCAGAATCTTCTTGTTTTCCGTTGAAGTTTCTTTCTCTTCCGTATGAGGAACATGGAAAGAATTATATCACCTTCTACGTCCATGTTTACTGGAAAACTGACGAGTTCTCCACCCGGGTATCAAACACTAGCAGGGCCACTAACGCTTGGCAGAAGCGCCACGAAGCAGCACTAGGTGGCCTCGTCTGAAGGGGCCCTAAAACAGGCTACCTTTCAAAAACAAAAGTTCGATGCTTTTCAGTCGGTCAACACGATTGTACCCAAATGAGATGGGTTAATACTGAAAAAATTACATGAGATTTAATTACCGGCAGAGGTGCCAACCTTTGAAATGGGTTATCAGTAATCCCTTATATTATATTTTATTTGAGATAGTCTCAAAATTTAGAGGTCAAGTAGAATTTCGGAAGTTATAACGAATAAACGTCTTGCGGAAAGTCAGCTTTCTTAATAATACAGAAAAATATTTCTCGCAAATCTAAAAACTCTTCTTGATGCCGAAAATATACGTTAATAACGATTCTAATGGGTTGAGGGGGTCTCCGCCCAATACAATTGTATTGATTGGGCGGAGACCCCCTCAACCCATTAGAATCGTTATTGTACACGTCAATACGGACCTTGTGAAATGGATAATCCTCCAATTAATCTTGAATATACGTTAAACCGATGTATACCACTTAAGGTATCCTCAGTATGCATTTCCTTGACGGCGGGATATAGCTTATGCAATCAGCGCCGCTTGCGTGAAACTTGCTCCATCGCAATCTGTGAGCCTAGCGGCGCGAATTTAAATGATTTAAACCGACCTTGGCAAATTTTCGTTACCTCCAACTATCCAGACATAAAAATTAGCTACTTTTAGTTACTTTCGGTACCTGTTTGTAAAATTAGCTACTTTTTCGTTACTTTCCTTACTTTTCGTTACCGGTCACTTTGTAACATTTCTTTTTCATAGAAATGTAATTCTTTTCGTGATAATGTCACTTTTCAGTAATAATTTCACTTTTGACCAAATGCCGTAATCGTGAGGTGAAATCCGTAATAATTACGGACAATCCGTAATAGTTGGCACCTCTGTACCGGTAATAACAAAATAATCTCATGTATTATGTTTTTCAGGATTAGTGAATTACCCATCTCATTTGGGTACAATCGTGTTGACCGACTGAAAAGCATCAAACTTTTGTTTACTAAGGCAACACTGAAAAATGGCTTCAAACACCATAAGGCTACCTTTCATAAAAATCGATGCAAATTTTTCCGTCTACCTTTTATGAAATGTTTGTTGCATTAGTCTATAACTAGCCTATCATTTTTGTCAACTTTTTAAGACTTAATATGTCACCCCAAACTTGTTTTTGGCCCAATATGCTTATGTTGGTAGTGTTTTGTCAAGCATGTGGCCAAAGTTGTCTGCGTTGAATTCCTACTTACTTGAGACAGACTGCAATGCCGGGATTGTGATGCAATTATGTGATGTAAAAGTCTAGCACATAGTATTTCCTTTCTGTCACATTACATTTCACAATCACGTGGTCAACTTGGGCCAGCAGTGCAGTGGTAACGTATTATGGTACTGAACAAAAGACGTCCAAAAGGTGGCTATAAAATATCTACACTTATCTTTAAATCCGAATTAACTTACTTTTTTTTAATTTGCATTTTAGGAAAAAGTATCCCACAGCCAGAAACATATGAAGTCTAACAATCTCTTTCAATGTCAATCATGTTTATTCAGCCTCGTAATAATCAGTGTGGGCTGCATACGGTAAATTAAAGTCGTCATAAATGGATCCCTGATATTGAAGGGTTATGTTATTTTGACCATGCTAAGGTAGCGTAATTATTATTTTTTAATTGAAACAGTTATATAAATCTACAAAATTTATACGTAACGCCAAGATATTCGTTCGAGAGAATAAAAATGACATTGAAAATGTATTGAAGTAGCTTAACCTTTTAACTCCCAAGACCGAGTTAACACGGACATCCGAGTGTCTTCCGCTGTCCCAACCACGAGTTAACTCGTATTTCAAATGCCCCGCTCTCTCCCAGTCCCGAGTTTAGTCACTATTTCACCCCCAGGAAAGGGTAGTTTTTATTTTGGGGTGGAAATAAGTCGTCCATAGAAAAAGAGGGTTCACCCCATGTTTAAATCCGATTATTGGTTAGCTAGATACTAAAAAGCCGATGCCCTATTAGTTTTGGGTTCTTTGATTCATATTTTTAAAAAGATAACTCATCTATAAACAATCATTTAAAAAGTCCACCCTCTTACAAAAGCCCCAAGTGTGCACGCATACAAAAAATCACCATTTCACCCCCGGGTAAGGGTAGTTTTTATTTTAGGGTGGAAATAGGTCATCCATAGGCAAGGGGGCGTCACCCCGAGTCCTACGACGTGTTAAAATCCGACCATGGGTTCAGGAAATATCAACATAAGTGTAGTTAGGCCTACCTCACATTTGTTGACTTCGAGAAAGCTTTCGACTCCGTAAATCAAAGAATCATGTGGAAGACCCTCGAGGAATATAAAATTCCAACAAAGATCATCAGAATCATGGAAGAGATGTACGAAGGGTATGAGTGCCAGGTTCTACACGAAGGCAAATTAACAGAAAAGATAAAGGTCAGTTCCGGAGTGAGACAGGGGTGTGTCCTTTCCCCCACTTTGTTCCTGTTGGTCCTGGATAGTGTGATGAAGAAGGTAATGGGAGGACGGAAGAGGGGTATTCAATGGGGTATAAATGACAGGCTTGAAGATCTGGATTTCGCGGACGACATTTGTCTTATGGCACAACGGTACCGAGACATAGAAGATAAGCTGGGGAGGTTGCAGAGAGAAGCAGAACGTGCAGGACTGATGATTAACACCAACAAGACCAAAGAGATGAGGATAAATTCTGACGTCACGACTAGCTTGACAGTCAACGGAAAGGAAATTGAGCGAGTTGAGTCCTTCCTCTACCTTGGGGGTATAGTCACAAATGATGGGGGAGCAGAGGAAGCTGTTCGAAGCCGTATCAGGAAGGCAAATGGTGCCTTTGTCCAGCTCTACCCCATCTGGAGAAATAGAAACATTTCCAGGAAGACCAAGCTCCGCCTTTTCAATAGCAACGTAAAGTCGATTCTTCTCTATGGCTGTGAAACATGGAAAGTCACAAAACCGATCAACAACCAGCTACAGGTGTTCATTAACAGATGTCTGCGTCGCATCATGAATGTGAGGTGGCCGGACATAATCTCAAACGAAGATCTTTGGACCATCACCAATCAACAACCGATTAGCATCCAGATCAAGGAGAGGAAATGGCGCTGGATCGGTCACACACTAAGGAAGCCGGACGGAGCTGTTGAGAGGGCGGCGCTAGACTGGAATCCTCAAGGTGCCAGGAAGCGAGGTCGACCTAAGAAGACCTGGAAGAGGACGATCGAAAATGAAATTGCAGAGGAGGAAAAGAACTGGAGTCAAGTGAAGAGAATAGCCAGGAACCGTACTGCGTGGAGAAATTTCGCCAAGGCCCTATGCTCCGGAAGGAGCGGCAGGAATTAAGTAAGTAAGTAAGTAGTTAGGCCCCCCAATTATCAAATCATTGTAATCCCCAGGGACTCACCACGTGCTTTACTGATTAGAAACCCCAACCTCCAACCCGGGAATGGGGCATGCATAAGCAGGAAAGATACTTGGGAGTGAAAAGGTTAATCTATAAATTAACAATACCACTATTTCACAATTCTTATTTTAATAGTTCTTTTTCTTTTACAAGTTCACTTAAGGCTACGAATAAGTACGTAGGCCTAATTTTATCACCCTCAAGGCTTTTTCTTCTGTGGTCTAGTTCACATGTATTCTTCCCTTACCCTGCTGAATTGGATATTCATCACATAGATTTAATAATGTGCATTTTTAGACTAAAACTTGTACTAATATAACAATAAGAAATAGAATTAATTTACTGTATGATGAAGAATGTACATATTTAATATAACCGGACTTACGGCGATCAAGAAAACACGTAAAATAGAACAGTGTTGTAGTGACGAGGACAATGTCTATAAGTCATACACTATGTGCTTGAAAAATGTACGGGTATGTCCTAATACTTAAAAATCTCTGTATGTATTCATTTTCTTTGGGAGCATTATTATTAATATCCACAGCGGTCCGTATTGACTAATAATTAATTTGAAAAGAACTTTCAATTTTGATTTTTCAAACATTTTTTGTATTGATTGGGCAGAAAATAACAGTTATTTGCTTTCTTGTATTGCTGAATGTAATACAGTGAAACTTGGATAATTCGAACCTCAAGGGACCAGCAAAAAAAATTCGAATTATCCAAATTCAAATTTTCTGGTTCCCTTAACCTTTTTTGGCCTTTGTCACTCTCATTTTCATAACCGAGAATGTTGTCTTTATTTTTTAGGTATGTAGACAACGTGTTTGGAGGAATCCCGAAAGCCTTTGCAATTTCATATTTTTTCCTTCATTCTCTTTTCCACTTCTTTAATCACCGCTATTTTCTCCGCCAAAGTCAAAGTTTTGTATGGAACTCGAGGCTTTGATGACAACATCTTAGTTCTGTACACACACTTTAAAACACAGGCAAAACCAAACTTCTAAACAACAACCACAAATCTAATCAGACCACTCAGCACGCACTACCAGACAGGTGTTAGGGATGACACTGTTATGAGTAGAGCTGGGATTTCTATGTAATTACATATCTTTTCATATTTGTGGGTATTCTACATATTCTTAGTGATATTACATAAAATTACATATTTCAGAGTTTTCCTGTTTTTATATAAAATAAATTGCTGAATTGAAGTTTCACACTTAATGTGGGGCTGTTGTCTGTAAGGTAATTATGAGTGACAGGTATTTGAGAGGATGATAAGTGCTGTGCATGGGGAAACTGGTGCAAGTATATTGAGTAAATTGCAAAAAGTGTTGAAGAGAAATCTGATTATTCAACATTTCACAGTGTGTGCCGAATTCTAAATGGAGATGACGTTGATCCTCCCGAGGACATTTCTCCAGCGAAAATTCCTCTCCTAAAAGTTGCCCCAGTTACATCATATGATGTTGAAAGATCTTTCTCTGCATATAGGAACACCCTAAGTGACAAACGCCTTTCTATGACCCCAGAGAACATCGAAAAATACTTAATAGTTCACTGTGCTACAAAATTTAATGAATAAATGTGCTTCGAGTTATGAAAATAATAATTTTCTATTGAATATGTTTGTGATATATTCATATAATATGACTCCAAAGAACATTGAAAAATACTTAATTGTTCACTGTGCTATAAAATGTAATATAAAGCGTGTTTAGTGTGTCGTAACTGACAAAATGGTAAGTTTATATTAATTATATGATATTACATATTTTACCCAATCTACATATTTTGGTGCTTTTTGTTACATATTTATGTACATATTATGCCACTTGATATTACATAAAAATCCCAGCTCTACTTATGAGTTAAGAGATGTGAAGCATTGCAAAACAATGGGAGAGGGAGGGGTTAGGCATTGACCTTGGAAGGAGCGTCGCAGGCGTGTTGTTAGTCGTGTCGGCAAAACCATCGAGTAGGGGCCGCATGCCAATGATACGTCGTTTTCAGGAATTCCTGACTCAACTGTTTGGCTTCCGATCGTCTTTTTTACGCGTAAAAACTTCGAATTAACCAAGATATAATTCGAATTAACCACGATTTTTTAGCATTGATTGTATATAAAATGCTAGGGACCGAGAGAAAAATTCGAATTAAAGAAGATTTCGAATTAAAGAAGATTTCGAATTATAGAAGGTCGAATTAGCCACGCTCCACTGTATTGCTTATTCTAATAAAAATAATAGTAAATAAATTTTGGTTCAGGGCAAAAGAAAAAAAAAGAATGAATGGTTTGTTTCAGGCTGTCACATCATGTAATGTACATTGCAATCCCAGCATAACCACTCAATATATCTTTGGAGGTTTGAAGGCATTAAGAGAGAAAATTTGTGTCAATGTCAATGTGAAGATAACTAAGATGATGAAACTTCTCCCTTCATTATACCACTTTCAGCCAAGCACTCCTTCACACGTTCCATTACATCTTCTATCAGATCAAATACATTCTTAGCTTGCAACTTTTCATCTTCTGATCTTGGCGAAATTTCCTCATTCCCCACAGTGACACTCAGTCTTTCACTTGGGTCCTGACAATTTGCATCCATGTCCAATTGACTGCAGTACTCTCGAGAGTATTTCAAACTTTCGGTTAGATTCTTAAAAAAGCCATCCTGCAGAGTTCTTAAGTAAGTCCAAATCCCAGTCTGATTATTCTTATCTCGGAGAATTAAAAACCGAATGAGGTTCAGAGCCGACATAACTTCATCAGAAAACTCTAATAAATGTGTGTTAGGCCCTTGTGGAACATTACAATACATAGAAACCAAATCACACAGGCATTTTCCGGTGAAATAAATGGATGTAGCATTCTCATTCGAAGTCTTATGTACAATTTCTTTTATCTGCGTCATTAAAAATCCTCTTAGACTAGAACTTGAATGAGCAACTGATTTGGGAATATTGAACAATAATAGATACTGTCCTTTCAGATCAAACTTAAAAAGATAACTTTTAAATAGATGTATTGCTAATATCCTTGAGTTCTTAAAGGGGCAGTAAACCATGATCTGGATGAGAAATTTAGTGAAATCATAATGAACTGGTAGATCCAGCACACAAGCAGTCAGAACTGTAGCCGAAAGTCTAGCAAGAACAGATTCAACCAACTGGAGGCCTTTATACACGATTGAATTTTCATCAGCTTTAAGTAGGAAGCATGCAAGGTATAACACATGATGAAATACAAAGGTAGGATGGTATACACATGGGATGGATTCCAATCGTATCTGTTTTGAAAGTAAAAGATGGTAAAAAACAGCAACAGACTGAATAGGAACTTGGTTTTTCAGTAAGTAAGAATCTAAACCTGAAATGTGTGTGCCACATTCTCTTGACATAAGAAATAGATCATTGTCCTCTTTCGTCAATTCCAAAAAGATCATTGGATCAACAACTAAATCACTTAGGCATCCGATCATTTCCTCCATGGCTATGTTTACACTTTCCAATGAAGCATCATCCAAAAGAATGAAAGGTCTCTCTAAAATTTTAAGAATGAAACAAATCAATGCTTTTCTCTGTGTCACTAAATCACTGTCTGTATCATTACGGCAACGACGAATTTCAGATACAAGAGGTTTGAAGAAAGGTACAACACCCAAGTATAAATCTTTGACACGTTTAACGGAACTTCCATTGATTTCTACTTCTTCATTAACTTGGCACAAATCCTGTACAGGCAATGTTTTGAAATGTTGTTGAACTGTTTTGAAGCACCATTCCATAGACTGACCCCTTCTTCTCGGCAACCTCAGTAAAACAATTGCAAGAGGCCGCAACACAGCAAGAAATTTCACATCATTGTTTAGATCTTCAGCTTCCGCAAGAAATTCCAGTAATGTTTCGTCTGGGTGTCCTTTCTTGGCAATTTCTTCAAGGCATGCATTGCAACACTTCTGAAGCCCATTAGATCGGGCTTCCTTTCCATTCAGGTGTTTTACTATGATGGGAATGACGTCCCAGCTTGTGTCCTGCAACTGCTCCAAATACTTTTCATCACTGAAGAGGATTATCAACTGATCCAGCTGGCCATTGGAAAGATGATTGCGTACAATATCAATGAATTCATTGGAAGGGTCCTTTACATCAAGAGTAGACATTTTTACTTGAAGTTAGTCTTGCTTTTCTCTTGGGAGGCACCAGTGCTTCACTGCAAGGAAATGTGTTTGGTTATCTATATGCTCATGTTCTATCCATCATACATGTTAAATGACATTTGGAATTAAGTGACATAACAGTGAATTCAAAAGATATGATAAAGGGTCGTTAGTTGTACATAAAGCAAGTGAATAAATAATATCTATGATACAATCTTGAGGTCTCCTCAGAGATTGCCCTTCAGACACACATTGTATACAATGTTATATTTACAGACAACGCCTACCACTTAATAACAATTACGGAAACGTTCTTGACCACACAATGGAGTAGAGAACATTTTTATTCAAGGAGAAAGAGGAAGACCCAAAGGAGGCATAACTATGTTAATGAACCTACCTTGGCCCCCTTCGAGGTATTGCTTAGCTCCCCAAATGTCCTATTAGCAAAAACAAAACTATGCACAATAATAAGCGTATAGTTCCAACCAGAATATAAGGCAGATGAGATAATGGAAGAAGTTGCAAATGCTCTCAGCCGGACGAACAGAAAGGACAACCCAATCTTATTAGGAGATATGAACTGTAGGATTGATGCTCCCTCTCAAAAGACGAATACTGTGATCAGTTATTTAGAAAAGGAGGGCCTAATGTTGATCAACAATACCGTAGAAAAGAAAAAACCTACTTTGGACCAAATGGTGACCTTGTGTTCACAAACAGCGACAAGCCACACCAAGAGATCAGACAAGACCTGCCGGTACGAAAACATTCACCGGTCACCACCCTCATTGAAATGGAAGGATCATTTGCAGAGGAAACGCCAAACAAGCGGACAACAAGGATAACCAAAGAAATCGATATAAGCAAAGTCAACATGGATACAACACCCATAGCACTACGAGAGATCAAAGGAGGCAACTTAGATGAAGCTCTGAGTATAATCGAAGATCAGCCGACACATGCAGTAGTAACGCAAAAATGGAGGCAATGGAGGTCAAAACCTTGGTTCACCCGAGAGTGCTACAAAGCAAGACAAAGAGCACTAATCGCACTCCATAGAGCAAAGTTAACACTAAGAAAGACCTGGAGACATATAACACAGCCAGAAAACACTACAAACAAATTATTGATCAACACAAAAAGAACTGTCCTGTAGAAGAATGTGGAGTTGATGTGGAGTCCCTATCTACCAGGGTTCCTGTACCTGATGCCACACAGTTAATCCGGGAAAAACTTACAACCACAGGAGGCCCAACGGACTTAGTGGACTTAGCTTAACACTGCGTTAACTCCACAGTCTTCGTATTCAATGTGCAGATGTTTCAGCAAACGGAGGGAGCTGCCATGGGATCCCCCTCTCTCTCCACTATTGGCTAACGTGTTCATGGCAAACTTCGAAGAAGAAGCGATAAAGGAGAGCCCATTGAAGCCTAAGTGTTAGTTCAGAAACGTAGACAAAGTCTTTTTGATATGAGAACATGGACACACCACACTTCAGGACTTTCTATACTTCATGTGCTCTACACATCCGAGCATCAACTTCACAATGGAAGTAGAAGAAAATAATCGCTGGTTTTCTTCGACGTTCTGCTCTATAAACGAAAAGATAACACACAGGGTCTATAGGAAAGATACTCGCACAGATCGGTACCTACATGCAAACTTAAGCCCTTCTCCATCGCAGAAGGTAATGGTAGCTAGGACACTCCTCACCAGAGCCAACCACATTTGCGATAAGGATAGCGTAAGTGAAGAAACGAGTTTGGAACACGCTCCTAGCTAATGGTTACAGCAAAGGACAGATAAATAGGGGCACACGGAATGTAGAAGAAAGTCGAAGAACTGGCAAAAAGAACGGAGATAGGCCCTACCATAAAGCCTTTCTGCTGTATGTACAGGGGTTGACAGATCGAATCGCCAGGCTGCTAAAGAAACACAATGTGACAATGGTGATGCATCCAATAAACAAGCTGATGCAAGTGGTGCGTAAATCAACTGAGATAAAGCAGCCAAACCAGGATGCAGAAGTTTACAAAGTGCCTTGCTCCAGTGGACAGGTTTACATTGGGGCAAACAAAAAGACACGTTTCCATTAGGATTTCAGAGCACATTCGAGACACGAAACAGATAAACTACAGATCTGCAATAGCTGAACATGCTGACGTCAGGAGACACGCCATCAAATTTGATAAGGCCGAAACTGATGCTAAAATTCCCGGATATCAAAACAGGTTATTTAGAGAGGCAATAGAGGTTGTGAAGCATCCCAATCATTTAAATCCCGAAGATGGTTTCAAACTTAGCAACACTTGAAAAATTCTCCTAGCGCGCGATTGCCAGGGGTGCAGACCAATCAGGGAGCAGCGTGACGTCAATGAAGGGCAAGCAAGCACCTCTGGCTGGCAATAACCACCAGTTTGAGTACGGACACTAACTCGTACCTACCCACGATTAAAGCTGCTGCAATGACAGCCGAAACGTCGGGAAACAATCACTGATATACGACGCGGCTCCACCCTGTAAGCCTAGTAGATAAACTAGACATTGGCAGCGAAATCTAAATAACCAATATACACTTAATTATAAAAATGTGCTATCTTGAGGATAATTCAGCTTTTACGATGATAAATCATCCAAAACAATACCAAATATAATTCAATTTCATATCTATTTAAAGACTTCTCACAATTGAAGAGCTCATTTCCAAAGTGACACATCTCCAAGAAATATAATTTTTCAGGTATCTGATACATGGATTGCTAATAAAATAAGAAACTTAAATTCTTTATGGAGCTAGATCACAATCTGCTCGTCATGGTGACTAAAATCCTAGAAAGGGGTGTAATTCGTTTTAAATCACTTTGGAACTATAGAGGAGTTCAAATTGCGAATAGAATAGGGTAAGCTACTTTGTAGATGCTTCAACCTTCAAATATAATGTTTAATGATATAATTATTTTATAAACTACTGCACAAATAATTTACGATTTACAAATGCAGTATATATTCACAGACTGGAGGAAAATGGATCCAAGAAATCCAACAAGATCTCAAAGCAGTTGGACTCAAGATAACAGATGTCGAGGAGAAAAATAAAATTAACACCATTCTTAAAACTCACAAATTTTCTGCAGAAATGACACATAGAAAGACAATGGAGATTTCAGATGAGTTGAGAAAATCCTGATCCGAAAGAATGAAAAAGTACTGGAAGGAGTGTAAGAACCAAGCAGTACTACCTTCAAAGAAGAAGTGATTGTGGAACGACTCAAGTGGTCCAATGTGACCAATCAAGATTAATAATATATAATACTAGCATGTACCCGCGGCTTCGCTCGCGTCATAGTCGTGTCATAATTTTATTCATGTCACCTCGCGATGAATCAGCAAGCTATTCTCACAACTGCCCCCCCCCCCCAGAGTCTCACAACTTGTGGGACGTGGGTTGGCGACCACCGGACCCCAGCTGAGACTGACATCGCTTCTACTTCCTGGTGCCAGGCTCCTTTCAGTTCTCTTTCCAGTCGGCCTCCCTTGGTCAACTCTTGTTCTCTTCCGACCCCGACTGTTTTAGGGCATCCAAGGGCTAGGGAGTCTTTCCATTTCCCGCTTAATTGGCCGTTGTCTCATCTTTCCTGATGCCCTCATTCTTCGAGGGGTCTGCCTTCTATTCCGTTTCATTATATCTTCTGTCTTCTGCTCAAGGCCTTCAAAGAGGCAGGGTGTGTGTAGCCCCACCATTTCTGGTACACCCTCAAGGGCTCATGGCGGGTGAGTTAGGAAGCTGGCAACCCCGAGTGATTCCTGAGCTAAATGCAGGGAATGGAGAGGTATGTCAGAAATTTAAAGTGGACAGTGATACTCGTTGGGTTCCAAAGAGTAAGTATAAAAATTTTGATCCAGATTGGTGAAACGATGTAGATTTGTGACAAAGGGTCTAAATACAGGGAATGGAGTGCTCTGTCCGAAAGTTCAAGCAGACAGTGTTACTCGTCGGGTTCCAAAGGGCAAGTAACTTACATAAAGATTGGTTGAGATGGGTGAAACTAAGTAGATTTTTGCCAAAGAGCCTAAATGAGGTAAATGGAATGGTCTATCCGAAATGTCATGTAGAAAGTGTTACACGTCGGGTTCCAAAGGGTGAGCATGTAAAATTTGGCTCAGATCGGTGAAACAGGGTAGATTTTGCCAAAGGGCCTAAATGCAGGAAATGGAGTTGTCTGTCCAAAGTTTTAAGTGGACAGTGTTACTCGTCGGGTTCCAAAGGGTAAGTATACAAATTTAGGTTCAGATCGGTGAAACGATGTAGATATGTGCAAAAGGGCCTAAATGCAGGGAATGGAGTGGTCTGTCCGAAATTCCAAGTGGACAGTGTTACTCATCGGGTTCCAAAGGGTAAGTATACACGTTTTGTTTTCGATCGGTGAACGATGTAGATTTGCGCCAAAGGGCCTAAATGCGAGGAATGGAGTGGTCTGTCCGAAATTTCGAGTGGAAGGTGTTACTCGTCGAGTTGCAAAGTGTAATTATTTGAGATCGGTGAAACGGTGTAGTTTTGTGCCAAAGGGCCAAAAAGCAGGGAATAGTGTGGTCTGTCCGAAATTTAAAGTGAACAGTGTTACTTGTCGGGTTCCAAAGGGTAAGTATGTAAAATTTGGGTCAGATCGGTGAAACGGTGTAGATTTGTGCCAAACGGCCTAAATGCAGGGGTTGGAGTGGCCTCTCCGCAATTTCAAGCAGACTGTGTTAGTCGCAGTGTTCCAAAGGGTAAATATACAAATTTTGGTTGAGATCGGTGAAACGGTGTAGATTTGGGCCAAAGGGCCTAAATGCAGGGAATGGAGTGGTCTGTCCGCAATTTCAAGCAGACAGTGTTACACACAGGGTTCCAAAGGGTAAGTATACAGATTTTGGTTCTGATCGGTGAAACGGTGTAGATTTGTGCCAAAGGGCCTAAATGCAGGGAATGGAGTGGTTTGTCCGCAATTTCAAGCAGACAGTATTACTCGCAGGGTACCAAAGGATAAGTATCCGAATGTTGGTTCTGATCGGTGAAACGGTGTAGATTTGTGCCAAAGGACCTAAATGCAGGGAATGGGGTGGTCTGTCCGAAATTTTAAGTGGACAGTGTTACTCGCAGGGTTCCAAAGGGTAAATATACAAATTTTGGTTCAGATCGGTGAAACGGTGTAGATTTGTTCCAAAGGGCCTAAATGCAGGGAATGGAGTGGTCTGTCCGCAATTTCACAGACAGTGTTACACGCAGGGTTCCAAAGGGTAAGTATACAGATTTTGGTTATGATCGGTGAAACGGTGTAGATTTGTGCCAAAGGGCCCAAATGCAGGGAATGGAGTGGTTTGTCCCCAATTTCAAGCAGACAGTATTACTCGCAGGGTACCAAAGGATAAGTATCCGAATGTTGGTTCTGATCGGTGAAACGGTGTAGATTTATGCCAAAGGACCTAAATGCAGGGAATGGGGTGGTCTGTCCGAAATTTTAAGTGGACAGTGTTACTCGAAGGGTTCCAAAGGGTACGTATACAAATTTTCGTTCAGATCGGTGAAACGGTGTGGATTTGTTCCAAAGGGCCTAAATGCAGGGAATGGAGTGGTCTGTCCGCAATTCCAAGCAGACAGTGTTTCTCGCAGGGTACCAAAGGGTAAGAATACGAATTTTGGTTCTGATCGGTGAAACGGTGTAGATTTGGAACAAAGGGCCTGAATGCAGGAAATGGGGTGGTCTGTCCGAAATTTTAAGTGGACAGTGTTACTCGCAGGGTTCCAAAGGGTAAGTATACAAATTTTGGTTCAGATCGATGAAACGGTGTAGATTTGTGCCAAAGGGCCTAAATGCAGGGGATGGAGTAGCCTGTCCGCAATTTACAGGAGACAGTGTTAGTCGCAGTGTTCCAAAGGGTAAATATACAAATTTTTGTTGAGATCGGTGAAACGATTTAGATTTGGGACAAAGGGCCTAAATGCAGGGAATGGAATGGTCTGTCCGCAATTTCAAGCAGACAGTGTTACTCGCAGGGTTCCAAAGGGTAAGTATACAAATTTTGGTTCAAATCGGTGAAACGGTGTAGATTTGTGCCAAAGGGCCTAAATGCAGGGGATGGAGTAGCCTCTCCGCAATTTAAAGCAGACAGTGTTAGTCGCAGTGTTCCAAAGGGTAAATATACAAATTTTTGTTGAGATCGGTAAAACGGTGTAGATTTGGGACAAAGGGCCTAAATGCAGGGAATGGAATGGTCTGTCCACAATTTCAAGCAGACAGTGTTACTCGCAGGGTTCCAAAGGGTAAGTATACAAATTTTGGTTCAAATCGGTGAAACGGTGTAGATTTGGACCAAAGGGCCTAAATGCACGGAATGGGGTGGTCTGTCCGAAATTTTAAGTGGACAGTGTTCCAAAGGGTAGGTATACAAATTTTGGTGCAGATCGGTGAAACGGTGTAGATTTGTGCAAAAGGGCCTAAATGCAGGGAATGGGGTGGTCTGTCCGAAATTTAAAGTTGACAGGGTTACCCGCAGGGTTTCAAAGGGTAAGTATACAAATTTTGGTTCAGATCGGTGAAACGGTGTAGATTTGTATACATAACAGACAGACAGACAGACAGACAAACTACCAACAATTAAACTTCCTACATTCAGTGGGAATTATGAACTTTGGATCCCATTTGCTGATAATTACAAATTGCTTGTACACAACAATGATAGTTTGGGAACAATTCAAAAGTTTCACTATCTCCTTAGTTCAGTTCAAGGCAGTGCCAAACTATTAACCCTCCGTCGGGCGCATGGCATCTGAGAGATGAACAAGCAATGCTTTGTTCTACTGGTCGGAGGAGGAGGAACTGGTCGAGCCCGTCGTCCTTCTGTCTTCCTATCTTCCTGCACCTTCTCAGCCAGTGTGTTGCTAACTGATATCGGGCACGGTTCTGTGTTACAGTGAGCGATTTTATCTCTCAGATGTACTGCTCGGATCCAAGCTCTATGAACTTGCGGGGTGAGGGGAAAGAGCAGGGAAGGGTCGGGCCAGCAGAACAGCCCACCGTGATATATGGTATTCCTTTCTATTCCAATACTGCTAACATTCGGTCGTTGCTCGAACCACTGTGGTGTTAGGAATGAGTGAGTGAGTCACCTACCAATGTATTTGGTTCTGTACAATGCAAGGACCGAGAAACCTCATCAAGCGTCAACACCACTACTCATAGTCCGCAATGCACATTCCTCTCAGGTTCACACAGCTTAGACCCGAGGAGTATTGCGCCCTGAGTGTACCGTGTGGTTTCTCTCATAAGTATGGCAAGTAGTGAGCCTGGTTTGGACTTGAATGACCCAAAAGTTGTTGTGGAAGTTCAGCAAATGTTACTTTTCGACACAGTACGATAAATGTTTGTATGCTGACTGAATTTTTATATGCTTATGTAAAAATGTATAGGACTTCCACAATGTTTTAATTATCTGTATGTCCTTGATGAATAATGTATATTATTTTCAAACATGTGAATAAATGACATAAATTTATCAGTAATAAAGTGCATAACACAATCAAAACAAAACCAAAATTTGAAATACAATGTCACACGAGCTTTATCAAAATTTACATCTCACAGATGCAATGCGCCCGCTCATGTCTCTGATGGAGGGTTAATACAACATCTTCCAACTACTGAAGGCAATTACAATGTAGCCTGGGAATTGCTTTGCAGTAGATTTGAAAATAAGAAAGCTATAACTTCAAAGTACATCAAGGAAACAACAGCCAGCGGCACTTCATAAACATCCACATTTATTCTCCTTAGTTATTTTTTTCCCCGTCCTCTATTCCCTTCCCCTTCTCCCCTAGCATGTCTTTGGACAATCAAAGGAGTGATATTTACGAGACGCGCTTTTGATCTGCTGTTGTTTGCGCCCAGGCGTACTACATACGGAGGGGCATGGCACGGCTGCAGGGATTCTTTTGTTTTCTTTGCCATGATATTCACCAAGGGCAGCATGGAGACTAGTTTGAACCTACGATGACGCAACCAAACAGCGGCCTACGACACCGGCCTGATTCAGCGGTTTTTAGTGCACCCAGGCCTAGAAATCCAATAAGATGATCTTCTATGGAGAGTCGAAAACAATGGATTGATGAACTTCGCATTATTTATTTCATAAACTGTATTCATGTCACTTATGTACTTGTAAAGGAAATCAATCTTTGATATTTATTTTACAGGCTGAGGAAGAGGGAGTTAACAACCCTTGAAACATGTACCTGTGAGTAGGTTCAACCCTTTGACCGCCAGCCATATACGCGGTGTCCATACCCTATACTGCCGAGGCCTAAGCTGCACTTTTTACTCTGCGGTAAATTATACGTAATAACTTCTGAACTATTTATGTATATTGGATCATCTTTTTTTTGTTGTGAAGGTAATGCTCTGGGTGTTTTATTAATGTAACTTAATGCACTCTTATTCTATAATTTATATTGGATGGAGTGATAATTGAAATAAATATTTACTTTAAAAATTTTAAAAGGAAATTCATGATCAAAAATCGTTAAGAATAAAAAATATTTTTACTATCGAAAACAGCTTTATTTTAGCGAGGTGATGTTTCCAATATCACATAGTTTATAAAAATATGAGCTTTCTATAAAATATTACCTCTACAATAATTTTTTATTATTTTTATTACTGTAACATGAAATTTTCTAATTCTTACATTATATGCAAATGGCTGCAATTCCAGGTTAGTTTTAAGTAAAAATGTTTACTAATGTCTATTACACTACTTCACACAAACTGAACACTCCATAATTCACTTTTTGGATGAAAAGAAACTAATTACCTAATATTTAAACATGCTTATTACGCGCCCTAGCAATTGTGATTACAGAGGCACAAAGGATGTACACTCTTATTACATTCTTTACAAATGTATCTGATCTTTTTCCTTCTACCACCTCGAATTGTACTAATCTTGCTGTATACGGAACAATTGCGTTCATTTTTTTCCCGGTAAAAGGTAAAAGGGTTCATTGTCAGTCCACGATAGCTGAATTTGCGCTTGGTTACTCAGCAGCAAGTTCCTCAGTGTGACAAACTTTTAAACTTGTGGTATATAGTCTTATTTAATCCACTACTAGACCAAAACATATATTGTGAACTATTAAAACGAATACGTAACTTGGAAAATACATTTTTTCAGAACGACCGATCAATCGGATGTTGGCATTTTTCAGCAGAACTCCGAACGTCCGATCAATCGGACGTTGGCGGTCAAAGGGTTAATATATGTATTGAAAAGGCAGACAATCCCCTTATTTCTTTCTAATAAACAAAAGAAGTAACGTGAGAATTAAGGCATATAGGCTATAGCACTTTTTGTTTGCTTCACTACAAAGGCAATCCACATTGAATTAGTAGTGACTGTTGGATATCGGGATATCTTTTGTAAGTATGTTCCTTGATGTAACAACTATCTTTTTTTTTGTTGTTAATGCTCTTTGTTTGTATTCTTTGGAAGAGTATTATTCTGTGTAATCCATGATGGAAGCATGTATGCTATAATAGCATAATGGTTAACCTTTTGGGGTCAATTTAAGAAAATTAATGACGATTCTGACAAATTTCAGTATTTGTTACAAGCTATGGAGCCAAACACTAGAGCTAGGGAAATGGTGGAAAGTTTTCCCCCCACAGGCAGTAACTATAAAAAGGCTATTGAAGGCTTGAAAGCTAGGTTTGGTCGCGAAGACATTTTGGTAGAATTCTATGTCAGGGAATTGCTCAAACTGACTCGAGCGATGAATTCGAAGCACAATCAAGTCAGTCTTTCCTCCCTATATGATAAAATCGAGACACAGTTAAGGGCTTTGGAAACTTTGAGAGTAGCTACAGATAAATATGCTGCAATGCTCTTTCCACTTGTTGAGTCATGTCTCACTGAAGAAGTTTTGAGAGTTTGGCAGAGGAGCTACAACACCAGTTCGGCTCAAACTGATGGTAAAACCAGACTGGATAGCCTCATGAATTTCTTGAAATGCGAGGTCAAAAATGAGGAGCGAATTTGTATGGCAGTCCAAGGCTTCAAGATAGGAAACCACTCCAAGGGTAGCATGAAAACATTAGGAGCAGAATCAAACCGTCATAACACCGGTACTAATGTTCCAACTGTAGCTGGCCTTGTCAATTTTAAGCCAAACCAAAAAGTGTGCATTTTTTGTGAAGGTAATCACTCAAGCGATGCTTGTTTTAAGGCCCAGAAAATGGAGCTGGATGACAAGAGGAACATTTTAAATAGAAGGAACTGTTGCTTTTCTTGTCTTAAGATTGGTCACATTAGTAGAAAATGCAAAACACTGTTAAAATGTATTATTTGTGAGGGTAAGCATGTCCCAGTTATGTGTCCCAGAAGTCACAAGCAGCAAACTCCAAAAGAAGGGGGAACGGTTAAGAATTCTCTATCAAATGTGAACTGTAGTCAGGTATTTTTACAAACACTCATGGTGACCATTAGAGGAGAGCAGGAAAAACAAGTCCGTGTCCTCATGGACCCAGGCTCGCAACGTTCCTATAATAGGAAGGACACTGCTCAGTGTATGGGATATGAGCCCATTGGTGAAGAGACACTGATCCATGGTTTGTTTGGGGGTAAGGTGACTAATCCAAAACCACATCTTTGTTACAAGGTTAGGTTAAAAAGTCTCAAGGGGACCTATGCTTGTAATTTCGAAGCACTGGATGAAGAAAACATTTGTTCTCGCATCCCTGTCATTGAGCCTGGACCAGGGTTGACTGAAACCACTGAAAAAGGTATACAGCTCTTCGATGAAGACAAGCCAGTTGAAGTTTTGGTGGGAGCAGATATATATATGGAAAACTTCTTACTGGCAGAAGGGAGATTTTACAATGTGGGCTTGTTGCAATTGAGACTTATCTGGGATGGATTGTCACAGGAAAGATAAAGGGGCCCAAATCTTCCAATTCTATGACAGCACTTTCAATGTTTGTTCATACCGAATCTGTAAGCAAACTTCGGGAGCTGGATGCACTCTGTATTCAAGATCCAGGTGAAAGGAAGAATAGACAAGAGAGGGAACAGGCAACACATGATTACTTTATGGATACTGTTAGGACAAATGAAGAGGGACGCTATGAAGTGAGGTTGCCATGGATTGAAGGCCACCCACCAGTTCCAAGAAATTTCAATTTGGGGAAAAGAAGAATGGAACACACCATCAAGAAGCTGAAAGAAAGTGATTCCAAAGAAATATATGATGAAGTTCTGAAGGACTGGACACAAGAAGGAATCATTGAAGAAGTACCTGTGTCACAGTGGGATGAAGGGCACTATTTACCTCATCGACCCATTTTTAAAGAAAACAGTATACTGTAATACGAGTTCGACCTGTTTTCGATGCTTCGTCTAGAGAGCATGGCTCTCCATCGCTGAAACAGTGTTTAGAGAAGGGCATTAATCTAATTGAAATTATACCTACATTACTTCTTCGTTTTAGGCTCCATCAAATTGGAGTAATAGTAGACATCAAGAAAGCATTGTTGCAAATCAGCTTATGTGAAGAGGACCGGGACTTCCTCAGGTTTTTGTGGGTTGACATTGAAGGAGAGTTGAAAATATTCCGCCATACACGTGTTGTGTTTGGTGTGACTAGCAGCCCATTCTTGTTGGGTGCAGTGATCAATTTACATTTGAAACGTCTTGAACGTATGGGAGATGGGAGGTATTCTATAGCTACCATCGAGAAGCTTAAAAAGAGTTTTTACGTGGATAACTGTGTAACCAGTTTACAATCTACCGAGGACTTGCACCGTTTTCAAGAAGAAGCAATAAGCATACTGGCAGAAGCTAAATTTGACTTGAGAGGTTGGGAATATTCGGATTCTAACCAAAAAAAATAAGACAGCTACTCCTGTTCTAGGCCTTATTTGGGACAGAAAATTCGATACTCTAGCTGTGAGTGGCTACCAGCCTATGGACATTAAGGCGATCACTCGAAGAACAATATTGTCAATAGCACAGAGAGTGTTTGATCCTATTGGCTTCACGTGCCCTGTTTCGTTATGTCCAAAGCTTTTGTTACAGCAGTGTTTGGCCATGAAAGGGGGATGGGATGAAGAAGTTCCAGATAGTGTGAGAAATGCATTCTTATTATGGTTACAAGAACTTCCTGCACTTGAAGATGTGAAGATAGCACGCTGTGTCATGGGAGTTAGTGATCGAGTAATAAGGTGCTGGGTACATACCTTTTGTGATGCCAGTAAGCTTGCATATGCCGCAACAGTGTTCTTACGCTTGGAATACAATTCTTGTGTACATGTACAGCTGATACAGGCAAAGTCTAGTGTGTCACCGCTCAAAGGAATGACTATTCCACGGCTAGAATTGTTAGCTGCAACCATTGGAGTTAGGTTAATGGCATCTTTGAAGAAAGAATTTAAAGAACTACATCCAGATTTCTTCTTCTGGACTGACTCAACTACTGTCCTCACATGGATACAGCGGAAAGATCATTGGGGAGTCTTTGTATGGAACAGGGTTCAAGAGATCAAGAGTCTGACAGCGAAGGAAGCTTGGAGGCACGTACCAGGCAATACGAATCCTGCTGATCTTCCTAGTCGTGAATGCTCTGCTGAACAATTGCTGGAGTCTAAATGGTGGGAGGGGCCACCATGGATGAAGCGGCCACAGGGAGAGTGGCCTTCAGAAGCACCAGAACGGGATGAAGAAATGGTACGGCTGGAGAGTAGGAAAGCTATCACCTCGGCATTTCTATGCAACAATAGTGATGTGGGTCAGTTCTACAATTTCTCCAATGATTATGAGAAAGTTGTAAGGGTCATTGGTTGGATACTGCGGTTCAGTAATTCATGTAGAAAGAAAAATGTGGTGGGTCAAAGTGAGCTACAACAGAAGGAATTCAATGTAGCAGAGAAGTATCTCATACGATTGGTGCAAAGGGAGACTTTTAGTGGAGTTAGAGATGAGAAACTTTCTACGTTGTGCCCCTTTATGGATGGCGATGGAGTCATTCGATTGAAGACTAGGATCACCGAAAGAAGTGATTTGGAGTACTTCAGGATACCTGCAGTGTTACCTTCCAAGCATCCTGTAGTTGAGAAGCTAGTGCTCGGAGCACATGCCAAATCTTGCCATGTAGGAGTGCAAGGTCTCCTAAGCCATTTGAGGGAAAAATTCTGGATTCTCAAGGGAAGAAAAGCTATTCGAGCCATTTTAACTAATTGTATTATCTGTCAGAGGCGTGAGGCGAGAGGTATATCCGCAAATACACCAGCTCTGCCTGAACCCCGAGTGCGGGATGCAGTTGCTTTCGAGACCACAGGTATTGATTTAGCAGGTCCGTTGTATTTAAGGGACAATCGCAAAGTATGGATATGTCTATATACGTGTGCAGTGTACCGCGCAGTTCACCTGGAGTTGACCTCATCGTTGTCCATGGATTCATTTCTACGAACTTTCAGAAGATTTGTGGCTCGGCGAGGTAGACCTTCAATTGAATATACAGACAATGGTGGAAATTTTGATGGGACAAACAATGCCTTCAGTCAGCTAGACTGGGACAAGATCTCAAAATTTATAGTACTGTTCATCAAATTGACTGGCGATTCAATCCTCCCACCGCAGCATGGTGGGGAGAATGGTGGGAGTGCCTTATAAGGCTCCTGAAGCAACTGCTAAGGAAAACTCTTGTGAAAGCTTCGCTGACCTATGAGGAGTTGGAGAGTCTTATGTGATTGCGAAGTCGTGATGAACTCTAGACCGCTGACATATGTGTCAGAAGATAGTACCGACTTAGCCCCTATCACACCTAATATGTTTCTGTTAGATACCAAAGAAATGGGGGTACCAGACTGTGATGTGATGGATTCTGACAACCTTAACAGACGGAGCAGAAATCGTCAGAGGTTAAGAGACAGCTTTCGCCAACGATTTAGGAATGAGTATCTAGGTCAGTTAGCCTTAGCTGCTCAAAAGAAGAGTCGCAAGTTGTTACTGGGACAAGTTGTTCTTGTTGAGCCGACAACCAGAAACGAATTGATTGGCCTTTAGCTGTGGTGGAACAGCTTATTCCAGGACGCGATGGAGAAGTTCGCTTGGTGAAATTGAAGACAGCTTCAGGAGTCCTCTTCTGACCAGTTCAAAGACTATATCCTTTGGAAATCTGTGCAGAGGAGATTCAAACAGGCAATGAACTTGTCAAGAGCAGTGGAACTGAGACAACTGTCCAAAAGAGTGTAGAAGATAGTGAGGAGGTAGTTGGACTTGTGCAAACTAGATGTGGATGAAAAGTACAGCTGCCAGCTAGATTCCAAAAGTGATTGTGATTTGTTTTGACTGACTGATTGTTATTTTTGATAATATTGTTATTCATGTACTGTGCTCTGAATTGTTGTTTTAGTTCGAGTCGTTGAAAATTTAGTCTTGACTCGAAGGTGGGAGTATGTTGGATATCGGGATATCTTTTGTAAGTATGTTCCTCGATGTAACAACTATCTTTTTTTTTTTTGTTAATGCTCTTTGTTTGTATTCTTTGGAAGAGTATTATTCTCTGCAATCCATGATGGAAGCATGTATGCTATAATACAATCTCTTGCACTTAAAACTGTTTAATTATGATAAAAAGAATCTGAGAACGCCGGGTAGGCTTTAGAAACAACAGTTACCTCACAATTGAATCATTTTTAGCTGCATTACGTAGTTTTATTTCAAGAAGAGGAAAGCCAGCAGACATCTACAGTGACAATGCAACTACCTTTGTCGGAGCTTATAAGGAACTCCAAAAAATTCACAATTTCATGACAAACAAACAGGGTTTAAGAAGATATCACCAATGATAATGGCCAACAAAGGAATCAAATGGCACTTCATACCACCACAATTTCCTCACTTTGGTGGCATATGGGAGGCTGGAATTAAATCAGTCAAGTATCATCTTCGCCGAGTTATTGGTAATTGCGCGCTGACATTTGAAGAATTGTATACCATACGAACTCAAATTGAAGCTGGCTTAAATTCCAGACCAATTACAACTCTTTCGTTAGATCCGTCTGAACCCACAGCATTAACTCCAAGTCACTTTCTGGTCTGCAAGAGTTTAACTGCAATTCCTGACCTGACAATAATGCCTTCTAATTGATTGAACCTGTGGAAAAGAACTCAACAACTAGTTAAGCACTTCTGGAGTAGATGGCATAAGGATTATCTCACTCAACTTCAACACAGGCCCAAATGGAGAGACAACCAGATCAATCTTCAAATTGGAGTTGTAGTCGCCATCAAAGATAAAACGCCCGCCCCGTGGTGTTGGGGTAGCGCGCCTGCCTCTCACCCGGAGGTCCCGGGTTCGATCCCCGGCTCCGTCAGGGATTTTAAAACTGACATGAGGGTTGAAACGGGGTGCACTCAGCCTCGTGAGGACATTTGAGTAGCTGTCTGACAGTGAGACAGCGCCCCGATCACGAAAACCAAGATTAACGGCCGAGGGGGATCCGACGCGCTAATCACGCGTCACCCCAATATCTGCAGGCCAAATGGCTGGGCAGCGGTCGCTTGGTCGGCCTTAGCCCGTCATGGGCTGAATAGTGCCAGGGGTTGACTTTTTTGTTGTTGTATCAAGGATAAAAACTTACCACCGTTAAAACGGAGGTTAGCAGTCGTGACAGAACTTCATCCAGGAGCAGACGGAATGGTTCGTGTGGCATCTGTAAGGACTATCAATGGAGAACTCAAGAGATCCATAGTAAAACTTTGCCCACTTCCAGTGGAGTAATATTCTAGAATTGTAACATAATTGTATATTGTTCTCTGTTTTATGCATTGTTTCAGTTCCTGATTGATATTCAGACACCTCATCCATGGGCGATCTTACATGCTGATGATGTGTTTCTCGCAGATCAAACTCGCGAAAATCTAGAAAATCGAACTCTGTGCTGGAAGGAATGTCTGAGCAAAAATGGCTTGAAACTCAACATAGGGAAAACCGAATACTTGCAATGTGGTACGCAGACCAACGGTACCATCAGCATTGAAGAGCATCATCTCACTAAAACTACACACTTTAAATATCTCGGTTCCCTTATCACTTCAGGTGGCGAAACGCATCTCGATGCTCGAGCATGAGTTAACACTGCATGGATGAAGTGGCGCCAAGTCACAGGAGTGCTCTGCGATAAGAAAGTACCTATCCCTTTAAAAGGGAAAGTTTACAAGTCCATGATACGACCAGTGGCACTTTACGGCACAGAATGTTGGCCAGCTTCAACCAAGCATGAACAAGCCCTACATGGAATGGAGATGAAAATGTTACGTTGGGTGTTACACGGCTTGATCATGCCAGGAATGAACATATCCGGAAACAGATGGGAGTTCCAGCCATTACCGATAATATCAGAGAAGCACGGCTTCGGTGGTATGGGCATGTCACTAGAAGTGATGAGACCTCTGTGGCAATACGATCCAGGAGGAAATCGACCCCGTGGACGTCGAAAGAAAAGATGGCTGGACAGAATCAAGGAAGACTTGGTGATGTGTGGACTTAAACCTGAAGATACCCTTGACAGGAAGAAGTGGCGAACAGCAACCATACAAGCGGACCCTGCACCATCGCGGGATACACGCTAGGAAAGAAGAGGGAGAATGTTCAGCTCTCATCAGTCACCTTTATTTTAGTTCCATATTTCACCACGAGATGGTATGTATTCTCTTTGTGAACTGGTCTTTCATCTTTGACTTGTTTGTATTCTCTGTGTGTCTTTAACAATGTGCAGCCATCATGCTGTGTAGTGTTGTATTTGTTTCCCTGTTATTAATATTAATATGAATACATATTTGAATTAGCTGCCTTCCGTATGATTTATGCGCCTATTCAGTCCACTAGAAGGTACACCTTCAATTCACAACAAGACACTCAAAGCTGATTGTCGAGTTCATAATGACTGCAGAACTGTCTGCTTCTTTGTATACAATAAAAAGCATTAGGAGTTTACCCTATCGCGATTGGTTTACCTGCTGGCCAGAGAACCATTCTACATTGAAGATCTCAGGTTTGAATTATCATTGCCCACAACAGGAGCATACCAGAGCCTATTACAAGAACTTCGGGACAAAAGGGAAGATATATGTCTAGATTTCTTCTCCACAGACGCGATGATTAACAGGGAATGGATAACGGCTAACTATGAGCTGAGGCACACCATGACTCGCTTTGCGGTCCATGGTTTCCACGACACAATCTGTAAAAGAGATACCTACCATGAACCAAGTGACCTGTGCCAGTGTTAACTCTGTGGTGACTAATGTGATAGATATCATGTGATAAAATGCAAAAGCAGGAAAATCTCCTTGACAAAATTTTGTAATAGTTAAGTGCTATATGAACTATAGAACTATACATTGACCACTATGTCTATAACTATATTATTATTGTATGTCCATTGGCTACATTAAATATTTAATTAATAATACTAGGGCATTGGATACATAATGGCAACACTGCTATAAAATCACAAAGACTATTATTTGGTTAATTTTGACATTACGAGCTTCATTTATAGTCTCCTGCCATGTCAACAATACGTTGCCAAATCCTTGGAAGGCGACGCACTCCTCTGTAGCACCATTTCTGGATATCGCTCTCACTGATCGATCTCGAGTTCTCTGGGTGTAAACTCTTGATTGAAATCGAACGCATCATAGAGGTTGTTTGATCTTTGAAAATAAGTCGTAATCTCAAGGGGTCATGTCAGGTGAATTTGGTAGCCATTCGAATACTTCCCAGTTCCACCTTGTAAACAAATTCCTCACTGTTGCGGCTACATAGCAACGAGCATTGTCATGTAACACAATAGGACTCCCAATGGACTGAGATCTATATCGATGCCATGCTGGGCACAAATGATGCTCCAAATAACACAAGTAGTAGTCTGCAATTACTTTGTAACCAAACTTTTGTAGTAGGTTACAGAGATTGCTTTTTGTTTTTTTTAATTTTGTTGGTATTTAGTTATTTTTATTTCTATCTGGTTGCCAGCCATGGCCACTTATTGGTAGGCCACCAGATAGAATCTTAAGTGTTTTGTGCCTTGAGATTCTTTGCAGGTTGGCAGCCAGTGGGTGGGCTAGGTGGCTTTGACTAATCGGCAAAGGTTCCTTGATCTTAGGGCAAGGTTGCCATGCGTGATGGAAGCTGGTTGGTTTCATGCACGGGGATGAAGCTACGATACGAGTAACTGACAACACTGGGTACTTCGGCGCCACCCCACTACGAGCGCTGCTAGGCAAAAGGCCACCTTGTGATTGGTTGATTTGGCCTTGTTACCACTGCCGGCTGGATCGCATCCCTCCTGGCTGCTCTAAAGCGATTCAGACGGCAGTGCTTGTTACATCTGGTGTTCTACATTAACAAATTCACAAAGAAATTTGATACAATGGTCCGGCTAGCTCAAAACAGTTGCCAGCGTTTCGCCCCAGTGTACCAATGGGCTCTTCAGTTGGTTATGGTACACCTCACCAAGACGCGTGGCTAGTACATACTGTGAAGGCCGCTGCAAGGCACAAGTGTTGCCACGAGCAGCGCCAATGTACTATGGAAGTCAAAACTTCCTTTCAAAAAATAATGTTAGCTTACCTAGCTAATCCATATTGGAAATATCTGTTCCTGCAGGAAACAGGTTGTAAAATTGTCCGATTGAGCTATGTACATTAACAAATTCACAAAGAAATTTGATACAATGGTCCGGCTAGCTCAAAACAGTTGCCAGCGTTTCGCCCCAGTGTACCAATGGGCTCTTCAGTTGGTTATGGTACACCTCACCAAGACGCGTGGCTAGTACATACTGTGAAGGCCGCTGCAAGGCACAAGTGTTGCCACGAGCAGCGCCAATGTACTATGGAAGTCAAAACTTCCTTTCAAAAAATAATGTTAGCTTACCTAGCTAATCCATATTGGAAATATCTGTTCCTGCAGGAAACAGGTTGTAAAATTGTCCGATTGAGCTATGTACATTAACAAATTCACAAAGAAATTTGATACAATGGTCCGGCTAGCTCAAAACAGTTGCCAGCGTTTCGCCCCAGTGTACCAATGGGCTCTTCAGTTGGTTATGGTACACCTCACCAAGACGCGTGGCTAGTACATACTGTGAAGGCCGCTGCAAGGCACAAGTGTTGCCACGAGCAGCGCCAATGTACTATGGAAGTCAAAACTTCCTTTCAAAAAATAATGTTAGCTTACCTAGCTAATCCATATTGGATATGTACATAGCTCAATCGGACAATTTTACAACCTGTTTCCTGCAGGAACAGATATTTCCAATATGGATTAGCTAGGTAAGCTAACATTATTTTTTGAAAGGAAGTTTTGACTTCCATAGTACATTGGCGCTGCTCGTGGCAACACTTGTGCCTTGCAGCGGCCTTCACAGTATGTACTAGCCACGCGTCTTGGTGAGGTGTACCATAACCAACTGAAGAGCCCATTGGTACACTGGGGCGAAACGCTGGCAACTGTTTTGAGCTAGCCGGACCATTGTATCAAATTTCTTTGTGAATTTGTTAATGTACATAGCTCAATCGGACAATTTTACAACCTGTTTCCTGCAGGAACAGATATTTCCAATATGGATTAGCTAGGTAAGCTAACATTATTTTTTGAAAGGAAGTTTTGACTTCCATAGTACATTGGCGCTGCTCGTGGCAACACTTGTGCCTTGCAGCGGCCTTCACAGTATGTACTAGCCACGCGTCTTGGTGAGGTGTACCATAACCAACTGAAGAGCCCATTGGTACACTGGGGCGAAACGCTGGCAACTGTTTTGAGCTAGCCGGACCATTGTATCAAATTTCTTTGTGAATTTGTTAATGTACATAGCTCAATCGGACAATTTTACAACCTGTTTCCTGCAGGAACAGATATTTCCAATATGGATTAGCTAGGTAAGCTAACATTATTTTTTGAAAGGAAGTTTTGACTTCCATAGTACATTGGCGCTGCTCGTGGCAACACTTGTGCCTTGCAGCGGCCTTCACAGTATGTACTAGCCACGCGTCTTGGTGAGGTGTACCATAACCAACTGAAGAGCCCATTGGTACACTGGGGCGAAACGCTGGCAACTGTTTTGAGCTAGCCGGACCATTGTATCAAATTTCTTTGTGAATTTGTTAATGTACATAGCTCAATCGGACAATTTTACAACCTGTTTCCTGCAGGAACAGATATTTCCAATATGGATTAGCTAGGTAAGCTAACATTATTTTTTGAAAGGAAGTTTTGACTTCCATAGTACATTGGCGCTGCTCGTGGCAACACTTGTGCCTTGCAGCGGCCTTCACAGTATGTACTAGCCACGCGTCTTGGTGAGGTGTACCATAACCAACTGAAGAGCCCATTGGTACACTGGGGCGAAACGCTGGCAACTGTTTTGAGCTAGCCGGACCATTGTATCAAATTTCTTTGTGAATTTGTTAATGTACATAGCTCAATCGGACAATTTTACAACCTGTTTCCTGCAGGAACAGATATTTCCAATATGGATTAGCTAGGTAAGCTAACATTATTTTTTGAAAGGAAGTTTTGACTTCCATAGTACATTGGCGCTGCTCGTGGCAACACTTGTGCCTTGCAGCGGCCTTCACAGTATGTACTAGCCACGCGTCTTGGTGAGGTGTACCATAACCAACTGAAGAGCCCATTGGTACACTGGGGCGAAACGCTGGCAACTGTTTTGAGCTAGCCGGACCATTGTATCAAATTTCTTTGTGAATTTGTTAATGTACATAGCTCAATCGGACAATTTTACAACCTGTTTCCTGCAGGAACAGATATTTCCAATCTGGTGTTCTATGTTGTTGATAACATGGCGGCTCCACATGCTCGAAACGGTAACTGTTCATTATCCTGATTTTGAGAGATATTTACGTTCAAACTACTCGCGATGGCCAATATTGTTCCTGGGTAATACGATATTGTCGTATTTCTGAAGCTTATAATCGTGCTCCATACTTTTCATTCGTAAATCGTATTTGTCAAATGCGAGTGTTGCTCACGCCAAAGAATATGAGTCATACGACATCGGCGTGAACAGTTATGAATAAAACCATCAAGTCCCAAGTCTCAAGTTGGTGCGATTTTAAAAAATGGAAATGTGTCCTTAAATAAAAAAAAGATTGGAGTGACCCAGTTAAATAAAATAAAAATAAAACATATTTGGGAGCTAATATTTCCATACTGGTAGTTGGCTGCCACACCACTAGGCGTGCTTAAGTAGTTTCTTGTTTCCATGCTTTACCATGCGGCATTCACTTCTATTATGTTTGGTGTTCTGTGGTTTCATGCAGAATGGGAATGGATATTGATAGTTGATGTCATGGGGAATGGTGTTGATGATATGCTCTCTGGTCTAGGATTTTTAGTTGTGGATAAAGAGATGTTATGTGCTGTGGTATGTTAGTGAGGATTTGAAAAAAAAAAAAAAAAAAAAAAATGTTACATCTAGTATGAAGAAGGTTATAGTTGTTGCAGGAGTGATTATTTTCTGTGGTATGAATAAATAGATGTGATGTCTTGAAGAATGCTGAGGTAGAAAAATATGTTTTAAGGAAATGCAAGAAGAAATTGTGGTGTTTGAAGCCATATTTTCAGTGTTGCCTTAGTAAACAAGAGTTTAGTGCTTTTCAGTCGGTCAACACGAATGTACCCAAAAGAGATGGGTTATGCCCTAATCCTGAAATAAATTACATGAGATTAATAAAACACTAGGATGACCAGTTTCGATCGTCAAGCGATCATCATCAGATCCAATACACTTAGGCTATAAAATCTATGTTTGAAATACAGGTGAAAATATTTACAATATGTACAATTATTTAGTTGCAGTATTGGTACTGCAACTGTCAGTGTATGCTAAATGCAGTATATATGTTAGGTGAAATGCTAAATGGTGATGGCTATCCGGAGATTGTACTTTAGAGAGATTATATGGTTGTAAACTATGGTTAAACTATAAAATTTTAGGCTAACTACTTATCTGATTGTCTTCCGTACTACAGCTATTCGCAGTTTCCGTGTTCACTTGAACTCGCTGTGCGGTCGACTGCGGTGGTTATCTTAACGACTGGTTTTTCCCTGCCTTCCCCCCCTGTCCCTACGTGCTGTGGGGAGTGATCGCGATGTGTTTATGTGAGGTGTTGCCAACCTAGATAAGATGTATGTTATTGAATGAGGTGGATCTACAACTATTAAAGACCGTGGATTAGTCCTCGCCACGCGTGGAGCATAACCCATTCGAACTAAGCGTTGACGGTCTTATGAGGACGTCCCGGCACCTTTAATACTGCCTCTAATATGGGCCTTGGTTTATTGCAGAAGAAAAGTACATCGTACACCTGATCCAGATAACATTTACCTATTAAAAACCCCCTAATTTCCCCCCCTTTTTTATCTAGCTTGGCTGTGTCGCTAAATTGTGTTTTGTTTCCGACAGGGTGTGTTTTTTAGTAGCGTGAAGAGGGGTGAGCTCTCCATGAACGTGTGTTCATTTAGATTGTTGGGATTGTTTCGTTTGGCTAGGTGTATCTCGATTGCTTCCTTTATGTCAAGAGCTCTGCCTTTCGATTCGTGATGGATTATTTTAAGGTCCGACTCTATGTTGGTAAAGCTATGCCCTGCGTCACACATATGTTCGCACACGGCTGAATGTGTTCCGTATCTTATCGCATTCCTATGTTCATTATAACGTGTGTCTACTCGCCTTCCACTCTGCCCGATGTAATTAGCTTGACAATCGGTGTCTTGGCACGTTATAGAATATACCCCTGACCTTGAATACGGGTCACGTTTATTTAGATTACTATTTAGGAGGTGCCTAGCGGTTGTGTTTTTCGTCGTGAAAGCTATCTTTATGCCTTGCTTTTTGAATAGGTTAGTGATTTTATATGTATTCGCATTCACATAGTTGAAACTCGCAAATTTTTTCTCATTACTGTCCGGTTTGGGAATCGTTTTATCTTTATTTTTATGTTTGGCTATAATTTGATTTATTTTGCTTGGCGAGAAGTTGTTTTCCTTTGCTATTTGCATAATAGTTCTTATTTCCTTATTATAGTTGTCTTTTGACATGGGTATGTTTAAAGCCCTGTGCACCATTGAATTGAAACCCGCTAGTTTGTGCGTACTGGGGTGATTAGACTGATTGTCGATTGCATGCGAGGTTTGTGTTGCTTTCCGGAATATGGAATATGAAAGGTCGTTGTCTTTACGTTCAATAGTTATATCGAGATAATTTATTTTCCGGTCTATTTCGGATTCCTTAGTGAATTTGATAGAATGGTGAAGGCTATTAATGGATTGGAGAATTGTTTCTTCGCTTGTTAGTTCAGTATCGTAGATGCAAATTACATCATCTACGTATCTTTTCCATATTACTATTCCCTTTGTTGAAGTCTTTTCTAAGAACGCATTTTCTAGTGCATTGATGAAGATGTCAGCGATTAACCCACTTAGTGGCGATCCCATTGCTAGGCCTTCTCTCTGTGTGTATATTTTATTGTCGAATTGAAACACGTTTTGGGTGAGAACGACCCTCAGTAATCTCACAATCTCTTCAATTTCTTTTACCGAATTGTTGGATTTTAAGTTGTTTTCGATAGTGTTGATTGCTTCAATAATCGGAATATTGGTGTACATGTTAGTTACGTCGAAGGATACTAGCCTGAAGCTAGGTTTCATTTGTAGGGTGTTCAATGCTGTTACTAGTTCTGTTGTGTTCTTTACCGAGTTGTTTTTGTCGTTGGAAAGACGGCTTTTTAAGATTTTTAGTAACTCTTTGCTGATTTTGTAATTAGGGGCATTCCTACAATTGACTATTGGTCTCATTGGGCATTCCTTTTTGTGTATTTTTGGTTGTCCCCTCAATGACGGTATTTTCGGGTTCATGTTTATTAGTTTTGATTTTTCAGCTTTGGTCAGTATGTATTCTGTTTCTTTTAGCGCACTTTTTATTTGTTTTTGGAATTTGTTGGTGGGGTCTTTTGTTAATTCCTTGATTTCGTTGTTGTTTAGGAATTCGACTGTTTTTTCAATGTATTCTGTTTTGTTCAAAATTACTGTAGTGTTTCCCTTATCTGCTTTTGTGATGATTAAGTCATGTTCTTTTATTTTTTGTTTCAACGACTTTATTTCTTTGATTTGTTTGTTGTTTTGAATGTTATTGCTATCGCCCTCTCGTTTGAGGATTTTTTTGGCTTCGTTGGTGGCGAGATTTTTGGTTAATTCCCTGTCTTCTGCTGGGAGCTTGTGACTGGCTATCTCAATATCTGTGATTAACTGTTTTATATTGTGGTTCGTGTGTGCGTCTGTGCAGTTGTATTTCAAACCTTTGTCTAACATATTCATTTCACCTTGAGAAAAGGTTACGTTCGTTCTGTTGTTTACTCTGCTGTGGAAATTGAATTCATTGTTATTCGTGTGTTGTTCGTTAGATTGATGGTTCTGTGTTTCTCCTAGTTTTCTTAATTTATTTTCTAGCGTTTCATGCTTCCTCGTTGCTCTGATTTTGATGGTGTCATGTAGGTGTTCGGTGAAGCTGTCCCATTGGGCTGCGTGCCAGAAATTACTTAGTTGCAATTGAATGTCGTATAATTGTTGGTTAATTTTTTGCTTTCTTATGTATGCAAATCTTAATTCGTTTTTTATCCAAAGCGCTTTGGCTTGTTTAGTTGAAATGATCGAGGCTGGTGTGTTCGGTACGGTTTTAATTGGTACGTATTTAGGGGTGAGGTTTAGTTCTATACATTTTTTGTTGAACCAAATTGACTTGTCTAAATTCATGAGTTTAAGCCTGAGTGATTTGAATTTCTTGGCTTCACGATTTGCCTGACTAGCCGTGAACATTGTGGTGTTTGAAGCCATATTTTCAGTGTTGCCTTAGTAAACAAGAGTTTAGTGCTTTTCAGTCGGTCAACACGAACACGTGTTGACCGACTGAAAAGCACTAAACTCTTGTTTACTAAGGCAACACTGAAAATATGGCTTCAAACACCACAATGTTCACGGCTAGTCAGGCAAATCGTGAAGCCAAGAAATTCAAATCACTCAGGCTTAAACTCATGAATTTAGACAAGTCAATTTGGTTCAACAAAAAATGTATAGAACTAAACCTCACCCCTAAATACGTACCAATTAAAACCGTACCGAACACACCAGCCTCGATCATTTCAACTAAACAAGCCAAAGCGCTTTGGATAAAAAACGAATTAAGATTTGCATACATAAGAAAGCAAAAAATTAACCAACAATTATACGACATTCAATTGCAACTAAGTAATTTCTGGCACGCAGCCCAATGGGACAGCTTCACCGAACACCTACATGACACCATCAAAATCAGAGCAACGAGGAAGCATGAAACGCTAGAAAATAAATTAAGAAAACTAGGAGAAACACAGAACCATCAATCTAACGAACAACACACGAATAACAATGAATTCAATTTCCACAGCAGAGTAAACAACAGAACGAACGTAACCTTTTCTCAAGGTGAAATGAATATGTTAGACAAAGGTTTGAAATACAACTGCACAGACGCACACACGAACCACAATATAAAACAGTTAATCACAGATATTGAGATAGCCAGTCACAAGCTCCCAGCAGAAGACAGGGAATTAACCAAAAATCTCGCCACCAACGAAGCCAAAAAAATCCTCAAACGAGAGGGCGATAGCAATAACATTCAAAACAACAAACAAATCAAAGAAATAAAGTCGTTGAAACAAAAAATAAAAGAACATGACTTAATCATCACAAAAGCAGATAAGGGAAACACTACAGTAATTTTGAACAAAACAGAATACATTGAAAAAACAGTCGAATTCCTAAACAACAACGAAATCAAGGAATTAACAAAAGACCCCACCAACAAATTCCAAAAACAAATAAAAAGTGCGCTAAAAGAAACAGAATACATACTGACCAAAGCTGAAAAATCAAAACTAATAAACATGAACCCGAAAATACCGTCATTGAGGGGACAACCAAAAATACACAAAAAGGAATGCCCAATGAGACCAATAGTCAATTGTAGGAATGCCCCTAATTACAAAATCAGCAAAGAGTTACTAAAAATCTTAAAAAGCCGTCTTTCCAACGACAAAAACAACTCGGTAAAGAACACAACAGAACTAGTAACAGCATTGAACACCCTACAAATGAAACCTAGCTTCAGGCTAGTATCCTTCGACGTAACTAACATGTACACCAATATTCCGATTATTGAAGCAATCAACACTATCGAAAACAACTTAAAATCCAACAATTCGGTAAAAGAAATTGAAGAGATTGTGAGATTACTGAGGGTCGTTCTCACCCAAAACGTGTTTCAATTCGACAATAAAATATACACACAGAGAGAAGGCCTAGCAATGGGATCGCCACTAAGTGGGTTAATCGCTGACATCTTCATCAATGCACTAGAAAATGCGTTCTTAGAAAAGACTTCAACAAAGGGAATAGTAATATGGAAAAGATACGTAGATGATGTAATTTGCATCTACGATACTGAACTAACAAGCGAAGAAACAATTCTCCAATCCATTAATAGCCTTCACCATTCTATCAAATTCACTAAGGAATCCGAAATAGACCGGAAAATAAATTATCTCGATATAACTATTGAACGTAAAGACAACGACCTTTCATATTCCATATTCCGGAAAGCAACACAAACCTCGCATGCAATCGACAATCAGTCTAATCACCCCAGTACGCACAAACTAGCGGGTTTCAATTCAATGGTGCACAGGGCTTTAAACATACCCATGTCAAAAGACAACTATAATAAGGAAATAAGAACTATTATGCAAATAGCAAAGGAAAACAACTTCTCGCCAAGCAAAATAAATCAAATTATAGCCAAACATAAAAATAAAGATAAAACGATTCCCAAACCGGACAGTAATGAGAAAAAATTTGCGAGTTTCAACTATGTGAATGCGAATACATATAAAATCACTAACCTATTCAAAAAGCAAGGCATAAAGATAGCTTTCACGACGAAAAACACAACCGCTAGGCACCTCCTAAATAGTAATCTAAATAAACGTGACCCGTATTCAAGGTCAGGGGTATATTCTATAACGTGCCAAGACACCGATTGTCAAGCTAATTACATCGGGCAGAGTGGAAGGCGAGTAGACACACGTTATAATGAACATAGGAATGCGATAAGATACGGAACACATTCAGCCGTGTGCGAACATATGTGTGACGCAGGGCATAGCTTTACCAACATAGAGTCGGACCTTAAAATAATCCATCACGAATCGAAAGGCAGAGCTCTTGACATAAAGGAAGCAATCGAGATACACCTAGCCAAACGAAACAATCCCAACAATCTAAATGAACACACGTTCATGGAGAGCTCACCCCTCTTCACGCTACTAAAAAACACACCCTGTCGGAAACAAAACACAATTTAGCGACACAGCCAAGCTAGATAAAAAAGGGGGGGAAATTAGGGGGTTTTTAATAGGTAAATGTTATCTGGATCAGGTGTACGATGTACTTTTCTTCTGCAATAAACCAAGGCCCATATTAGAGGCAGTATTAAAGGTGCCGGGACGTCCTCATAAGACCGTCAACGCTTAGTTCGAATGGGTTATGCTCCACGCGTGGCGAGGACTAATCCACGGTCTTTAATAGTTGTAGATCCACCTCATTCAATAACATACATCTTATCTAGGTTGGCAACACCTCACATAAACACATCGCGATCACTCCCCACAGCACGTAGGGACAGGGGGGGAAGGCAGGGAAAAACCAGTCGTTAAGATAACCACCGCAGTCGACCGCACAGCGAGTTCAAGTGAACACGGAAACTGCGAATAGCTGTAGTACGGAAGACAATCAGATAAGTAGTTAGCCTAAAATTTTATAGTTTAACCATAGTTTACAACCATATAATCTCTCTAAAGTACAATCTCCGGATAGCCATCACCATTTAGCATTTCACCTAACATATATACTGCATTTAGCATACACTGACAGTTGCAGTACCAATACTGCAACTAAATAATTGTACATATTGTAAATATTTTCACCTGTATTTCAAACATAGATTTTATAGCCTAAGTGTATTGGATCTGATGATGATCGCTTGACGATCGAAACTGGTCATCCTAGTGTTTTATTAATCTCATGTAATTTATTTCAGGATTAGGGCATAACCCATCTCTTTTGGGTACATTCGTGTTGACCGACTGAAAAGCACTAAACTCTTGCAAGAAGAAATGAAAGATCAGAGGAGTAGTAAGAGGCATATTTTTGTCCCTCTTATGAAGGTGGTGGTGGATAAGGAACAAGAGATGCAGGTAATGAAAGCTTGCTTATATGTAGACAGGCAAGGTATTAAAAGCATTGTATTTCTGGTTTCGTTATGTGCACAACATCAACTCGACCCCGCAAAAGATTATTATTCGCTTGATTCTCGTTTTAGCTCAGGTGTATATGAAAGTACCCATATCACATAACGCGATAAAGAAAGGCCTCATTTTCATGTTCATATTGCTCCAAATGCAATTCTTGCAGTCTCCATTCGCTGCCACTTTCCGATTACGGTTAGAGTGCGCGGAACCCAGGGGGCACAAACTTTTCGCATCTTCAGCTTTTATTTTCTTAAAATGTGATGGACAGACGATGCTTCAATACCAAGTTCCATGGAAATCTCCATACATTTCCAGCGCCTGTCTTTTTCTATTCATGCCCTTACAGCAGTTGAAGGGAAACTGGAAGGGAAGACTAGAAGAGGACGACCAAGAGCATGGTTCCTCGATGGCATTAAAGGGCGACGTCCATATCAACTAATCAAGCAGTTGGCTCAAGATAGAAGGTCGTTGGATGAAGACAGTAATGTTTAGGGTAATAGCAATATGTGCGAACTTTTCTCATATCTTCTTTCTTGCATATATATGGCCTTCTGGGTACTTAAAGTAGCGTATTTTAGCAAAATGAATTCGCGAAATATCACGAAATCTGATTTATTGCGCGAATTGCACAAATAATCACAAAATATACTTCACTTGGTACGAAAATGCTAAATATTATCGAAAAAGCTCTCCAAAACACGTTTAAATGCTTCTGAGGAATTAACCAACGTGGTTTCCTTCTCATTTGATTGATAGTGCTGCGCCAGAAGTATGTGTATTCAGTTCCGCGATCTCTAAGGCTATCGATAAAAATCGATATCTTCTATCAATTACATCAAATGGCGTTGTGGTCGTAGATACAGCAGTGCTAGTTCGCGACTGATAAAACTATCGGCAAACATCCAGCATTGGCCGAGGAAAACAACAGTGAGGGGTTATATGTATTTGACGCTGCAAGAAAGATTCTAATGTGTAAATACTCCAATTTTCTTATTCCGTGGGAACGAAAAGACACGTGCGATAAACACTACTGGGATTCAGAAACGCATAAAAAGCGGAAGAAAGAAGGAAATTAGCATAATTCTAAGCGGCAAATAACATTCGGTGATACCCTACACATCGCAAAGAAGTTGAAGAACCCCCTTATCATATAATTTGTTGGATTTATCCCATAATATAAGGAAGATTTCAGATGAAACATCAATCATTATGACAATTTATTTCGCGAAATACCCACCGAAATAGCGTCAGTTTTAAGACCGAAATCAACAGTTTTATTTCACCAAAAAATAAGGCCCTTAGTAATGCTACCCACCAACCATGAGGTCGAGGAGAACGAGAGAGAGAGAGAGATCCCTTACTGCCTGAACATGGAGATAGTTGCAGCAAAGGGTCTACCAGCACGTGCTGTGTTGACATTCCTCTCTTCCTTGATGGAAGGCTTCCACCCATCTTGCAATAGTTCGATAAGGTAGACTTCCAGGGCTTCCATCCACTCACTCGTCCAAAAATAGTGAAATAGAGAGTGGTTTAATTTCAAAAAAGTTAAAAAAAGTGAGTATAGTGAGTAAATTCATAGCATTATTTGCATTTATGGCCGTAGGCCTATATTTGGTTCATAATTTTAACTTTTGTTGATATCTGTAGACTCAATTGGGGGGGGGGTCTTGGATGGCTAAACTCCCCAAAACAAAAACATAGCCCCGCAAAAATGTGACAAAACTGTATTGAAATAGAAAAAAAATTTAAGAATGTGTATCTGAAAAACAAATCAGCCCCCCAAAAATGTCAACCGAATTGCACCTATGTTAATATCATCTCTGAGTACTGTTGGTGATTTTTTCGGCGATCGCTGCATGGCACCGGCTGTGGTATTGCACCATGGAAGCTTTTTATGCTTTCTGGCCGCCTGGCTCGCTGCCGGCAGCGGTGGCAGAAAAACTAACTACCCATTCATGGGTATATTTTGGGTCATTTCTAACAATCTCATTGTGCATGATACCATTTTTAATGCAGAATGTGACCAGTTTTGAAGAAAATAAAATGAGGCTGCTTTGAAAATAGTGAATAAGTGAGAAAAGTGAGTCACTGGAAGCCCTGTAGACTTCTCTCCGGCAAGCTTCTTGCAATCCTCTAAAGCACCAAGATGCACTTTTCCCCTCTTGCAACTTGGATTTTTATGAGGTAGCCTATCTTTGTTCATCTCTACTGAACATCTTTTTAGAGCGGTCTTACTTACTGAATGTGAGAAACAATTAATGTATTCACAAATATCAGCCATTTCTAGACTTTTAACATTACAGATTTATACGACAAAGACTGCTCAACAATATAGCCTACTACAAGATTACAACAGTCACCATTAGGATCGCTGATTGACAACATTGTTACCATTACTCATCGAATGCCCTAGTATCAATGTACCAAGTACTTGCTTGAATCTAACAGGATGCAAAATACTGTATATTTTATTAAAATATTTAAAAAATTCTTCATGAAACCATTAAACATAAGTTTTTTCTCTCTCATAAAATACAAATCTTAAATTTCTGCATCCTATAATCTAATACAGAAATATTTACTTCAATTTAAGCAATTTTCCAAAATATGTTTCTGTTTTCTTTTCCAGAAATTATTCCATGCATCGGCCCAAAGACAATTTAGTGAAGTACAACACACCAATCCGTAAATAAATTAAGAGAAGGCATTCACTTTCAAAACCTTTCCAGACCCCACATAACCATGGCAGAAAATGCCAATGTATACGAATGGGGGCCACTAACTCACAATCCAGCGTACAAGCAACCAGATGTACCGATCAGCCGACACACCAACGTCTGTTTACTCTAAAACAAGCACAAGTGCAAAGGACATGTATGGAAAATAGTTTTCCCAGTGTTTTTAATATGTTTTAATGTTTTTATCTCATTCTGTTAGCATGCTTTTGAAGCCTCCGTGGCTTAGGCGGCAGCACGCCGGCCTCTCACCGCTGGGTCCGTGGTTCAATTCTCGGTCACTCCATGTGAGGTCTGTGCTGGACAAAACGGAGGCAGACAGGTTTTTCTCCGGGTACTCCGGTTTTCCCTGTCAACATTTCATTCCAGCAACACTCTCCACTATCATTTCATTTCATCCGTCATTCATTTAATCATTGCCCCAGAGGAGTGCGTCAGGTCTCGGCAGCCGGCACAGTTCATATCCTCGCCGCTAGATAGGGGCTTCATTCATTCCATTCCTGACCCGGTCGGAGACTGGAAGCAGGCTGTGGATTTTCATTTTCTGTTAGCATGCTTTTAAGTTTTTTTAAATATTTTAAGTGTTTTTTAAATGTTTTCATTGATATAGTCACCAATGTTCACATTTCAACTCCATATCATTCATCGTTTCATTAATTTTAATGTCAATTGACTGGCCACACAGGAAGACAATAACCTGATGAAGAGGCTAAATCTTATCCGGATTATAATGCCTCGAAACATGTACTAGCAAGTGTAAATAAACACTAAAAGCCAAGTATTGACTACACAGAAAAGTGTGTTTAATCTAAACTTCAACTAAATTCGTCAATACGGACCAATCATGAATAATAATAATAATATTCCCAAATATGAGAGCTCTGCCCACGTGTTTGAGTACGGTCACAGTGAGGGCATTTTGTAGAGTCTGTGATGTTCCGTAATTTTATTTATAATGAATGTAGAACTGTCTGCTTCTTTGTATACAATAATGGTGTGATGTCATTAGTCGATCCCATACTTCAGGTATCATATTCTCCCGCCTATCAGAAAAGATGTTCTCAGCGTACCAGAGCTACGGTCGCTCATGTGTTCTTAGCATTTGGTGTCACACTCTCTTTACAATGATCACTCCACCCACACCAATACAGACTGGGTATGATATGAATGCATTCTAATTTGTCCTTGTGTTTGCATTATTGCTAAGTCGTATTTTCTAGCAGTTGGACCTAAAAAGTTATAATCGTTCATAACCGTTGCTGCGACAACTTGAAGTTCCAGTGATTCTTCTGTCTCCCTAGGCCTGGCATAGTGTCTGTTTAGCCTAGCATAAGTGTGAAGAGATGTTGACTCCCCCCCCGGGTTCAAACTCGGCCAGAGTCGTCGGATTTTTTAAGAGCGTTAAAAATCCCTCAGTATGCCTTCCTTCAGAGGGGAAGTAAATCCGACGGTCCCATGTCATAGATTTATGGCACCTTCCACTAATTACTCCTGTGTGAAGCTAAATTATATAGGTTAAGAGTGTAAACAATGCTCTTAGGTTCCTACATTCGTATATAATTTTCAAAAGAAAAATATATATATTGTCCGTTGAGCCATTATATATTTAAACACGAATTGTGCTATGTTCCGGCATAACTCAACAAAATTACAGTGTTTCGCCCCGGTGTGCAATTGGGCTCTTCAGTTGGTTAAAGCACACCTCACCAAGACACTGTCAAGTACACACTGGGAAGGCCATTGCAAGACGTATTTGATACATGTGTATCCACGTCACAAGCAAAGCCAGTGCACTATGGGAGTCGAAACTCCACTCCAAAGCAATTATAACCTTACCTTGGCATTGAATATATAATTTTCAAAAGAAAATATATATATATATTGTCCGTTGAGCCATTATATATTTAAACACGAATTGTGCTAAATGCACAATTCGTGTTTAAATATCCTACGTTCGTAGCCGGGAGCTGACTGCGGTGGCATCTAGTAGCCAAGTTCTGAACTAGTAGTCGTTGACAATGGCGTTTGGCGGCAAAAGTAGGAAGTATTTGAAAAATTTAAAGTCTGCGGTCCTTACTTGAAAAAAAATAGATAACCCACACTAATACAGTCATCACAATTAACACCGGTTATCAGACAGATTCTACACGCACCCAAAGTTCACAGGGCTACATGACAGCGTTGTTGCAGCCCCTAAACTGAGGAACTCTGAAAATGAATGGATTTGACCTCCCAAGAAAACTATGGTGTCGCCTCAACAGACTGAGAACTGGGCATGGGCACTGTAATTTCTTGCGCCATAAGTGGGGCTGGATGGATTCTCCAATGTGTGAATGCCGTGAAGAGGAGCAGACCATGGACCATGTCATTCTGCGCTGCCCTTCATGCCTACTCCGGAAGCCCCAGCGACCTGTTTCATCTCTGATAGTGCTGTTGTGTGTTTGAAGAACTTGGACCTGGACTTATGAATTCCTTGTTGTACTCACCATACGATTAAATAAACTGAGGGACCAACCAGATGTTGACCCCACCCCCTCACATTCTCAATAAGTCAATACTTCTTCCTGAATTACTATCTTCTTCTTTGTCGCGAATTGGTCACTTAGGACCACGCGGAATCCTCATTTGTTGGCCTTTCTTTTAGCCCAGTATTCCTTCATATGTAGGGGCCGTATTTTTTGGTAATAGCGATACGCGCTAAATTTTTTCATACCTCCTTTCTTGCCTATATATGACCTTGTAGGTACTTAAAGTAGCGTTTAGCAAAATGAACTCGCGAAACATCACGAAATCTGATTTATTGCACGAATTGCACAAATAATCATGAAATATACTCCACTTGGTACGAAAATGCTAAATATTATCGAAAAAGCTCTCCAATACACGTTCAAATGCTCTGAGGCATTGACCGTTGTGGTTTCCTTCTTATTTGATTGATAGTGCTGCATATTCTCTACACAAAAGCCCACAACGCCGGAAGTATGTGTATTCAGTTCCGCGATCTCTATGGCTATCGATGAAAATCGTTATCCGCTATCGATTACATCAAATGGCGTTGTGGTCGTAGATACATCAGAGCAAGTTTGTGACTGATAAAACTATCGGCAAACATCTAGCTAAGTATAAAAATGCCGAAAATTAAAGTCACAACAGTTTTCTCGAGGGCCGAGGAATACAACAGTGAGGGGTTCTATGTATTTGACGCTGCAGGAAAGATTCTAATGTGTAAATACTCCAATGTTCGTATTCAGTGGGAACGAAAAGACACGTGCGATAAACACTGCAGAGATTCAGCAACGCATAAAAAGAGGAAGAAAGAAGGAAATGAACATAATTCTAAGCGGCAAATAACATTTGGCGATACTCTACACATCGCAAAGAAGCTTAAAAACCCCCTTATCGCATAATTTGTTAGATTTATCCCATACTATAATGAAGATTTCAGAAGAAACATTCATCATTATGACAATTTATTTCACGAAATACCCACCGAAATGGCGTCAGTTTTAACACCGAAATCAACGGTTTTATTTCACCAAAAAATAAGGCCCTTATTCATATGCAAGGAATGGGTTTGTTTTCATTGCATGGACCATATGTGCTGGTTAGTCTTTCTCTCCTCGACCTCAAAACCCTGCACGAGTGCAAGTTTCCTGATTTCAGTCCGATCAGTAGATTTGGTGATCCTAATTCTTTCAGGCTTTTCTCTGTCTGATTGTACTAATTCGATCTAGTTGTTTTGTCCTTCAAGTACCTGTGAATTTTGTGAGTTAGTCTGTTTGGATCCATTCTCAGGGCTTCCATCCACTCACTCGTCCAAACATAGTGAAATAGTGAGTGTTTTTTCTTCAAAAAAAGTGAAAAAAGGTGAGTTTTTGTATGAAAAAGTGAGTAAATTCCTAGCATTATTCGCATTTATGGCTGTATATCTGGTTCATAATTTTAACTTTATTTGTTGATATCTGTAGGCGCAATTAGGGGGGGGGGGGGGTCCTGGGTGGCTAAGCTCCCCAAAACAAACCATAGCCCCTCAAAAATGTGACAAAACTGTATTGAAATACAGTATAACCCCTCAAATCCGAACTAATTGGGGCTGTAGCCTGTTCGGATTTCAATTTGTTCGGATTAGCCGAAAGATATCCATAACATAATGACTAGTTCTCGGTACGGTATAGGACTGTAGCCTACATTGAACGAAGCAGGCCGGTTTGGCGCAAACAGCGAACATGAAGTAGCGAGTCTGGTCCAAAGTCAACATGACGGCAATGTAGCTAATGACAGTGAGGAAAAAGAAACTTCGGCAGACAATGTGACTTATACTGAAGCTGCTGTTGACATCGCATTGCGCTTCGTAGAACAACACGCAGCAGCCACGCCAAACGATGTCATCTTAGTGCGACGCTGGCGCTCAATTGTCTCTGTGGGATGGTTTTCGTCACTTCTACAATATTGAAGATAACTGATTTCAAGTGAAAGATTAAGTAATATTTTGTGTGTTTCTATTGCTATTTCATTGTTTTAGCAAAGTGATTACCTATGGAATAATAATAACCAACGTTTTCATTTCTCAATCCTGGATGGGATAAGTAGTCTATGTAGGCACTTTTACACTATGCTAACTGTACTTCTTGTTAATTTTGCAACTAATTATATAAAATGCTGTCATAATGCAGAGTATATGATTGTTTTATGACTAAATAAATAAGTTTCTCTTTTTTCCGTGTGCCGGTATTTTTCAAACTTCAAATTGTCGAAAGATCCTCGTTCGGATTATCCGAGATTTCGGATTTCCGGGGTTCGGATATGAGGGGATTCACTGTAGACAAAAATTTTAAGAATGTGTATATGAAAAAAAATTAGCCCCCCCAAAATTGTCAACCAAATTGCGCCTATGTTAATAATATCTCCGAGTACTGTTTGTGATTTTATCGTCGATCGCTGCACGGCACCGGCTGTGGTATTGCACCATGGAAGCTTTTTATGCTTTCTGGCTCGCTGGCCGGCAGCGGTGGCAGAAAAACGAACTACCAATTCATGGGTATATTTTGGGTCATTTCTAACAATCTGATTGTGCACGAGACCATTTTTAACATAGAATGTGACCAGTTTTGAAAAAAAAGTGAGAATAGAGAGTAATTTTATCAAATAGTGAGAAAAGTGAGGCTGCTTTGAAAATATTGAATAATAGTGAGAAAAGTGAGCCACTGGAAGCCCTGTCCATTCTTTCTAAGTGTCCTATGAATTGGATTCCGTGCTTACGTATTGTGTCTGTGAGTTTGGAGATGTTCCTACTTTATTTCTGCATTTGGCTTAGGAAAATGAACTCCATTTTTGATTCTCGGCCCTGAGATTTTTCTCCTTCACTTCCAATTGTCCTTTTAGTATTTTGTGTTGAAGAGTGAGAGTTTCTGAAGCGTGGAGAGCTTCGGGTTTGATTACTGTTGTATAGTGACAGATTTTGCAGTTTCAGGAGAGCCTTTATTTATTGTAACTATTTTTTGTTAACTGAAAAGCAGCCTTCATTTTTTGAATGCTGGATTCGATAGATTTCTTTTCATTACAATTTTCAGTAATCCATTCACCTAAATATTTAAATTCCGTCACATGGGATATGTGATTGACTTCCTAATATACCAAAATCAAGTTCCAGTTATGTATGAATAGATAGCAATTCTAAAGGCATAGTGTTGGCTTAGCATTTGCAGACGACATGGCGTTAATTGCCCAAAACATCCCCGATACACAAAACCAACTTGAACTACTACAGGACCAAGCAAGGAAAATTGGATTGCAAATCTCTTTTGAAACAAGAAGTTCCGTGACGAACTAAAGAGCCTACTTTTCTTAAAATTTAAGATTCATGCCAATGATTAATCTAAATGGATCTATCTAGAATGATGACTAAATTAAGTTGGTAATATTGAAATTTCTAATTAGTTCGAAATACTGTATACCTGGCATAATGTAGCCTAATAGAGAACTACAGTTGGCAGCCCTGGTGACTGAATATATTCTTAGTTCCATCTCTTAAGGTACAGAATACAAAATTTGGTTGAAGTCCAATGGATAGCATGGACCTTACATGCAGTTAAACATTGGATCTAACAGCGAGCGTAAAATCATGTTTGCAACAATGACATACATGTATTGGTCAGAAATAAATCGGAAATAATATGATCTATTGTTGTGCCCATTTTGAATGAAATCCATTAGTTAGTATAGAAGTTACATGCATTTTAAAATTGGACCTATCAGCACGCTTAGAATCATGTTGGCAGCACTGGCGTAGGCCTATATTAGTTACTCCAAATTAATCTAGAATGCCAGGTACTATAAGTGTGCAAAGTTTAGAGCTATTGGCTTGCATACTTTCTGATATATTGATATAAGGGTAACAAAAATAGAGACAGCATTTATTAACAGTTGGCAGCCCTGGTTGCTCTTAAGAATACGCATAGTCATATCTGTTTATGTACACATAGCACATACGAAATTTGGTTGAATCCCAATTGATAGTGTAGAAGTTATATGCATTTAAAATTTGGATCTATCAGCAGGCTTATAATCATTTTGGCAACACTGACATGTATGGCCTCCTGGAAATTAAACTGCAATATTATTATCTATATGTGTGCCAATTTTGAAATAGCTCCCATTCATACCTTCCAAGTTATCCAACATGGAGCTCAAATTTTAATTGCTATTTTTCAGCAGTTGGTAGCACTGACATTTTCAAATATGGCCGTGAGATATTCAGGTATAGATCTTTACTCCTACCAAATTTTGTTTCGATTGCTGCAGACGTTTAGGAGTTATTTTTATTTATCGTATGGCTTTTAGTGCCGGGAGTGTCCGAGGACATGTTCGGCTCGCCTGAGTTGTAGCTGCTTCCAGCGGACACCCTAAAGGGTGAGCTACGAGTTCCGTTCAATTTCAAGTAGTTGATAGAGGGGGACACACACAGCCAGACAGACAGAAGGACAGACAGACACACATTTGCCCGATCTCATAAGTCATTTACTCATTTTTGCAAAATGTGAAAAGTAGGCTAAAAACAAAATTTATGACACTCAGCAATTCTTCTAGGTTTGTGCCGGGTCTTGTGTGGGCTTTCGCCTAGGACACCAAGTTGGCTCATCGGCGGGTCCTTGGTGTGCCCGCCCGGACGCCCACAGGAGTAACGAACTGCGCGCTACCTCCCTTAATATAGAGTGCAACTACACTACTTGACTGCGAGAACTAAAAGCTCAAGCAGCCTTAACCTCCCTATGAAGGCTTCCAAAAAGATGGCGGGGACACCAAGAGCCCGCCGATGAGCCAACTTGGTCTAGCCTCGTCCGATCTTATGTATGTTGTTTGATGACGGAACGGAGATAATTTTGGCCTTTCTTTACAGTTTTTACGTACAACATACAACCTTTGGCTGGGTCGTTTTACCACAACTGTCCGTATGACGTAATAGTCAAATGAATGTCACCAACAAATCATCTCCGTTCCGTCATCAAACAATATACATAAGATCGGTCAAGGCTAGACCCTGGTCTTCCCTCCAGCCTGCCGTCCCAATTAAGCCGTCAAGGCCTGGCCAAATATAATGGCATCAACATTTTATGGACATGCTATTCTGTCTTATTGATGTATCAAACTAAAATTTTAATATGTTTTTTAGATGTGTTTAATAAGCATTCAAAGCCAAGCCAATCAGACTGGCACACAATATATAACGAGTTCCAAACTCGGCTTAATGTGTTTATTCAACTGGTGTTTTAATACTCCTTTAGATATGTAATTTGAGTGTTTTTCTTGTAATGTGCATGCAATTTTGAAGAAAATGTTTTTTGATAGATGTATAATGTTCTAACACATATGGCTGAAGAAGGGTAATCATTACCCGAAACATGTCCCATAAATAATAAATTCCTAGTCTTTTTTTAAAAGTATTGATTGGGCGGAGATCCCCTATTCCCATTAAATTGATTTGTACACGTCAATAAGGACCTTAAAGTAAGGAAAACCATGCAGATAATCTTGTTAGTGTGCACGCCGCAACAAGCTACCTCCCGGCCTCCTTTGCAAACAAGCAGATGTCAGTTGCAGCTGTGTAGCTAACCTGTACGCTGAACTGCGCATCTTTACAATGTTCAAGATTATTAATTCGCCCGCCGCGTGTGAGGTACGATCTGTGATACGTTTTTTGAGTGCAAGAAACATGTCGGCTGCAGAACTGTCTATTTTATGACTCATGGAGAACCTGTAATAAATCTAAATGCATTTATTAACACCAATCACTGGGTATGTCATGGACAGTAGGATATTAGAGCTAATCCATAGTAAATTGCAATTAACCAGTACCTACCCCCAAAATTATCAGATACGGTACAAACAAAACTTACTGTTTTATATAGCTGAATAACTTGAGATCTTTGTGACATTTAAATAGCAGATGCAATAATCCTGCAATGGAAAACAACAAGCTATCACACATTCATTAATCTGCACACTACATTTTAAACACAGCCTATCAAGCTCTGTCACCGTCAACTGAACAAAATGCAGTAATTTTAAACGTTCTATAATATATTGTCATGAATATTCATTGGCCACGGTTATGTTTTGTATCATCTGTAAGACATAACAGTTACTGATATTTATTACAGATTTAAGCCCACTAGAAGTGCTTATGACTGGTTCTTTTTGAAGGTTTGCTTTCATTCTTTGCCATCTCTTGAAGAATGCAGTACACTTGCCTTTGTCTGTTGGCACAGGCTAGAGTAAAATGTGGCTTTTCACCGATATCTCAGTCTCACTCATGGCTGTGATTATACAGAAGTTACTGAGGTATGGGTGGTGCTTAGTAATGACATTCAGTGCACAGTCAGTGCCTGTGGGTGCTGTGAAAGGTTCTACTCATGGGGTTAGTACAGCTGTTCTGACTCAGTGAGGAAAGCAACGACAAACTACCTCACTCATCTTGCCTAGTATGCCTCAATATAGCGCTGCCTTGGGGTTTAGTGAGTATTTACTCACATAATCTAACGGCTGTACTTTTTGAGGATCCAACCAGCCTTCGGGCTCACTACCTAACAGACAGCTTTCGTTCTAGCAGGACTATACTTAATGGAGATCAACCATTAAAACTCTCTATAAAGGAAACGGTGAAACCGACGACCCCAACTCGTACAGAGGAATTGCACTGGAAAGCAATACCTTCAAGTTACTGACAAGAATTCTAACCAACAGGATAGTATACGAAGTCGACTCTAAGAAACCAGAGGAACGATTTGGCTTTAGACGAGGAAAAGGAACCTTGCATGCAATTCAAAATCTGTTAAATGACATAGAGGAAGCAAAAAGACTCCAAAAGGGAAAGTTTTATGCAGTCTTTATAGACTAAACAAAGGCTTTCGACCTAATAGACAGAAGAAAGCTTATATCGAAACTTCATAATATCATCAGCAATCACAATCCTTTAACAGCCATAGTAAAAAATATCCCGGCATATAACCAGATCACCATAGATGACGCAGTCTGCAAAACAAAGGAAATCACCCAAACTAATGGAGTGTTGCAAGGTGACCCCCTCAGTCCCATACTGTTCAATATTGCCACAGCCGATGTAACAACAGCAATCGGAGAAAAATGAAAGGACGCAGTGATCTACATATATGCGGAAGACATGATCCTAGGATCACCAACTACAACACGCCTTCTACAGCAGCTATGTTTAAAAACATCTATTTGACGCAAAGATCCTACCAATTCTCACTTACGGGATACACGTGATATGGGACCGAATAACGAAGAGATATCTGGCCACCATCGAAAGAGTTAAAGCCCAATTCCTGAATACCTTAATGGGCATCTAAAAATACACCCGCTGCCGCCTAACATATGAATTAGCACGGGAACCCTTCCTCGTCGAAGAAATAAGGACAAAATTAAAGCTTCCATCCTCGACAAAATGCTGAAGCTCACCTAGCAGAGAGAAGGGAGAAGACATCCCGTTAGAATTTTACAGCACGGATGCAATGATCGATCCGAACTGGTCCAATGCCAATCAGAAACTAATACATGTAGTGATAAAGTTAGCAGTGCATGGGTACCACCATAAAATATGTAAAAGCATGTCCTACTATTCCCCAAATGAACTTTGCCGTGGCAAAGATTGCAATTCACTCTATAAGGAATCTGAGACAGCTATCTTTAGCCTGTTTCGCCTTAAAATTACCCCAATCATAACTTGTGGACTAGAGACAATTTGGGTACATCTGACGAAGAGATATTTGGAAGAAATAAAAAGAGTCGAAGCCACTTGCCTGAAAAGAACATTGTGCCTGTCGAAATTCACACGGTCTCGCCTCACCTACGTGCTAGCAAGAGAGCATTTTTTCATCGAAGATCTTCGCCTTAACCAATTGCTACCATCAACCGCCACCTACATAGAACTTGTACAAGAACTCAATGCAGAACGGCAAGACATGTGGACAACGTTCTTTTCAACAGATGCCATGATTTACAGGGAATGGACTCAAGTTGGATATGAACTAAGGCATGTAGTGACGCGATACGCCGTGCGTGGTTTCCACCTCCGGATATGCCAGACTGAGAAATTCCACGACCCGGAAGATAACTGCAGGTGTAAACTGTGTGGAACAACCTGTGACCATTATCACTTGCTTTTGTGCTCCAAAAGGAAAGTCTCGTTGACAGATTTCTGCAATGACTGAATGTGTGGTCTTAGTATGGTTATGGTAAGCACGGTCGTGTACATTTTTTTTTTTTTGGCAGTTAGCCACACTTATTAAATTATTACAATGCAAAAATAACCAGAAATCACTGTGCGATTATAGCAAGGACTAAACTGATCTATGTTATGCACACTTGTGTGCTTTTCTGTTAATAATATGTATTTTATTCCTATCGCGATGTTTCAATGAAGGCTAATACAGGGTCTTTCATATAAAATAAGAACGGCAAGCGGCGGTTTTGTTATCCGCTGCTACAGTAACCTTGGCCGTGCATGTGGCGTGCCACGGCCCCATTCTGTAGTATTGAAAGCGCGCGCATAGGCACATATACCGTACTCGACCTTGCAATAAACGTGCAGGTGTTAAGTCGCCAGATGAACCTCAGATGTTAACACGAGACAGTTAGCATTACAACATCGTATTTTTGTATGTAAAACTTATTTTAAGTACGAGTCGGCTCGGTGGGTATGTGATACATTTGTTCAGCAATTTCCTTCACTAGCAGATTCACGTAATTGGAAATAAGTTTGACACTACTGACTCAGTTCTCAATAAAAAGCATAAAATTTAAAATCAGAAACATTACAGTGGCAGAACTCACTCGCGTCAGCCAGAACGTGGTTACCTGATACAATGCCTGTATAACCCAGGAAGGACGACACTTCTAGCATCTTTTATATGGTAATATTTCATACAGGATTGCACATACGCTTAAAGCAGGGGGCCATGGCGCCCCACAAGCTCAGGCAAGGCCACCGTAGCAGCGAATAACAAAACTGCCGCTTGCCGTTCTTACTTTATATGAAAGACCCCGTATATAAATGCAACTATGCCATATATGAAAACAACAGTGGTGTACTCACGTTTTGAATAAACACTCATTTACTGCTGGGTTAATAACTTACAATCGGTCAACACAAAACAATTCCAACTATTGGAATATGTGGAAGAAGAAAAAAATGAAATGAATTACATGTGATTAAGTTATATGTATAGGCTATATAGCCTACTGTTATGGACTGTTGAAAAATGAAATAGGAGAGGGTCATGCAACATAATCAAGATTATTCGATGTCACGAAAATATTGGATGAAGAGCGTCAAATGGAAAAGTATATTATGTAACTGAGCATAGGCCACAGTTGTTCGTAATTGCTGGATGCAAGGATGAGATGAGCTGAATTTACTCACTTTGTAAGTTAGGCCTAACCAACACCAACAATAAAGAGCTCAACATTTATAAGTACATAATGACAAATTAGGCTGATGGCGTGATTTATTACTGATTTTGTACGATAGGCCTAACCAACACCAACAATAAATATTCTACGTCTGCAAGAGCAATTGCAGATAAAAAAGACAATAACAAATAATATTTTTAATCAAACATTACTTGCTTTTCCACTAGAGAGCAGGCCTAAGAAACTCCGAGCACTTCTTCTTCTTCTTCTTCTTGGTACGGTAGTGGGCATAGTAAACTCTTACCCAATTGCTACTGTGCAGTGGTATGTAATTGGTATATGCTACTGTGGTGCAATCTGTGCAGAAGCTATTGGGCGAAGAGGTAACTGTGTCCAGCAATCTTACCAAAACAACAACAACAACATTTGACACATTATTGAAGTCTGTCTCTATTCATTCTACCTAGAACATTCTTTAAAATTCGCAACGGAAATCTGATAGACTGTAGTGTGGAATAAGAATTTCGTTCTAGTATTTTTAGATTCTTAGGAGTGAATTCATCAAATCGCCAAACAACAGTGGAGTGAAGTGATATTTGAGAAACCTGTTATCCTGTCTGAGGAGTTCGAAATGGATTCAATAGAAGAGGTAGAAAGGCAATTAAAGTATCAGCTGAGCTTATTCTATCAAAATGACGATAATAGTGAGAAAGAGCATGTCGCAGAGAGTATATACCACACCTTGCTTGACGAAGTTTTATTGGGCGTGGCCTTTGAAGTTCATCGAGCTGCTAAAATAGGACTTTTAAATGCAGAGGATGGTCCTCATACGCACGATTCAAATCATTTTGAACTAGTGGAATCTCCCGATGTTGATATCTTCGGTCAGACCCCTATAAAGAAACCTCATGAATGTGTGTGCCCAAGCTGCAAACGTAACCTTGGTGCTATGAAATTCGCCCCGCATCTTGAGAAATGCATGGGGATGGGACGAAACAGCTCAAGAATTGCCAGTCGACGAATTGCAAACAATAGTAAAGAGAATTCAGCTTATAGTGGAATGATGAGTGATGATGACGATGATGCTGATTGGACAGCTGGGTCGGATAGGCGAAGGAAGAAGAAGGAACGTAATGGCACAAGGCGATCCAAAACTCAAAAAAATGTACGTAGTGGTGATGCAGCTTTAGAGGGAACCACTAATTCAGACATAGGTAATGGCAACATGAATTATGACTCAATGACTTATGAAGAGAAGAAAAATTTGCTTGTACAAATATGTGGAGTCATTTCAGAACATACTAGAAGGCTTTGTACTAGGTCAATGAGGTGCCCGCAACATACAGATGAGCAACGTCGTGCTGTGCGTGCTGCCTTGCTGAATCCACATGTTAATGAAGTCAATGTTGCACCTGATATGATGCAGGTAGATGTGGACACTTACGAGGAAGGTGACGTTCAGAACGTGCGAGAATCACTTGGCCGCTGTTGGGAACAGGAGCATTCAAATACATCCTCACCTGCAGATTCTGCCTCGACTAGCTCTTCTTCATCCAAGAAACGAGAGAAGATTCCTAAACCCAAGAGTAAAAGTTCTTCTAAGACTCACAAAGGTTCTCCAAGTTTTGCCAGCAACAATAATCACAATAGCAGTGGCAACAGCTACAATAGCCACCACAATAGCTCTTCCATGCAAGAATGACAGAAACTGATACGGGGTAATTACTAGTGTGGAGTATTTTTGTCTCCAAAAAAATTGTGTAAAGAAGGCCTAGATTTTGGATGCAATTTTGTAGTGTAATTTAACTTTAGAAAGTCTTTATGAGGCATGACTTATGCCTATTCTTAGTTTAGGGCATTGGAGATTTAAAAGTTTGGTGTTTTCATACTTGAGTGTTGGTAGTCTTATAAATTTATTTCAGTACCGGTATAGGGAGAGTATTTTTTTCTTGGAACTTGTGTAGTGTATAGGGCGAACCGCCATAAAAATTGCACCTATTACGTATAGGAACCAGTAATTTGACAGAGATAAAGGAGTTGAACCATTTGTCGCTAGGGGGCTGTTTCTAGCTTATATTTTTTCAGAAGTGCCAATATGAATGCGGGAGCTCAACTGCTTTAAGTAGCCGGCAGCCATGAAAATCTGTAAATCTCAACTGCTCTAAAGGCTGGTTCACAATTGGCCCGGGAACGAGAATGCGAAGCTTCCCGGGGCCCCGGTTCACAATTGGCCCGGGAACGTGAACTTGTACATGCGCACGCAATCAGCTATATATAGCATAATCGGCAAGCACCCACTAATAAACAGCAATTACACAACTGAAATGCTTCAGAGGGTTATAATAAGGTTATAATAACTTTATTAAACACAAATTGTGCACTTTAGAGAAGCAAGGATAGAGAGCGCATTCACAGGTTATGTTTACATCACTGGCTACTCCTTCCATACTGCGCATGTGGAGGTACAACGTTTCTGATTGGCTCTGGGGAGCTCCGAGAACATGAAACTTAACCGAGTTTCCCGTTGGCCTTCCTGGGCTATTTTTAGCTTCTCGTTACCGGAGATGGATTGTGATTTTCAGAAATGTTAACTTCAAGGTTGTTAACATTTGACATTGTTCCGTATTGACGAGATTAAGTGAAAAGATAAATAATTATCCTTGTACTTCAGGTCCGCCTAGTCAATACTTTCATTAAAATGTAATCATAGATCACATATATTATAAATTACAAGGACATGTTTCGAGATCCTAACATAAAATGATCTCTTCATCAGCTTACAAAGTGACGGACCCAACATTCATTGTGAACCGAACCATAAGGTAGCGTGCATTTCAACTTCCTTCTCATTCTCGTTCCCGGGCGATTGTGAACCAGCCTTAAGTGGCCAGCAACAATGAAAATCTGTTACCAAATGTACTACAGTGGAACGTGTCTAATTCGAAATCTTCTTTAATTCGAATTTTTCCTTTGGTCCCTAGCATTTTATATACAATCAATGCAAAAAAATATGGGTTAATTCGAATTATATTTTGGATAATTCAAAGTTTTTACGTGTAAAAAGCCGATCGGACGAAAATGTCTCAGTTTGTGGTTAGCTGTCCGACGCAGAAATCATCGCCGATGTACTGAACTCCAAAAAACAAGATGGTGACGAAGCATCTGGCGATGAACTTGTGGAGGGAGTTCCCAAAAAAAACTGTTCCGAGTGCAGCCCAGGCAACAAACCACATCACAGAACTTGGGCTATTTTTTGAAAGTAGAAATGACGTAAGTGATTCTGTTTTCCGTTCCTTAAATTTGTTAGATTCTTTTGTGATGGCCAAGAGACTTAATTGTAGGCAACAGGTAAAAATCTCAAACTTCTTTGAAAAACAGTAGATTTCTCTAATACTTAACTAGATTCCTGGATTACTACTTTCGTTAAATAGGTGAATAGTATTTTTTGGTTTTATTTTATCATTTGAAACTTTTGAGGTTAATGACGATACAGTCATTATACAGTACCGTTGTTTGTTAATCTGCTTTGTTGAACGTAAATCATTATGTAAACGTAATACAATATATTTTCTCTACCCTTTTCAAAGAACTTGATTAATTCGAATTTTTGGATAGTTCGAATCTTTTTACTGGTCCCTTGAGGTTCGAATTATCCAAGTTCCACTGTATAAGAATAGGTAATATCTCTTGAGAGGAAGGCGTTGAACATTTTATCACTATGGGATGTTATTGCACAAATTGGTGCTCACTATGGGTCATGGAACCACTTAGGACTGTTGTATCTACCGTAACTATGAAATGAGATTTAATATCATGGTTTCATATAGATTATCGGCAGAAAGAGAGTTGTGGGAGTTGCAAGAAATATACTTTGGTTCGTGAATGTGGGAACAGCAGTGGTTTGCTACGTATAACCCGGATCTGAATGGCATTGCGTCGATATCAATTGTATGAAAACGTTTCTTACTTCGGATATGCGATAAGTCATCCGTAGCGCCCTTGAATGTCGGCGTTCGATCCTCCTCCCAAGTTATAAGTGGATTAATCGGATTCACGATCTCTGGCCCGGATCGGAACGGTATTGTGTAGATAATCCGATGACTTGGCACCTGTGAGGGGAATCGAACCCTCGACCCTCAAGGGCGTTAGGTGTGACTTTTCGCACAGTCAATGTAAGAAACGTCTCCATACTATTTTTATGAACACAATACCTTAACTTTCCGGGTTACACGCCGCAAATTCGAATTTATGACTTCGTACCTGGGAGGGGAATCGAACCCTCGACTCTCAAGGGCGTTACGTGTGGGTGCAAAACTAATAGTATGTTCGTGATCAGCACCCTCGATCTACCCAGGTAACTGTACCGGTTTTCGTCACTGATCCAGTCTTCGTCACTCTCGTATATAAGTACAAAAAGTAAGCATGTCAACGGGTCTTTCTCAACGCACGAAGTCTTACGAGATGCGTCATACCTTCCTTGCCGATAAGGAGCAACTTTGCGAAATCATGCATGCGATGTAATAGGTGATTCCCTGCGTCAAACATCTCCTGTGAGCTGAGCTGTCTTGACGCGCCATTTGCTTCTCGCATGTGCTAAGCACGCGCGCGAGTTAATTATGTGCATGCGTGTTATGTTCCAACATTTTAAAATGTTACAAGTGCGTGATATAGTTGGTAATTGTTTCTGTAACATATGTGATTTGTTATTTCGTGCTCGCGTGCCTTGTTTTGTTAGAAATGTCGGTGACGAACACTGGATTAAAAAATATGCACTTTACCAATGCTCGTCATTTGTGACTTAAACTGGCACATTGTCATTTCTCCTTGCAAGACCTAACCAACAGCGGCAATATACTTATAATGTAGCTCTAAAGTACCCTGTATTAATTAAATTATCATTTGATCATCGTGTCCAGTAGTCGTCATAGCTGATGAACTTTAGAGCACATTCGTGACGAACACTAGTGCACGATAATGTTAATGTTTGTGTTAACGTTTCGCAACCAATAAACATTTACAGGGTATTGTTATTATTACGTAGGTCTCTCTTCTTGACGGCCGCACCTCAGTAGGCCTAGGTTTTTTTGGCTAGGCGTGCTAGAGAGGATTTTTTTTTATTGAGATGATAAATAATATATTATTCTAAGATTAAATCTTTGCTTTCAGGCAATATGTTAGATAGTTATTGTTGTTTTAAGGGGCGGAACTACGAGGTCATCTGCTCCAGGCAATATGTCGAAACGCACAGTTCTGAATTATGATATTGAGCAAATGGAAGCTGCTATTAAGGCCGTTGTGGAGGACGGCGTGAGTATTAAAAAGGCCGCGGAGAGGAATGGTGTTCCGAGAAACACCCTCTCGGACAAAATTAAAGGAAAATCTCCTAGAGAGAGGAAAATGGGGCTAAGTTCCATTTTAACAAAGGAAGCTGAGGCTATGCTAGTTCAATGGGTAATCTCACTACGAAAAGCGGGGTCCCGGTAACAAAGGACGATTTGCAAAAGCGTCCAGTGCCTTACGCAAGAATTGAAGAGGGACTTTCCTTTCAAAGATGGCCGCCAGGAAGGAAATGGCGTGAATCTTTCATAAAAAGAAATCCAGGTCTATCTTTTACGAACCCCTCAAAATTTGACAGTAAGCCATGCTGCAATTGCAGAACATCAAAATAAAACTTGGGTTTCAGAAGTCTACAGCTATTCAGTGGAAAACGACTTCCAGTCTATTTTGTCAGACCCTCGGCGACTGTTCAACATTGATGAGACGGTTTTCTTTCTCAATCCGAAAGGTAACAAAGTGCTGGTGAACAGGGGTTACAAGACAATATATCAGCAAGTGAATTCGGAAGAGACAGAATGCTTGACGGTATTTCTAACAGGCAATGCCCACGGCGATATTTCTCCTTCCCTTGTAGTGTTCAAGTATGAACGTCTGCCGCAAGACATCATTATTGCCTCAATGCCAGCACACTGGGGCATTGGCAAATGGCCAAACGGGTGAATGACGGGGGGAAGTGTTTTACGAATTTCTCAGTAACATATTTCATCCTGGGTTGGTTGAGAAGGAGATTCCTCTCCCTGACATTATTCATAGACGGGCACTTCTCACACTTGACGATACATACCAGTAAATTTTGTGAGGATCATGGAATTGTTTTGGTCGCTTTACTAGCTAATGTCGCACACATACTTCAACCCACGGATGTAGCTACTAAAGACTGCCTGGAAGAAAAACGTACATGAGTGGCAAATTTAGAGGGTTTCTATGGCAACAATCGGTGTTAGGCCTCGGCGAATGGTCATTTTCCGGGCTGTTATGCCGTGGTCTCACTTGTTTAGAGCAGAATTACGATATTTTCCTGCTCGTATGTCTTCTACCCACCAATCCCGCTTCCCGTTGCCGTCTTTTTTTTTTTTTTTTAATATTCCATTTTTATTAAAAAACATAATTACTGGTACTGTTTTATTCGTAAATGTTAGCCTCCAAGTCGATAAATCGGTGTATTACACAACAATTGACAGAAATGCATTATAAACAGCAGACAAGGAAAATTAACAATGTGACGGCAATTGGTGCAAACGGGTGACGAATATAGGAAAAATCCAAATACATCGTGCCGAACACTGGCGCAAAAACACACTTTTTAAAAAAATACGTCATTTTTCCTAAAACGAATATCTTTGATATTTGGTCTTTCCTAGTGTTTGAGTAGAGTTTGAGGTTAGGCACAGTGCTTTTGTTAATTAAATTTACCAAAATGTGTACGGTGTATATGATTTCTTGTCTAAATCTCCCTTAACATGACGACCATTGGTGCATTTTAAGTGCCCAGTGGTGTTTCCACCTTAATTTCTTTTGTGTTTCATGTTAAAACGGCATTACATACAAAAACAAGGCTAATCTGGGGTTTACATCCCAGACCCTCCTTGCTTGTAGTACAAACAGTAATTTTTATCCATACAGTGGTCTAACCCTGTTGCGACCAATGGTTTAGTCCAGAAAGTGGTCTAACCTAGTAGTGACCAATCATTTCGCCCAGTAGCGACCAATGGTTTTGTCCAACAGTGGCTTCAAGGGAAAGCAAAGGGTAACACTGGAGGAGACCGAATCCTGGGGGAAAAAAATCTTAAACTACTGAAATTAGCCAAAATACCTGTGAAAAACATGGAAAAAATATCTGGAGATGATGTAGTAATAGATCTTTACTCCTCTGCTGTCTATAACTCTCCCACTATCCCCTTTTTAGATCAGGACTTGTATAGATAAAGTTCCAGCAGAGTCCGCCATTACATCCGAGATTTATGGACAAATACAGTATTGCCAACTCCAACTGTATAGCCGTTATTGTAAAACTAAAAAGCACCAAGTTCCTTTCGTAGTTGACCATGGATTGTACGAGACAAGTGTTCGTAATTTCAATCAGCGTCCGGCTCCGTGGCTAAATGGTTAGCTCGCTAGGCTTTGGCTTTTGCCCCTGGTTCGATTCCCGGCCGAGCCATCATGGATTTTAATCTCCTGGAGCTAATTCCCATGGCTCGGGGACTGGGTTTATTTGACGTCTTCATCATTACTTCATCTTCATTACGACGCGCAGGTCGCCCACGGGCATCAGCTAGAAAGACCTGCACTCGGTCTCTCTGGAGGCCACACGATCATTAATTTCAATCGGCGATATTATAACGATCCTAAGGAGTTACCGTACTGAAGCTTTTACAACACAATTTAATAGCTGAAACACTACCGTGCCCCTAATGGCATCAATAATTTTCTTCCAGACCAATGTTTTTTTTTTTTCCTAGACCAATAATTTCTAGGTAGCGCTGACCTGTGGCTGGTTTTTGTCACGCTCTGTGGGGGTAGGCTAGTCACACATCAATAATCTTTGGCTCTCGTGTATTGTCCGTTGCCCGTTTCAAAAGTGCATTATTTTTGTTAGTAGCACTCTGAAAATGGTTTGTACTTACTGTGCCATGTTGTTAAAGCAGGGGCGGCCGGTGGTATTGGACTCAAGGACGCCACCCTCCTCATCAGCCCCAATGATCTCTCTCCTCGCACCTAATCATGTTTTGCTATCGTGACACAATGTGTAGTTTCTCTCCTTGTCGGTAGGGCGCACTGTATACTCATGTGGACTCATCAAAAGTCGCCCGCTTTGTTATTTACGTTGCCATGACAACGCATACCTCCAGTTATCCCCCCTCTAACCTCTAACCTCTCACGCGCTACGTCACGAAGTGTGCGGACTCAGTCAGCTTGAGTCTGATGCCGGTCTGATGCAGCCACTGGATAGCTTCCCTCTTGGCCAAGGAGCTGCCTGCCCATTCAACGATTTATGCGTACAACCTCGTTTCCAAATAAAGGCGCTAGGAAGCAGCACCCAGCAGACATAAGTTTGCATTGATGTTAACGGCGACGTTGGAATGTATTCTGAATGATTTTATAATGTTTTACTGCTGCGTGCCCTTTTGTAAATCAGAACTGGGCAAGTTAGAATACCGGGGAATCTCATTTCATGAGATATAATCGGACAATTCATTGCGAGAGAAGTGGTTACGTGGAATTTCCAGAGAAGGTGACAAGAGAGGAAGCAAATGGTTACCTTCTGATCGCTCTGTTGCGTGTAGTCTTCATTTTCTTCCTGAGAGCTTCAGATCACATAAATTATTATCAAATTGGTTACAACCAGTGGGATATGGGTTGGTGACTATGGGACCCCAGCTGAGTTTCCTTGAGCTGAGCTCCTCTCTTATATCTTTCATGTCAACTCTTACCCCCAACGTTATTAGGGTATCGGAGGCCGGGGATGTCTTTCATTCCCCTGCCTTAATTGGCTCTTGTCTTTTTCTTCCCTGATGCCCTAATTTTTGTAGGATCAGACCTCATTTTGTCCTTTTTCTGCCTTCTCTAAGAGACCCTAAAGGAGGTAGGATGTGTGTTGTCCCACCATGCACGGTGCACCTTAGATATCGATATACCTTCAATGATGGAGATAATTGTTGTTTAAAGGGGTGAAATATCTAGGCCATCTACCCTTAGTGGTTTAGGTGATGGTGAGAAATTATGATGAAATGAAATCTACAGCTAGGCTTCACTAATTACTGACTTACAACTAACTTATGTACTAGAAGATGAAAACGACAATAATAAAAGAAAGAAACAAATAAGGGAAATACATGACGGAAAAGAAATGCCCTCTATCTTCGAAGGTCAGATGACCTTGCTGTTCATCCCCTTAAAACAAGAATCAATCTTCGAAGAATGAGTATTGAGGTACTTGGAAACTACTAGAGCCATTAAAGGCAGGTAGAAAAGGGAAAGAAGAGAGGGTCAATGCAAAAAGGGGAAAATGGATCTCGCTCTGGAACACATCACGGTCGCCAACTCCCGAGCTCAAAAGCTGAGCTCTTGAATGTGTAGCCCTATCCAGGGTGCATTACGTGTGGTGGAGCTTCAAACACCCTGCCACCTTTAGGGCCTTGTGCAGAAGGCATTAGAAGTTATGAAACTAAAAGAATAGGGCTGACCCCTCGAAGAATGAGGGTATCAGGATAGATGATATAAGGGTCAGTTACGGCAAGAAAATGAATGCCTCCCTAGACTTTGGATGCTCTAGTGCTATCAGGGTTGGAAGAGAACAAGAGTTGACTAATGGAGGTCGACAGGTAGATGACAGAGAAGAGCCCGGCACAAGTGGAAATAATAACCGCCTCGGCTGGGGTCCAATGGTCTCCAACCCAAGTCCCACTAGGCCTAGTTGTGAACCCTTGTGGTGGGGATACACCCTCAAGGGCTCATGGCTAGAGAGCTTGGGAATTGGCGACCCTGATGGATTCCTGAACTGGGTCCGATTTTCTTCTTTTTCCAGTGACTGGGAGCAAATATTTTTAATACCTTTGTTATTTCTTTAAAAACAGTAGTGCCTAGTCCAAACGAAATAAGGAAATCAAGCTACAAAAATATGTGAGAAGGAAAAACACAATTCATGTATGAAATCATCTCTGTCAATTACTGGAAAAACGTCACAAAAACTGTTTACATCTTAAGCGGTTGAGTCCCCCCTCGGTAAAATTCACGAGCCGCCACTGTATTAAAGTCAACTGCCATTAACAAACACCACGTTCACACTTTCAAAATCAAGAAATTGTCAACATTAACTTTCAAGAAATAAACTTACCAAAAAAACACGTTGCCAAGTTTGATTAGGTAATGATAATAGACTCGGTCATGGTTCCGTATTGATTGACAATCAAAGTATAATAAAATTGGGGTATCCGCCTGATCAATACACAAAATTTATATATGGGTCTATATTAAAACCATTTGGTACATGTTTCGGGGCCTATTATGATGGCCCCTTCATCAGCCAAAAACATACAGATTATCAGTACAATCATAGGATACATTGATAAAAGGTAAAACTAACATGTAAAAAGAATGGATGAAAATGGAACAATAATCATGAAAAGATGATGTGATAAAAACACTTGAATGAGACAAATTACAGAGACATTTAAAAATGTTAACGGGCGACAATATGAAAAGCACTTTGAAACAAAATTTTAAAAGGGGGGCACTTTAAGTGCTTGTCAATACAAATCTTTCGTGTGTCCATATGAAAACAAAAATACCAGCAGGGTATCGTGTCTAAAAGCAAAAGTTCATTCCATGAAATTCGTAGAAAATGTTGTTGCCAAACCTATCCTATTGGACCTGACTGTCTTGTGAACTCCTATTGAAAGGAGGATTGTTGTAAGTTTGAAGATCAATATTTCACCTATCTTCGAACTTACAACAATTCTCCTTTTAATAGGAGTTCACAAGACAGTCAGGTCCAATAGGATTGGTTTGGCAACAACATTTTCTACGATTTTCATGGAATGAACTTTTTCTTTTAGACACGATACCCTGTTGGTATTTTTGTTTTCATATGGACACACGAAAGATTTGTCTTGACAAGCACTTAAAGTGCCCCCCTTTTAAAATTTTGTTTTAAAGTGTTTTTCATATTGTCGCCCGTTAACATTTTTAAATGTCTCTGTAATTTTTCTCATTCAAGTGTTTTTATCACCACATCATCTTTTCATGATTATTGTTCCATTTTCATCCATTCTTTTTACATGTTAGTTTTACCTTTTATCAATGTATCCTATGATTGTACTAATAATCTGTATGTTTTTGGCTGATGAAGGGGCCATCATAATAGGCCCCGAAACATGTACCAAATGGTTTTAATATAGACCCATATATAAATTTTGTGTATTGATCAGGCGGATACCCCAATTTTATTATACTTAGGTAATGATGCCAACTTCACTTCCCCGGCAACTTTCTGGACGAAATTACTGGTGAAAATTACTGATTGTACTACTAGGCAAAACCATTGGCCTGGATAAAGATTATTGATGCGTGACTACCCCCACTGTGCGTGACAAAAGCTAGGGGTGTTTATATTAGCTAAAGCGGCCCTCCTAACTGTTATTGGTGTAGGCGAAAACCATTGGTCTGGAAACAATAATGTTGGCACTCTGAAAAATTGCAATAACACCCTCTAGTGATAAAATATTAAACTACTGTATATTAGTAATATTGGCCATTTCTATAGAAAATTTTTCGGATTTTAATGGCGGCGGGCAACGGACACTACACGAGTTCCATAATCTTTAACCAGGATAATGGTTTTGCCATTGAATGCTTTTTCACGGCCTAATTACAATATTACGAGTGTCGTGTGGTGTATTTTGTGTCCCACATGTTGGTAACAGTGATATAACGTCAATGTGATTGCCAGAGTAGCAGTTGAAGAGACTTCATGCGCCTGGGAAACATGGCTGCCGTCGTTGAATGAGCAAGAAATAAAAACATACATTTACATAATTTAGCAAATATTTCCTGTGCAGCAGTGATAATTGACAGTAATTTTAATTGCTTATGACTCCCAGAAAGGTATGAAAATCATATTGCCTAGGCCTATTATCAATAATTAGCCAGATAGAAGTGTAAAAACCAGGATTTGGTCTCCAGAATTATTAAGCAAAGTGCTGACTGGCTTCAGGGGAGTGCAGTAAGTGAAGTTGGCAACTTTGCATTTGCCTTGTGTTTTCCAACATGGCAACTATTGTTTTAATCAGTTTTGTATTGCAAAATAAAAAACATTTATAATTTCCTTATTAAAGTGGGAATGTGGTGTTTCTAGAAGGCATTTAACCACAATAAGCATGCCAAATTTTCAAAAACTCGCCCTGTTCCCTACACGAGAACCGTTTTCTTTTATTTCATGTAGAAGTTAAGAATATAGAGGTGGGTTTCTAGGTGGTATCTTCATTATTGATATCCCACAATATCTGAAGGTGTTAATAAAAATTAATTTTTCCTGCGCCTCCTTAGGCAATTGTTCGAAGCATGGACAGTTTTGTTTGTGCAGAAGAATCTGTTAATTCTTTCACATCCTACGATTACCAGAAAACAGGATTTTACGACAACCAGTGATGAGAAATCTGGGAAAGAAGACTGGAGGGCATTGGATCAAAGTAATTCAAGAGGATCTCAGAACAGTTGGACTCGAAATTACAGATGCAGAGAACAAGAATAAAATTACCACCCTTCTTAAGAATCACAAATTTTCAGTAGAAATGATGCTCTGCGATCAGAACGAATGAAGAAGTACTGGGCAGATAAGAAGAATCCAATAATACAACCTTCAAAGAAAAAGTGTACATGGAAGACTCAAGTGGTCCAATGTGGCCAATAAAGTTAATAATAATATAGGTTTAGTGCGTACTGGTGTGACACCTGTGTTCATAATTTATTCTATTTTTCTCCCTGTGAAATCCAATTAATTGTACTGTACTGTACTGATCTGTTTTTTCTTGTGAGCCTAGCCTCATCATCATCATCATCATCATCCAAGTCCCACTCCAGTCACCCGGGTGTGGTTTACAAGCCTCCTCCACTCCTTTCTGTCCTTCCATTTTTCCTGTTCCATCACTTCTGCCACATCCAATCCAGCTTCTCCAATGTCCTTCAAAATTTGGTCCAACCACCTTCTTCTCGGTCTTCCAACTGGTCTTTTTCCCTTGACTTCTCTTTCTAATTCCCTTCTTGCTACTCTTTCCTTACCCATTCTTTTTACATGTCTGAACCAACGTAACCTTGCTTTCTGTATCTTCTGATTTAACGGTTCCATATTTAACTCTTCTTTGATTTTAATATTTTGAATTCTATCCCTTCTTGTCCTTGTCTTTTTAACTGAAGTTCTTAAAAATTTCTTTTCTACTGCTTGTATCTTACTATTTTGCCTCTTATTCGTTACCAGTGTTTCCATTCCATACGTTACAATTGGTATGAAATACTGTTTATATAATGTTGATTTTGTACTCTTGGGTACTTTGTCATCCCATAAAAGTTCTCTGACTTGATGATAAAATGTGGTACCTTTACTTAGTCTGTAATGCCTACAGTGCATTTATTTAACAGACAACTTGAGCATTGTATCATGTTGGTCACCCTCTCAACCAAGCACTTGTTCTTCTGTACTGAAAATCATTGTATGTTAAACCTTGAATGACTGCAATAAATTTATTGAATAAAGCTTACATTATATAACTGGGCATTGCACCTTCCCATGCTACCAATGGTCAATGTGGGGATGCCACCATTTAGCATTCAGATGCAAGGTTGAGGAGAAAGTACCAGCAGGGTTAATTTTTAGTTAATCCCGGTGCATTTTTGTTATGTAATTTAGTGTGGCCTCCATAGCGGTCAGCGTGATTAGCTGCCGCCCCGGAGGTCCTGGGTTTGATTCCCGACTCTGCCACAAGATTTGAAAAGTGGTATGAGGACTGGAACGGGGTCTACTCAGCCTCGGGTGGTCCAAATGAGTAGAGGGGGTTCCATTCCCACCTCAGCCATCCTCGAAGTGGTTTTCCATGGTTTCCCACTTCCCACAGATGGTACCTACTGTAAGGCCACGGCTGCCTCCTTCCCTCTTCCTTGCCTATCCCTCCCTTCCCTCATGAGGCCCCTGTTGGCTTTGCAAGTGAGGCCGCCTGGGTGCGGTGCTGGTCACACCTCCCCAGTTGTATCCACTCCGATCAGATGTTCCCAGCTCTAGGACACTGCCCATAGAGGTGAGTTACCTCGCTGAGTCTGTGGTAGCCACCAACCTGCAGGGTAAATTCGATTTTAAAAAAAAGTTAGTGCCTGTAGATAAAGGGACTGCATGTACTGTTAATATTACTGCATTGGTACTTAAACACTTACATGTTATTAATACAGGGGCATATAAAAAGGGGGGGGGGGGCTGCCCCCCTTGAAATTTTGTCACATATTTGTTTATGAATTACAACAGTGAGAACCAATATACTTATTTGTATGATCCGGACACCTAGCGAAGTGCCTCCGTGGCAAGTCCCTCGTCCGGAAATTCAGTTAGATCTACACCGAGGTCCTAAAGTGAACATGGATGCCTCCATTTATCGGAGACAGTTCCACAGCATAGTTCACCAATTTCCGGACGCTGGCATACTATACACACATGGTCCGAAGGTGGATTGTGCTTAGGTTATTGATGGTGCAAATACCAAGATCTCTTTGCCTGAGGCCTGTAGTGTGTTTATTGTGAAGCTCATTGCAATATATAAAGCTCTGTAGGATGCACGAATCCACTTTCTCGTGTGTACCAACTCTCTGAGTTCGTTGCATTCCATTGCTACATGCTAACCGCAACACCCCCTAGTGCAGCGAATCCATGACCTACTAGCCGGGTTGTGCCGGGCAGACACTCGAATCACTTTTCAGTGGCTTCCAATTAACACACAAAGTGATAAAAATGTCCAGCATAACTCAACAAATTGCTAGCGTTTCGCCCCAGCCTGCCAATTGGGCTCTTCAGTTGGTAAAGGCACACCTACCAAGATGCGTAGCAGGTACACGCTGAGAAGGCTATACAAGACGCTTTGCTACATATGCAGCCACGTCACGAGTATACCAGTGCACCACGGGAATCAAAAACTCCACTCCAAAAACAATAACCTTTGCATATTAAGGCTTTCACGGCCCGGATTATTATATAAATAATTCATGCTATTGGGCTAATGCCGTGTGTATTTTTAATTTAAACCATACGTTTCGGAGAAACCTTGCCTCCTTTTTCAATGGAAATAAACATTGTTTATTTATATAACAATAACCTTGCTTTGGCATTGAATATAATCAAATGTTCTCGAAAGAGAATAAAATGAATATTTTCCGTTGAGCCATTATAATTAACACACAAAGTGATAAAAATGTCCAGCATAACTCAACAAATTGCTAGCGTTTCGCCCCAGTGTGCCAATTGGGCGTGGCTTCCAAGCCACATGGTAATTGCGGGAAATGAGTTAGCGGATCAAGCTGCAAAAGAGGCGGTATCACTACCACCTCGACCAATGGAGGTACCCGCTAGAGATATTCGCTCTCAGTTACGCCGACAAATACTTGCATTTTGGGAGAGTCAGTGGCTAGCTGACCCAATGCCCAGTAAACTAAGAGCAATCAAGGGAACTACTCGCGTTTGGCGGAGCTCTTTCCAGTCACGGAGGGAGTCTGTCATTTTGTGTAGGCTAATGTTGAGCCATTTTCACCGTGGCCCACATTTTAACCGAGTGTGTGGATACGAAGAAACCTTGGTTTGCTGATGACGCTCAAACTTATATTATCCGATGACGCGGTGGCTGCTGATCTCGTCGTCCGCTTTATAAGTGAGAGTGGGTTAGGGCCATCATCATAATTTTCAGTCAAGTGACTGGTCTGCCCTTACAATGAGTCTTTTCCACGAGTTAGGGCCAGCAATCTAAATTTTCCAGTGTACATTGACTCAATGACTTGTTCGTTTTTGAATGCTGAATTTTTGTTTTTTCGTAACTTTTGTTTATGAATTTTTTTTATACATCGAGTTGAGCATCTATGGACTGCGTGGTAACAACCAACTTCACGTTAGTGTCTAGGTCTTGCTCTTATTCCCGCTTTGACTTCCTGCCAGTATCTTCGGACCCCAGCGACGAGTGCCTGTTTATGTTCTTCGGACAAAGGTCCTCTCCGTCTTCCGGAAGTTGATACCATTTTAAAACCTTGGTAGTTGTTCACCAACTTCTAAATGTATTCCTGTCACAAATTTCTCGGTCTAGAATACCAATTTGCCTGAGATCTTTTTCGCATTCCTCGAACCATCTCGGCCTTGTTGCCTTAGACTTGATGAAACTCCATATTCTTGTGGTTAATCGATCATCAGTCATCCGCAAAAGGTGATCGTAAAATAGTAGCCGTCTCTGCATAATTGATGCTGTGTTAGGGTCTATGTTGTTGTTCAAGTCCTCATTTGCTCTCATTCGCCACTGTCCATCAACCCATGTATTACCTAGGGGTTTTCTTAATATCCTATGCTCTCTTTTTCCAGTTGGTCAGCTTGACCTGTACTATTAATGGTCAAAGTTTCGGACGCTTATAATCCCTCAGGTTTTACAACTGTGGTATAGTGTCGGAACTTGGCCCCTATAATCCTAGACTTTTTGTTATAGATATTCTTTGTAATTTGGTATACCTGGTCTAACATCCTGACATTAATTGCTTCCTCTTCTAATCCATTCTGCTGGATGACTTCACCGAGATATCGGAAATTTGTGACTCGACTGATTTTTTCCAAGATTAGTGATCATTCATTCAGGTCCATCGCAGATGTTTGTCATATATTTTGTCTTCTGAATAGAAATCTGGAGTCCTACCATTTCAGCAATTTCTGACAGCCTATTGATCTTCTTGACTGCTGAATCTATGTCATTAGCAAAAATAGCCAGGTCATCCGCATAGGCCAGGTAGTCAATGTATATCCCTTGTGCTTAGGACCAAGTCTGAACCGATCTTCTTTTGTTTCTTCTTGGTCTAACATCTTCCTCCATTCTCGAATGACTTTTTTCAAAACACAGTTGAAGAGGTGTGGGGATAGTCTGTCTCCCTGTCTGACGCCCGTTCTGATTGTAAACGGTTCTGATATCTCTCCCATAAATTTGACTTTCGACACTGTGTTGGTTAGAGTTTGAGTTTGTTTGTTTGTTTGTTTTCTTGATGTATCATCCACTCCAAACTCTTCCAAAATATTCATTAATGACTCCCGGTCGATGGAGTCATACGCTTTCTGAAAGTCAACCAACACGACCACGTAACTATGTCCTCCTGTCTTCTTGTACCTGATGATGTTCTTCAGGTTAATGATCTGTTCTGGACATTAACGACCCTTTCTGAAGCCAGCTTGGTATTCCCCTATCTGTTGGTCAAGATGCGCTTCTATTCTGTTCTGGACTGCTTTGGAGAAATCTTATACGGAACAGATACTAATGAGATGCCCCTATAGTTGTTGACATTCTTTTTATCACCTTTTTTGTGTAGAGGATGGATTAGTGCTGACAGCCATTCAATTGGTATCATCCCAGTTCTCCATATCTCTTCAAAAAGCTTGACTAGTACATCTAGAGTTTCATCATTCGCCAGCTTCAGTAGTTCCGCCATTATTGAATACAGTATTCACCAGCTGCTATATTATTCTTTAAACTGTTGATAATCTGTTTGATCTCCTCTTTGCATGCCCGGGCGTGGTGGCTCAGCGGTCTAGCTGTATGCCTCTCACCAAGGCGGTCCGGGTTCGATTCCCGGTCAATGCATGTGAGATTTTCGAAGTGAAATGCCATGTCCTGTGGTTCGGATTCCACGTAAAAAGGAGGTCCCGTGGCTCATGATCTCAAGATTAACGGTCACGTTAAACTACAAGCTTCCTTCCTTTCCTTCCTCTTTACATGGTGGGGATGAGTTGAGTAGTCTGTGGATCGGATCGCACACAGTGAATCGTTCTTTCGGTTCATCACAATTAAGCAGTTTTTCAAAGTAACGAGACATGATCATACAGTTTTCTTTGTTGGTCAGGCCCAGCTTTCCATTTTCATCTCTAAAACAGAGGCTGGGGGCTTGATACCCTTTCAAATTAGATTTGAACGTTTGATAGAAGTCTCTGGTATAGTTTTTCCAGAAATCCTGATAGATCTCTTCTAACTGCTGTATCTCATATAATCGCTTGGCCCTTCGGAAAGTTCTGGCTGCTTCTTTTCGAGCTTCACGGAACACTTCAAAATCTTCGGGTCGAGTTCCACTTTTTCCAGGCATTTGTTCTTTGAGTCAGCACTTCATCACAAACGTGATTCCACCATCTATGCTTTCTCTTCTTAGCTGTCAGGATTGTAGTATTAGCTGCTTGTTGGACCTTGGAGGCAATGTCCGTCCATTTATGAGATTCAAATGTCAGTTGCTGGTGGTATTGTTCTAACACATTTTGATCGATTTTCAACTTTTCAAGGTCATATTTACGAATCCTATTTCCCTGTTTCTGGGTCATATTGAGAGGAATTAAATTTATTTTTATCTTGGAGAGGCAATGATCTGAATAATAATAATATCGTATGGCCTCGGGTGCCTGGTGCAAGCTTTGTTAATTGACACCCAGAGGGTAGCTTGCATGTCGAATTTCGTCGTTCCTTTGAACGCTATGAAAGTCAAGGAGGTTAGATATCTAAACTCCTTGACACTACAGTGCTTTCAAGTAGAGAGTGGAGGAACTTTGTGTTGGCGGAAAATCCCGAGATTAATTTTGCCATTGAACACGGCCTACTGAATTCAAATGGGTTCTTTTAACATGCCAACAACGTATGACAAGAGTATCGTGATTTTTGTCGCCTTCAAAAATCACTTACCATGGCCAGGGGCGAACCTGCAATCTTGGGGTTGGTAGTCCGACACTATAACCACTCACCCACCGTGGCAAGCAATGATCTGAATTAAACTGGGCACCTCGCTTCACTTTGACATTCATTATTTCCTTAATCGCTCTCTCAGTGATTGCGACATGATCGATCTGTTTCTCTCCACACACATTGCCCGGTGATTGCCAAGTCTTTTGTTTGGTTTGTGTTTGTAGAACGTTGACATTATCTGAAGATTGAAGGTGCGACACAGATTGACGAGTCTTATACCATTTCTGTTTGTCATCTTGTGAGCAGGATAGTTTCCAATTGTTGATCTGAATTGGGGTTCTATTCCCAGCTGAGCGTTAAAGTCACTAGTAAGATCTTGATGTTTTTTTGATGGTATTCTCTCCAACTGGTCTTCAAGTAGGTCCCAAAACTGTTCAACTTTCTCAGGATTTCTTCTGTTGTCCTCATTGATCGGTGCATGCGCATTGACCTGTATCCTTTGTTACCGCAGCTGAGAGTTAGAATAGAAAGTCTCTCAGAAGGGCTAAAGAATTCCACTATTGAACTGACAACCTCCTTATGAACAACAAAAGCTGTCCCAAATAAAGGCATGTTCTTACCTATTTTCAGAGCCCTTTCTCCTTTATAAATCCTATACCCCTCAATGTCCATTATGTCCCCATCTAGGTATCTTGTTTCTTGGATGGCCAAGATGGTTATGTCGTTTGTCCATCATCATTGTCAATTCTTTGTGTTTCCCAACTTTCAGTAGTGAATTGACGTTCAGCGTCCCAAAGTAGTATTTCTGTTTTAATTCACTAGCCGTGAAAGCCAATATACCATCAATTAGTATATTTCTACACAGTTTCTACACACACCCAAAGTACATGGGGCTACATGACCGCGTTGTCGCAGCCCCCAAACTGAGGAACCAACCAAATCTTTCTCAGTTTTAAGTGCAAAACTTGCCTAACACAATGTTAGAGTATTCCTCTTTGAAGCCTGAAGCAGTAGATTGCGATAGAAAATAGGCTTTATAATATTATCGTAAGTTATCGAACTCTTCAGCGTTTTCTTGAAGCCCGTAATATTATCACAAAAGGAGATGTAAATTCTACAACTAGCAACTATTCAAGTTTCTAAATAATTCTCTAGCTTGTCACTGAAATGATTATTGTAAGTAGGCCTACTATAATGAGTTGAATGAACTAACATCTCCCTGCGCGGTAGGAGTGAGAAGTGTGGCAACCTCATTCTCAGACCTCATGGCAGAGAAAAGTCAATCACATTGTCGCACCTTACAGTTTTTTTTTTAAACAATTCATTTGCCATATTCTTGACAAGTTGGATGCAGATGGGATTGGGAAACTGAATCTGAGCACAATGGCTCCGATGAGGGTCCAAGCTATTTACATAATTCCGAAGATGACTATCCAGATTTACGAGCTGTTGAAGAGTGGCTAATGAACAAGGGAAATGGCTAAGGACTACTCACCTTTTACCCCTCAACCTCCAAAACAACTTTTTGTTGGCAGTGAAGTGGATAAACCATGTAGGGCTGGTGATAAAAGTCCCTCAGGCCAAGCCAAAAGTATCTTCAGATGGGTAGTAGCGCTGTTAGGTGGAGTCTCACATTTCTCATTACTTCCCTTGTAACAGGGTTGGGAGGCGAGGTTTAGAAAACTCCGTTTATTTCCATTGTAACTGTTAAGGCTCAGGTGGCCAGAGCCTAAGCCAGGTTTGCCAACACCGAAAGGATTTTTGTGTTTAGTAGAACATGTTTTTCCCTAACCTTTGTACCCTTATAAAACTTTTGGCAATTTTTTCTGTCTCTGTAGTTGTTCAAAGGGGCTGCGTGGCACAGTTGGTAGAGGCGCTGAGCCTCTAACTGGAAGGGAGTGGATTTTAGAAACAAAAAAACTACCACTTTTGGAAACGCTAATAGCCCTGGGGTTCACTCAACCTACACCAGAAATGATTACCAGGGTAATTCCTAGGAGCAAAGTCAGCCGGGCATGAAGCTGACAACTCCATCCCATCTAGTGCCGATGTCGCAAAGAGTGTGGCAGTCTGGCTCGCCCCTAACTGTTGGGTGGGAAATGTAACTGTTTACCTTTGCCTAAGCTATGTTGTTTTAATGGGCGCCAAGACCTCAACACAGTGTTGAAATCTAAATTTGTATTTAACAACGTCTAGCTCTGGCAGAACACATTCAAGACTCTATTCACTCAGATCGTGGTATGATTTGATCATTAACCCAACAAACAATTGTATCAGGAGAAGGAATTGGTCTATATCTAATGCTACCTACTGAAAGCAAAGATTGCATTGTAAAAGAAATGAATTTATTATATAAAACAAGTATAGCAAAATTAATAATAATAATAAGTTTAAAATTTAAATTGGAGCGTTGCGATTTGAATATTACCGATAGAAAATTACGTGAAAACGGAGTCTGATAAATTGATTTTACTCTTATTTCCAAGCTATGAAGTTACTGAAATATGAAATGTAAAACAAAGAAAATAAGAGATTGCGTATTTCTGCGTCATTTGCGCTTACCACTGGAAATTGCCAAAGCATTTCCCTCGTACTTGATGATGCTGTGAGCTTCCCACAGTCTCCTGGACGTCGTCATCTCCGTCGAAATTTGATGATATTCTGGTAGATTAGATAATTCTATGGTCCGTACATCGGACCCAAACACTCGTATAACCACACTGGTTAAGTTTTACCAAAGTTAGTCTTCCACTCCACGGAACATCGGAGCGATTCCCGCGTACAACCGTACTCGTTAAATTCTATACAGATAGTTACTAACTCCACTGAACATCGGAGCGACTCGCACGCGCACCCATACTCCTCAAGTATTTCACAGATTGTTCTCGTTCGACGGCGCGTCGAACGATATATGCACCTGTCGGCTCCCCCACTCTTCAGCCGGCTTCAGCTTGCGTGGTCCTCTACGGATTGGCTGACCCACCACGCGATCTTCCCCTTCTCTGGGTCATTACACTCGGCGGGAGGGTTCCGTTTCAACAATTCGCCTTTTCTTGACGATGCGACCCAAGATTGCGTCATGCTTCTCGACAAGATTAAGCGTGTACTTGAAATCCCAGTGAGTCACGTCTCTCGATATACCCTAACTGACGAAAACTCCGTAAAATTCCGTAATCAGATAATTTTCTATGATATCGTCGTTCGTAATAATTTGCTGGATAGCGTTTTCTAAGACATAGAAAACCTATCTGAATGCTAATAATTTTTATAAAATGCTCCGAAAATACCTTAATAATAATTATAATAAATTAATAATAATAATAAATTAACATGAAAATTTATCTTGGCTGAACAATTTGCCGCGTAAATAAATATAGAATGGCTTCCTACTGACTTATGCCAGTGGCATAAAAACCCCTCGAAAAACACGTTACATATTCGCCTCGGATCATCGGATGATTTACCGTGACGACGGTCCATTATCGGATTATCCCAGACACGTTAATAAACCCCATCCAAAATACATATTACATAAATGAAATCACCCTAAATCACAGATATATATACACTCATAATTTTTCTTCACGCACTTTGCGTCAAAGTTTGTTGTCACAATGGATTGCACTTTGCAACCAGTCCAATGTTTTACATATAGAATAGTGTTCCACGGATATTTCCGCCTCTCAAATTTCTCTATGTTGGAGAAATAGACATAATTAATGTGTGAGCACTATGTATTTATGATGTCATATCACACGCATTGAAGGTGTTCTGATATATTTATATCACCATAGAACTCCCTAATTTCACTGGAGGTCCCCTCCTTATGGTGAAATTTAATCTCACTTATCACTGAGCACACGATCACACTACTGTGGCAGCGCCTCGTGACCATAATACTTAATCTCTCTTTAAAGTAGATTAAATTAAGATTGACTTCTGAAAAAAAAAACCAGTAAGTGCGCATTACATATAACACCAAATATTTCTGTGCCGTAATCGCCCTGCCCTGTCTTGTTAAGTTCCCGTTAACCATATTCTACTTAATACTAGTTCTCAACACAGACCATTTCTCCTCACACAAATAATACCATTGTACAAATTATCTTAAATTACACACTTACAAATCTTACATGGCGAGGCCGTAAACAGAAATCACGTGTGCTGATATGTATGAGTTTCATGAAGGACTGTCTCGCATTCTGATGGCCCATCTTTTATCTCGTGGACGCCTTAAGCTAACAAGCCCTATACAAGCGCTCCCCCATCTCTTGGAGATAAATGGGAACCCATCAGCGCTGCCAAAATGGCCTTGGTGCATCGAGACAATTTAGTGCTCAACAGCATCCGACAATCCCGTCATATTTCCCTGTACCTTAAAAACTCTCATTTACTTACATACTACCCCCCTGTGTGACTTCTGATACGCCTGCCTTAAGACCAGATCTTCCACGCACCAGACACCACACTTACTCATTTGATAGGCTGGCTCGCCAGCTAAACACACTCGCTTTATGACACATACCTTCGTAGACTATGTATATTATACGTTCCGTATAATCTGTTTCCCTCACTATTCTCCAGCACATATGCTGTTTTCCCAATACGTTTGGAAACTATAAATGGGCCCTCGATAGCATGTCTGCAAGAATGTTATCTTTACCTTTAATATATTTTACTGTGAATTCGTATTCCTGCAGAGCAAGAATCCACCTACTAACTCTGTTAGAACTGAGTTTACAAGTCCTCATATACAGTAATGCATGGTGATCTGTGTGGATCTCAAATTTCCCCCCTACTAAATACATTCTAAATTTCCCTAAACTGAAAACAATACCTAAAAGCTCTAACTCAGTAATCGTGTATCTTTTCTCTGCTGCAGTCAGTCCTCGCGAGGCTAAAGATACAATGCACTGATTACCCTCATCATCTTTCTGACATAATACTCCAGCAATGCCTATATGTGAAGCATCTGTCATAACCACATATTCCTTATCTGTTAACGGATATTTCAGCACTACAGCTTTCTCAAAACCTTCCTTCAGCGCTTTAAAAGCCTGATCATGCTTGGACTCCCATCTCCACCGAGTCCCACTTTTAAGCAATTCCCTGAATGGTTCTACCAACCCTGAGTATTTAAGAACGAACCTCCTGAAAAAGTTGCAAATTCCCAGGTAAGTTTTTAACTGTTTAACATTCTGTGGCACCTCTGCGTTAAGTATCTTATTAACCCTACTTTCTTCTGGTGTTACACCTCTACTCGACACTCTATGACCTAAAAATGTCACTTCTGACTGACAGAATGACGACTTAGACAGCTTCAAAGTGAACCCTGCCTGATCTAACTTCTGAAAAACTATATTTAAATGACGTAGATGCTCCTCAAAACTGCGTGAACTAATTACCATATCATCAATGTAAATGGTTACAAACTCTCCTGTGTCATCCCCTAATGCGATGTTTAAAGCCCTAATTAAAGCTGCTGAACTACTCTTTAACCCATAAGGTGTTCTACAAAATTGATAAAGGTTATATTTATGACTAAAAGCTGTAAATGGTCTATCTTCGTACATAAGTGGCACTTGCCAAAAACTGGAACTCAAATCTACACAAGTGAAATACTTCTTCCCCTCAAATGTTTGCATTAATTCTTCTATTGACATAGATTTCAGCTGATCTGAACTAATTCTACTGTTAACCAAACGAACGTCTAAACAAATATGAACAGTGCCGTCGGTCTTGGGTACCGTTATCAAAGAATTAACATACGGACTGTTAGAGTGCTCAATAATCCCATCTTCAAGCATCTGATTAATTTGTGCCTCAACTGCACTCTGATAAGCGAAAGGTACAGGATATCTATGTCCTGTGAATACTGACCTATCAATAACGTTCAATGAATGGGTATAGCAATTGGCCATACCAATGCGATCCTCAAACACTCTCCTATTACACCATAACACATCATAGAGCCGAACACACTGTTCATCCTCTATATATCCCTGAAATGCAGCCTCACGTAACGAGTCCTCTAGACTTCCGTTCGTAATCACACTGCCCACAAAACATGGAGAACCCCGCTCTACGGCTGGCGATATCTCATTTAAAGTACAAATCACACCTACAATACTACTTCTCTGAATATGGTCATTGAACGCTACTTCTACTTCAGAATCTCCCCATTTAAATTTCAAACTCCCTACATCATAACATAAGTTACCAGACACTCTACTTAGCCACTCTGAACCCAAGATAACACTGAATACTAAATTTGGAATTACAAGACAAATCTGCTTCTCTACATGATTATTAATTTTAATGTCTACTAAAACTTGCTTAGAAATTACTTTAGACCTCTTCCCAACAGCTGTGATAACAAAAGTGCTTTTAATTGGCATCTCCTCAAAATGTACTCCAGTTCCTTTCATTTTATCATAAAATGCACTACTTATGCAACTCTTCATACAACCACTATCAATTAAAACATCTGTGTATGCCTCGGACACGTTAAATTTAACTATGGGGCTCTTACTAACCACTTCCTGAATAATACCTTCATCATTTAGTTCATGTAATAATTCATTTCTCACATTTAGGTCATAGGGTTCCTGTATAATTGTATGGACAGGGCATGCTACAGACTGAGATTCTGACCTTACTTCGCAGCCTGGTTCGCGTTTAAAGAACCGCTACAGCTGGCCGTAGTACTACTAACTACTAAACTGGTCTGGTTGTTCTGGGCTGTGTTGTCATTGTTTGGCTGTATATTACTACCACTAGGCGGTCCTCTTCCTGGACCCCTATTCTGGTTGTAATTATTGTCATTATAATTTCTCCCTTGATTTCCCCTGAAATCATTGTTCCTCCCTTGATACTGATTACCATAGCCATTTCCTCTGTTCTGATTTAGCTGATTATTATTATTTCTATTTTGAGCGTTGGCCCCTTCGCCACCGTTCCCTTGAACTTCCTGATGCCTGGCTTCGTTAGGTCTATTATTATTATTACCCTGGATCCTATTGAAATTGTCCTCATAACCCCCTCTCCCTAGTGCATCAAATGTGCTTAACAAATTTTCTACTTGTGATATAGTCTTTACATTCTGGATACAAGCAGCCTCCTTGATCCTATAGGGAAAGTGCCTAAGTAGCAACCTCACCACATCACTTTCCTCCTTCAAGCCATCCAGATCTTTACACACTAATACCTGCCCTAAAAAGTATTCGGTCATGGTGGAGCTTCCTTTAGGGTTATATTTACCACACACTACTCCCTCACGATGCTGCGACTGAATAACCTCATTCCAGAACTTTTCACAGAATTTCATTTTAAAATCATTGATATCAGTAAACTTGTCTCTGTAGACAGCAAACCAATTCCTCGTTTCCCTCAAAAACACTTGTTCTAAAATTTCAACTACCTGGCACCACTCAATACTACCATTTTCCAACCTTTCCCCGAATTTATTTTCTATAGTGTTCATGAACTCCATTGGGCACCCCTGTCGATTGCTGAACTTACCCAGTTCTACCTCCCTGTGTGTGCTATTCACAAAAACTGGCCTATTCTGACTATTTTCTTGCCTGATCCTAGCTTTTAATTTCAATTCTAACCCTGCGATTTTCTCCTCAGCCTTCCTCTCAATACTGTTTATTGTTAATTTAATGTTTCCTTCTGATTCTTCTACTTTATCATATAGCTTTGCTTGTTTCTCCTCAATCTTGCTAATGCTCTCTCTATTACTCTCTCTTAAATCATTTACTTCTGCAACTATTTGCGAGTGGACTTTCTCAATTCTACCCCCCCGCTGTTCCTTAACCTCTTTAGTTGCTACCTGAATTTTGTCAATTTCTCCCCCCAATTGCTTTTTGACCTGCTGTGTTTCCAGTTGCACTAGTTCTTTTAAATTTTCAGCCTGTGTACTGATTCTAATTTCCAACTCCTCCTGTACTTTTCCTAATTTTCTGTCTACATCTGCAATAATCTCTTTAGCCTTTTCTTCCATCACCCCCCTGATCTCACCTCTAATCAGTTCGAATTTGTCACTCATTTCCCTACTGTTTTGTTCTAATTTAGCATTTAAAGTTTCAGTACTCTCTCTATTTTCCCTACTGTTTTGTTCTAATTTAGCATTTAAGGCATCTGTACTTTCTTTATTTTCCCTACTGTTTTGTTCTAATTTAGCGTTGTTTTGTTCCAGTTTTGCGTTTAAAGCGTCTGTACTTTCTTTATTTTCCATACTGTTTTGTTCTAATTTTGCATTTAAGGCATCACTACTAACTTTGTTCTGATACATGAACTCGAGAAGTAAAGTTTTCAATTCTGGTTGGCCACCTACACTCCCTGTTTCAGTATCGGGATTTACCTCCGCTACCCCGGTACTACCATCACTCGACATACTGCTCGTATCATCACTCTCCAGTTGATGACCACTACGTAACCTCATCTGTCTTTCTTTCTCATCTCCCATAATGATATACACTGATAAAGACAAATAACCCCCAAAATACAGGCACAGAAATATATACCCTTCTCCTTCCACAAATGTTATTAGGTTTTCAGCCCCAAGTTGTCGGCGACAAATGTGGCAGTCTGGCTCGCCCCTAACTGTTGGGTGAGAAATGTAACTGTTTACCTTTGCCTAAGCTATGTTGTTTTAATGGGCGCCAAGACCTCAACGCAATGTTGAAATCTAAATTTGTATTTAACAACGTCTAGCTCTGGCAGAACACATTCAAGACTCTTTGGTTGGTTGGTTCCTTAGTTTAGGGGCTGCGACAACGCGGTCATGTAGCCCCGTGTACTTTGGGTGAGTGTAGAATCTGTCTGATAACCGGTGTTAATTGTGATGACTGTATTAGTGTGTGTATTTTTTTTTTTTTAATTCAAGTAGGGACTGCAACTTTGAATTTTCAAATAGTTCCTACTTTTGCCACCAAGCGCCACCGTCAACGACTACTAGGCCTAGTTCAGAACTAGCTACTAGACGCCACCGCAGTCGGCTCTTGGCAACGAACGTAGCAACCTAAGAGCGTTGTTTACATTCTTAACCTATCCAATTTAGTTTCACACAGGTGTAATTAGTGGAAAGATCTTTAACATGCCATAAATCTATGACATGGGACCGACGGCTTTACTTCAAACAATTGTATCAGGAGAAGGAATTGGTCTATATCTAATGCTACCTACTGAAAGCAAAGATTGCATTGTAAAAGAAATGAATTTATTATATAAAACAAGTATAGCAAAATTAATAATAATAATAAGTTTAAAATTTAAATAGGAGCGTTGCGATTTGAATATTACCGATAGAAAATTACATGAAAACGGAGTCTGATAAATTGATTTTACTCTTATTTCCAAGCTATGAAGTTACTGAAATATGAAATGTAAAACAAAGAAAATGAGAGATTGCGTATTTCTGCGTCATTTGCGCTTACCACTGGAAATTGCCAAAGCATTTCCCTCGTACTTGATGATGCTGTGAGCTTCCCACAGTCTCCTGGACGTCGTCATCTCCGTCGAAATTTGATGATATTCTGGTAGATTAGATAATTCTATGGTCCGTACATCGGACCCAAACACTCGTATAACCACACTGGTTAAGTTTTACCAAAGTTAGTCTTCCACTCCACGGAACATCGGAGCGATTCCCGCGTACAACCGTACTCGTTAAATTCTATACAGATAGTTACTAACTCCACTGAACATCGGAGCGACTCGCACGCGCACCCATACTCCTCAAGTATTTCACAGATTGTTCTCGTTCGACGGCGCGTCGAACGATATATGCACCTGTCGGCTCCCCCACTCTTCAGCCGGCTTCAGCTTGCGTGGTCCTCTACGGATTGGCTGACCCACCACGCGATCTTCCCCTTCTCTGGGTCATTACACTCGGCGGGAGGGTTCCGTTTCAACAATTCGCCTTTTCTTGACGATGCGACCCAAGATTGCGTCATGCTTCTCGACAAGATTAAGCGTGTACTTGAAATCCCAGTGAGTCACGTCTCTCGATATACCCTAACTGACGAAAACTCCGTAAAATTCCGTAATCAGATAATTTTCTATGATATCGTCGTTCGTAATAATTTGCTGGATAGCGTTTTCTAAGACATAGAAAACCTATCTGAATGCTAATAATTTTTATAAAATGCTCCGAAAATACCTTAATAATAATTATAATAAATTAATAATAATAATAAATTAACATGAAAATTTATCTTGGCTGAACAATTTGCTGCGTAAATAAATATAGAATGGCTTCCTACTGACTTATGCCAGTGGCATAAAAACCCCTCGAAAAACACGTTACAAGAGTGGAAGCCTCTACCTTCCACTACTCTCAGGGCCTCCATGGCCTGTACGGAGTTTGCTTTGTAGTTCAAGAAGACTTACCTACCTTCTTGAAGCTTTCTCTTTTCCCTCTTTCACTCTTCGAAACAACGCTCTTAGGTTCGTACGTTCGTTGCCAAGAGCCGACTGCGGTGACGTCTGGTGGCTAAGTTCACAGTGGCGTTTGGCGGCAAAAGTGGGAACTACTTGAAAATTGATCGTCTGCAGTCCTTACTTGAATTAAAACAGATACACACACTAATACAGTCATCACAATTAACACCGGTTATCAGACAGATTCTACACACACCCAAAGTACACGGGGCTTTTGTCGCAGCCCCTAAACTTAAGAACCAACCAACTCTTTGAAGGACCATTAATTGACGAGTTACCAGAACACTCTTAAAAGACAAATAAGTAACTCAAATGGTAACCCTTAAGTGTAATTAAAATATTTCTGCCAGAGAGCATTATGATGTGACAGGGTAGCCAGTGGTGTATTTTGTCACATATAAGATTTGTTTATAAATTTAAACATTAAAAACCAATATACTTATCATGTACTATAGTTACTAAGCAAAATATGGCAACGTTGCAAAACGAGGCGACGGTAGAGCGATGTAAACAGAGTGGCAATCAGTTTGCTCTGATCTTATGTGTACATTAATAACATAACCTCTTATTACTCTCCTATGCCCTCGCTCTTAAGAGCCTACCAAGTGCCCTGAAGCGCGTGACAAAAAAAAATCCCTAACTTTTATACTCTTATCAAACTTTTGGCAATTTTGCCTGTCTCTGTAGCTACCACCAAACGGAGTTTGAGTAGGTTGAAAACATATTTAAGAAATTCTACTTCTGAAAACAGATTCAACGGTCTAGCATTGTTATTTATTCACAAGACATACAAAATCACTGATGAAGTTATAAACCGATTTACACTGGCCGGCACGAAAAACGCAACACACAATAAATGATGTGTAATTATTGTGTATCTATTTAATTGAAGTGAATTACTTAAACCTATTTTTTTAGACGGGGTATGTTATTGGCGTTGCTTTGCGAGCAAACAATGAAGTGTCGATTGTTGATTGCACCAGCCACAATTGTTTTTTTCCCCGGGCAATCTGGAAAGCACATCACTGAATGTGAGCCAATAATGTGTTCCCGCTCTTATAGCGCTTATTGTTGTACTTCGAATTGTTCCCTTTTCAATCACATGAGTTTGTAGGATTTCTGTGATTGTCGTAATTGGCGTTCTGGAGCAAACATGCCCATAAGCCCTGAATAAGCTGCTGAAGCTGTTGCTTTGGTGGAAGATTATCGCAGTATGTATTGCAGAAGTGTTGAGGACTACACCTTCTACGATTTCCAGAACCGTATGAAGGTTCAGGGAAACTGGAGGCTTTGCAAGGAGACCAGGAACAGGCCCGAGAAGAGCAACATCGGTGAAAGATGACCGCTTCTTACAACTTCAAGTTCTCCACGACCGTCACACCACCGCAATTGAAGCACAAAATCGACTCCACCAAGTTCAAGGGGTCGATGTTAGTGAGAGAACCGTCCGAAGAAGATTGGAAGTAGCCAATATTATCCAGAAGACCAGTTACAGACCCAGAACCTACCAGAGAACATCGCACAGCTTGACTACGTTTCACAAGGGAACATCATGGCTGGACAGTACAACAATGGGAACAAGTGTTGTTCACCGATGAGTCACGATTTGGCCTCCGATCACCTGGCGGAAGAGAGAGGGTCTGGAGAAGGCCAGGGAAAAGGTATTCCCCTTGCACATTCTCATCCAGGACGCCTTTTCAGGGTGGTTCTGTGATGGTGTGGGCAGGAATCAGTATGGCTGCAAGGACGGATTTGGTCTTCGTGGAGAATAGGAGCTTTACCACACATCGGCATGTGGAGGAAATCCTTCTGGATCATGTTGTGCCTTTCGCTCCATTTATTGGTGATGATTTCACCCTAATGCAAGACAATGCACGCCCACATGTTGTGAGAGTTCTTGGATGAGGCAGGGATTCATGCAATGGCTTGGCCTGCTCGAAGCCCTGATTTGAATCCTATTGAGCACGTTTGGGACCGGGTGGGGAGAGGAGCCCGTCAGCACTATCCAGAGACCATACAGGACCTGCGGAATGCCCTCCTGGAAGAATGGGAGATGATTCCCCAACAGGACATTACAGCATTAATCAGGAGCATCCCTGAGAGGTTGAATGCCTTCATTGGTGCAAGAGGAGGCAATATACGCTTTTGAAGTTGCGAACAGAGATCTCCGAGATCATCTCCGAGGTCTGTGAAGTAAAGTGTGAAGTGTATAAAATCAAAACAGAAGTGCATTACCTTTAGGAGCTTACTCAAAATTTCCCGCGCTTATAGCGCTCTTTCCTTGAAGTGTGCATCTCTGGCTTAATTTGTTTATTATTGTCTTTTTGTTTCATTGTTATACACCTACATGGGACCGTACTACAATATTCATCATCATATAATAGATTAGTGTCATAAGAGTGTCATAAATTTAAAATAAATTTAAGTTTTTGTAAGAAATTGAAGTGTTGCGTTTTTCATGCCGGTCAGTGTAGTAATACTTCAATAAATCTTAACTTTATACAGTGACGACCCTCCCTACAGAACTGAGACTCTCAGATGCCACTGGGCGGCCGGAGCACTGTGGCTAGCCGCATGTCGAGCAAGACATTGGCACTAGCAGCAGCATAGTGCCCAACTAGTTTAACATATTTAATAATCATTACTTACATGAACGTCAGAGTAGTTGCAGGAAATGCTGTCCTTCAATTTCTAAACATTGTGGGGTTTGAAGCCATTTTTCAGTGTTGCCTTAGTAAACTAAAGTTTGGTGCTTTTCAGTCGGTCAATACGAATGTACCCAAAAGATCTGGGTTATGACCTATTCCTGAATAAAAAGACATGAGATTAATAAATACAATAGGATGACCAGTTTCGATCGTCAAGCGATCATCATCAGATCCATTACACTTACTGTCGACCAAAATATTATGTGCACTCGAGTTTGAAGGTTGTTTGTGAAGTAACCAATAGGCCTACATAAAATCCAATAACATCATCATTTTCGTCGTTCTATTTTACGTTAGGGCATGTAGGTTTGGAATTTTTAATTTATATTTTAATATTTTTTATCGCAGTTGGAACACAAAAAGTGCCCGTTTTTAAGCGTGTTTCAACCATGCGTCACATTTAAGAATTATTATCTCAAAAACCTGTCTTCAGATCGAATCCAAAGTTTAACACAATAAACATTGGAATGTTGTATACCTGGTTTATTAATTTCAAAATTTTGTGTGTCCAAGAAACAAAGTTGCTATCATTTTTGTACGGTAACTTTTTCTCGGCTCGGGCTGTTTGGAAAATGTAGTTCTTGGTCGCGTTGTAATCCTCATACATCAAAAGGTTAAGCTGTATGACTGTGAAATACGTAAATTAATTCACATATTTTATATCGGTTTGTATTTGTACAGGAAAATAAGACATCGTTTAGCAGCTAGCCGATACAGAGAAAGCTGTACAGCGTCATGGCGCGGAAGGGATGGGCACAACTCGGCAACGCTGTACAGCGTTCTCTGTATCGGCTAGCTGCTAAACGATGTCTTATTTTCCCATACAAATACAAACTGATATAAAATAAGTGAATTAATTTATGTATTTCACTGTCATACAGCATAACCTTTGATGTATGGGGATTACAACGCGACCAAGAACTACATTTTCCAACCAGCCCGAGCCGAGAAAAAGTTACCTTACAAAAATGATAACAACTTTGTTTCTTGGCCACACACAATTTTCAAATTAATAAACCAGGTATACAATATTCCAATGTATATTGTGTTAAAATTTGGATTCGAACTGATGACGGGTTTTGAGATAATAATTCTTAAATGTGACGCATGGTTGAAACAAGCTTAAACACGCTTAAAAACGGGCACGTTTTGTGTTCCAACTGCGATAAAAAATATTAAATATTAGAAGATAAATTAAAAATTCCAAACCTATATTAACAAACGTAAAATAGAACGACGAAAATGATGATGTGATTGGATTTTATGTAGATCTATTGGTTACTTCACAAACAACCTTCAAACTCGAGTGCACATAATATTTTGGTCGACAGTAGGCTGTAAAATCTATGTTTGAAAATACAGGTGAAAATATTTACACTATGTACAATTATTTAGTTGCAGTTTTGGTAATGCAACTTGTCTATATGCTAGTTGTAGTATATATGATGTTAGGTGCAAACAGACAAATAATTCCGGATTTCTATCTCCATTTTATCATTCCACCTAACATTATATATACTACAACAAGTTGCATTACCAATACCTACTGCAACTAAATAATTGTACATAGTGTAAATATTTTCACCTGTATTTTCAAACATAGATTTTACAGCCTAAGTGTAATGGATCTGATGATGATCGCTTGACGATCAAAACTGGTCATCCTAGTGTATTTATTAATCTCATGTAACTTTTTTCAGGAATAGGGCATAACCCAGCTCTTTTGGGTACATTCGTGTTGACCGACTGAAAAGCACCAAACTTTTGTTTTTGTCAATTTCTAAACACACGTTGCACCGACGTAGGAACTCTTGGTACACTCGCTGTAATTCATCCTAACTGATATTTCATATTAGCGCAGTTATTTTGTTCTCGAGAGCCTCCAGAGTACGTGGATTGTTTCTGACCTTTTGTTTGAGGTTCCACCATGAGTAAAAATCGCACGGCGCTGAAACTTGCAAACAAATTTCCCGCTAACTTCTTCTTTAGAAGATAATTTGCTTGGTGTGATTGTTATTAAATGGTCAGGTTATTGTCTTGTGGATTGTGAACTAAGCTGTTTGTGTGATGTGTGGTTCGCTTCCGCACAGCTGCCACCTCCGCTGCCTGCCCTGAACTGGCAGTTATAGTATACTAGCTGAAGTACCTGTGCTTCGCTACAGGTCATAATTAAATTGAAATGTGACGGTGACAGTTAAAACAGGGGATGGGCGGGATGCTGCGCGGAGGGAGAGTAAGGTTGGAACATTTTGTCCAACTAAACCGCTCAGCGTTGACCGTGTTTTATAGCACAAATTTAGGTTTTACTCGCTAACCATTGGAGATACACGAAAAGTGATAAGTAACTTTCAGATAGAAATTAAATTTTAAACCTCGTGTATGCCACCAAAAGTTTGCTATTTCTTAGCATTCTCTTTTTATTTGAAATGGAAATAAGAAATTTTGAAACCAAAAGGTGTATTGACGTCACTAAAATAGTCACATCTTTAAATTGTGCAAAGTATCGAAATCAAAAGTAGCCTATATGTTAACCAGGTAAATCAGCTACTTCCATGTAAAATTTCATGTAAATCGGACCAATGGTTCTTGCGTGATTGAGTAATACACAGACACACGCCATCTCATTTTTAGCCTACTTTTCACATTTTGCAAAAATGAGGAAAAAGTAGACTTATGAGATCGATCCGGGAAAATGTGTGTCTGTCTGTCTGTGTGTGTGTTGTCCCCCTATCAACTCCTAAACGGCTGCAGCAATCAAAACCAAATTTAGTATGAGTAAAGATGTGCACCGGAATAGCTCACGTCCATATTTGAAAATGATGTCAGTGCTACCAACTGCTGAAAAAACGCACTAGAAATTTGAGCTCCATGTTGGATATCTTGCAAGGTATGCATGGGAGCTATTCCAAAATTGGCACACATGTAGATAATACTATTTCAGTTTAATTTCCAGGAGGCCAACCATGACAGTGTTGCCAAAATAATTTTAAGCCCTCTGATAGGTGCAATGTTTAAATGCATATAACTTCTACACTATCAATTGGATTTCAACCAAATTTTGTTTGTAATATCTGTACATAAACAGATATGACAGCGTATTCTTAAGAGCCACCAGGGCTGCCAACTGTTAATAATTGCTCTCTCTATTTTTTTTTTATCCAAATACCAATATATCAGAAAGTATGCAAGCCAACAGCTTTAAACTATGCACACGTATATTCTGACATTTTAGATTAATTTGGAGTAACTTATATATGTCAGTTCTACCAACATGATTATAAGCCTGCTGATAGTACCAATTTTTAAATACATGTAACTTCTATACTATCAGTTGGATTTCAACCAAATTTCGTATGTGCTATGTGTACCATAACAGATATGACTATAAGTATTGTTAAGAGCAATCAGGGCTGCCAACTGTTAATAAATGCTGTCTATATTCTTTTTACCCTAATATCAATATATCAGAAAGTATGCAAGCCAACAGCTCTATACTTTGCACACGTATAGCACCTGACATTCTAGATTAATTTGGAGTAATTAATACAAGGCAGTGCTGCCAACATGATTCTATGCTTGCTGATATGTCCAATTTTAAAATACATGTAACTTCTATACTAACAAATGGATTTCATCCAAAATTGGCACAACAAGATATCATAATAATTCAGATTATTTCTGACCAGCACACGCATGGTATTGTTGGCAACATGCTTTTACGCGTGCTGATAGATCCAGTGTCTAACTGCATGTAACGTCCATTGGACTTCAACCAAATTTTGTATTCTGTACATTAAGAGGTGGAACTAAGAATATATTCAGTCACCAGGGCTGCCAACTGTAGTGCTCTATTAGGCTACATTATACCAGGTATATTTTGAACTAATTAGATATTTCGATATTACCAACTTAATTTCGTCATTATTCTAGATAGGTTCATATACTGTAGAATAATCATTGGCATGAAAAGTAGGCTGTATAGTTCTTCACGGAACTTCTTGTTATATATTAGTATAGATTTAGTGTATCTTCTTCTTCGCCCTTTGAGACCACATAAGATCACTTTAACCAACCATTAGTTCGTCGACTTGTAGGAACTGTACGAGCCTTGCGGTCCTCCCAGTACTTCTTCATTCGTATTGATCGTCTTGCCCTTTCTTGGGCGGAAAATATTCTTGTTGGAATTTTCTTTTTTATGAGTGGAAAATGATAAGCCATATTTTTAAGTGCTGTGGTTAACATTTTCTTTTTTGTAGCATCTTCTGTTGTTAGGCCAATTTCTTTTAAGTCCTCTCTGATTTCTTTTAACCATCGGCATCCAGTTGTTGTGTTTTTTAAAGCAAGATTGTACTGTACTAGTTGTTTTAGAAGACGTGAATCTGGCATTCTCATGATTTGCCCAAAGAATCCTAGTCTTTTCTTTCGCATGGTATCAGTAATGGGTTCTAGGTTGTTATAGACAATATTGTTAGGTGTTAATCGCCATTGCCCATCTTTTTTATATCCTTTATTGATAAAAGTTCTTCCAATTCGCCTTTCAATCTTTTGTAGCTTGTCGGTTTTAGAATGTATTTATTTTATTTATTTATTTACATATGTTACGCCCTCATTGGAGCACTTAACAAGTATATACATATCTCAAAAACAATATTAAAGATTCAGCTTCTTATTTTTCTTCTTTTCCCAAAACATTTTCATTCTTTGGAAGCATTGACGTCGTGATGGAAACAGAAAGAAATTTGTCAAATTCGAGGAGGTACTGCTCTGTATACGGTTGCAAATCGTATAAAACGGCTACGAAATATCTTCACTACTTTCCTGTACAAAAAGTTCAGAGAGAAAGATGGGCTTCGGCGCTGTCAATTGGAAAACGTGTTACATGTTACATGACTGTGTGCAGTCTGCATTTTTGTGAAGACGACTTCTTTCCACCGGTACTGTTGATTATTGATAGTTATTGTCTCTAATTTGTATTCACATGGATTTAGCTACATCAAAAATACTGATAAACTTATAGCCTATTACTTCTGTGCCGTACAAAGAATGTAATCCGCTCTTCGTAAACTTATTTTAGGGGTTCTTCCGATTGACAATAGCCGAATGGTTAGAAAACTTAAGAAAAATGCTGTTCCTAGCCTTAATTTGCCAGATAATTTATATTCTTGCCTTTGAACAGCAAGTATGTAGATCATTGAAGTACGATTTGGCTTAAATTGTGTTTTTGGCTATGATCTCCCTACTGTTGAATTTAGTTAATTAATATGTAAAATCTTAGTTTTAAGTACCGGTTTGGTGACCCATCATCCCAGGCATGCCGGCAGCACCTATACTACTCAGGCAGATAGGTCACTTAGCCGTAATTTTGAAGTTATAGTGATGTTAAGTATACATATGCGGTAATGTAGCAGGAGACCGGATCGGCCTAGGCTATTCTAACTTTAATTAGTTCCCATTTCAGGGTTTTACAGTTTTGAGTGAGAATAGTTGGTTTGAAAGTTGTACAACAGTAAGGAGAGTATGTTTTGTATAGGTTTTAATTGGTATTATGGTTTATGTCGAGCTGAGGAGTGAATTTGGTTTGGATTAAAGTGTAGTTTTTGATCTGTTCCGTTTGCTTATGACAAGTTCAAATGGAGACTCCAGCTTTGTTAAATATCTGTATTTTTAATATTTAATTAAATATATTGGTAAAGAGGATATCTCCATTTTTAACTTTCCTGTGGCAAGAGATTAATACATTAACATTCTTGCCTTTGAACAGCAAGTATGTAGGTCAATATTTGCAATATTGAAGTATGATTTGAGCATCCCAAGTAACGCTTTGAACCCAAAACATTCATGCAAATTCAGGGTTGCTTGATTCAATTTATTATCAGGGAGTCGTCCTTGTGTTATGTGAGATATATATATATTGTGAAATTAATAAAAACATCGATACCGCTAGGCTCCCAAGTAAAGGCTTCATATATGTAACAGCAGACAGTAAATTAACTATCTACATGTGAGTAATATTTTTAACTGGTAGTAATTAGGCACTGCATTTAAATTGATTATAAAAATATTTCTATCAATGAAAGGAAATATGCAGTATTTTGCCATCATAAATTTGAAGCCATAACAAACGCACACCCTATTACTCACGTCACTATATCGCCGCCATATTGCAAACAGCTGACCGTAAGCTCCTCCCCCGTTTCGGACGTCAATACCATCCATCCGATTGCGATGAAATTTGGATGAGTTGTTGTATGAACTCCAGGGAAGGTTTCTGGTTACAAATTATTTATGTAACACAAAAGGATGAGGGACTTAACAGGAACCCTTAAATCCCATTCAATGCCAGGTGTGAGAATAGCTTGCTGATTCATCATGAGGTGACATGAGGGGACTGTCAGCAGCCCGCTGTGTTACCTGGTATCGCTGTCTATTCCAATACAGTTCATGCAACGGCTTTTGGCCGGGGATCCATTATTATTAACTTCCTTTCTGTCTTTGATTGGCATTGCAACGCATGCCGGGTATAGCTAGTATATTATAAATATCATAACCCATACTTGTAGACATAGATTTAATAGCCTAAGGGCCATTCTTCACGAGCGGGTCAACTGCCGTGTTTAGCCCGCCTCCTATCGCGCCATCGGACAGAACCTACAGTAATGAATTGGTCTGTCTACACGAGCGTTTTGCCGGTCGCGGGAGGAGGCGTTCGAGACGCGTCGGGCGGGAAGCACGCCTCTGGAGGCGTCTTGCCCGCTAACGAAATTACACGTGGCGTTTTGCAAGCAGTTTACACGCGTCAGTAACCTCACGGCCGACTGGATGCGAGCTGCGCTCTCTATACCGGCCATGACATTCCCAATTAGAACCCATGCATAACGTTTAATTGGAAAATGTCCTCTAGTTGCCGATAGAGTGCATCCCAGCCATGTATAAGCGCGATTAGTAAACATCTGTGCACTGTGTTTCTCACTGATACGTTTAGAACAACGAAGTTTTGTTTCAGTTTCAATTATTGTAAGTAGTCGTTATTAATATACTGAATTCCTACGTTGTTTGGAGTGTTGACTGATGAAATTGTAAAATGCTGGGGTAAATTATAAACTATGCTTTTTTTTTACGCCGCTGCTCAAATCCAGTATGTCATTTTGCACTTCGATAGAATAGAATAGGCGGCTTCGGTAGCGTAGTTGGTAGGATGCTGAGCTTCTATGCCCAAGATAGCGGGTTCAAACCCGGCCGAAGCTGTCGGATTTCTTATGAGCGTTAAAAATCCCTCAGTATGCCTTCCTTCGGAGGGGAAGTAAAGCCGGCGGTCCCATGTCATAGATTTATGGCATGTTAAAGAACCTTCCACTAATTACACCTGTGTGAAGCTAAATTGTGTAGGTTAAGAATGTAAACAATGCTCTTAGATTTCTACATTCGTTGCCAAGAGCCGATTGCTGTGACGTCTAGTAGCTAAGTTCTGAACTAGGCCTAGTAGTCGTTGACGGTGGCATTTGGCGGCAAAAGTAGGAACTATTTGAACTATTCAAAGTTGCAGTCCGTACTTGAATTAAAAAACAGATATACACACTAATACAGCCATCACAATTAACACCGGTTATCAGACAGATTCTGCACACACCCAAAGTACACGGGGCTACATGACCGCGTTGTCGCAGCCCCTAAACCGAGGAACCAACGGTCACGTGTAGATTGAAACAGTTTGGTGTGGTAGGAGGCGGGCGAAGCGCGGCAGTTTACCCGCTCGTGTAGAATGGCCCTATTAGTGTAAAGGCGATTGAAATGTATTTATTAATCTCATGTAAATCTTTTTAAGGATTAGGGAAGCACCAGTTACAATTGGGTTATTTTATTTATTTAGGCTATCACTCGTGATACGAGTATGATTGTCTTCCAAGTTACATTTATGTAAATCTTCGCTTTAATCCAACATTAGGCCTAATCATATTGCGTGAGTTCTTTGGTGACTGTACAGTCCGATCCGAGAACCACAGACTCTTCCACAATATTGGCACACAAGGTCTTGAGCAGCCAGTGGATCTTGGGGGTTGATCATTCTGCGAATCATGCGCTCTTTCCTGGCATTTCTTTTTTCAGCCAGAAGCCTTCTTCTCTCTTGTTCGAAGTACAAGTGGCCTTGATGGACGTTGCGGCGCCACTCTGATCGGTCGGATGCGACAGCCTCCCAGTTACCTGTATCAATTTGACATTTCTTCAAGTTGGTCTTCAGAACATCTTTGTAGCGTTTTTCTTGCCCACCCTGCTTTCTCTGACCGACATTCAGCTGGCAATATAAGATTTGTTTTGGGAGGCGGGACTCAGGCATGCGAACTACATGTCCTGTCCATCGAAGTTGGTGTTTTATAATGAGAGCCTCTATACTAATAGTGCTAGCTTCCTCTAAAACACTTGTGTTAGTGCGCCGGTCTTGCCATTTAATACCAAGAATTCTCCTAAGGCATCGTTGATGGTATTCTTCTGTAAGTAACCCAGGTTTCACAGCCATAAAGCAGAGTGGGAACTACAACAGCATGATAAACGTATAATTTTGTAAGAATGCTAATGTCGTGGTTGTCAAACACGCGAACGAGCAAACGACCAAAGGCTGCACTGGCACATTGGAGGCGGTGTTGAATCTCAGCGTCAATGTTAGCATTTGTTGATAGGTGACTACCCAAATAGGGAAAATGATCTATATTCTTTAGTTTATGTCCATCAATCATGATAGCAGGAGCATTAGCCCTGTCATGTGATGTAGGCTGATGAAGAACCTGTGTTTTATTGGTTATGTCCAGACCAATGCTTCTGTATGCCTCATTGAACACATTCAGGGTGGTTTGAAGATCTTCATCTGAATTTGCTAAGATGACATTGTCATCAGTATACTGGAGATCAAGAACGGATGTAGCTGACACTTTAGTTTTTGCACGTAATCTGTTGAGATTGAATAAACCTCCATCTGTCCTAGGTATAATTTCTACACCCTTTGGAATCTTTTCTTGGACCAAATTTAGTACAACACTAACATATATTGAAAAGAGTGTGGGGGCAATCACACATCCCTGTTGGACACCCGTTGTAATCTTAAATGGCTCTCCAGGGCCATTGCTGTTAAGGACCGTGCCATTCATATCATCATGTGGTAATCGAAGAATTTGAATGAATTTTGGGGGGCAGCCAAGTGTGGCAAGAATCCTCCATAGCATTTCTCGATTGACCGAATCAAATGCTTTAACAATATCTATGAAAGCCATATATAGAGGGCGTCCTTGCTCTCTGGATTTCTCCTGCATCTGCCTAGCACAGAAGATCATATCAGTTGTGCTTCGATTAGGTCGAAAGCCACACTGAGTTTCAGGCAGTATTTCTTCGGCCAACGGCTTCAAACGGTTGGATAAGACGTTGGCCAGGATTTTACCAGCAACAGAAAGCAACGATATACCTCGATAATTACCACATTGTGCCCTATCACCTTTCTTAAAGATGGTTATTATCAAGGCATCCCTTAGGTCTTTAGGTATGGTAATGGTAGTCCATATTTTAAGTATGAGTTGGTGTATGTGATGAACTGGAGTAGTATTCCCTACTTTAATGAGCTCAGCAGGAATCCCATCCATGCCTGATGCTTTATTGTTTTTGAGCTGATTGATGGCAGATTCAATTTCTGATAGAGGCGGAGGATCATCAAGGTGGTCTTTAGGAGGTCTCTGATGAAGTCGGGTGAAAATGTTATTATCAACCTGTGTGTCCCTGTTGAGTAGCTCTTCAAAATGTTCTTTCCAACGGGAATTAATGGAGTTTGTGTCTCTAAGAAGTTCCGTGCTATCTTTAGACTGCAGAGGATTCAAACCATGATAATGTGGCCCATATATAGTTCTTGTTGCTTTGAAGAAAGCATGAGTATTATTCGTTTCGGCTAGATGCTGCATTTCACGGGATTTGGAGATCCACCATTGATTTTTCAAGACCCGAGTTTTCCTTTGCACTTCAGCCTTTGCATCTTTATACAGTTGCTGTTTGGAGATAGAAGTTGGATTGGCTTGCCATGCATGGAATGCTTTCCTCTTCTTATCAATAAGATTCTGGATTTCTGCATCATTCTCATCAAACCAGTCAGCATGCCTCATCTTGAGGAAACCAATCGATTCTTCACACGCTGAGAGTATAGCAGACTTGACTGTTTGCCAATGTTCCTCAACCTTTTCAGGGTAATTATCTGGTAACTTTTAATTCAGAAGTTCATGAAACTTCCTTTTAGCAGTAACGTTTTGTAAATGTTCGGTGTTCACCCTGCGCCTGATGTGCTTTCTCTGTTTTCTGCGCTTTTGGAGAATTTGTAGAGTCATTACAGATCTTATTAATCGATGATCCCTCCAGCAGTCATCAGCACTTGTCAGAGCCCTTGTGAGTAGTACGTCACGCTTGTCTCTTGCTCGCACAATCACGTAATCAAGTAGGTGCCAGTGTTTTGATCTAGGATGCTGCCATGAAGTCTTAAATTTGTCCTTCTGTCGGAATAGTGTGTTTGTGATTACGAGGCTATGTTCAGAACACTTGGATAAAAGGAGTGTCCCATTAGAATTGCATTTCCCAACACCATCTTTTCCAATAACATCAGCCCATAATGCTGCGTCTCTTCCAACGCGAGCATTGAAGTCTCCTAGGAGGATGATTTTATCAGATTGCGGTATATCCTTCAAGATCACATCAAGTTGAGAGTAAAATACTTCCTTCTGTTCATCATCGGAGGTGAGAGTTGGAGCATATGCACTAATTGCAGTCGCTCGTCGGCTGTTTTTTAACTTTAGTCGTAGTGTCATAAGCCTTTCATTTATACCATGTGGAAGTTCATCAAGAAGGTTGACAAGCTCGTTCTTAATGGCAAAGCCAACTCCATGAATACGTTGATCTTCAGTGTCTTTCCCTTTCCAGAAGAAAGTGTAGCCACCTCCATGTTCCTTCATTGGCTAACCTTGCTTCGCTGAGTGCGGCAATATGAATGTTTAATCTTTTCAGCTCACGGGCAACAGTTGCCGTTCGCCTTTGTGGTCGATTATGTGTGTCATTGTCCATCAAAGTACGGACATTCCATGTAGCAAAATTAATTTTCTTTATGGTTCGACCGCTTGTGGTGTACCCTCTGAACGCGGTTATCCAGTCAGGTGATATTAGGCTGACTATTTTTAGGGCACCTTTTTTAGCCTCCTCCCCATTCAGGGTAAGCAGAGTGGATCCTAAACAGGCCTGCTTAGTCACGAATGCAGCATACGAATTGCTCTACAGCCCATCCTCAAGCAAAGCGAAGATCACACATTCGTCGCCTATGTGCCGGTTCATCACTAGGAGCTCCCAGACAACACAATCCTGCTCCCGTCACAACTCCCCGATCGCCGCAGGACTTGTGATTAATTGGCGAATAGATTTTGTATCCTTCCTTCGTTGTTTAGAAGACGCCTGTGCGTGACATCTTTTAATGTGGGCATGTTGTTGCACATCAAAGACACACAGTACTTGACAGATACAGGGCCTTTATCCAGTGGCATAGAAGCTATGACGACTGGTGGTCCTGGACTGTTGCAGCCTTCATCCGCCTTCCCAACCGTTCGGGCAATACTAGTTGCTCATGCGCTTGGTCCACCGTTGAGGTCTTCTATGCCGTTGACCATTATTGGTTCATCCGCCTTAAGAGATAGTTTCCCATCTCAAGGGCAAGAGAGTGCCCTAACCTCAATCTGCTCATCCGCCTTACATAAGCCATTGGCAGGAGAGAGGGGAACTCCTTATCCCGGGAGTTATTCGGTCGTCAGAGCCTCATCAGTATGGAGCAGGGTGTACCACGTGCAGGTGAGGATGACGTTTGGATAGAGAGAATCTACCCCTTGCACAATTGGGTACAATAGTGTTGACCGACTGAAAAACATTACATTTTGATTATTAAGGCAACACTGAAAAATGGCTTCCAACACTATAATGAATCAACAACGAGAGGTTTTAAAAATGTACGATAGCTTCGAAGTTTAGGTGTTTGGCAATTACCCGATCTTCCCTAGGCAGTTTAGTATAGGATCAAGGACATCTGCATTTTGGATATCAAATGACAAGGCAAATAAAGAATTTAGTACTTTATTAGCAAATCTTTGCTCAGACAAAAGAAACAACAGCTTATACAGAAATGAAAAATTTACCAACTAAATTAATTTTGTGAAGAGTAATACCACCGAATATTAGAGATTTCTATGCATTTTACTTTAGAAACACACTGCACTGAATATGTTGTTAAAATAAAATAAATATTTATATATATATCTTTTATCATCAAAAACGTACCATCACAAATATTACATCTGTTTCACAATATCATAACATCACTTTAATAATTCTTTGGCATAAATAATAAAATATAATTAAGGGGAGGGAAGTTTTTATTTATTTATATATATATATTTATAGGCCTATGTACATAATAACGTTAATTATAATAATGTCATTGAGTTTCTCAGTATTAATTGTTTCTAAGCTTTTTAAAAAATGTTTTACTATATGAGTACTTTTTTTCTTACATTTTTTTTCTGTTACTTTCAAATAACAGTCACAATGCATTTAAACATTTTTCTTTCATACATGTACAGTATACAGTTAAGTTATCAACATGTTAGAAATTTATTTGGTTGTTTCATTTGCAGGCAAATCTTCACATTTTTTGTTGTTGTAGAAATAATATTCAATTAATTGTTTTCTGGGTTTGCAGTTCTCCCATTGTGTTGTATTTTTCCTATTCAGATATTGGTTTAGTGGTTTTTGTTTCTAAATTCTTTTAATCAATTACACAATGCGATTGGTTCTACCAGAAATGTTACACATAACCTCTTTTTACCAGAAGATGTTAATTAGATAAATTATAGTAGGTAATTAAGAGGAAAATGGGAATGAAGTAGGTTACTAAAGTACTGGTATATTCTGTCTTAGTACAAGATGGCCTCTACCCAACCCCTTCTCTATGTGACAATACAATGGCCCATTTCAGGAAAAATGGCCATCATGTTCTGAGCTCCACTGTACTTTCATGTCAAGAGACAAGACAGCTATATAACTTGTAGGACCCACAGTTTGGTACAAAAAAGCTTGAAAGAATTGAATTCAGATAGCTGTTTGAGAACAGTTAACTAGTTTTCTCTCTCCCTATTCTTTTGTATCTAACGATTCCATATACGGTACTTCTAAATTAAGGTAGGGCCTATGTGATTTTTTTTCTCGTTGAATGAAGAAATGTATGCATACTTATTCAATTGCAAAACATTCATTTTCATTTATACTTTCAATACGTTAAATCAGTAACGAGAAGACAATATACCTCATTTTCCACCTGTCCCTTTGTTTTTCTATTATCCCATGTTCACTAAGTTCCAGACGACTGTATGGAGGGGGTCTTATGTTCTTTTCTCGATCTGGGCCATCTTAGGACCACATAAAATATCCCACTGCAGTCATTTTGTTTGTTTCCTGCTTCTTTCCTTGTTTTCCAGTAGTTCTTCATTGCTGCACTTTGCTTTTTCCTCCTCTCTTCTGTCCAGATGATATTCCGTTCCTTTCTTTCTCTTGGAAACCCTTGAAATTTTGTGTTAATCTTTTCACTGTATTATTGTCTGCTGTTTTCCCCATCTCTGCCATATCCTTCTTTATATTTTGCATCCACTGTTTACCATTGGTCTTTTTTATAATATTTCAATGCCATACCATGGCCTTATACATATATAGAACTATAAAACCATTATCGCTAACATAGGGAATTCAAACCTGGGCCATTCCACATTTCTGTTGTAGGCTGAGTAAACCACAGGGCCATTTGCATTCCTAAAAGGTGCAGTTTCTTTTTAAAATCCACTATTTGGCTGGGAAGCCGGCTCCGTGGTGTTAGGGTAGCGCGCCTGCCTTTCACCCGGAGGGCCCGGGTTCGATCCCCGGCTCCGTCAGGGATTTAAAAACTGACGTGAGGGTTGGAACGGGGTGCACTCAGCCTCGTGAGGACATTTGAGTAGCTGTCTGACAGTGAGACAGCGCCCCGATCACGAATACCAAGATTAACGGCCGAGGGGACCCGACGTGGTGATCACGTGTCACTCCAATATCTGCAGGCCAATTGCCAGGGGTTGTTTGTTTTTTGTTTTGTTGTTATTTGGCTGGGAATCGAACCAATTCTCTTCCTTTTACAAGGCCCGCATCTCTTCTAACTGAGCTCTCTTGGCACATAGAAATAAGTTACATTTCTGATTAAATGTAGCAAAACAATAATAGCAGAATTAACTCCCCATTGGAGAGCGGACCATTCATTAGACAGTCAGACAAGTGTTTTGTGGCTTTTATCAATTGGTGAAAATCAAGGTGTTAATACAGCCTGTTGCAAGATGGAGCTTTTTTTGTTGCCACACAGTAGAAAAGTTAACTACTGTATTCAATTTCTTGCTTTCATCTCCATTGATGTTGTGAATTATTTTAGTTGAATCCATACAGCATTAAAAGAATATTTTTTGTATGGTTCCAAATGAAACCGTTTGGTGTAGCTATGCTCATTAACCCCTTTATTGGGTGTTTTAGAAATTCAAAATATGTTTCTGAACGTTGGGTTAGCTGACTGGCTATTTTTGATCTCTTCTGCCATGTATTGGTGCATTCTTGAAACTATTTTTTGTGTATTAGGTTGGAGTATTGCCTGTCCTTTCTTATATTCTCCTTCTTTGTGTCAGGTGAATAGTGCACGTCAATAATGCAGCCATGTGGTTCATATGATGCGGATTCATGGAGTTGAAGCCAGGAGTCCATGTTGTGCGAACTGGCACTTTAAGCTAAGGCACAGACTCTCACCTCATCCCCAATCCTCTAGAACCGGGAATAATGAGGAGTAGAAACATACACTGCCATTGAAATGAACAGAGCAATCAACAGGCCACACATGAAAACATTTAGGTTACATTTGCATTCTTACTGTAAGTTACAAATATCACATTTAGGCCTATGATCTCTAGAATCAAGAGAATTTGCTATAAGGCATTTCGTTATCCAGCACTGAATCATTCACCTTTAGAATAATGTTAAGAAATTCTCAAGCAGAAGTACTGTATTTGGAATCATTCAGGAGACTTGAGAAAGAGTTTACTAGTTCTGTATTGCTAACAGTTCTTTACCTTATTGGAAGCTAGATAATGACAGTGGCATGGTGCGACTATTACTAATACAACTGTGCAACCCACAGTATTAAGGACTTGATTTTATAGACTTATTGCTCTCATCATCCAATCTAACTGTTCTTCTGTAAGAAGATATCTATGTCAGAAGTTTGCTATAATGACACTGATTTCCTGTCTCCAAGTGAAATATAAATAAGTCTTAATGATTGACGAACCTACTACGGTGTCGTAGCAGGCGGAGAGGTGATACTCTGACGTGGCGCGTCCCAGGTGGTGGATAGGGGGGGCCCTCACCAGCTTGCCGGCGGACTTGAGCAAAATAAAATAGCTCTCGTGGACCAAACACACAACCACCTCTACGGTTAACAATCACAGTTGTAACTCGGAGCTTGCTCCATACAAGGTTGACTACCTTTGAAAGTCAAACATGGAAGGAAATCTTTTAAGGAATATTCCACCGCCTTCTTACTGAAGAAAAGGACCAAGAAATGATTGACTGAAGTGGTCCAATGAGGCCATACATCAGCAGTGGGCACGTCTTGGAGCTCCTCCACTCTTCTCCATCTCCCAAAGGGAAGAACTCGGAGAGCAAAGTGTTGCTTTGAAGACTGTAAGTGAGACATTTGGATATGAGGCAATGATTTGGGGAGAGCATGTCCCTCTCCACATTCATTTTATTGTAAACCAAGTGAAGTACGGTACTCATAAGCTTTCATGAACTTAAATATCAATGCTATTTAATCCTCAGAACAACAGAGGCTCTTGATGGTTATACAGTATTTGACATCATCTTTCTCTCTATTAAAGTTAATTTACGAGGAAAACTGTGTAACCCAGACAATGGTTTGTAAAATAACTACTAATATCTGATATCAAAATAAATATTCTTTGTTATATAATCCGTTCCTATATACATAACTTTGTTATGTTTAATTTTATACTTTGATACAAATGAGAAATAACAGATTATTATTACTAAGCTTTGATAGTTCACCATTTACAGCCATTGAAACGATATCCTTGGAATGTAAGAAGATAGGTGCACTGTTTCAACTATACGGTATCATTACTGTACTCTTTTTATGGTACAAAAGTTCAAAATGAGGATGAAATATTAATAACAACGTGTGTTAATCACATATTCATGAATTCCACAACACCCGTGCTGCTGCCACATACATGTAACATCTTTTACACTAAAAATGGTCCTCGCAGCAAGAACTATAAGCCCCAACTGACATTTAGAAGAACAAAGAAAACTGCCGACCATCGTAAGATTTTAATTTTTGTATTTTACACATGCTTACACTAATAATCCATAAACAAAACACGTATTTATGGCAGAACATACTCTTGAGTTTCTGAAATAATGAGAAAATCCACCAACATTTTATACTTAACCATTCAAATTGTTTTCCACAAACAAATCTCCATTCAGTTCAGAATGAGGTTATTGGTAACTTACTTTTTTTCAATATCAAATCAATGAAAGTGCTCTTTTTAAAAATGTTATTACAGTAGTCAAGTGCAAGAATGTTGTTATGCACATTTCAATCCATAACAATGACATTAATTATTTCAGAAAACTCAGTGGCAAGCTCTATGATGACCTCAACACTTACAATATGGCTGCTCAAACAACAAGCCACTCTCTATGTATTACTAGTAAAAACATATGGGCATTCCTATTTTTGATGCAGTGACAGTATGAAATTCTATGTTATAGTATTATTAGATAGTAAAAATTCATCCATTATATTTATTACATGTAAAATAATGTACAGTATATAGTGATTTAATAATGCTATTGAAGAATGAACATAAAAAAAAGAATTTCGTACTGCCATTGACTGTTTTAACAAGGGTTATGCAGGGAGAGAGAAATGGGCAACAGATAACGTACGGAACGAACATAGACAACGTGAATGTTTAAAAGAAAGCTGTCCAGTATATTTGAAGTGAGTAAGTTTGCTCTGGGCTGAATTAATGAACTTAGCTACATATGTGATACACAGCTTTAAACATAAAGTCCTATGCATCAATGTTTTAAACTCACTTTATTTTCTTTGAGTCCCAGTAAGCTATTTCATTGCTTGGAAATATTCTCTTCTTTACTTCTCTAATTATAGGTCACTGGTGATAGATATATAGAAATATAAAATAAAATTTGATACTTGCAGCCACAAATACAATACTACTTGCACCATTAACCATGAAATAATTATCAGTTTAAATATGATAGTACAGTCGAACTTCGACGAATTCGAGTTATCCACAATGGTCGTTTGGGAGGGGGGTATATAATAATGGAAAACGACCCATTAAAACATCAAATTCTTTTATTTGATGCTTTTTAATGACATTTTAAATGAAATTTGCACTTAAATCCGGCTCACTTGCTGTGATTGTAACCAAACGCTCACTTGCCTGTTAAGACACGATGCTACCGGCTCGAAGATTCGCCGCACACTGACGAAGCAGGGGAGGGGAGGAAGAAACTCTATCCGAACTTTGCCGATCGTCCACGAAAACCGAAATTGACCTACGAAGTCTGCTTCCCTCCCGAGGCGTTGTCGAAGCAAGAGGGGGGAATGCGATAAAGTGAGAGAGAAAGAGTGATGCACTTACTGACCTTGAGCGGAACCGAAAATCAAACTGGGACTGGGCTTGAAACTGACAAAACCTGTTTCAGCCAAACAAATCTTTATGACTTCCGGCACCAAAATTTCGAGTTATCCACGATTTTTCTGCATTGTCAGTATAGGAAATTCAAGGGACCGGAGAAACTTCGAGTTATCCATGAATTCGAATTATCCAAGTTTGAGTTATCCAAGTTGGACTGTAGTTTATAGTGAGACATGTGCTATCATGCCAAGTACTGTATTTCTTGGTATAATCGTTGCACAGTTTTTGGCCTAATATTCAGGGTGCGACGATTATGTCAAGAATATCAAAAGTTAAAATTAAAAATATAGTGTAATTTGTTCTATGTGTTTCAGCATTCGTTACCATTTTTAACTTAAAGCTTGTATTATGAACACCACATGTCTATCGACGGCAATGTAATGACGTTTCCATGGAAGCAGCTGACGCTAGACTGACACGGGGTGAGTCATGCGCCAGCTGCTTGCATTGCTTGAGTCGTAGCCCACAGACTCAGAGACGGACTTCTTTCCTCTGACAAGGTCATGCCAGGTCAGCAACAGAGCACATAACAATGAGTGCGACTGACTGACGCTCGAACATGCTTTGCGATGATTATGCCATAAAATTTACACCAATTTTGGATTAAAAAAATAGGGTGTGACAATTATGCCATGGCGATGAATATGCCAGGAAATATGGTACAGTACTCCCTCTGTAATCCGGCATCTCAGCTCTCCGGCACTCCCAGTAATCCGGCGTTTTGTATTCGAGTACGAGCTCAACACTTGATTTGATAACGCGTCCCCAACACTGTACAATGTTTCCCACGCAGCGACAAGACTAGTGTCTGAGTAAACAATGCATTGGTGCCAAGAGCGATGACTCACGCACGCCCCCCTCAGGTGCTTAGTGTAGGACAGTTGTACTGTAGTAGTGTTGTGTTGAAGATGGCATCCGTGCAGAAAAAACGTAAACATAAAACTCTATCTTTGTTAGATAAACATAAAATCCTAAAGTGGCTTGAAAAGGGCGAAACGTTAACTAGTGTTGCTAACGAATACGGTGTTGGCCGAGCTACAGTTCTGCTATCGATGTCCTAGTTTTAAGAAGGTTACAGGAACAAGTTCTCAAAGTGTCTCTCAACCGTCAAAAGCAAAAGACAACTGATGCACATTTCCAGCCATCTACTTCCAAGGAATAATGTGAGTTATATGATGTATTTTCGTACTTTTTTACTTTGTATAGTACAATGTAATTAAAACTGATTTTCAAATGATATCTGCGTTTTTCTCGATATTTTCCAGTAATCCGGCAGTGCTCTGGTCCGATATCTGCCGGATTACCGAGAGAGCACTGTACTTTGAATTATGGTATGTCTTAACTTTCAGTATAATAAAATTTGGATATTAAGCACAGCATAACTGATATTGTGTTACTGCTTCCCTTAAACATATCACACAAGCGTTTCTCCTTGGTAAGGATTCCACAAGTGTACATGTAGACATCTTTGTAAAGGCACTTCATCATCAGATGTTTATGAAATTTGACAAGACTGGTGTATGTTTTTCCTTTTATTTCATGTAGCCTAGTCTCACATATTTATTAAACGGAGATAATTTGATTAAATAAAACTTGATAATTTCCATATTCACAAAGCTGTCATATTATATTGAGATATTTGATAAAGATGTTACAAATATGCCATTTATCTTTTAATTTTCAGGGATCCTGTCACACCTTGTTTGGCCACTAAAGTCCACGGGTTTGAATCCTTTTAAAAGTCTTGTAATATAGAGTGAAATACCAACTTAGACATCAGATCCATTTCACCAAACTTCCAGAGCAGCTGATAGCTGAGCGATTGCAAATTGATGTCCTTGACATACAAACATTCATGGAGTCAGTGTTCAAGAGAATATTAATATTGTGATTCGGTCAAAGGAAAAACTAACAGGATACTAGGCAGCCCATGTTAGTGCTGTCAGGTGTGATTATTTACAGATAGACTAGAATATGGAAACCTTTAAAAAAGCCTAGAAAATAACTTAAAAACTATTATATATTTACACACCGAAGAAGTTCATATTTTAGTAGTGTAAATGTGGCTTAAGAAATAGGGCATAATTCACAAGCAAGCATGGATGACTCATATTAATAACTTAATATCCTTCTTTCTTTCCTTGTTGGGAGTGGAGTATATTGGAAACTCACAGTTAATTTAGTTTAAGTCCTGTGTATTCAGTGCACCTGAGAGAGTCCAGCTCACAAGAAGTGTCGTACTGATATGAAAGTAATGACTAGCATCGAAATGCTGTTCGGGAGTGACGGCATCATTGCCGAAGATTCTGTCACAGAATGGGCTTCAATCTTTTCTGTACGGATGGTCTTCTCTTCGCTGGCAACGCTGTATCCTGCAGCATTGCGGGCCTGCACTCGAATGACGTAGTCTGTGTCCTGGCTCAGTCCTTGTAGAGAATACAACTCATCTAAAAAAGAACATGGAAATGGCTTTATGAAGAGTTTTGTAAATATGATGATGATGATGATGATTGTTGTTTTAAGGGGCCTAACATCTAGGTTATTGGCCCCTAATGGTGTGGATGATAACGAAAAACGAGATGACAATGAAAACTTATACTAACTACAAACTTACAAACTAGAAGAAGAAATAGTAAACAAAGAAAGGATAAGGCAAATTAAGGACAGGGAGAAAATAAATGCCCTCAACCCTCAAAGAATGAGGATTGAGGGACTTGGAAGGAAGGAGGGCTGATAGGAAAGGGAAAGAAGAGAGAGCCCGCCCCAAGGTCAGAGGAAAAAGGGGACAAAACAGAACCAGCTCAGGAATCCCTCGGGATCGCTAATCCCCGAACTCACCAGCCGTGAGCCCCTGAGGGTGTAGCATTATCCAGGGTGCACCAGAAGTGGTGGGGCTACATACACCCTGCCTCCTTGAGGGCCTTGAGCAGAAAGCAAGAGATAACATGAAAAGAAAAAGAAGGCTGACCCCTCGCAGAAGGAGGGTATCAGGAAAGATGAGACAAGGGCCAATTAAGGCGGGAAAGTGAAAGACTCCCTAGGCCTCGGATACCCTAATACCGTCGGAGTCGGAAAAGAACAAGAGTTGACCAAGGGAGGTCGACAGGAAAGAAGACGGAGAGGAGCCCGGCACAAGTAACTGGAAGCAATGCCGGACTCGGCTGGGGTCCCGTGGTCACCAACCCACGTCCCACTAGATGTGAGCCCCTGGGGGAGGTTTTGTAAATAGCAATAGCATTTACCATGCTAGGCAATGTATGATATTTACTGTTATAGATAACTCTTGAAAATATGTACAGTACTACACCTATCAACACACTTGAATCGGTCCGAGCTGAAAAGCATCAAGTCAAAAATGGTCATTTTTTTTAAGAATTAGTATTGTGAAGTCCGAGTCTGGCATTGCTTCCAGTTACTTGTGCCGGGCTCCTCTCCGTCTTCTTTCCTGTCGACCTCCCTTGGTCAACTCTTGTTCTTTTCCGACCCCGACGGTATTAGGGTATCCGAGGCCTAGGGAGTCTTTCACGAACCTACTACGGTGTCGTAGCAGGCAGAGAGGTGATACTCCCAGGTGGCGGATAGGGGGGGTCCTCACCGGCTTGCCGGCGGACTTGAGCAAAATAAAATAGCTCTCGCGGACCAAACACACAACAACCTCTACGGTTAACAACCGCAATTGTAACTCGGAGCTTGCTCCATACAAGGTTGACTACCTTTGAAAGTCAAACATGGAAGGAAATCTTTTAAGGAATAATCCACCTAGACTGCATTCGGAAAATCACCTTAAAATTAGTAATGGACAACTACAAACGTAGACAAAAACAGCAAGTCATAACCTTCGTAGACTTCAAAAAAGCTTATGATTGTATACATAGATCTTCATTGCTGAAAATACTAAGGAATTTCGGACTTCATCCCAAATTAATAAAAATTATAAAACTAACTCTAACAAACACCAAATCTAAAGTAAAATTCAGAGGAGACATATCTGAACCGTTTACGATTAAAACAGGATTAAGACAAGGAGATGGTTTATCGCATCTACTTTTCAATTGTGCTTTGGAATATGTAATGAGGGAATGGTACAGGGAAAATCCTAAGAACATAAGAATTGGAACCAAGAAAGATCAAATAGACTTAAATTGCTTGGGATTCGCAGATGACTTAGCGTTACTGGCTAATAATATTCAAGAAGCCAGAAATCAAATAATAAGCCTACAAAATATAGCACAAAAAATTGGACTTCAGATATCATTTGAAAAGACAGAGATAATGGTAGCAAATCCACTTGTAATCAATCATATAACAGTAAATAACAAGAAAGTTAAAATAGTGAAGCAATTTAAATACTTAGGAGAAATTATAACTTACAACTTGGATGAGAAACCTGCATGGCAAGAAAGAACTAATAAAATGATAAAAGCCCAAAAATTAACATGGTCTACATATAAAAGAAAATGTCTATCAATCACAACAAAATTAAAACATTACCAGACGGTGGTTCAACCAGAGGTGACCTATAGAAGTGAAACTCTTTTTAAAGTTACTCAGAAAAACAGAATCGACAAAATTTTAAAAGTAGAAAGAAGAATAGCTAGAACATGCATAAATAAAAAATATCAGAAAGATGGACAGTGGCGGATAGTACCAAATGAAGTGGTATACAGAGAACTGGAGCCCATCACTGATACTATTCAGAAGAAACGGCTTTCTTTCTTTGGTCACATCATGAGGACACCAGAAACCAGGTTATCTAGAAAAATTGTAGTGAAACTTTGGAATATGAAACAACAAGTAGGATGGATTAAGGAAATTAGAGAAGATATGAAAGAATTGGAAATAACCTTGGATGACTTGCAAAACAAAACAACAAAATTAAAAAAACTGAGAGATATAAAAATAAGTTTTTAGGCTAAAATAGACAAACGTAATACAGTTAAAAGGTTATTTACAGATGAGGAACGCCTGAGAAGATCAGAGCGAATGAAGAGCTACTGGGCGACTCGGAAAGGAAACTTACTGAAGAAGAGGACCAAGAAATGATTGACTGAAGTGGTCCAATGAGGCCGTAAAAGCAGAAGAAGAAGAAGTATTGTCCCAAGGGACCTGGAACGGCATAGGAAAGAATTAAGTCAGCCGTCTAAGCTACACACAAAACATTTTCATCAGGAGAAAAAGCACGGAAGCTCACTGGCAAGGCAAAATCCATCACAAAGCAATGTGTTTTGTGGATTTAAGCCAGAAACCACTGCTACATGTAGTGCGATCAGAGGAGAAAAGCATAAGTCAATGACTTGCTGCCTTTCAGCGCCATATTCCGTACTTAATGTTGGCCGCACTGCAAGATTCCCGCATGTTACAGCGCTATTGTAAATTACATTTGTACAGGGTTTAGGTAGATTTTATGTTACAAATCCATTTTAAAATAAAATAACATGCGAAATATTCCTTCTGGATGGCTTTATGCCGCACTAAACTGACAACAGAGCTGAAAGGCATTAAGTCACGTTTGCAAAATTGATTAGAAAAATATGTTTATTAAATTAAAATTGATATTCCGCTAACACAAATATAACCTGAATAGTTGCTTCACAACATAGATGACTAATATAGCGTGTTTGTTAAGTTCAGTTCTGTCAATGACGTTTCATCTGCCTCCTGAAAATTAGTGGAAACTGACTTAATGCTTTTCAGGTCCGGCCGATTCAATTATTAAACATCTATTCAATTGTACATGTTTTGACACTTCAATGGAGTTTTCTCCAGCAATAAGTAAATAAATGAATGAATAAATAAATATGATAACTCTGCACCAGAATACCTTCTTTGCAACAAGAGGATCCGGAAAGTTGGAGATTTGAAATATTTGGGGGAATGGATCAGTGAAGACCTCAAGAACAATAAAGCGTTTGAAGAAAGGATTCTGAAACTGAATATTGCATACAATCGATGCAGAAAAGTTTACCAGAAGAAATCCATTTCCATCAATGCGAAATTAAGGCACTATAACGCTGTAATCAGGCCCGAGGTCCTCTATGCAGCTGAAACCCTAACCATCAAAGGGGAAAAACTGGTACAGAAACTAGAGGTCAAGGAAAGAATTATTGGTTCCTCAGTTTAGGGGCTGCGACAACGCGGTCATGTAGCCCAGAAGGAAAGAATTATCTTGAGGAAGATCTTAGGGCCAAGGATCATAAATGGAGAAAGGTCTCACAGGCCCAAGGATGATCTATACCTAGAGCAAGAACCTCTAATGGACACAATCATCAAGAGACGCCACCAATTCTACGGACACTTTGAGAGATTGACCAGTGTAATTCACAGAGCCAGCTTCTGCAAGAAAACAACATCACTGTGGTACCAGCAAGTTAGACAAGATCTGCAAACCTTTAACGTCTCTGAATCCGTTATACAAGACAGACAAGCTTTCCGGAAAATGTTTAAAGAAGACCCAGAGATTAAACTTAAGAAAGGGCAGAGACCAAAGGGGTCAGAAGCAGCTAAACAACTACAAAGTCAGAAAATGAAGGAGATGTGGGCTAGGAAGAAGACTCTTAAGAACGTGAAACCAATCCCAACTATTCAAGTTGAAAACCATTTTGGTTAACCTAAGCAGTCCACAGTTGGCTCATTCGAAGAAAGAAGAAAAAAATGAATCGATGAATACTGTCCGTCCACCAGCTTAAGGTCCGTGGCAGGAATGCAATGAGTCAGCTGGTGACAGCTGGCCTCTGCGCGAACGACAATAGTGCCAACCTACTACTGACCAGTACGATTTCACAATTGAAACTGAACGAAAGTAGCAGTGAGTAACCATAGCGTGAATAACATCGGTGCTGAGTTGGCAATACCTGCAGCGGCACGTCCATTCAATCAACGCAGCTGGAATGTCTCTCCTCTCCCCTTCAGTCCCCTAAGACCACGAGCTGGTGGACGGACAGTAAATAAACAGGTTTTTAAATTTCTTTGGAAAAAGAAATCGACAACAGTCTGGTTTCAAGAAGTAAGAAAAGGTTTAGAAAAAAAAAAAAACAATGTAAGAGAAGATGTACTAGAGAGAGAAATTTTCAAAAAAAAAAAAAGGTATTGGGAATGGAAGGACTCCAAGGAAGGCAATATAAGAAAACAGGCTCAAAATGGTCGGAAGAGAGAAAGAAGACACACAGCGAAAAGATGAAGGAGCACTGGAGGAAGAAGAAAAACAACACTGGACTAAACATTGAAATTGGTTCGTTGTCCTTAAAAGACCCTAACGGAGAAAGAAAGAAAAACAAACAAGTAAACAAATAAAATGAATGAATAAATAAAGAACAAACAAATAAATGGATATCCCTACACAAAAAGCATTAAATTTAAAAATGAATTGAAATAATATAATTTTGAATTGAGATAAGGAAGTCAAAAAACTCATGATTATTGTCAAAAAATTATGTGCAAGCAGATATCAAAATGAGAATTTCTTGAATTATTATCCAAACAAAGTGTATCCAATCATTTATATGGAAAACAACTTGCGATTTAGATTTTATGATACATCGGGTTGCTTATGGAAAGACGCCTATTAAATATGTTGATTGTATTGGATACTATTTATTATCTTAAATCATCATCATCAGGATATCCTTTCAGCGAGCAGGGTAGGAACATTGTGAACGATATGCCTCCTGGCCTTGGAGGCTGGATTTAGACAGCTCCTTAACCCGGTCCATGAGTCAATCCTAATTGGCTACATGGATAATTCTTGCCAGGCGCGTCCACGTCGCGGGGGTGGGCAATGGTACTGTAATATACCATGGAACTACAGTACCGGCTAAGTTCTGGTGAGGACCCAGTCCTATGGGGTATAACATAGGCCCCGTGCACAGGGTTAAGTGCGAAGACCTCAACGGAATCAGCAGCGGAGAAGATGGACTTCAGAACGGTGGAGATTGCGGAAGAGGCAACCCAGTACTCAGGGAATAGTATGAGTACAGCATCAATCGGCAGCGTCTGTTTCCCAGGTAAGGGGCGGCTGCAAGGGCGTCTGTTCTCCATGTTAGGGGCGGCCTGAATAATAGCTGGCAGTAGCTTCATAAAATGCCTTTGGGAGTGGCGACCCCATCGTAATAATAGCCTAAAATGGAAATGGCACTTCCAATGATTCGGAAAAGGTTAGGGCGTACCCTGCAGGCGACGCGCAGTTCCTTTGGTACTGGGGGAACTGTGAGAAATGGGCGACCAGTAACCGAAATGAAAGTGGGAATCATGAATGTCATGACCCTGACAGGCAAGGTGGAGGAGGTGGTAGACTTCATGGAGAGGGAGAAGGTTGGAATGATGGGGCTGAATGAAGTGAAATGGAAAGGTAAAGGAAGGAAGAAATTGAGGAAAGGATATACATTATACTGGAGTGGTGGCCAAGAGGCAAAAAATGGCGTGGGACTGATAACCTCGAAACAACTGGAGGAGCATCTTAAAGTGGTAGAGTGTGTAAGTGACAGAATAATGAAAATTAGAATGAAGATGAAGAATGACGTGATGGACTTCATACAAGTGTATGCACCACAGACTGGAAACAGAGAAGAAGATATTGAAGTATTCCTGGAGGATGTAGAAAGAGTAATCTCAGATGTAGAAGTGGTGATCATGGGAGACATGAATGCACAAGTTGGAAATGAGAGACAAGGAAAGGAAGAAGTCGTTGGACCATATGGATATGGGAAAACGAACTGGGAAGGAGAGGAACTTGTAAACATTTGTGAAAGGAATGGACTGATAGTGGGTAATTCATGGTTTCGGAAGAAAAACAGCAGGAAAATTACGAGATATGGGTGGGGTGAAAGAAGAACAAAATCAGTAATTGACTCCTTCCTGGTGGAAAGGACAAATCGCAGAAAGCTGATGGATGTGACAGCTTTACTAGGAGAAGCATTTGATGGGGACCATAGAGCTGTGGTGGCAAAATTTAGATGGGGAAAATTGGAAAACCTAAAGGAGATCAGAGAAAGTAAAATAAAAGTATGGAAATTGAAAGACAAAGTTGTACAGGAAGATTTTCAGGAGAGATTGAAGCAACAAATCCCAGTTACTGAAGTGGAAAACATAGAAAAGGAATGGTCCTACTTTAAAAAGGCATTTGTTGGTGCAGCAGAGAGTGCTTGTGGTAGGACGTCAACAAGAGTGAAAGAGAAGGAGACACCGTGGTGGAATGAGGAAGTGAGGAAAGCAGTGAAAGAAAAGAAGTCTGCATGGAAAGAATGGAACCGAGATCAAACAGAAGAAAGCAAAAGGAAGTATCACGACAGCAAAAGGAGGTGTAAGAAAGTGGTAGGAGAAGAAAAGAAGAAAAGTTGGGAAGAATTTACACGAAGAATGGAAACAGATGTAAGTGGCAGTAAAAGGATGCTGTATGGGCTTCTAAGAAGTAAGAGGAAAGAAAGAGTTACTACAAAGCTGGTGAAAAAGGAAGATGGAGAGTTGTTAACACACCCAGAAGAGATAAAGGGACTATGGAAGGAGTATTTCGATAAGCTATTGAATGTGAGCAATTGTACTGGTGAGATGGAAGTGACACAACCTGACGACTCTATAACAGAAGATGATATAACAATGCTGGAGGTGGAATTAGCAGCACAGAAAATGAAGATGGGAAAAGCAACAAGGGTGGATGAAATCAGTGTAGAAATGATAAAGGCTGCTGGACCTGTTGGTATGCAATGGGTGTATCGACTGCTAAAGGGTGTGTGGAAATGGAAATGTGTACCAGAAGACTGGGAGAAAGGGTTAATAATACCAGTGTTTAAGAAGGGGGACAAGAAGGTGTGTGATAACTATAGAGGGATCACCCTCATATCACAGATAGTAAAAATACTGGAAAGGATATTAGAAAGAAGAATGAGAAGAAAGGTGGAAGGAGAGTTGCAAGAGGAACAGTATGGCTTCAGGAGTGGAAGATCCACAGTGGATCCAATCTTTAGCTTGAGGCAGGTGATGGAAAAGAACTGGGAATATGGAGAGGATTTGATCATGACTTTCATAGATCTAGAAAAGGCATATGATAGTGTCCCCTGAGAGAAGGTATGGGAAACCATGGTTAAGAAGAGACTGGGAAGAGAAATGTTGGAAATGGTGCAAGCAATGTACAACAACTGTGTTAGCAGGGTACTGACCCCAGTTGGAAAGACAGATTGGTTTAGGAACAAGACTGGACTAAGACAGGGGAGTGTGCTGTCACCTCTTTTATTCATAATGGTAATGGATGAAATTGCAAAGGAAACAAAGGAAGCATATGGACATAAAGAAATGAAGTTACTATTATTTGCAGACGATATTGTGGTCTGGGGAACACCGAAGAAGTGCAAAAACAACTAGATGCACTGAACGCAAATATTCAGAAGTATGGCCTGAAAATCAGTATAGAGAAAAGCAAGACCATGGTGATGACAAGAGGGGAAAGACAAGGAAAGGGCACTGTGAAATTTGGGAGTCAGAGTTTGGAAATTGTGGACACGTTCAAATACCTAGGAAGTGAATTGATGCAAACTGGTAGGTTGGACATGGAGATTGGCAGGAGGGTACAGCAGAGCAATGCATTCTATCAAAGTGTAAGAAAACTTGTTTGGGATAAGGAAGTACCAAGGAAATGCAAGGAGGTAATGTATAAAATGTACTATGTACCCATATTAACTTATGCAGCTGAGACTTGGACCCTGACGAGCAGGCAAGAGAGTAGAATCCAAGCCAGTGAAATGAAATTCCTAAGAAGTATGATAGGTAAGACAAGGAAAGACAGAGTGAGGAATGAAGATGTTAGGAAGGAAGTTGGGATGGGAAAACTAAATGAGAGAATTGAGAAGAATAAACTAAGGTGGTTTGGACATGTAAAGAGGATGGAGGAAAATAGAATACCAAGACAGATGCTGGAGGCCAAGTGCAAGGGTAAGAGAGCAAGGGGAAGACCTAGAACAAGGTGGATCGATTCAGTGAAGAACAGCGTGAGAAAAAGAAATCTCGACTGGGACAAGATCGTGGAAGAGGAATTGTGGAAGGAAAGAGGAATGTGGAGAAGTGCCATAAATACCCCGACCCGGCAGGAGCTGGATAAGGGGAAATGATGATGATGCCTCCTGGTATAGCTTTCCCCTCGCCACAGCATCCCATGTTACTCCTCTCCTTCCCCCCAGGGGCTCACATCTAGTGGGACATGAGTTAGCGACCACGGGACTCCAGCTGAGTCCGGCATTGCTTCCACTTACTTATGCTGGGCTCCTCTCCGTCTTCTTTCCTGTCGACCTTTCATGGTCAACTCTTGTTCTTTTCCGACCCCGACGGTATTAGGGTATCCGAGGCCTAGGGAGTCTTTCACTTTCCCGCCTTAGTTGGCCCTTGTCTCATCTTTCCTAATACCCTCATTTTTTGAGGGGTCAGCCTTCTTTTTCTTTTCATTATATTTCCTTTTCTCTTTAAGATTCCGGCACTGTTTTTTTTTTAATTGGCTTCTCGTGTATCTAAATTCCCTTTAGGGATTTTTTTGCATCTACACTCCATTTTGTAGGTCTTTTCATTCTACGTTGCATTCTGTAGAATGCTTTTCTGATCTAAGTTGCATTTTGCGAGTGTTTTCAACCTCAATTGCATTTTGTAAGGATTGACAATCTAAATTGCTTTTTAGTAAGTCTTTCAATAATGTCGGGAGTCCTGAGATCCGATTGTGACTGTTTTGAATTTCAATTGCAATTTGTAAGTATTTTCAAACTAAACCACTTTTTGCAATTATTTTCATTCTAAATTGCATTTTGTTTGGTGGACATTTTGCAAGTATTTTGATTGTCAATTGCATTTTGTGGGTATCTTGAATCTAAATTACATTTTGTAAATATTTTCAATCTAAATTGCATTTTGTAAGTATTGTCCATCCAAATGAGTAGTTTGAATCTACCGTACATTTTGTAAGCATTTGCAATGTCAATTGCATTTTGTAAGCATTTTGAATTTCAATTGTACTTTGTGAGTATTTTGGATCTGAAAAGGGAGTTTTTTCAATCTGAATTGCATTGTGTATTTTCAATTTCAATTGCATTTTGTAAGTATTTTGAACCTCAATTGCATTTTGTCGGTCGGAGACTGGAAACAGGCTGTGGATTTTCAATTGCATTTTGTACGTATTTCCAATCTCATTTGCATTTTGTAAGTATTTTGAACTAGCAGGTACCCGCGGCTTCGCTCGCGTCATAGTCGTGTCATATTAATCTTCAATGAAATGCAGGTTTAACCCCGTTCACACCCCTTTAGAACTTGAATATCCAAAAATCCCTCCTTAGTAGACGTTTTCGATGCACAACAAACATATCATTCTTCTAACTTTAATAGTTTTGGTTGGTCGATGAGAGTTAATATCCAAAAATCCTTCCTTAGTGGACGTTTTTCTTCCAGAATTTCACCCCTCCTCATGAGCCCCTTAAATTGGATTTATGAAAAAACGGTCAAACACCTATTTACTCATATTTTAAGCAGGTTTTTTCCCACCGAATTTCAAACTTCACGCCTATGTCGTTTAAGAGATACACGCTCTGTTAAGAATCCTTCAACCCCCAATTTTCACCCCTTTCACCTCATAATATACACCACATCGATAAACCCTTAGACATATGTCTGCTTATTTTTAATGATTAGTTTATATGCCGAATATCACATCCCCAAAGAAACAACTCATGATATCGTTATTCAATGAAATGCAGGTTTACCCCCTTAACACCTCTTCAGAACCCGAATAAACAAAAATCCTTCCTTAGTTGACGTTTTCGACATGCAGCGAACATATTCCCAAAATTTAATATTTCCAACTTCAATAGTTTTCGCTGGGTGATGATGAGTGAGTGAGTCAGTCAGGTCATTTTCTGTCAATTATTTTTACCAGAATTTTACCCCTCCCCATGGACCCCTTATAGTGGATTTATGAAGAAACGCTCGAACACCTATTAACTTATTTTTTAAGCTGTCATTTTCCCCCGAGTTTGATGAGTGAGTGAGTTAGTCAATCAGTTAGGAAACTTTCTCTCCTTTTTTTCTCTCCAGAATTTCACCCCACCCCATTGGCCCTTTAAATTGAATTTATGAAAAAACTGTCGAACACCGATTTACTTATTTTTAAGCTGATTTTTTTCCGCTGAGTTTCAAATTTCTCGCCTACGTCGTTTAAGATATACACGCTCCGTTAGGAATCCTTCAACCCCCACTTTTCACCCCTTTCACCTTATAATATACACCACATCGAAAACCCTTAGACACATGTCTGCTTATTTTTTTTTATGATTAGTTTGTATGCCGAGTATCACATCGACAAATGAAACCACTCGTGAGATATTGTTATTCAATAAAATGCAGGTTTAACCCCCCTTAAGACCCCTTTAGAACCTGAATATCCGAAAATCCTCCCTTAGTGTACGGTTTTGACATACAAAGAACATAACCCCAAAATGTCATGTTTCTAACTTCAATAATTTTGGCTGCGTGATGATGAGTGTGTTAGTGAGTGAGTGAGTCAAGGCATTTTCTTTCAATTTTTTTTTCTTTCAGAATTTCACCCCTGCCCATGAACCCCTTACATTTGATTTATGAAAGAAAACAAACTGTTGAACACTTATTTACTTATTTTTAAGCAGTTTTCTCTCCCTGACTTGGAAGAGTGAGTGAGTCAGTCAATCAGTCAGGACACTTCCTTTCCTGTTTCCCCCCCCCAGAATTTCACCCCTCCCCATGGGCCTCTTAAATTGGATTTATGAAAAATAACGGTCGAACACCTATTTACTTATCTTTTAAGCTGATTATTTTCCCGCTGAGTTTCAAACTCCTCACCTATGTCGTTTAAGAGATACACGCTCCTTCAACCCCCAATTTTCACCTCTTTCTCCTCATAATATACAACACATCGAAACACCCTCAGACTCGTGTCTTCTTATTTTTAATGATGAGTTTATATGCCGAGTATCACATCCCCCAATGAAACCAATCAGGAGTTATTGTTATTCAATGAAATGCAGGTTTAACCCTCTTAAGACCACTTTAGAACCTGAATATCCAAAAATCCTCCCTTAGTGGACGGTTCTGACATACAATGATCATATCCCCAAAATTTCATGTTTCTAACTTCAATAATTTTGGCTGAGCGATAGTGAGTGAGTCAGGACTATCTTTCAATTTTTTTTTTTTCTCCAGAATTTCACCCCTCCCGATGAACTCCTTAAATTGGGTTTATGAAAAAAAAAAAAAAAAAAAAAAAAAAAAAAAACGTTGATCACCTATTTACTTATTTTTAAGCAGTTTTCCCCCCTGAGTTTGATGAGTGAGTCTGTCAGTCAATCAGTTATGACACTTTTTTTACTGTTTTTTTTCCCCCAGAATTTCACCCCTCCCCAGGGCCCCTTAAATTGGATTTTTGAAAAAACGATCAAACACTTATTTACTCATTTCTTATACTGATTTTTTTCTGCTAAGTTCCAATCTCCTCGCTAATGTCGTTTAAGAGATACACGCTCTGTTAGGAAACCTTCAACCCCCAGTTTTCACCCCTTTAACCTCATAATATACACCACATCGAAAAACCCTCAGACACGTGTCTTCTTGTTGTTAATGATTAGTTTATATGCCGAGTATCACATCTCCCAATGAAACCAATTGGGAGATATTGTTATTCAATGAAATGCAGATCTACCCCCTTAACACCCCTTTAGAACCTGAATATCCAAAAATTCTTCCTTTGTGGGCGTTTTGGACTTACAACGAACATATCCCCAAAATTTCATGTTTCTAACTTTAATAGTTTTGGCTGGGCAATGATGAGTCAGTGAATCAGTCAGTCAGTCAGGACACTTGGTTTTATATAAGAGATATCAATTGCATTTTGTAAGTATTTCGACTACATTGCATTTTGTACATATTTTGAACCTAACCTACATTTTGTGCGTATTTTTCAATATATTTCTTTGTGAGTACTTCCATTCTAAATTCCCTTTTGTAAGTATTACCGCTCTCCATTTTGTATTCCTTAATCTGTGTTAAGAGGGGCAGATGACCTTGTAGTTCCACCCCTTAAAACAACAATAACTAACTAACTACTCTTCTTATGAGGTCTTTCTTAACCTGATCGGTCCATTTCCTCCTAGGATGTCCAATTGGTCTTCTTCCTGGCACCTCCATCTCCAAATACTGGCTTGGAGTTCGGGTCTGATGCATCCGCTTCACATGACCTAACCATTTCAATCTCGCCACACTCATCCTTTCCCCCTTGGTCAAGCTCACCTGCATGTCTCTCTTACATATTCGTTCCTGCCCTGTCTCTTCTGTTTTTATGTAGGGCTGATCTAAGGAACTTCATTTCACATTCTTGCAATTGACTTTCTTCTCTCTTATTTATGACACAGGTCTCCAGACTATACGTCATGATTGGAGGGAGGTAGGTTTTATACATGGTCTGCTTAGCTCTTAGAGGTACTTCCTTGTCCCAAATGAGGTTTCGTACTTGGTGGAAGAAGCTGGTATTTGTTGAAATATACTGCAGGTTATACGTTATGGGTTAAATCTCCTCCTTGATATACCTAGTAAATGGACGTGTGAGTATTTATGCAATATTTAACCTGAAATGGATCTTGATTGCTACATTTTATATAATGTGTTGCTCTGAAATGTAATCTGTGAAGAGTTCTGATTCAGGAAAATCATTCTGATGGGGTACATGGTTTTCAGCATCAGGGATGTTGCAAACCTTGTTCAAATTGGTATGCAGATTGGTCCGCTGTTTTCTGCTGGTACCATAGAATGGGGCAATACCGGTATAGTAGGGCAATAGCAATCATTTGGCCTGTAGTTTGAAAGTTGAGCTCTCCAGCCAAACTGCGACAATAATAGTGCCGTCGCGTATTGTAGTAACAAAGGTAACATTATTGCTTACTTGGCTGAGCGCCGAGAATTCGCTCAGTTGTTACCTGCAATCGGCTAGTGAATGTTGTGAGGAACACATTATTAAGTGTAAAACAAGTTAACAGTGAAAACTTCAGTTGAGGAGCTTCACAGGCTGTACAAATACAGTAAGTTAATATCATTAACTATTCCTCAGTTAGTTGGGTATCATATGAACATTTCCGTAAGTTTCTAAGCAATGCCACTTTGAAGTTATAGGGCTTTATATGAAAAGTTGTCTTGTTATAAGGTAATACCGATCATGGTGAGAACATACGTCAAGAAATTTGGGCCTGATGGAAGGTGCAAATATAACTCAATTTTCCTAGAAAATGCAGTCAAGGCCGTGCGACAGGGGAGCATCAGAAGAGTTCGCTGTGCCGTACACAACCCTTAACGACAAGTTAAGGAATAAGTATAAACACAGCTTTAAACAGGGAAGAGGAGAAAACGCTTGTTGAAGGCTTATTGACGTGTGCCAAGTGGGATTTTCCACAGAGAAACACATATGTACGTAACATCGTGCAGGGTTTAACCACGCAGGGAAAGTGGAAAAGAGTTTCAAAGACAATCGGCCAGGACTAGAGTGGGTTCATGCATTTCTGAGAAGAAACTCCGAACTGACTGAGAATTGGAGAGAACACGAAAAGAGTTAGAGCAACAGTTTCGAGATATTTGCTGCGGAGGTAAGACTCTAAGATTACTGCAGGTTAATTGTCAGAGTTTAGGAAATAAATTAATTGAATTTTGGAATCTTGTAGAGACGTATTCTCCGGTCATTGTCATTGCTACTGAATCTTGGTTATATGAGGACATAAATAGTAGCGAAATAATTCAAGGGACCTACGAAATGTACAGAAGGGATCGGGGGAAGCGAGGTGGTGGGCTATTTATTTGTGTGCGCAAAAATATAGCTAGTTTCTTAAAGTGGGCTGATATGGATCATAAAATGTTATGTGTACAAATTTCGGATAAAGGAAATAAATTCCCTCTTCAGGTGATAGGGGCGTATAGAGCACCAAAATATAACTTTTCTCTCCTCGAAACACTGTATGATAAAACTTGCACGGGTAATGCTATGAGAAAGAGCATAATAATTGCTGGAGATTTAAACCTCCCCAAAGTAGACTGGTCTGGTGAGTCAACTAGCTGTGGTCAAGCTCAGAGCGCTGCAAACAAATTCTTAAGGGAGGGGGGGATTTTCCCAAGTAGTTGACTTCCCAACTAGAGACAATAATACCTTAGATGTTTATCTCGTAAGGCCTGTAGAGCTGTATATTAACTGTCTGAAAGTACCAGGAATTAGTGACCACTCTGGGGTTGAATTAAATATTAGATATGGTGACATTACAAAATTAGACTCTGTGTAACGTGTTTTTCGAGGTTTTTTTATGCAACTGGCATAAGTCAGTAGGAAGCCATTCTATATTTATTTACGCGGCAAATTGTTCAGCCAAGATAATTTTTCATGTTAATTTATTATTATTATTAATTTTTTATAATTATTATTAAGATATTTTCGGAGCATTTTATAAAAATTATAAGCATACAGATAGGTTTTCTATGTCTTAGAAAACGCTAACAAGCAAATTATTACGAACGACGATATCATAGAAAATTATGCGATTACGGAATTTTACGGAGTTTTCGTCAGTTAGGGTATATTGAGAGACGTGACTCACTGGGAATTCTAATACAAGCTGATTCCTGTCGAGGAGCATGACGCAATCTTGGGTCGCATCGTCAAGAAGAGGCGAATTGTTGAAACGGAACCCTGTCGCCGAGTGTAATGACCCGGAGGAGGAGAAGATCGCGTGGTGGTTCAGCCAATCAGGGGAGACGACGTAAGCTAGTTGGGACTGAAGAGTGGGGAGCCGGCATGTGGATATATCGTTCGACGCGCCGTGAAACGCGGACTATCTGTGAAATACTTGAGGAGTATGGATGCGCGTGCGAGTCGCTCCGATGTTCAGTGGAGTTAGCGACGAACTTTTGTAAGACTTGGTTGTACGAGTGTTTGGGTCCGAGGTACGGACCATAGAATTATCTAATCTACCAGAATATCATCCAATTCCGACGGAGATGACGACGTCCAGGAGACTGTGGGAAGCTCACAACATCATCAAGAACGAGGGAAATGCCTTGGCAATTTCCAATGGTAAGCGCAAATGACGCAGAAATACGCAATCTCTCATTTTTCTTTGTTTTATATTTCATAATTCAGTAACTTCATAGCTTGGAAATAAGAGTAAAATCAATTTATCAGACTCCGTTTTCACGTAATTTTCTATCGGTAATATTCAAATCACAACGCTCCAATTTAAATTTTAAACTTATTATTATTATTAATTTTGCTATACTTGTTTTATATAATAAATTCATTTCTTTTACAATGCAATCTTTGCTTTCAGTAGGTAGCATTAGATATAGACCAATTCCTTCTCCTGATACAATTGTTTGTTGGGTTAATGATCAAATCATACCACGATCTGAGTGAATAGAGTCTTGAATGTGTTCTGCCAGAGCTAGACGTTGTTAAATACAAATTTAGATTTCAACATTGCATTGAGGTCTTGGCGCCCATTAAAACAACATAGCTTAGGCAAAGGTAAACAGTTACATTTCTCTCCCAACAGTGTGGGCTAGCGAAACCATTACATTTGTCGCTACCAACATGGGGCACTAACTAATAACCATTACATTTGTACGCTCAACGTGGAGCAAAGTAAATACCGTTTCACTTGTCATCCCAGCCTAATAATTAATGCTACATTTGGCGCCGACAACTTGGGGCTGAAAACCTAATAACATTTGTGGAAGGAGAAGGGTATATATTTCTGTGCCTGTATTTTGGGGGTTATTTGTCTTTATCAGTGTATATCATTATGGGGGATGAGAAAGAAAGACAGATGAGGTTACGTAGGGGTCATCAACTGGAGAATGATGATACGAGCAGTATGTCGAGTGATGGTAGTACCGGGGTAGCGGAGGTAAATCCCGATACTGAAACAGGGAGTGTAGGCGGCCAACCAGAATTAAAAACTTTACTTCTCGAGTTCATGTATCAGAACAAAGTTAGTAGTGATGCTTTAAATGCAAAATTAGAACAGAATAATGCAAAATTAGAACAAAACAGTAGGGAAAATAAAGAAAGTACAGAAGCTTTAAATGCAAAATTAGAACAGAATAATGCAAAATTAGAACAAAACAGTAGGGAAAATAAAGAAAGTACAGAAGCGTTAAATGCAAAATTAGAACAGAATAATGCAAGATTAGAACAAAACAGTAGGGAAAATAGAGAGAGTACTGAAACTTTAAATGCTAAATTAGAACAAAACAGTAGGGAAATGAGTGACAAATTCGAACTGATTAGAGGTGAGATCAGGGGGGTGATGGAAGAAAAGGCTAAAGAGATTATTGCAGATGTAGACAGAAAATTAGGAAAAGTACAGGAGGAGTTGGAAATTAGAATCAGTACACAGGCTGAAAATTTAAAAGAACTAGTGCAACTGGAAACACAGCAGGTCAAAAAGCAATTGGGGGGAGAAATTGACAAAATTCAGGTGGCTACTAAAGAGGTTAAGGAACAGCTGGGGGGTAGAATTGAGAAAGTCCACTCACAAATAGTTGCAGAAGTAAATGATTTAAGAGAGAGTAATAGGGAGAGCATTAGCAAGATTGAGGAGAAACAAGCAAAGCTATATGATAAAGTAGAAGAATCAGAAGGAAACATTAAATTAACAGTAAACAGTATTGAGAGGAAGGCTGAGGAGAAAATCGCAGAATTAGAATTAAAATTAAAAGCTAGGATCAGGCAAGAAAATAGTCAGAATAGGCCAGTTTTTGTGAATAGCACACACAGGGAGGTAGAACTGGGTAAGTTCAGCAATCGACAGGGGTGCCCAATGGAGTTCATGAACACTATAGAAAATAAATTCGGGGAGAGGTTGGAAAATGGTAGTATTGAGTGGTGCCAGGTAGTTGAAATTTTAGAACAAGTGTTTGTGGGGGAAACGAGGAATTGGTTTGCTGTCTACAGAGACAAGTTTACTGATATGAATGATTTTAAAATGAAATTCTGTGAAAAGTTCTGGAATGAGGTTATTCAGTCGCAGCATCGTGAGGGAGTAGTGTGTGGTAAATATAACCCTAAAGGAAGCTCCACCATGACCGAATACTTTTTAGGGCAGGTATTAGTGTGTAAATATCTGGATGGGTTGAAGGAGGAAAGTGATGTGGTAAGGTTGCTACTTAGGCACTTTCCCTATAGGATCAAGGAGGCTGCTTGTATCCAGAATGTAAAGACTATATCACAAGTAGAAAATTTGTTAAGCACATTTGATGCACTAGGGAGAGGGGGTTATGATGACAATTTCAATCGGAACCAGGGTAATAATAATAATAGACCTAATGAAGCCAGGCATCAAGAAGTTCAAGGGAACGGTGGCGAAGGGGCCAACGCTCAAAATAGAAATAATAATAATCAGCTAAATCAGAACAGAGGAAATGGCTATGGTAAACAGTATCAAGGGAGGAACAATGATTTCAGGGGAAATCAAGGGAGGAACAATGATTACAAGGGAAATCAAGGGAGAAACAATGATTTCAGGGGAAATCAAGGGAGAAATTATAATGACAATAATTACAACCAGAATAGGGGTCAAGGAAGAGGACAGCCTAGTGGTAGTAATATACAGCCAAACAATGACAACATAGCCCAGAACAACCAGACCAGTTTAGTAGTTAGTAGTACTACGGCCAGCTGTAGCGGTTCTTTAAACGCGAACCAGGCTGCGAAGTAAGGTCAGAATCTCAGTCTGTAGCATGCCCTGTCCATACAATTATACAGGAACCCCATGACCTAAATGTAAGAAATGAATTATTACATGAACTAAATGATGAAGGTATTATTCAGGAAGTGGTTAGTAAGAGCCCCATAGTTAAATTTAACGTGTCCGAGGCGTACACAGATGTTTTAATTGATAGTGGTTGTATGAAGAGTTGCATAAGTAGTGCATTTTATGATAAAATGAAAGGAACTGGAGTAAATTTTGAGGAGATGCCAATTAAAAGCACTTTTGTTATCACAGCTGTTGGGAAGAGGTCTAAAGTAATTTCTAAGCAAGTTTTAGTAGACATTAAAATTAATAATCATGTAGAGAAGCAGATTTGCCTTGTAATTCCAAATTTAGTATTCAGTGTTATCTTGGGTTCAGAGTGGCTAAGTAGAGTGTCTGGTAACTTATGTTATGATGTAGGGAGTTTGAAATTTAAATGGGGAGATTCTGAAGTAGAAGTAGCGTTCAATGACCATATTCAGAGGAGTAGTATTGTAGGTGTGATTTGTACTTTAAAGGAGATATCGCCAGCCGTAGAGCGGGGTTCTCCATGTTTTGTGGGCAGTGTGATTACGAACGGAAGTCTAGAGGACTCGTTACGTGATGCTGCATTTCAGGGAGATATAGAGGTGGAACAATGTGTTCGGCTCTATGATGTGTTATGGTGTAATAGGAGAGTGTTTGAGGATCGCATTGGTATGGCCAATTGCTATACACATTCATTGAACGTTATTGATAGGTCAGTATTCACAGGACATAGATATCCTGTACCTTTCGCTTATCAGAGTGCAGTGGAGGCACAAATTAATCAGATGCTTGAAGATGGGATTATTGAGCACTCGAACAGTCCATATGTTAATTCTTTGATCACGGTACCCAAGACCGACGGCACTGTTCGTATTTGTTTAGACGCTCGTTTGGTTAACAGTAGAATTAGTTCAGATCAGCTGAAATCTATGTCAATAGAGGAATTAATGCAAACATTTGAGGGGAAGAAGTATTTCACTTGTGTAGATTTGAGTTCCAGTTTTTGGCAAGTGCCACTTATGTACGAAGATAGACCATTTACAGCTTTTAGTCATAAATATAACCTTTATCAATTTTGTAGAACACCTTATGGGTTAAAGAGTAGTTCAGCAGCTTTAATTAGGGCTTTAAACATCGCATTAGGGGATGACACAGGAGAGTTTGTAACCATTTACATAGATGATATGGTAATTAGTTCACGCAGTTTTGAGGAGCATCTACATCATTTAAATATAGTTTTTCAGAAGTTAGATCAGGCAGGGTTCACTTTGAAGCTGTCTAAGTCGTCATTCTGTCAGTCAGAAGTGACATTTTTAGGTCATAGAGTGTCGAGTAGAGGTGTAACACCAGAAGAAAGTAGGGTTAATAAGATACTTAACGCAGAGGTGCCACAGAATGTTAAACAGTTAAAAACTTACCTGGGAATTTGCAACTTTTTCAGGAGGTTCGTTCTTAAATACTCAGGGTTGGTAGAACCATTCAGGGAATTGCTTAAAAGTGGGACTCGGTGGAGATGGGAGTCCAAGCATGAACAGGCTTTTAGAGCGCTGAAGGAAGGTTTTGAGAAAGCTGTAGTGCTGAAATATCCGTTAAAAGATAAGGAATATGTGGTTATGACAGATGCTTCACATATAGGCATTGCTGGAGTATTATGTCAGAAGGATGATGAGGGTAATCTGTGCATTGTATCTTTAGCCTCGCGAGGACTGACTGCAGCAGAGAAAAGATACACGATTACTGAGTTAGAGCTTTTAGGTATTGTTTTCAGTTTAGGGAAGTTTAGAATGTATTTAGTAGGGGGGAAATTTGAGATCCACACAGATCACCATGCATTACTGTATATGAGGACTTGTAAACTCAGTTCTAACAGAGTTAGTAGGTGGATTCTTGCTCTGCAGGAATACGAATTCACAGTAAAATATATTAAAGGTAAAGATAACATTCTTGCAGACATGCTATCGAGGGACACTAATTTATGTAGGGATTATCCTGTGGTTAAAGCAGAGGACGGTATTTTAATATGTGCATGTGTGGACAGTAGCAACAGGGCATCGTTACAGACACTGAGAAATATGCTAGGTAGAGCAACGTGATGACGTTCATTTAAGGGAGCCACTGGCAAGGTTGGAAGCAGGTGACGGAGAAACATTTATAGTTTCCAAACGTATTGGCAAAACAGCATATGTGCTGGAGAATAGTGAGGGAAACAGATTATACGGGACGTATAATATACATTGTCTACGAAAATATGTGTCATAAAGTGAGTGTGTTTAGCTGGCGAGCCAGCCTATCAAATGAGTAAGTGTGGTATCTGGTGCGTGGAAGATCTGGTCTTAAGGCAGGCGTATCGGAAGTCACACAGGGGGGTAGTATGTAAGTAAATGAGAGTTTTTAAGGTACAGGGAAATATGACGGGATTGTCGGATGCTGTTGAGCACTAAATTGTCTCGATGCACCAAGGCCATTTTGGCAGCGCTGATGGGTTCCCATTTATCTCCAAGAGATGGGGGAGCGCTTGTATAGGGCTTGTTAGCTTAAGGCGTCCACGAGATAAAAGATGGGCCATCAGAATGCGAGACAGTCCTTCATGAAACTCATACATATCAGCACACGTGATTTCTGTTTACGGCCTCGCCATGTAAGATTTGTAAGTGTGTAATTTAAGGTAATTTGTACAAAGGTATTATTTGTGTCAGGAGAAATGGTCTGTGTTGAGAACTAGTATTAAGTAGAATATGGTCTATGGGAACTTAAGAAGACAGGGCGATTACGGCACAGAAATATTTGGTGTTATATGTAATGCGCATTTACTGTTTTTTTTTCAGAAGTCAATATTAATTTAATCTACTTCAAAGAGAGATCAAGTATTATGGTCACGAGGCGCTGCCACAATCGTGTGCTCAGTGATAAGTGAGATTAAATTTCACCATAAGGAAGGGACCTCCAGTGAAATTAGGAAGTTCAATGATGATATAAATATATCAGAACACCTTCAATGCGTGTGATATGACATCATAAATACATAGTGCTCACACATTAATTATGTCTATTTCTCCAACATAGAGCAATTTGAGAGGCGGAAATATCCATGGAACACTATTCTATATGTAAAACATTGGACTGGTTGCAAAGTGCAATCCATAGTGACAACAAACTTTGACGCAAAGTGCGTGAAGAAAAATTATGAGTGTATATATCTGTAATTTAGGGTGATTTCATTTATGTAATATGTATTTTGGATGGGGTTTATTAACGTGTCTGGGATAATCGGATAATGGACCGTCGTCACGGTAAATCATCCGATGATCCGAGGCGAATATGTAACGTGTTTTTCGAGGGTTTTTTATGCAACTGGCATAAGTCAGTAGGAAGCCATTCTATATTTATTTACGCGGCAAATTGTTCAGCCAAGATAATTTTTCATGTTAATTTATTATTATTATTAATTTTTTATAATTATTATTAAGATATTTTCGGAGCATTTTATAAAAATTATAAGCATACAGATAGGTTTTCTATGTCTTAGAAAACGCTAACAAGCAAATTATTACGAACGACGATATCATAGAAAATTATGCGATTACGGAATTTTACGGAGTTTTCGTCAGTTAGGGTATATTGAGAGACGTGACTCACTGGGAATTCTAATACAAGCTGATTCCTGTCGAGGAGCATGACGCAATCTTGGGTCGCATCGTCAAGAAGAGGCGAATTGTTGAACCGGAACCCTGTCGCCGAGTGTAATGACCCGGAGGAGGAGAAGATCGCGTGGTGGTTCAGCCAATCAGGGGAGACGACGTAAGCTAGTTGGGACTGAAGAGTGGGGAGCCGGCATGTGGATATATCGTTCGACGCGCCGTGAAACGCGGACTATCTGTGAAATACTTGAGGAGTATGGATGCGCGTGCGAGTCGCTCCGATGTTCAGTGGAGTTAGCGACAAACTTTTGTAAGACTTGGTTGTACGAGTGTTTGGGTCCGAGGTACGGACCATAGAATTATCTAATCTACCAGAATATCATCCAATTCCGACGGAGATGACGACGTCCAGGAGACTGTGGGAAGCTCACAACATCATCAAGAACGAGGGAAATGCCTTGGCAATTTCCAATGGTAAGCGCAAATGACGCAGAAATACGCAATCTCTCATTTTTCTTTGTTTTATATTTCATAATTCAGTAACTTCATAGCTTGGAAATAAGAGTAAAATCAATTTATCAGACTCCGTTTTCACGTAATTTTCTATCGGTAATATTCAAATCACAACGCTCCAATTTAAATTTTAAACTTATTATTATTATTAATTTTGCTATACTTGTTTTATATAATAAATTCATTTCTTTTACAATGCAATCTTTGCTTTCAGTAGGTAGCATTAGATATAGACCAATTCCTTCTCCTGATACAATTGTTTGTTGGGTTAATGATCAAATCATACCACGATCTGAGTGAATAGAGTCTTGAATGTGTTCTGCCAGAGCTAGACGTTGTTAAATACAAATTTAGATTTCAACATTGCATTGAGGTCTTGGCGCCCATTAAAACAACATAGCTTAGGCAAAGGTAAACAGTTACATTTCTCTCCCAACAGTGTGGGCTAGCGAAACCATTACATTTGTCGCTACCAACATGGGGCACTAACTAATAACCATTACATTTGTACGCTCAACGTGGAGCAAAGTAAATACCGTTTCACTTGTCATCCCAGCCTAATAATTAATGCTACATCTGGTTGGTTGGTTCCTTAGTTTAGGGGCTGCGACAACGCGGTCATGTAGCCCCGTGTAATTTGGGTGAGTGTAGAATCTGTCTGATAACCGGTGTTAATTGTGATGACTGTATTAGTAAAATTAGACTCTGATGTAGCAAAAAAGATCATATTCCAGTATCGCAGGGCGGATCAGGGCAAGTTTCAGGGGTATTTGAATGAGCTATTTGTAGGATGGGCATCGGAAGGAAATCACATTAATATCCTGTGGACTAACTTTTTGAAAATTTTAAATAGCACTGTTGATAAATTTGTCCCATTTAAATTGCTGAAACAAAACCCAGATCCTGAGTATTACACACGAGAAATTAGGAGTCTAAAACGGAAAATTAGGAAATTATACAATTAAAGACATGATAGTGACAAGTATATGTTGAAATTTAAGTCCTTATCAAGAGAGCTCGTCTTAAAAAAAAGAGGGCTGCTCATGACAGTCATATGCAAGGTTTACTTGGTTCGGGAGGTGATGGGTGGAAAAATTTTTACAGTTATGTTAGGAGAAGAAAGGGAAATTCAAATAATTTGTCGATGATAATGTCCGGTGACGGTAAATTAATTACTGAGAACAGGCCATTGCTAATGAATTAAATGTCTTTTACGGTAGTGTGTTCAATAAATCCAATAGCTGTGTGTTGGACCTTAACGACGAATCAGGGGCTCCCCTGTTCCAAATAAGCCAGTCAGAAATTGTAAAGCTAATACAAAAACTACATTTCAATGTATCAAAGGGTCCTGATAATATTGTTAGTGAAGTACTTAAACTAGGAGGTAGGGCCGTGGCACGATACTTGGAGGTGATGTTTAATGTGTCCATAAACAATGCGCAAATCCCAGATGACTGGAAACGAGCTACGGTAGTCCCAATATTTAAGGGAGGGAGCAGACTTGAATTGGGCAACTACAGGCCGGTTAGCCTTACGTCCATCGTTTGTAAACAGATGGTGCATCTCATTTGCGACTACTTGAGGGAACAGTGGGAAACATTATCATGGTTTAATGATAGGCAACATGGATTTCGGAAAGGTTACTCATGCGAGAGTCAGATGCTATCACTTTTTCAAGACATTAGCGAATCGTTAGACCATGGAGTTTCAGTCGACGCCTTGGTTATAGATTTTGCTAAGGCATTTGATGTCGTGCCGCATGACATGCTACTCCATAAATTAGCTTCGATGAAGATTGATAGAAGAGTAATTTTATGGATCCAAGAATTTTTGACGGGTCGTTCCCAGAAAGTGAAAGTTGAAGGCATATTCTCGGATGAAATTACCGTAACGTCGGGTATCCCTCAGGGCAGCGTAATCGGAACGTTGTTATTTTTGGCGTTTATAAATGACTTACCAAATGGGATTCGCAGTGACTGTCGATTGTTTGCGGATGATTGTGTAATATATCGAAAGATACATGACTCACAACACAATGCAGTGCTTCAAGAGGACCTGAAACTGGTCTATAAGTGGGCGATTGAAAATAAAATGAAAATAAACACAAGAAAATGTAGTCTCTTAAAAATAGGGAAAGTGCGAAGGCAGGATTTTCAATATAACATTGGCTCGGAAATACTTGTAGAAGAAGATTCTTGCAAATATTTGGGCGTTCACGTAAGGAATGATATGAAATGGAGTAGTCATGTAGGATGTGTAGTTTCAAAAGTTTACAAATCCCTGCACTTTGTAATGAGGGTATTAAAAGGAAGTAGTAACTCTGCTAAAGAATTAGGCTATTTGTCACTTGTAAGACCTATTCTGGAATATGCCTCGGCGGTTTGGGATCCATATCAAGTAGGGCTCATCAATGAGTTGGAAATGGTACAAAGAAAGGCCGCTAGATTTGTGCTCAGTGACTTTAATCCCAGGAGCAGTGTGAGCCATATGTTAAAGAAACTTGGGTGGGAATCACTGGAGGCTAGGAGGATGAAATCTAGACTCTGCGCTATGTACAACACGTATACAAATCAACCAGCATGGGGTGAGCTTAGCAAACGATTGGGAAAGCCCACTTACATGGGTAGGAGCGATCATCCTTTCAAAGTTAAGGGCCGACCACAGCGAACAAATTTTGGTAAATATTCATTTGTAAACCGTGCCATTGATAACTGGAACTCTCTACCTGCCGCAGTCTTAGAGCCTTTTCCCAAACATATAGGTGTGTTTAAGAAGAGACTGACTATTTGTGTATATACTCCAGTTTAATTGTTATTGAATTGTTATGTATAAATATTTATTTGTTATGTATATCCAATTTGCCACCGGGGGACACACCCCCCATTGCAAATAAATGAATGAATGAATGAATGAATATTATAATAATCTTAGGGAAACATTGGATGGAGTTCCTGACTCTAATATAATTAACTATGACAAAACAAATTTTTGTGACGACCCGGAACACGTGAAGGTGCTGGTCAAAAGAGGCGTGAAGCAGTTTTCATTTTTCTTATTGTTTTTTTTTATGTGCATCTTTTTATTTTGTAACTACGGTAGTTTCTGTATTTATTAAAAAGTAAAATTTTGATCGTTATAACCCCTGAAATAGTGTAACACCGATAATCAAGCGATTTCTTTCCATTACTCGCGATATACTCCATTGCTTCGATTTTTTATTGTTATCAAATGTACGAGAAAGAGTCACACATTTTCAATATAACATTGCGTGAATATGGTTTTATTGGTATGGGAAATATCAATAAAAAACACCGAAAAATAATCGGTATTACCCCGTTTTATGGTACATACTGGATGCGCAACGGGATATCGGGCACTCTGGTGTTAATATGTGCATTATCAGTTGCATGGCTGTGTGGTTTGCTGATGACTAGCAGAACTACGGTGGAGTAAACTGTATCATCATGCTGTGTTGAAACTGAAGGTTATTTATCCGGGGGAATCAAAACATTCTCTTGGTATATTCCAGTTTTATTCAGAACCACAACGTCCATACATTATCGAACCAACAATGACACAATGATTCGTAAGATAAAAAAAAATTAAGACTACCAACAAGGCCGCAGATAGTGCGCCACCGTCGGACCACCATAGTCAAAAGAAGGTATACTTAACAATTTTTATGACGTCTTACTTAATTGAAAACAAAATAACTAACAGAAACTAATTGAAATATGATAGCAACCGTATCTGAGTTGTTGATAAAATGACCGTATCAATTAAGTTGTTGATAATTAATTATTAGTATATATCAATATGGATCAATTTTGAGTACAATGATTAATTTCATATGTATGTAAATTGAATAATCATTCTAATATAATATGAAAAGTGAAATATTCCATTGGCAACACAGACACAGTTCCTAGCAAAATGTCTAGCATGTTTCGATCAGTTTTAACATGGCAATACCCCCTCTCCCACAAAAATAAATAAACGGAATATTAATACATTTCATGGCCATCAAAGACTTAAACTGTGTATCTTCATGTTTTAAGATCTGTACATGCAGATTTTAGAGATTTTGAATTTGTGATCGACTGCAAAATTATTATTTTCCCCCCAAAATGCATAAATCAATGTTTCTTTTAAAATATTACCCTATTTCTTGTAAAAATAAAAATAAATAACCACTTTTAGGTTTTAAAGAAATTGTTTAATTTGGATTAACTGTAATTGGGAGGTGTTTTTAATACTAGTCATCTCTCATCCAACCAAAGTCCAAAATGCTAACTTTAAATTACTAAATTCAATGTTGTATGTTCATGTAATGTACTCCCCACAGAAGTAGCGAACTGCACACTACCTCCCTTTTTATGAAGCGCACCTGTGCCTCTTTACTGCGAGAAATCTAAAAGTTCAAGCAGCCATAACCTCCCTATGAAGGCGTCCAAAAGGATGGTATATTGGCTTTCATGGCCAGTGAATTAAAACTCAGCAATTATTCTAGGTTTGTGCCTGTGGGGGTATGGATGGGTACACCAAGAGCCTGCTGATGAGCCAGCTTGGTGTCCTGGGCGAAACCCCACACAAGACACGGCACAAACCTAGACAAATTGCTGAGTTTTAATTCACTTGCCGTGAAAGCCAATACACTATCTTTATGGTACAGTGTATTCATCATCATGATAATTGATTCTCCACTCCAGCAGGCCGGGTGTGGGAATGAACAAACCCCTTCTATAGCTGTCTGTCCGGTCACCATTCTTCTTCCAACACTGTCCTCCATTCTACGCTCCTCTTAGCCAAAGCTCTGTGGATTTGCTTCATCCACCCATCTTGAGGTCTACCTCTTGGTCTCTTGCCAATTATCTCCCTTTCAAAATAGGCTTTGGGTGTTCTACTAGAGGGCATCCTCATCAGATGACCGAACCATTTCAATCTCGACTCCTCAAGAATGTCAAGCACACTTCTTTTCAGGCCTAGCTTTATATGGACTGACTAATTTCTAATTTTGTCTCATCTGGTCTTCTGAATACTTGATCTTACAGTTAAAGTTAAACTTATTAATTTATTAAGATAATATGCCAAATTTCGGCATTACAATTCTGTTGTTAAACCCGAGGCAACGTATGGTAGTGAAACACTCTTCAAGTTGAACATCAAATCAACAACTGACAAACTGCAGAAAGCAGACAGAAGAATCATCAGAACAATTATTAACAAAAACACCAAGTAAATGGCCAATGAAGATTACTGCCGAATGAAGTGGTATATTGAGAGAGTGAATCAATAATAGATACAATGCGGAAAAGGAGAATCTCTTTTTTCTGCCATATCGCATGCCTACCAGAAACCAGACTAATTAAACAGCTTTTTAGTTACTTCTGGAAGAGTAAAACAAAGAACAACTGATTCAAAGAGATCCAGCATGATTTAGATGAATTAAATTTAACTATGCTCCAAATTAAAAATAGAGAAGAGAAGAATTTTAAGGAATAAATACTTACGATTCACATTAACAACATTTGAACGGAGAAACTACACCATCACAGATGAACAAAGGGTAGCCAGGTCAGATAGAATGAAGACATTTTGGGTGCAGAAGAAGCTGAAGCTGAATCGCTAAGCTCCAAATACCGTTGTTAGACTAAATTGTATTTGTAATGATTAAAGAAAAAGAGATCCAACAGAGGACTATTAGTGCCAATAGTACCTTTTTTGGTCTCAATAACTTATTTAAATCATGCTTAATTTCACAAAACAGCAAGGTTAAGTTATACATGACACTAGTGAAACCGGTTCTGTTATATGGATGCGAGTCATGGGCGACCTCACAAACACTGGAAGAGCGCATTTGTGCATTTGAGAGGAAAGTGCCCAGAAAGATATATGGTCCTATTTACAATAGGGAGGAAGGTGGGAAAGGAGGGAAAAAGAGGACTTATACCAACGTTTTGGGAGAGCTGATGTGGGTAGGATCATTAGAGGAAGACGACTCCAGTGGATGGGACATATCGTAAGAGCTGTGGAATCTATCCCTAACAGAGTGTTCAAAGCTCAGCAGATTGGCAAACGTCCAAGAGGCTGTCCAAGGACGAGATGGAAGGATAGGGTGATGAGAACGTTGCAGCAGGTGGAACCAACATCAGTACTGGATGCTGCAATGGATAGAGAAAAATGGAACGGCATTTGTAACAAATGCTTGAGATTGTGATCGGGATAATGCCTCCTGTGTGATTGATTAGGATAGTGTTATGTAATGTTGTATACTTGATGTGTTTGTTATGTTTCTTTGTTTTCTGTCAAGGGCCTTAATGGCCTGATATGTACAATAAATGATGATGATGAATGATTAAAGTGCTCCAATGAAATATGTACAGTATATTACCATTCTCAATGTCGAAGTCTGCATAGTTTGCCTCTTCCCAACTGGCATCATCATTCTGTTTGGGCATATATTGAACTCTGAATCCAGTGATGGGCAGACGATCTGCTTCTGGTGGGACGATCTTCATCTGAACCGAGTCTGCCTTGGCACGCAAGTCTCCCACCTCCTGGGGAGGCTCTGGACGTTCACCTTCTTTCAGAACTAGCACCCTCTCTGTGGTTCCCAGTTTGTTGGTCGCCTTGCAGATATAATCTCCAAACATTGAATTGTTGTTCAACACCAACTGCAACAAGGACAAGTAGGGAGAGATCTCATAACAAGTTGACATGATAATAGGGTTGCCAGATTTCAGGAATGGAAAAAACGGAACACACGTCCCAAAACATTGTTTTTTTTTAAATCAAGGTTGTTAAATGTTGTAATATATAATGCGCATCCCTCCCTATATTATTCTGCTAAGGTCCCATTCCAGTTTTGTACTGAAAATAAGGTCCCATTAACACCAACCTACACATATGGGGTACCTACAGGTTCAGCTTAACCCAATGCGTAAGCGAAACACACTCACTTACTCTTTACATGCCTCACAATTAAATAAATACCTTAAAACATGTTTGGGAAGCCAGGCTCTGCCTGTCACAAGCCAGGACAAAGCGGTGAGTGATAGAGGAGTAACACCTCAAAAAAAAAACCAAGGTCCAGCTGGCCCGGCTGGTAGCACCTTGTCAGGGTTACGGTGAAGTCCTCAACGGCATTGATAGTGGAATAGATGATCTATAGAACAGTATGAATGGCGGACGGGGTGGCCCTGTATCCGGGATTAATAGGATAAAAGGCATCTACCCTATGATTTAGTTAGATGTCAGCTTTACATAAATCCATTTAGCGTCTGTCTTGTAGCAAGCGGCTAGATGGTCAGCGTCTGTTCACCAAAGGTGCGGCTGAAAACCCATCCTCGGAGCTAACAACCTCGAGTAGAATTTTTAGGGGACTTCTTCCCTTAACCTAGCAAACAATCAACAATGGATATGCACATTGTAAGAGATTTTACCCCAGGGAGTTGTTGAAATATGTGACCATGGTTTGTGTTGGTCACACTGTTAATTATAAACCTGCTCCATAGAGATATGTTTCTCTTTTGTTTTATGGTAATGGTGTGTATAAAAGGAATGTTGTATCACCTTGTTCGTTCAGTTCTGTTGTAGTAAATGTCAAGTACATTAAACGTGTGTTCCATTTCAATTGCCTGTGTGCCTCGTAATCCTTCAGGTTATGGGCCCAGCCACGAATCCACCGTGCGAATATAAAGTGCGTATGATAGACTGATTGTTATATGAACTGTGAATTCGGCTACGTAGTGAAATTCAACATGTCTGCAACCAGCACCTCGTTACCGGCTATAGATAAGCTGCGAGGTAGTCTAAATTACGTGGATTGGCGATTCGAGATGGAAAACGTCCTAAGACTCGAAGATCTGTGGAGCTGTATAGTTGGCTACCCGGATGGAGATACTACAACATCTGCGAAGAAAGCAAAAGACGAAAGTCGGGCTAGGGCCAGACTTAACCTCATGGTGGATAAATCAATTTTCCCAATCGTCATGCCTTGTAAGACCGCGAAGGAAGTCTGGGAAGCTCTTGAAAAGGCCTACTCCGATAAAGGAGTGAATCGGCGGATCGTCATCTTGAAGAAATTGTGCAAAGTTAAATTAAAGCACTACAAGACGATGGAAGAGTATGTTAGTGAGGTTATGGGACTTGCTCAGCAACTTGCGTCTATGAATAAGGCACTGGACGACGAGTTTGTTGCAGCTCTTATGCTGAAAGGTCTACCAGATGAGTTTCAGCCTATGATTATGGCTCTGGAAAGTTCCGGAACAGACCTTACTGCAGACACAGTCCGAACCAAGTTGCTACAAGATACTACTTGGAGTGGGAAAAGTACTTCCAAGCCATCAAAGGATTCTGTTCTGTTTTCACGAGAAGACAAGACTAAGAAGAAGCCTTTCTGCTGGAAATGCAAGAAGCCAGGACACTGGAAGCGGGATTGCAGGAAGGAGGAGATGCAGAGCTCAACTCAACAGAAGTCGAAGAAAGACAAGATGATGCTGGCAACCGATGGACAGGCATTAAGTGCAAGGGCCTCTACAGGGGCCTGGTTCGTTGACTCTGGTGCTACTAAGCATATGAGTTCAAGCAAGTCTGCGATGGTGAACTTCACTGCTGGTCCTAATCTGGAGATCAGTACAGCAAACAATCAAAAATTGTATGGCCAAGGATCTGGTAATGTAACTGTTCAATTAGAAAATGGTATTTCACAAACCTTGTCCAATGTAGAATATGTTCCTGGTCTCACTGCTAATCTTTTATCTGTGTCTGCTGCTACTCAAAAGGGTTATGCTGTGGTATTCACCGACAATACTTGTGAAGTTTATGATAGTGAAAACTTTGTTGCTACAGGTAATGTAGCACTGACTGCGAGTAATGTGGGGGGTGTTTACCAAGTCAATGCTCTCAGTGGTCAAGCTAATATTTGTTCAGAGGACTCAGAATATTTATGGCATAAACGACTAGGCCATCTTAACAACCACAGTATGAAGTTGTTAAGAGATAGTCTCACTCATGGAATTAATTTCTCAGATAATGGTTTTAAAAACTGTTTTTCATGTGCTGAAGGTAAACAAGCTAGACAACCATTTAAATCAAGTAAGAGTAAAACTGTATGTAAAAATAAGCTAGATCTTATTCATTCAGACTTATGTGGGCCTATGCCAGTTCCATCTTGGAGCAATGCTCGCTATTTCTTGACCTTCATTGATGATCATTCTAGAAAGGTTTTTGTGTATTTCCTTGCTAAGAAAAGTGATGTTTTGGATTGCTTTATTGATTTCAAGGCACAGGTTGAGAATCAGTGTGAAAGATCTATTAAGGTCCTACGCACTGATAATGGTGGTGAATTTTGTAGCAAAGCTTTTGAGAGGCTACTTAAATCAGAAGGTATTCAGCATCAAACTACAACTAGCTATTCTCCACAGCAGAATGGTGTAGCTGGACGCATGAATAGAACATTGCTTGATAAAGGTAGAGCCATGATGAGCGAGTCTAAAGTAGATAAACGCATGTGGGCTGAAGCAATAAATACAGCAGCCTATCTTGTAAACAGGTCCCCAACCAGAAAAGTTCCAGAGGAGATCTGGACTGGTAACAAGGTCAATATGGAGCATCTAAGAATTTTTGGTTGTGTAGCACAAGTTCATGTCCCTGATCAAAGGAGAAACAAGTTTTTTTTTTTGTTATGAATGATATTTATTCAATTAATTCCAAAGAGCCATAGGCTCGTACAGAGGAATTGTACAGTAATATGTGTGTTTACACACCAGGAAGAAAATTCTGAAGGTAACACAAATTGATGAATAAGGGCATAGGCCTATTAGTAAAGTTGATACTATATCTAAGATTGTTTAGACCAAGGTCTCTTAAAATGATAAGCACAGGATTTTTAAGCTTATTTGATGTATTACGATGCATCGAATTTTTCCCACAATACTTTCGTAGTTTTCCTCTTAAATACTGACAAAGTTGGTGCACTTTTTACTTCATCGGGAAGTTTATTATATGACTGTGATGCAGAGAACTTGAAACTATTTCTACCGTATTTAGAAGAGTGAATGATATATAAGGCTACGTCCTTCGCATGCCTAGTTCCATAAGAATGATTGTCCGAGTTCAAGATGTAGGGAGAGCTATAGAGTATTGTGTTGTGTTTAATTTTGTATATTAGCATAGCTGCTCGGAGATCTGCACTTATGCTGAGGGGTAGAATTTTACTTCTGATGTACAGATCTTTTACTGGAGTGCAGTAAGGAAGGTTAAATATGTTTCTAATAGCCCTATTCTGAATAGTCATTAAATCATTCAGTGTGGATTTCCTGCAGTGAGCCCAAATAACATTTAAATATTGGAGCTTGCTATGTACAAGTGAATAGTAGATTTGTTTTACAAGGTTTAGGGGAATAAGATACCGAAGTTTCCTTAGGATCCCTACTATAGGTGAGAGTTTCTTAGCAATTCGTTCAACGTGTTCAATCCAGGTCAGGTGTTTGTCGATGATTAGACCTAAATACTTTGCCTGATTAACCTCTTTTACTTCAATATTATTTATATATATTTTGTCATGTGTGATTTCTTTCATGCTTTGCTTTGAAATTACCATGTAATTGGTCTTCTGTAGGTTCATTGTTAATTTATTGGCCTGGAACCATTGTGAGAGAGTATTTATATCTTGTTGCACATTTTGTATGATTTCAATTATGTCTTTCCCAGTGTAGAAGATATTTGTATCATCTGCATACAATTTGATATGCCCTCTCAAATTACATTCCACAATATCATTTATATAAATTAAGAATAATGTAGGTCCAAGTATAGATCCTTGTGGAACTCCATGAGTTATATATTTTCCTGAACTTATGCATTTATTCAAAGCTACATGCTGCTTTCTTCCAATAAGGTAGCTTTGGAACCATTTTAGTGCTATACCTCGGACACCAGCATTTTCTAATTTTGATAACAGTATTTTATGATCTACTGTATCAAAGGCTTTTGTGAGATCAATAAATAACCCAACTGCCATATTATTTTTGTCAATAGTTTCTTGTAGCATTGTTATTAGGTCAATAGTTGCTGCCTCAGTACTAGAATTTTCCCTGAATCCATATTGCATATTATGAAAGAATGTATTCTTGTTCAGAAATGAAAGCAATCTTGTTTTTACCACTTCTTCCAGAATTTTTGAAACTACCGATAAAATAGAAACAGGTCTATAATTATTTGGATTTCTTTTGTCACCACCCTTAAATATAGGAACTACTTTGGCCACTTTTAAGTCATCTGGTATCATGCCAGTAACTAAGGACTCATTAATCATTTCAACCAAGATTTTAATAAATGATTGTATATTGTTTTTAATGAAATTTGTCTTGATCCTATCTAATCCACAGCTCTTTTTATTCTTTAAATTTGTGATGATGGACTTGACCTCTGCTTCATCTGTCGGATATAAGTAGAGAGAATTTGACTGATTGTGGTCCTTACTGAGGATTTCCTTCTGTTCAGGAATAGCTTTTGCTAGACTTCCAGCAATGTTTGTGAAGAACAAGTTAAATGATTCACATAGTTCTTGATTGTTTGTGATAATTTTGTTGTCTATTTCAAGTGAAGTGCATGTCTCAACTGTTGGTTTTTTGTTGTGTATGATTTCTTTGATAGTCTCCCAAGTTTTATTAGAATTGTTTCCATATGTTTTGAATTTATCTGAGTAGTAATTTGACTTTAGTCTTCTTTTTAAGTTTGTTACATTATTCCGGCATCTACAGTATTCTTGGTTCATATCATTATTATTTCTGTGAAGGGGATTTTTGAGCTTTGCATGCAGAGTGTCTCGTTGTTTTATAAGTGTAAGGAGTTCAGCTGTGACCCATGGTAAGTTAGTAGTCTGTCTGTTATTGTTAGTATTGTTTGTTATTTTTCTTTGGCTATGCCTGTTCCTTAGATTCAATTGTTTGATGAAAGAGTTATATAGAGAGTTAACAGTACTATCTGCATCATTATGGGAATCTGCATTTATAGATATATTAGTTTCAGGAGTGTGTTGCCTATCCCAAGAGTCCTCGTGTGTTGTTGATTTTGTCGGCTTATGTGACTGAGTGTACGTGCTATAATTGGTCTTGGAAATATCAAGAATTAATATACTGTGATCACTAATATCATTGCTGACATTTGATATTTTATAACTTAATTCTGAATTGTTTAGTGACACGTGGTCTATTAAGGTAGCTGCAGTGTCACAAAGTCGTGTAGCATATTTAGTGTTGCATTGTTTAAAACCATAGCATGCTATTAAATTTAGATATTTCCTTCTTAATTGATCATCAGCTAGGATATCAATGTTGGTATCTCCGAGGAAGATGCATAATTTATTGTTTATCTGGCTAAGAAAACTTTCAAATGAATTTAAGAAGGGTATGGCATTGCTTCTATTGGGGTTATATGCTGCAATAATGTCAATGCTTTTGTATGTTGGCCTATTACTTTTAACATCATCTCTGAATACCTCAATCCACATCAAACTATGATTCATTTCACACTTTCTTTTAACGTTCACTTTCCATTTGTGTGATACATAAATACCCAGACCCCCACCAACTTTGTCATCTCTATGAGCAAACACGCTTGTGAAATTGTTGAAGTTATAAAAATCTGCCTCATTACTTTTCACCCAGGTTTCTGTAACTACCAATACATCTATCTGACCTATCATCTGCACGAGAATTTCAATGTCATCAAGCTTATTCCGAATACTTCTGCTATTAATGTACAAACACCTAACCTCTCCACCTAATTCTAATGAGTTTATGCATGCACTTATATTAGAGTCCTGTTGCATGAAATCATCCAAACAGTTGTACTTATGTTCACTGCACTGTACTTCACCTAGGTGTCCACTTGTAGTCAGCGCTTTCTTCGGATCCTAAAAGTGAAAAACACATTTTCTGTGGTTATTGGATCCTAAAAGTGAAAAACACATTTTCTGTGGTTATTGTGAGGACAGTAAAGCCTATAGATTCATGCATCCTGTTACTCATCAACTTGTTAAGTCCAGGGATGCACAGTTCTTTGAAGATGTGTTCCAGGAGGTGTCTGATGTGTCTCCAGGTAATGTTGGTCCATCCTTGCAGATTAATGAACCTGCAATGTTGCAGATCTCAGTTCCCACTGACAGTGAGGCAGAACCCGACAACTCAGGGGATGGAGCAGAGTGCATTTCGGAACTTGAAAGTGTATCGCCCATTAGCAGTGCTGGTGTGGCTGAGACTGTTGACTCAGCTGATTTAAGCTATGTCCCTAGTGGAACAGATTCAGACTGCAGTGATTCTGTGGGCTCTGCCACCATCGTCAATGAGCCAATGGAGGGGGATGCCGAAGGTAATCAAAGGTATCCTAGGCGCCAACAAAAGCCTGTAGACATGTCAGACTATGTGACATACTTGACTCTCACTGATGACTCTGAACCTAGCACAGTTAAGGAGGCACTGTCCATGCCTGATAGGGTTAAGTGGGAGCAGGCTATGAAAAGAGAAATGGAGATACTTCAGTTAAATGACACATGGGATCTAGTTGATAAACCCCAGGGCAAGAATGTTGTCAGTAGTAAGTGGGTTTTCAAAGTAAAAGAGACTCTAAAGGTAACATTCAAAGGTATAAAGCCAGACTTGTGGCCAGGGGCTTCACCCAAAGGTACGGAGTAGATTTTACAGAAACTTTCTCTCCTGTTGTTCGACACAGCACGTTAAGGATGCTGCTTGCCTTGGCTGTCCAAACAGATCTGAAGCTGGTACATTAGGATGCTGAATCTGCTTTTCTCAATGGAAAGTTAGATGAAGAGATCTACATGTATCAGCCAGAAAGTTTTGTCAAGAAAGGTTCAGAGCATAAAGTTTGCAAGTTAAAAAAATCTATTTATGGCTTAAAACAATCTTCTCGTTTGTGGAATGAGCGAGCTCACTCTGTTCTTGTCAAATTGGGTTACAAAAATTGTGCTGATGAACCCTGTGTGTACTTTAAGAAACAAGCCCAAGGTATGGTAATTATTGCATTATATGTGGATGATTTCATTGTGGCTTATAATGATGAGTCTGAGATCAAGTCATTGAAGACCTGTATCGATAAAGAATTTAAGGTACGAGATCTTGGGCCAATTTCTTATATTTTAGGTATTAAAGTAAGGCAAGATAAGAAGAATGGTACAATGTATCTTAGCCAAGAGCAGTACATCAGTGAGATTGCAAAGAAATATGGTATGCACGATGCACGTCCCATTGGTACTCCCTTGGAAACCAAACCAAATCTTGGTGTTTCTGATACAGAAACTAGTGATCTTCCTTATAGAGAACTCATAGGTTCGCTCATGTATTTAAGTGTTTGCACGCGTCCAGATATAAGCTATGCGATATCATATCTCAGTCAATTTAATCATTGTTACAATGAATCTCACTGGTCTGCTGCAAAGCGAGTGCTGCGTTATTTAAATTGCACAAAAGACTTGTCACTTAAGTATGTCAGGAATGGAGGTCAATTCATGGGATTTGTTGATGCTGACTGGGCTAATGATAGCAATGACCGAAAATCATACAGTGGTTTTGTGTTCAAAATGGCAGGTGGTGCTGTATCATGGGGGGCTCAAAAGCAAAAATGCATTTCCTTATCATCTACTGAAGCAGAATATGTTGCACTGAGTGAAGGTGTAAGAGAAGCTGTTTGGTTGAAACGTGTTTTGTCTAACTTTATAGATCTCAAGTCACCCATCATATTATTGAGTGATAGTCAATCAGCTCAAAAACTGGCAAAAAATCCAGTCCACCATAATAGGACCAAACATATTGACACTAAATATCACTATGTTAGAGATGCTTTGGATTCTAAAGCCATATGCATCAAATATGAGGAGACTTCAAAAATGTGTGCAGACATCCTAACAAAGCCTCTTCCTAAGCCTAAGCATATTTATTTTTGTAAAGACTTGGGTCTTGAGTCATGTCCTCTACTCCCACAGGTTTAAGGAGGTGTGTTGAAATATGTGACCATGGTTTGTGTTGGTCACACTGTTAATTATAAACCTGCTCCATAGAGATATGTTTCTCTTTTGTTTTATGGTAATGGTATGTATAAAAGGAATGTTGTATCACCTTGTTCGTTCAGTTCTGTTGTAGTAAATGTCAAGTACATTAAACGTGTGTTCCATTTCAATTGCCTGTGTGCCTCGTAATCCTTCAGGAGTAACCAATCTCCATTTTCCAAGGAAATGAAAAGTAGGCACTCGGATTCTGGGGGCCTACATCATTGTGCAAAGGATGAAAAGGATGAGTCGGAGCATCTTGAAAATAGCATTAAGCAAATCACTAGTAAAATTAAGCACAAGAACATAAAACTTTTTGGCTACCTTTAATGGCAATTCACTCTTAAAAACAGGAAAACTTAAAACTCTAATAAATTTCATCAAAGAGAAAAGGATTATGATAACAGCTCTTCAAGAAACTAGATATACTGATGAACATCCATTTGATTCAGAAGGTTATAGAATATTCAAGGGAAAACCTGGAAAGAGAGTTATGAAAAATGTACCTCAGTTTGGAACTGGGTTCATTGTAAATCAGAACATATTAAATTCAATAATAGAGTTTCAATCCATTAATGAAAGATTATCCCTGCTATCCTTTAAATCAGTAAACAAAGTTTATACCATTGTCAATACACATGCACCAACTAATGAGAAAAATAGGACTCAGAAAGAACAAACGGAAAATTTTTGGCAAGAACTATCAAAACACCCTGGATCAAATTCCATCAAAAAATATAATACTTCTACTTGGAGACTCTAACGCTCAAATCGGCAAAGAACGTCAACATCGGTCCATAGTAGGCAATTTCCCGGCACATAAAAGAACTAACACAAATGGAGAAAGACTTATTAGTTCATGCAGAGAGCATAACTTAGTCCTGAAATCTACATTCTTCAAAAAACTTCCTAGGAAACAAACTACTTGGGTTTCCCCAAATCCAGTTTGTGGTGAGAAACAACTTGACCATGTTGCTATTAGCAGACCGTCTACAACGGAGATACTCAATGTGAAAGTTGCTAAGAGTGCAGGTTTAGATTCAGACCACTATCTGTCACTCATTAAATTCAAAATTAGACCAATATATAAAAAGAAAAATCATTATCAATCCAAAAAGTTTGATACTCAAAAATTAGCTACAGCAAATAATTTCAAAACACTTTTGGAAAGCAGAGCACCTAAAACATGGGAACAACTTCAAAGAGACTTAGTACAAACAGCAGAAGAAACCATTCTCCTTAAAAGAAAACGAAAACATGCCTGGTGGACTGCTGAGTGTGATGAACTAATCTTTAAAAGACAACGAGCTTGGAACATCTGGAATGCAAATAAAAATGAGAATATCAGGAACAGCTTTATAGAATCCCGAAAACATGCATCTAAGGGACTCAAAAGGATAAAAGTGCAACATATGAAAGACCAATTAACATTAATAGAATCGGACTTCAGACAGCACAATATAAAGGACTTCTACAAAACTTTCAGAAGTAGTTTAAGGAAGTATACTCCACCAAGCTTACTTTTCACAGATCCAAAGACTCAGAAAACTGCATATAATAACGCTGAAAATTGCAGAATACTTGCGGAATATTTTGAAGAACTCCTCAACTGCGATCCACCAAAGGAGACATTTAATTTTGATAATATACTCCCCGTTCCCCCAGACTCGAAACCACCAACAACAAATGAAATTAAAGAGATTATAAACGAACTTAAAAATAACAAAGCATCTGGAGAAGATAGTATAGTTGCTGAATTATTGAAATACTCGAGTGACAACATGATCCTATGTTTAACGGAAATCATAAATGACATATGGAAAACACACAGTTTACCATCAGAATGGACATCTGCTTTGATATATCCCCAAATAAGAAAGGGAAGAAAACAGATCCTAACAATTACAGGGGAATCTCCCTCCTGCTAGTGACCTATAAGATCTTATCCAAAGCACTTTTAAAAAGTGCGGAAAAAATACTCGACCCACAATTGGGAGAGTATCAGGCAGGATTTAGGAAGGGACGATCATGTATGGAGCAAATACTAAATTTAAAGAGCATATTAGACATGAGGAAAATCAGGAACTTGAAATATGTAGTTACTTTTGTGGATTTTAAAAAAGCCTATGACTCCATTGACAGAAAGGCACTTATTAACATTCTGAAGGAATTTGGACTTGATAACAAGACAACTGAAATAATTCAAGCAACACTAACGAACACAACTTCCAAAGTTAAATTTAGAGGGGAACTTTCAAAATCTTTCAAAATAAAGTCAGGTGTGAGACAAGGAGATGGTCTGTCACCTCTGCTTTTCAATTGTGCATTGGAAAAGGTAATTCGAGAGTGGAGGAAAGCCATCAATACTAAAGGCGTTCAACTAGGAAGACATCCAAATAAAATCACTGTAGATTGTTTAGCTTTTGGGGATGACATTGCATTACTTACTGATGATGATGATGATGATGATAATTGTTGTTTTAAGGGGCCTAACATCGAGGTTATCGGCCCCTAATGAAATGAAATGACGTGAAATGAAAGGATGTAGATAAAAACAACTCACTGCCATGGATGAAGCGAAAAAGGTGTTTATAAAACAGACAGTGAGCCCCAAAAAATTATGCCTTATTTGAATAAAAAGAATAAAAGGCGGATGGTAAAAAAGGATAAAACAAATAAGGCATAGTGAACAATACAATACATAACACAATAAAAAATCATAAAACAGATTTAACCACAATTAAAAGTCGTAACTACACATTAAAACTTAAAAAAGTAACCACTCTCCCTCATGAACCGGATGACGAGGTCAGCTGACGGCCCGTTATCACGGAGAATAAGGGAGAGGGTATTAGGCAGTTTAAGAGTCCTGCGCAGATCGGCCAGATCCACACACTCCAAGAGAAGGTGTGCCACGGTTAGGTGGGCGCCGCAAGTACACACAGGAGGATCTTCTCTCTTTAGCAAGTGGGAGTGAGTAGCAATCCCATGGCCGATCCGGAGTCGACAGAGTACCACAGCTTCCTTCCGGAGAAATCGGAAGGAAGATTTCCACACCTTCGTTGTCTCCTTGATGCCTCTCAGTTTGTTGGGTGGAGGCGTGGCACCCCATGCTTCCTCCCAATGCGACAGGATCGAATGCCGCAACTGAGAGCGCACATCACTAGCAGGCACCTTATATGGTAGCGAGGGCAGTGCGACTGCCTCTCTCGCCGCCTGATCAGCAAGCTCGTTTCCCGCAATACCCATGTGGCTAGGAAGCCACACAAAGGACACCCCGGCCCCAGCGGAACGCGAACTGACGAGCAGGTCGTGCACACGCTGGACCAACGGGTGCTTCGGGAAACACACATCGATCGCTTGCAGCGCACTCAGAGAATCAGTACACACAAGAAAGTGCTGGTGATCGTCTGATAACGTGTACCGCAGAGCCTCTAAGATGGCATAGAGCTTCGCTGTGTACACGCCACAGGCATCGGGAAGTGAAAAGAGAAACCGACGATCTTCAACCACAAATGCACAGCCTACTTTCTCGTTTACCCTCGAACCGTCCGTGAATAGAAGCCGTGATCCCGGATACCGGCTCACAACGGACGGGAACAGCCTCCGATGGACGGAGGAGTCAGTGTCCGACTTGGGGCCGGTGTGCAGATCCAGGATGATATCAGGGCGAGAGACCATCCACGGAGGGGCCTTGCTAGGTACTTGGACAATACAGGAGACAGAAGGAAATCGGAACTGACGGTATAAGTCATCCAAGCGAATCCCCGCCGGCCGAGTGGCTCGGGCGAGCGCATCATACAGCCGGCGATTCGGATTGGAAAACAAACATGGATAGCTTGGATGAAGGGGCATCTGTCGAATAGTTGCAGCATAGGTCAGCAGTACTTGTTGGCACCTCAGGAGGTACGCCAGCCTCGGCGAGCAAGCTGATGACTGGGCTCGTCCGAAAGGCACCCGTCGCCAGCCTCACACCGCCGTGGCGGACACTGTCCAGTTTAACAAGCACTGACTTACTGGCCGAACCATATGCTACACTGCCATAATCCAATCGAGATAAAATCAGAGCCTTATAAAAGCGTAGGAGCACCGCGCGGTCCGCCCCCCATGATGTGCCGCTAAGAAACCGCAACATGTTGAGTTTCTTAGCACAGGTAGTTTTCAAACACCGCACGTGTGGCTCCCACGTCAATTTCTGATCGAAAAGGAGCCCAAGGAACCGGTACGCAGCAACGACCGGCAAACCTACATCGCCCAGATAAAGCTCAGGATCAGGATGGAGAGTGCGCTTTCGGCAGAAATGGACAACCGAGGACTTAGCGGTAGAGAATCGAAAGCCATGCTCTAGTGTCCAGCGTTCCACTCTCCGAATAGCTTGTTGTAGCTGTCGTTCAGCGACTGCCATATTTTGCGCACTATAATGTAGAGCGAAGTCGTCTACATATAGCGACGGTACCACTGCTGGACCAGCAGCAGCGACTATACCGTTTATGGCAACCGCAAATAATGTTACGCTAAGCACCGATCCCTGTGGGACTCCGTTTTCCTGTATATGATATTGCGAATATGTCCCCCCTATTCGGACACGGAACAGGCGAAGGGACAGAAAATTCGCAATAAAAACCGGCAAGTTACCTCGGAATTTCCATTGATGCAGGGTAGAGAGGATGCCGTAACGCCAAGTGGTGTCATAGGCCTTCTCGAGATCAAAGAAAACAGCGACTAGGTGCTGTCTCCGGAGAAAAGCGTCCTGTATGGCGGTCTCCAGGCATACCAGATGGTCGTTGGTACACCGAGACGCCCTGAAACCACACTGGTATTCAGACAGGAGTCCCCGTTTCTCCAGGACCCACACTAGGCGCCGATTGACCATCCTCTCAAAGAGCTTGCACAGACCGTTAGTGAGACAAATAGGTCTGTAACTCCCTGTCAATTTGGGATCCTTATCGGGCTTCAGGATAGGTATAATGATACCTTCCTGCCATTGCGCTGGAAACACACCTTCCAACCAGATACGATTAAACACCCTGAGCAAATAACGAATGCTCTCATCGTTAAGGTGTTTAAGCATCTGGTTGTGAACATTATCCGGGCCAGGAGACGTGTCCCTGCAGAGCGCCAGCGCTCCGCGGAGTTCCCACTGCATTACTTACTGACTCACTGGATACTGCCCAAGAACAAATTAGAGAGTTGCAAAAACAGGCAGCCAAAGTCGGACTACAAATATCATTTGAAAAAACTAAGTTCATGACAAACATCACCGATGCCCCCAAAAGTATCACAATTCATGACAGTTCAGTATGTAAAACAAATTCCTTTAAATACCTAGGAGAGTGGATAATGAATGACTCACAGGAAAAGACAGCAATAGAAACACGTATGCATAAATTACAAAGGTGTTTTCATATGACAAAAGATATATATAATAAAAAAAGCTTATCCTGGAACACTAAATTAAGGCATTATCAAACAGTAGTCAGACCTGAAACTCTGTATGCAGCAGAAACACTTAAATTAACAAGATTTGGTGATTTAGACAAATTAGAGAAGACTGAAAGACGAATTCTGAGAAAAATACTGGGAGCTAAACGAAATAATAACGTAGAATATAGGTTACGACCAAATAGAGAGTTATATTTGAAATGTGAAAAATTAACTGAAGTAATGAGAAAGAGAAGATTACAGTTTTTTGGGCACATCTATAGAATGGAAAATAGTAGACTAACTAAACAGATCTTCAACTTACTGACTAGTTACAAATCCAAACCCACATGGTTCATTGAAATTGACAAAGATTTGACAAACGCCAGAATTCAGACAGACACAATAGCAAACAGATCACTCTTCAGAGAAGCTATTCAAAACGCAAAATTTCAAGAAAGGAAGAAACAAACAACTGGCAGAAAGTGGACTCAGGAGGAGAAAGATCGTCACTCTAGAACGATGAAAGAAATTTGGAAACAACGGAAATTGAATACAATGGACAATAGCCAACATTGATTCATCGTACCCTCCAAATGGGTTATTCGAAAGAAGAAGAAGAAATAATGAAAGAATGCAACACGGTAACCATGGTAACAGAATCTCACAGGTCCATCTATTTCTTTAAGACGCAATGCAATTCCAATTATTACATTACTGTGAAAGTTTCCAGACGGTTATAAGGTTATCACTGAACCAAATTAAGCTGTAAAATTCATAATACGCTTAAGGGGGTCAAGGAGCACTCTAGAATTTTTTCACGCAATTTTCACATGTGAGTGTGGTACGAAAGGTCTTTCTCACCCGACTATAAATGGTCTCCGAAAACCACATAACAGTGTCTGTGATATTCCCAGAAAACTAAATTCACTCCGATATACCTATGAAGGAATGACAAACCCCTAACCACTGCACCAGTAGCTGAATTGATAAAGTCTGATTATTCATACCAAGGATAAATAAGTCATAGCATTCATGATTGAGATTTTGCTAAGTGTACTCTTGACAACTAGAATATTCGCGGGCGAAGCTGCGACGGATAATGCTAGTATGTACTAAATAAGCATTGCATAAACAAATACACAAAATTAAAACTAGATACTGCTGACATATCGTACAGACCTATGACACCAGCAACTTAATGCTTTTCAATCGAAAAACCTATTGAAAGGATTTTTTATTTGTAAGTACCTTCTGATAAAATTCACTACAATTTTCGTCATAATTGTAAAATGTGAACAATTCTTGTTTTATCAAACTAATGGAGCTTCTGTTTCTATCATCTCTCCATTTGATATTCATGACAGAAAAAACTCTCTGCATAAAAGCATTGGACGGGAAAATGCTGAGTATTAACTTCACAAGGACTAAGATATTCCTTAATTTTGTTGCCCCTAATAAATCTATAACATCGGACACAGACATAGAAATCATTCTCTCTTTCAAACTTGCACCTGTATCACCAGAAAACAAGCTAGATATTACAATCAATTCTGGTTGGTTGGTTACTCAGTTTAGGAGCTGCGACAACGCGGTCATGTAGCCCCGTGTACTTTGGGTGTGTGTAGAATCTGTCTGATAACTGGTGTTAATTGTGATGGCTGTATTAGTGTGTGTATCTGTTTTAATTCAAGTAAGTAAGGTCTGCAGACATTCAATTTTTCCAAGTAGTTCCTACTTTTGCTGCCAAATGCCACCGTCAACGACCAACTAGTTCAGAACTTAGTTACTAGATGACAGAGCAGTCGGCTCTTGACGACGAACGTAGGAACCTAAGAATGTTAGTCAAATGTTTACCCTATATATAATTTAGCTTCACACAGGTGTAATTAGTGGAAGGTTCTTTAATATGCCATAAATCTATGACATGGGACTGCCAGCTTTACTTCCACTCCGAAGGAAGGCAATTCTGAAGCGGGACATTTGGAGATTGGTGAGAAATTGAATATATTAACAAATTAACCAAAAAAAACGGAATATTTGGCGTTCCATTCAAAATTAAAACAGAATGCGGAACAAAACAAGAAAAAACGGAATTGTTCCAGATAAAATGGAACGTCTGGCAACCCCACATGATAGGAACCACAATGCTTTTTAACATGGACAGGGGTCAATCAATAATTTGCATAATAAGACCAAACAATTTATCAAAATTTAATGCGTTTCTATGCATACAAGTCGCTACATATTATGGTTATGTGAGTGTTTAAAGGGTCTGGCAGAGAGAAAGGGCTGGTCCGTTCTCTGCTGGGGGAGTGTGGGATCTATACCAAATGTACTTAATGAAGGAATTGGACAGAGGCTTAGAGTGTTCTTCATTTTCCTGGTTTGTCTCATCTTTCCTTATAATGGTACCTGTATTTTTCATGGGTTCAGACCTAATCTTTTCTTTTCATGGTAATGAAACCGAATATTCCCAAAGGAAAACATCATGTTGATTTGTCCATTTGAGCTAATATATTTTAACAAAAATTTGATTAAATGGTCCGGCTAGCTCAAAAACAAGTTGCCAGCATTTTCCCCCAGTGTAGCATTGGGCTCGTCAGTTGGTATGGTACACCTCACCAAGACGCGTGGCTAGCACATACTGAGGAGGCCATTGTAAGCCACAAAATACTTGTGGTATTGACGCCACGATCAATGCCAATGTACTACAAGAGTCAATCTCCCTTTCACAAAACAGTATAACCTTACCTAGGTATCCATATTGAAATAGAATGTTCCCGAAGGAAAACATGATGTTGATTTGCCCATTTGAGCTAATATATTTCATGGTATCACGTGCTTCTTTAACCCTCTTAGTGCCAAGTCATTTCCTGAAATACTTGCCAAGAATGCCAAGCCATTTTCAATGGTCATGTAGACTATTCGAAAACAAATCATAAATACCACATTTCCAACGATAGAATCATTATTTTTGCTTTGCATTATAACCAATACCTCATTCCTTCATACATTATGTTCATAAAAGTATATACAGCATCTAAGCCTTTTTAATTGAGGTTATTCTGATAATGTATTGTTCAATTTTTCATTTTTTGTGTGTAAAAAATCAGTTTTGAGCCTATATTAAGGACACCTAAGAGTCATATTCGAAGAAACACTACGTTTCCAGCTGTACAAAGTTCTTAGATACAGGTACATCTATAGGCAGAAAACTTCAACAAGAAGAAAACAATTGCACTGCAATTTTGGCAGGAACGTGCGTGATTGGGGGAGCGCAAAGGGAAGGCGTGAATACAAACTCAATCCTATCGTGTAATGGACTTCGAAGGAAAAAAAGTAAACACCGTACAGGCAAGCTTGAAACCTCACCTTTCCAATGGTATGAAATAATCACAAACATACAGTATGTCTACAGAAATCTACAAATATAAGATAAACAGCGCGCTGATCGAATCGGCTTTGGCACTTTTGGCGCGAGCAGCGAGAACCGATCTGATCGGCGTCTGGCACTGAGAGGGTTAAAGAAGCCCTAAAGGAGGCAGGGTAAGTATAGCCTTAGCATGGATAGTGCGACACTTTCAAAGGCTCACGACTGGCAAGCTTAGAAGTTAGCGACCCTGAGTTGGGGCATTGGCAGACTCTCTCCTATTTCTCTTTCACGGCTCTACTTTCCAAGCCTCCTAAATCGCCATTATTGGAAGACTGGGGCATTTCTTTCAACTTACTTGACTGCAACAAAGGAGCACCACGGCCTTGATCTCTCCCGAGCTCTGGTTGGTCCTTAAGTTTAGGGGCTGCGACAACGCGGTCATGTAGCCCTGTGTACTTTGGGTGTGTGTAGAATCTGTCTGATAACTGGTGTTAACTGTGATGACTGTATTAGTGTGTGTTATCTGTTTTTTAATTCAAGTAAGGACTGCAGACTTTTGAATTTTTCAAATAGTTCCTAATTTTGCCACCAAACGCCACCTTCAACTACTACTAGTTCAGAACTTGGCTACCAGACGTCACCGCAGTCGGCTCTTGGCAACAAACATAGGAACCTAAGAGCATTGTTTACATTCTTAACCTATACAATTTAGCTTCACACAAGTGTAATTAGTGGAAGGTTCTTTAACATGCCATAAATCTATGACATGGGAACGCCGGCTTTACTTCCCCTCCGAAGGAAGCCATACTGAGGGATTTTTAACACTCTTAAAAAATCCGACGACTTCGGCCGGATTTGAACCCGCGATCTGGGGCATAGAAGCTCAGCATGCTACCGACTACGCCATCGAAGCCCCTTCCCGAGCTCTACCGCTGTTGTTGACCTTCCCCTTCTACTGTCCGTCGCTATGTCATCCTGGGCCTGCCTCTTCTCTGTTTTCCTTGTGGGTTCCAATCGAGTGCCTCCTTTGCAATGTGGCCTTCCGGCCTCCTCAGGGGTGGGCCCCATACATCTCCATTTCTGTTGTTTTATGTCTAATTCAATAGGCACTTGATTGGTTAATGAATGTCTGTAGTGAGTGGGTCAGGTGTTTTGTCGCTTTCCAGGTTTCACAGCCATACAGCAAGACAGACTTTTCATTACTCACAAAAATCCACAGTTTGGACATCATTCTCAATTCTTTTATTAATATTAAATTGCAGTCAATGGCCATAGCTGGGCATTTTTGATTGAACGCCCGAGGGCTCCCAACAAGTTAAATTTCAAGTAGTTCCAACATTGACTACCAGATGCTACTGCCACTAACACTAGCGGCGAACGTTGGACTTGATAGAGCTTTGCTAACTAGCCAAATATAACCTACAAATTTTGCTACCAATTGCAGTGGTAGGTTCTTTTACGTGCCATAAACCTATGACATGGACCCGCTGGCTTTACTTTCCCTTCGAAGGAAGGCATACTGAAGGACTTTAACGCTCTTAAAAATCCGACGACTTCAGCCGGGTTTGAACCCACGATCTTGGGCATAGCAGTTCAGCATGCTACTGACTACGCCTCCGAAGCCGAACATTCTTTCGGCCTCCATATTAGGCGTAGAGTTGCGAAGGTTCGCTTGGCTTTGTTGATGTGGGTCCATGATCTCCTCTGTAATTCCTCCATCACTGGTAATGATGCTACCAATTAGGAGAACTTGTCCACTTTCTCAATAACCTGCTTCATAGGACATGGCATTTCACTTTGAAAATCTCACATGCATTGACCGGGAATCCAACCCGGTCCGCCATGGTGAGAGGTCAACAGCTTGACCGCTGCACCACCACGTCCCCCTTTGTTATCTAGAGCTGGCAATGACCTAACTTGTGATAATTTATCACAAAATAACACGCTTTAATGCACAAGAATAGTGGTTAATTCGAATTATTTTTTGGATAATTAGAAGTTTTTACGTGTAAAACGCCAATTGGATGCCAAACAGTTGGGTCAGGAATTCCCGAAAAGCGACGTTGTATCCCTTAAACCTGTCTGGTAGTGCGTGCTGTGTACTGCAGTATTAACGCAACAATCATAGAAGTAAACAATAATATCTGTAAATAAGATTGACGCGTTACACAAGTTTCTACGAACGTATGTAATCTAAACATTGTATATACAAGGTGTATCTTAATTATACCGACAAAAAAATCAGGGACGCTCTGCGTGTCATGTAAAAGGCGATGATGCAATCGGATTGGTGGAGAAAATTTTTTCCTTCGAGAAAATGAGGTTACTTTGTTACTTCTGGGCGCTTGATTCAAATCCACGAACTCGCCATATTTGCTGAGACAGAGCGCAAGCCGCTGGCCATTGCTGTGCTTCAAGCAAGGGAAGGGAGTGTGATAGAAGGAGACAGAGATATGCTTGCGGTAATGCGCAAGTTTCCTCGTTCGCTTCGGCTTGCACTCTGGCTGAGCAAATACGCCTAGCCCGTCAATTTGAATCGCGTGCCCGGAAGTAACAAAGTAACCTCATTTTCTCGAAGGGAAAAATTTTCTCCGTCAATCCGATTGCGGCATCGTATTTCACATAACACGCAGAGCATACCTGATTTATTTGTTGGTATAATTAAGATACATCCTGTATATACAGTGGAACGTGGCTAATTCGAACTTTTATGATTCGAAATCTTGTTTAATTCGAGTTTTTCTGTTGGTCCCTAGCATTTTATATACAATCAATGCTAAAAAATCGTGGTTAATTCAAATTATTTTTTGGATAATTTGAAGTTTTTACGTGTAAAACGCCGATCGGAAGCCAAACAGTTGGGTCAGGAATTCCCAAAAAACGACGTTGTATCCCTTAAACCTGTCTAGTAGTGCGTGCTGTGTAGTGCAGTATTCTGAGTGGTTTCATTAGACTTGTGGTTGTTTAGAAGTTTGGTTTTGCCTGTGTTTTAAAGTGTGTGTACAGAGCTAAGATCTCGTCATCAAAGCCTCGGGTTCCATACAAAACTTTGACTTCGGCGGAGAAAATAGCGGTGATTAAAGAAGTGGGTAAGGGATTGAAGAAAAAATCTGAAATTGCAAAGGCTTTCGGGATTCATCCAAACATGTGGTCAACATACCTAAAAATTAAAGACAAAATTATCGGTTGTGAAAGTGAGAGTGGCAAAGATTTCTAGATTACTACTGTCGTTAAATAGGTGAATAGTACATTTTGGTTTTATTTTATCATTTGAAACTTTTGAGGTAATATTATGTTTAATAAAGGTTCTTGGATGAAAACTTAAAATTTGAATATGTTCTCTACCCTTTTCAAAGAACTTTCTTAATTCGAATTTTTGGATAATTAGAATTATTTTACTGGTCCCTTGAGGTTCGAATGATCCAAGTTCCACTGTATTTGTGCATAAGTGTAATCCATAAACATCGTAATTGATGATGATTATAATTTTTGTTTTAAGGGGCCTAATGGTCTGGGTGATAGCGAAAATGACAATGAGATGGAAACCATAACAGAAACTAACGGAGATTGAAAATACTGACAAAAGATTGAAAATACACACAAAATGGAATTTAGACGGTAAAACTCACAAAATGGAATTTAGACGGTAAAACTCACAAAATGGAATTTAGAAGGTAAAACTCACAAAATGGAATTTAGAGGGTAAAAGTCACAAAATGGAATTTAGACGGTCAAACTCACAAAATGGAATTTAGACGGTAAAACTCACAAAATGGAATTTAGACGGTAAAACCCACAAAATGGAATTTAGACGGCAAAACTCACAAAATGGAATTTAGATGGTAAAACTCACAAAATGGAATTTCGACGGTAAAACTCACAAAATGGAATTTAGACGGTAAAATTCACAAAATGGAATTTAGACGGTAAAACTCACAAAATGGAATTTAGACGGTCATTATCATCATCTTGCACAGTTTCCAGCCATTGGCCGGGTCTGTTTGGAACACAAGCCTCTCCAACGTCTTCTGTCTTCCCACCATCTCTCAGCCTCCACCCTTGTCCAGTCTTCTCCTCTCTTCTTCACACTTTCTTCCACCCCCTTCAGCCACCTGTCTCTCGGTCTTCCTCTCCATCTCTTTCCTTCACACTTCGTCTCGTGTATCCTCCTGGGTATCCTCTTCTCCTTCATTCGTTTTACATGTCCATACCGTCTAAGTCTAGATTTCTTTATACCATCCTGTAATGGTTCCTCCTTCATTAATTCTCTGGTCCTCTCATTTCTTATTTTGTCCATCTTTGTAGCTTCAATACTGCTTATCAAGATCCTCATCTCACTGGCCTGTATTTTGCTCTTCTCCCTTCCTTTCATAACCCAGGTGTCCGAGACATACGTCAGGATAGGGACATAGTACGTCCGATATATGACCTGTTTGCTGTTCTGAGGGACATCCTTGCTCCAAAACATGCTTCTCACACTCCTCCGGAATGCTTCTGCCTGTCTCCCCCGCTCATTTCTTTCTTTATCGTTTCTTCCATTATCTTGTATCAGGCTTCCCAGATACTTGAAACTCTCCACTTTCTTCAGCTGTTCCCCACCAATTGTTATTCCCGTTGTGGTTCTTTCCTTCTTCCTTATTGTGATCACCATCTCACTCTTATTTATGCTAAATTTCATCCCATATCCTTGTATTATTCCTTCCCACACGTCCAACTGTTCCTGTACCTCCTCCTCCTTGTTTCCCCAAATCATCAAATCATCTGCAAACATCATTGCTTTCATCTTTCCTTCCCGAATTACTTGTGCCACTCGGGTCATTATGTCATCCATCACCACAATGAAAAGTAACGGTGACAGTGCACTTCCTTGTTTCAGGCCGTTTCTCTGTTCCAACCAGTCCGATCTCTCTCCTCCCACTTTCACACAGCTCACGCTTCCCTTGTACATCTCCTTTAGACGGTTAAACTCACAAAAGTAATTTAGAATGAAAATATGCACAAAATGCAGGTTAGAATAAAATAAGAAAATTTACTAAGTGCAATTTAGATTCAAAATGCTCACAAAATGCAATTCGGATTGACAATACTCACAAAATGGAATTTATATTGAAAATACTTACAAAATATAATTTAAATTCAAAATATTCACAAAATGCAATTGAGAATCAAAATACCTTCAAAATGCCCATACTACAAAGTGTAATTTAGATTGAGAATACTTGCAAAATGCGTTTTAGGTTGAAAATACTTACAAAATGCAATTGAAATTCAAAATCATCACGAAATTGTCTGGCTCCTACATTCAAAGACTTACTAAAAAGCAAATTAGATTGTCAATCCTTACAAACTGCAATTGAGGCTGAAAATACTCGCAAAAAGCAATTTAGATTGAAAATACCAACAAAAATTAGTGTTGATTCAAAATATTCACAAAATATAATTTAGATACACGGAGAGCCAATTCACAAAAACAGTGCAGAAATCTTAAAGAGAAAAGGAACTGTAATGAAAAGTAAAAGAAGGCTGATCCCTAGAAGAATGAGGGATCAGGAAAGATGAGAGAAGAGCTAAGTAAGGCGGGAAAGGGAGTGACTCCCTAGGCCTCGGATACCCTAATACCGCCGGGGTCGGAAAAGAACAAGAGTTGGCCAAGAGAGGCTGTCAGGAAAGAAGATGGAGAGGATCCCGGCACAAGTAACTGGAAGCAATGCCGGACTCAGCTGGGGTCCCATGTTCGCCAACCCACGTCCCACTGGATGTGAGCCCCTGGGGGGAACATCGTAATTAACTAAGCCTAAGTGAACAGGATCTGAAGATGAACGCTTGACGTTCGAAACATGTCTTGCATTTTAAGTGCCCCCATTTTTGTACATAAAAGCGTGTTATTTTGTAATAAATATCTTATGTAGTGTTTTTCATGTTCATCATCAGCTTCTAAAGGCTAAAAGCCTCGTCATTGCAGCCATTTCTTACGGTCTTCAGCAGTTCTCTTCATATTGGCATACGAGTCATATTCTTTTGCCTTGACAATGTTCTTGAGATACGATTGTCTTGGTCGTCCCCTTGTTTTTAGCCTACTTTCGATTTTTGCAAAAAATGAAAGTAGACTTTTGAGATCAACACAGGGCGAAAAAATGTGTGTCTGTCTGTGTGTGAGTGTGTGTACTCTGAATGTCTGTCTCCCCCTATCAATTCGAACACGGTGAAACCGAATTGACCTAGATTTGGTACAGAGGTAGCATGAGCAAAGGGCACCTCAGTGTCATGTTTTATATCGCCGCCATCTTGACGGAAACGTAATGGCGGCCACCCGAATGTTCAAAGCTTAAATCAAATTACGACTAACCTATTCATCCGATCTGTACCAAATTTTTCAACAACATACCTTTATGTGAGAAGCGTTCTTTGACCAAGCTACAAGGTCATCAGCCCGATACTTTGCGGATGGCGGCCATGTTTGTGTGCAAATCGATTCCCCCTATCAATTCAAACACCGTGAAACCGAATTGAACAATATTTGGTACAGAGGTAGCACTAGCAAAGGGCACCTCAGTGCCATGTTTTATATCACCGCCATCTTGACGAAAACGTAATGGCGGCCACCCGAATGTTCAAAGCTTAAATCAAATTACGACTAACCTATTCATCCGATCTCTACCAAATTTTTCAATAACATACCTTTATGTGAGAAGCGTTCTTTGACCAAGCTACAAGGTCATCAGCCCGATACTTTGCGGATGGCGGCCATGTTTGTGTGCAAATCGATTCCCCCTATCAATTCAAACACCGTGAAACCGAATTGAACAATATTTGGTACAGAGGTAGCACTAGCAAAGGGCACCTCAGTGTCATGTTTTATATCGCCGCCTTCTTGACGAAAACGTAATGGTGGCCACCCAAAATTTAAAAGTTTAATTCAAATTACGGCCAACCTAATCATCTGATCTCTACTAAGTTATGCAACTTTATACCATTATGTATGAAGAATCATTTGACCAAATTACAAGGTCATCAGACCAATAATTTACGGATAGCGGCCATGTATGTGTGCAAATCGATTCCCCCTAACTATTCAAACACGGTGAAACCGAATTGAACGAAATTTGGTGCTGAGGTAGCACTTGCAAAGGGCACCTCAGTGTCATGTTTTATATCGCCGCCATATTGACGAAAACGTAATGGCGGCCACCCAAATGTTAAAAGATTAAATCAAATTACGACCAACCTATAATAATCTGATCTTTACCAAATTTTGCAACAACATACCTTGTGTGAGAAGCATATTTTTACCAAACTACAAGAACATCAGCCCACTAGTTTGCAGATGACGGCCATGTTTGTGTGAAAATCGATTCCCCTATCTATTCAAACACGGTGAAACCGAATTTAACAAAATTTGTTACAGAGGTAGCACTAGCAAAGGGCTCCTCAGTGTCAAGTTTTATATCACCGCCATTTTGACGGAAACGTAATGGCGGCCACCCAAATGTTAAAAGCTTAAATCAAATTACGACCAACCTAATCATCTGATCTCTACTAATTTTTGCAACAACATACCTTTATGTGGTAGGCACCGTTTGACCAAACTACAAGATCAGCAGCTCAATAGTTTGCACATAGTGGCCATGTATGTGTGCAAATTGATTCCCCCTATCGATTCAAACACGGTGAAACCGAATTGAACGAAATTTGGTACAGAGATAGCACTCGCAAAAGGCAACTCAGTGTCATGTTTTATATTGTCGCCATCTTGATGGAAACGTAATGGCGGCCACCCAAATGTTAAAAGTTTAAATCAAATTACGACCAACCTAATCATCTGATCACTACCAAGTTTTGCAACAACATACCTTTTTGTAGGAAGCATCGTTTGACTGAACTACAAGGTCATCAACCTAATAGTTTGCAGATAGTGGCCATGTATGTGTGCAAATCGATTCATTATATCAATTCAAACACGGTGAAACCGAATTGAATGTAATTTTGTACAGAGGTAGCACTATCAAAGGACACCTAATATTCATGTTTAATATCCGTATAACACATTGTATTTCAACAAGCTACTACAACCAACATTCAATTGTCTACTCCTTGAAAAGGACAAAGAGTTATAACAATACCCATGCATTTAGGAGAAAGGAGGCTATATGTTCTTTACTGAACATCTTGTTTTCTGAAAAATTTTCCTTCAAAGATTACCTGGAGGAGAGTGTCACGTCTGAGTATGTGTACCATGAAATTTGCTTTCTTTTTCTTGATGGTGCTCAACAGGCATCGATTCTCCTGAATCTGGTTCAGAATAAGCTCATTCGTCTTTCTTTCCATCCAGCTTGTTCGGGTCATTCGTCTCCAAAACCACATTTCAGCTGCCTCAAGTTTTGTTTCTTCTCTTTTTCCAAGTGTCCATGTTTCACAACCATAGGTTATTTTTTCACTTATTCCAGTAATTGGAATTATTTTGTGTCGGCGTTGTGTTAGGGCATACAGATACGGAGAATGTTCAATTAAAAGTGGCACTAATGCTCATACAATCAAATTTTATTGTTATGATGTACACATACAGACTTTTGTCCCCTTCAATGTATTCCCCTCCAATGCGATGCATTTGTCCCACCTCCTTCGCCATTCCTGGAGGACGTGCAGGAAGCCATTCTTTGACACCTCTTCAGAATCGCCTCTACAGCTTGAACTGCCTGGGTCTCGTTGTCAAATCAACGTCCATCTTGTAGCACGGCCAAACTCAGAATGAGCATGTATGATGCTGGTACTTAGCCATCTGCACTTACAGGCATCTTCTGTTGGGTGACTTCAGTGCTGTTTGCCGTGGAGTTTCAAATGTTTACACTGGAATTACAGTGATTCCATATGTTCAAAAGATATAACATAGTTGCCATGACTTATGGAATTACCCTAGTATATGTGGAAGAGAATCGGCCCTAGAATACATCCCTGGGGTACACCACACGACAGCTATTGTAGGTTACTTCTATTCCTGAAAGGTGTAGCAGCGGTGGATATCCACAAACCTTGTTGATTCAGAATCTTTATGTGGTTACCTTTGTATAATGTCAGGTCCACTACACTGGTGCCGTTCATTGCTATGTATGTTGGCATATCTTCTGTATTCAGTAAGGTGTAGCCCTCTGATTCGAGAATCTCTAGGATGATGCCTGTTTTAGTGTTGCATTTTATTATTAATCTTGATTGGACACATTGGACCACTTGAGTCATTCCACAATCACTTCTTCTTTGAAGGTAGTACTGCTTGGTTCTTGTGCTATTTCCAGTACTTTTTCATTCTTTCAGATCGAGATTTTCTCAACTCATCTGAAATCTCCATAGGCTTTCTATGCATCATTTCTGCAGAAAATTTGTGAGTTTTAAGAATGGTGTTAATTTTATTTTTCTCCTCGACATCTGTTATCTTGAGTCCAACTGCTTTGAGATCTTGTTGGATTTCTTGGATCCATTTTCCTCCAGTTTTCTTTACTAGATTTCTCGTCACTAATTGGCGTACAATTCTGTTTTCTGGAAGCCGCAAGCTGTGAAAAAAATATGAAATTCTTTTCTTCTTCATTGTGCTGGTGATTGGATCAATCTCATGATAGACAGTTTCATTTGGGAGAATCCTCCCAACTCCCTCAACCTGATACTTTTTATTTATGCTCGTTCTAATGATTCTTCTTTCTGTTTTGAAGAGCTGATCAGTTCTTTGTTCATTTTTAATTTGGAACGGTGTTTCACAAGCATAAGTGGCTTCTGGGGTTACAGTTTTATAATGTTGGATCTTAGTAGCTATTGATAGGCATTTTTTATTATATGTTGACCAGGTTAAGGTTGTGGCTTTTTCATTTTATTTGTTCTATTTATCAAAGTTACTTTTTCGTTTAAATAATGTGTGATAATTTCTGCAAGATACTTAAATTGAGGAACTAGGTTAATTTTATGATAATTTATATAGACTTAGGTTGGTTGGTTCTTAAGTTTAGGGGCTGCGACAACACGGTCATGTAGCCCCTTTTTTTTTGGGTGTGTGTAGAATCTGTCTGATAACCGGTTTTAATTGTGATGACTGTATTAGTGTGTGTTATCTGTTTTATAATTTAAGTACTGCAAATTAGAATTTTTCAAATAGTTCCTACTTTTGCCGCCAAGCGCCACCATCAACGACTACTAGGCCAAGTTCAGAACTTAGCTACTAGATGCCATCGCAGTCGGCTCTTGGCAACGAACGTAGAAACCTAAGAGCGTTGTTTACATTCTTAACCTATCCAATTTAGCTTCACACAGGTGCAATTAGTGGAAGGTTCTTTAACATGCCATAAATCTATGACATGGGACTGCCGGCTTTACTTCCCCTCCGAAGGAAGGCATACTGAGGGATTTTTAACGCTCTTGAAAAATCCGACGGCTTCGGCCGGGTTTGATCCCGCTATCTTGGGCATAGAAGCTCAGCATGCTACCGACTACGCCACCGAAGCCGCCTATATAGACTTTATTTATATCTAAGGGTTTCATAGGCATGATCTCAGTTTTTTCAAAGGATATCTGTAATCCTATCCCTTGAGCAATTTCTTGGAGACTAGTGATCTGAGTACAAACCTCTTCCTTGTCTAGTGCTAAAAGAGCCAAGTCATCTGCAAATCCTAAGCAGTTTATTTTTACTGATGGTTTTAGTGTTACGATTATCAAACAAACAAACAAATAAATAGTTACCAAGTCGCACCCATTGACATCACTCCCGGGTTGCGAGCACAGGTCTGGTCTGGATAAAGATTAATGATGCACGAGTACCCCACTGGGCGCGACCAAAACCAGGGGTGTAAGTATAGCCAATTGGTCTGAATTCAACAAATTTTACTATTACAAAAAACACAAATTCATTCAGCGTTACATAAAGATTATTGATGAGCGAGTACCGCAGTTCACAAAAACCAGGGCTGTATATATGGCTGCGAGATGCGCTACGTAATAATTATTGGTCTAGGCAAAAGCCATTGGTCTGGATTTAATAAATTATTCATTAGTACCGGAAGTGGGGAGTTGGCAATTTGGCATTTGACGATAATTCACACACGTAAAGGAGAGGTCGCCAACTGGTTTTCTAGAAAAGTGTTCAAATTCGGAGGGTTTGCTCTTCATAAGAAAATATTTTGGCCAAGTTCGATCGTTTTTGCCAATGGGCCTTAGTTTGTTCAAAATTGAACGTTTAAAATCAATCCTCAAACTTTTGTAGTCCTATTCTTGTACACGTTCACGGCTCATTTCCGTGGCATAGTTGCTATTGCATTGGCGTGGGGAATTAAAGGTTTCGAGTTCGAGTCAGACCTTGGTCAGGACTTTTTTTTTTTACTTCTATTATTGTCTTTTGTGTTTTCTATAATGTATTTGCTGTGGTCTCTTCGGTTTTGGAGCTATGTACAATATTTTAACATCATTATTATTCGTCCTTGAAGCTTGAACGAGTCGTAAGTTTTATTCGTTAAAATTTAAATGCAGTGTGGCCGGCGACGCTACGTTCATGTGCACTGCGTCGAGTCTAATGCAGGAACGCAAGAGCCCTTCCGTCTATTCCACTTTCCTTTACCTTCAAGCTAAACTGTCTGTATCCAAAACTCGATACGGAACTCGTGTGAGTAACATCGCGGGACACTCTTCGTCACGCAAGTACCGTATAAGCGGGTTCAATAAGTCGGAGGTCTTGATTGACGCTTATGCGTATTCAATATTACGTGTGTGCAGTTGTCTACAATCAACAATATCTAGAACGCAAAAGACAATAATAACAGTAAAAAAAAAGTTCTGACGAAGGTCTGACTCAAACTCGAAACCTTTAATTCCCCACGCCAATGCAATAGCGACTACGCCACGGAAACCAGCCGGGAACGTGTGCGAGAATAGGACTACACAAGTTTGAGGATTGATTTTAAACGTTCAATTTTGCCCATTGGCAAAAACGATCGAACACGGCCAAAATATTTTCTTATGAAGTGCAAATCCTCCAAATTTGAACACTTTTCTAGAAAACCACTTGGCGACCTCTCCTTGTGAGTTGAAATTTTATTATATAAATCGTGATGCAAAAAGGGGATGGTGGGTGGGTTATGGACTGCAGAGGAGTAAACATATATTACTACATCATTTGAAAATGAAAATGAAAATCCACAGCCTGCTTCCAGTCGACCGACCGGGTCAGGAATGGAATGAATGAAGCCCCTATCTAGCGGCGAGGATATGAACTGTGCCGGCTGCCGAAGCCTCAGTGTCACTCAGTGTAGCACAGCCTCCAGATAGCACAGCACAGCTATGTGTTACTCTTACCGCAAATTACTTGCGAATGGAAACCCTTCAGCAAGTTAGGTGACAACAACAAGAACTGAACTGTGTATACCTCAAGGTGGGCTTTTTAACCTTAAGGGTTTTTGCAACGAGTGCCGATCATAATTATAAAACTTTTTAAGGAAACTTTTCATGTGTTCAGTGTATATGTGTTTTGAGTGTTTTATGTCAATATTTTACTTGTAACATATGTTTTTATCAAGTGTTTTAAATTGCTGCTAATACGATATAAGGCTGATGATGACGCCAATATATGTAAGCGTTGAAATATGTACCATTAGAAGAGTGTGACATGTGATTATTTCATGAAGTTTTAAATATATTGTATTGACAAGGCGGAACTGATAAACTTTTGTTTGGTATATTAAGTCAATATGGAAAAATGGGTGACTATGAGTAAAAAAAAAAAAAAAAAAAAAAAAAAAAAAAAAAGATTTATTTTTCATCATTACAAAAGGTATTTGGCTGAAGCCTCCATGGCTTAGGCGGCAGCACGCCGGCCTCTCACCGCTGGGTCCGTGGTTCAAATCCCGGTCACTCCATGTGAGATCTGTGCTGGACAAAACGGAGGCAGACAGGTTTTTCTCCGGGTACTCCGGTTTTCCCTGTCATAATTTCATTCCAGCAACACTCTCCACTATCATTTCATTTCATCTGTCATTCATTTAATCATTGCCCCAGAGGAGTGCGTCAGGCCTCGGCAGCCGGCACAGTTCATATCCTCGCCGCTAGATGGGGGCTTCATTCATTCCATTCCTGACCCGGTCGGAGACTGGAACCAGGCTGTGGATTTTTCACAAAAGGTATTTGGCTAATTTCAGTACTTTAGAAAATGTTATCGTATGATGACGTCTCATTCAGCGTTACTGAAAGGACAATATAATCATTAACAGGACACCTGATCACCCTAATTTACACCAAAATGCATTTGAGAATTACCATATGAATAGAACACATGTGAATACCTTAAGCGTGCTGCTGTGGTCCTCATCGTAGATCTCAATGTTTTCTGCCTCTACTATAGGCTTGTTATCTTTAATCCATTCAAACTTGGGTTTAGGCTCTGCGATGGCGTGACACGTGAGGTTCACTGTCCCTGTCAGGTAGCCGTGGACCAAATCGTTTCTCTGGAAGTGGATTGTTGGTTTATCTGAAACATGATGATAACCTTTCACCTTTACTGGACCTGATGATGTGTTTGTGAACATGTAAAGGGTCTTGTTTACAGACACTGAATTAACATTGAACAAGCAATGAAGGAAATTATAGAAAAATTTAAAGTGGGAGTGAAGAGTCAAGGAGAAATAATTTCAACTCTGAGATTTGCCGATGACATAGTCATCTTGGCCGACACGCCTGAGGATTTGAATGAGTTTTTGAATGGTATGGACTCCGTCTTGAGGAAAGAATTCATGATGAAAATTAATAAATGTAAAACAAAAATATGGAATGCAGCCGAAATAAATCAGAATTCTCTATGGACATCAAATTGGCAGGTGAAAAACTAAAGGAAGTAAGTGACTTCTGTTACTTAGGAAGCAAAATAACCAGTGATGGATGAAGCAAAGAGGACATAAAATGTACGTTGGCTCAGGCAAGGAAAGCATTTCTACAAAAAAAGGAATCTGTTGACTTCGAATATAGATTTAGGTATTAGGAAGTCATTTTTGAAAGTCTTTGGCTGGAGCGTGGCACTCTATGGAAGTGAAACTTGGACTGTTGGAGCAGCAGAAAAGAGGAGAATTGAAGCATTTGAAATGTGGTGTTACAGGAGACTGATGAAGATCAGATGGATAGATAGGGTTACAAACGAAGAGGTATTAAGACGAGTGGGAGAGGAGAGATGTTTCTGGCGAATGCTAATGAAGAGAAGAGATAGGTTGGTAGGACACATACTAAGACACCCAGGAATAGCAAGCTTAGTAATGGAAGGAAGGGTCGAGGACAAGAACTGTAGGGGAAGGCCAAGGTTAGAATATGTTAAATAGATTGCCTCGGATGTAGGGTGTGGTAGCTATGTAGAGATGAAATGATTAGCTCAGGACAGGGAGGCACGGAGCGCTGCATCAAACCAGTCAAAAGACTCAAACAACAACACTTCCATCTCTAAACATTCCCATTTCTAGAAGGTTGGGGCTGAGGTGAGATACGTTTTCTATGTGGTGGATGGATTTGATGGCTGAATGCCATTCCCGATGTTTAGCTCATGAGAGTTGTTGATTACAAATAAAATAAATGATTACAAATGAAACTGGTCGAAAACTCTGAAAGGGAGCAGCTGTGGCTGTAACCGTTCCAGTTTCGCTTGGAGTTGAAAATGAAAAAGCACAGGAAACCATTTCAAGGGCATCCGACTGCGAGATTCAAACCCGCTCGTGGGATAATAAAGTACCCCATAAGGCAAAGCTATTCATCTTCAATTCACACTAACAGGGGCGTATATAGAGTTTTATTTTGGGGGGTGCCCAAACGGGGGTTGCGGGGCATGGTATAAGTCCCAAAGAAAAGGGGGTCTGGGGTTCCTCCCCGGGAAACTTTTGTATAATTTGGTGCGAGATGATGAATTTTGAGGCTATCTGGCATCACTTTATCAACCAATTTATTGTGATGTTTTATGTTTGGTTAATGTCAAACACAACGAAGACCATTTTATGTTACTTTTTATTAATACAATCAACATGCTCACTTGATAGTGTTTACATGGAAAGAATTAACATTACTGTTTTTATTGACTACTTACACTTTTATATAAAGTCAAGGTTTCTTGAAGCATTACCAAATCGGTTCATAACTTTATCGTCAGTGTCTCTGTGAATAGATTACAATACTAGACCGTTGAGTCTGTTTACAGATGTAGAATTTCTTAAGTATGTTTTGAACCAACTCAAACTCCGTTCGGCATTGCTGGTAGCTACAGAGAGAGGCAAATTTGCCAAAAGTTTGATAAGGGTATAAAAGTTAGGGAAAAAACGTTTGTCACAAGCTTCAAGGGCACTTGTTGCTGCTCTTGGTACGTTGATAAGAGCGAAGGCACTGGAGAGTAATAAGTGGTTATGTTGTTACACATAAGATGAGAGCTGGTTGTCACACTGTTTACATCGCTCTACTGTCGCCTTGCTTTGCAACATTGCCATACGTCGCTCAGTAACAATAGTACATGATAAGTACGAGTATATTAGTTTTTGATGTCCGTGTATTCATAAACAAATAAAATATGTGACAAAAATTTCGGGGGCGGGCCAGGCCCCCTCCCCCTTTATATACGTCCCTGCATACTACATTCCAATCTTGACCTATGCATTAGAGACGTGAGCCTTGACAGAACGAGAAAGCAATCAGAATCAAGCTGCTGAAATTAAGTTTGTTCGATCCATGTTAAGACGAACAAAAAAAGGACAAGATAAGGAATGAATCAAATCGAATGGAAGCAGGCTTGAAATTTAGTGTGTTGAAAAATTACAGCGAAATAGGCTAAGTTGGTATGGTCACGTTCAGTGGATGGACGGAACAAGAATTACTAGAAAGCACACTGAAATAGTTGTGATTGGGAAAAAACCTGTTGGAAGACCAACGAGGAGATGGATCGATGTGGTTAAGAAGGACAACAAACAACAACAAATATCCCAAAACGCGTGAAGAGTGCTATAATTTTTTACCCCTGAAGGGGATCTTTAACGTGCTAGTCGATGTAGTGACACAACTTTGTGGCACAGCAGACTGTTTTAGGATATGAAAACCTATAACGTTTCGGTTGACTAAGCGATGTCAATGAAGGCAAGACATGAGTGTAAATGAAAAAATTATAGAAGCGTTTGAAATGTGGTGTTACAGGAGGATGATGAAGATCAGATGGGTAGATAGGGTTACAAACGGAAAGGTATTAAGACGAGTGGGAGAGGAGAGATGTTTCTGGCGACTGCTAATGAAGAGAAGAGATAGGTTGGTACAACACATACTAAGACACCCAGGAGTAGCAAGCTTAGTTATGGAAGGAAGGGTCGAGGACAAGAACTGTAGGGGTAGACCAAGGTTAGAATATGTAAAACAGATTGCCTCGGACGTAGGGTGTGGTAGGTATGTAGAGATGAAACGATTAGCTCAGGACAAGGAGGCATGGGGAGCTGCATCAAACCAGTCAAAAGACTGAAGACTCAAACACCGACAACAACAACAAGGACATCTCCGTAAGTGGTCTTCAGTGGGATAGGAGCCAAGAGGAGGAGCTGGATAAGGATAGAGGCTCGCACCCAGGAAACTGGAGCTGTTACTTGATGATGATGATTTCATAAGAAATGCGGCGAAAGAAAATCTCAACTTCATATTTTGTATTGGGTCTGAAGAGGATAATGGTTCATGGTGTAGTCATGTTCTAGTTCGTGAACCATGGACACCGACTGAGTGGTCTAGTAAGTGGTCCCGACAGTCGGGATACCAGTTTCTAATGGAAAAGGAGTGGGCATCTTGGACATGTTCTGAGTTCTGGTCCTCTTGTGCTCAGGCGGCTACGACTACCTAACTCACTTGTTTGTTCCCTGAGGTGAAACTCAGGGACTCTGTGTAAGTAAGGCTAGCAACCTGTACCCAATAAACGTGCTTAAAATGTCACGAGCAAGCCTTGGGCCTATGGGAGTGATGGAGTCCCACTCACATCTGACAGATCAGGTACTCCTTGGAAACGAACAGGCAATAAAACTGGTATTCGATGGGGTGCAATTAATATCAAGGGTAGCTATCTAAGGAAGAAAGTAGAGTCATTTTATTTCCTGAGGTCCCTGGTTCAGAACCACTTCAGCATCTTTTTATTTCTCCTGGAATTAGTCACATTGGCCCATACTACTAAAATTGCCAAATCCTTATTTAAATATGATAATATATACATCTCGGTAGCCTGCTCCATGGAGCCCTTAGTTCTTAATGTTCACTCCAATTGCCAGAACATACCTGGGCGCTTTAGCAGGGAGCAGTGAATTTCATATCTGGGCGCATTTGGGCGCTTTGAGAAGGAAAGGGTTAAAAGGGCAAAAAATTTGTTTTTTACATTTATTGAAACGCATACCTCGTTATTGTGTTTATTAGTCTATTAGTTACCCAAGTACAGAATTTCAACTTCCTACATTAATTTTAACCCGTGCCCACAGGGCCTAAAAGTTTTAGAAAATAGCTGCTTAAAGTGTCTCTTAAATTTAGTTGTAGATGATCGCACAAAACAATTATTTTAGAGAAATATAAATAAAAACAGAAATTTATATAATGCTCTTCTTGTAAGGAACAAAAAAGGGACACCCTACTGTATATATTCAAGCATGACACCCAACTTCAGAATTCTAGTTATGAGCCAGAGGCAATACTTACGCTGAATACGGGCGATGATTTTGAATTCTTTGATCGTAGACGTGGAGGTTGCCATCTGGTAGGCGCGACAATCATACACGCCGCTGTCATCCAGAGTTACCTGTCGGATCAAAAGGCCTTTCTCTAGGATCTTGTATTTGTCATTATCTGGAAGAGAGAAACATCTTCTATATTAATTCATCGATTGCTGGAAATACTCAGTCACGGGAAAGAATTGGGGGTAAATGACAAATGAATCGGTCGGAGTTGAAAAGCATTAAGTCAAAAATGGTCATTTTTTAAACAATTAGCATTTTCAAGTATTGACCCAAGGGCCTTGGAACGTCAGAGGAAAGAATTAAGTCAGCCTTCTGTTTAAGCCAGAAACTAACTTTCACTGTTCTGTTTCCATCTTTTCAATACAATACAGTACAGCTCTAGGCTACGGTGTGCATCTTAACCAACTCACACTCACACTGTTAAAATGATGAAATACCAAACAGGAATGCATCGATCATCAGATTATAATAAAATGTTTCCAACTATAAAGCAGTAAGTAAAAAAAATGTAATCGGTATTCTGCCCGAAGGCAGGTCCGAGCCTCCGAAGAGGCTTCCCCCAGCCGGAGTTTACGTGCGGTAGGGTGGCCAGGGCCTTTCCGCTCCTCCTTATGTTGGCCAACAGCGCGCAGTACCTAGAACCGGCATACCATCCAAGTTCTGACTGCGCCCAATGTTGCTTAACTTCGGAGTTCTCATGGGATCCGGTGTTTCAACACGGCTAGGCCGTTGGCAAAGCAGTAAGACACCCAGTTTTATTAAAGAAGAATTCTGCACACTACTAATTACAGTTTCCGTCTCATCAAAACAAAAAAGGAATATTTTGGCGGCTTCGGTGGCGTAGTCGGTAGCATGCTGAGCTTCTATGCCCAAGATAGCGGGTTCAAATCTGGCTGAAGTAGTCGGATTTTTTAAGAGCGTTAAAAATCCCTCGGTATGCCTTCCTTCGGAGGGGAAGTAAAGCCGGCGGTCCCATGTCATAAATTTATGGCATGTTAAAGAACCTTCCACTAATTACATCTGTGTGAAACTAAATTGTATAGGTTAAGAATGTAAACAACGCTCTTAGGTTCCTACGTTCGTTGCCAAGAGCCGACTGCGGTGACGTCTGGTAGCTAAGTTCTGAACTAGTAGTCGTTGACGGTGGCGTTTGGCAGCAAAAGTAGGAACTATTTGAAAAATTCAAAAGTCTGCAGTCCTTACTTGAATTAAAAAACAGATAACACACACTAATACAGTCATCACAATAAACACCGGTTATCAGACAGATTCTACACACACCCAAAGTACACGGGGCTACATGACAACGTTGTCGGAGCCCCTAAACTTAAGAACCAACCAACCAACCAAAAATGAATATTCTCAAATATTAACAGTTTTTAAATTAACAAAAAAAGAGGTGCCTTAGGACACAGTAGATCATCAGATATGAATCAATGGATACATGGATCAAAGTTTTAAACATGTTTTTTAAGTGTATATTTTAATAATTTGCAAGTTAATTTTAACAATATCAATTTTATATTTAAGTCTAATGGACTATGTGTATTTATAAGTGTTTTATCCATGTTTTATTTGATGTATATTGGCTGAAGTAGAACGGAGTGACCGTTCGAAACATGTCCCAAGTGTAAAATAAAATAACAATAATAATAAATTGTATTGACAGCCTCCATGGCTTAGGCGGCAGCACGCCGGCCTCTCACCACTGGGTCCATGGTTCAAATCCCGGTCACTCCATGTGAGATCTATGCTGGACAAAACGGAGGCAGACAGGTTTTTCTCCGGGTACTCCGGTTTTCCCTGTCACAATTTCATTCCAGCAACACTCTCCACTATCATTTCATTTCATCTGTCATTCATTTAATCATTGCCCCAGAGGAGTGCTTCAGGCCTCGGCAGCCGGCACAGTTCATATCCTCGCCGCTAGATTGGGGCTTCATTCATTCCATTCCTGACCCGGTCGGAGACTGGAAGCAGGCTGTGGATATTCAATACATTGTATTGAAAAGACAGAAACAGTACAGTGAAAGTTAGTAGAATATTCAATACGGACTTAATATGGAGAATATTACTCTTATAAGCCAGAAACCACTGCTACTGTAGTGCGATCAGAGGATAAGAGCATTAAGTCAATGACTTGCTGCCTTTCAGCGCCGTAATCCATACTTAATGTTGGTCGCACTGCAAGATTCCCGCGTGTTACAGTGCTATTGTAAATTACATTTGTACTGAGTTTAGGTGGTTTGTATGTTACTAATCCATTTTAAAATAAAATACAATGTGAAATATTCATTCAGGTTGGCTTTATGTCGCACTAAACTGACCACGGAGCTGAAAGGCATTAAGTCACATTTACAAAATTGATTCGAAAAATATGTTTATTAAATTAAAATTTATATTCCGCTAACACAAATATAACCTGAATAGTTGCTTCACAACTAATATAGTGTGTTTGTTAAGTTCTGTTCTATCAATGACGTTTTAACTGTCTCCTGGAAAGTAGTGAAAACTGGCTTAATACTTTTCAGCTCCGGCCGATTCAATTGTTATTAATTAAAGAAAAAAATTGTTAAAACATCCTTTAATGTCATAGACTAGACCTTCCATGAACACTATTCCTTTGTTTTGGTGCATTTGAATTAAATTTTCATTGTTTTCGCCACTTTTCCAAATCTAAAGGAAGCGGCTTCGGTGGCGTAGTTGGTAGCATGCTGAGCTTCCATACCCAAGATCGCGGGTTCAAACCCGGCCGAAGTCGTCGGATTTTTTAAGAACGTTAAAAATCCCTCAGTATGGCTTCCTTCGGAGGGGACGTAAAGCCGGCGGTCCCATGTCATAGATTTATGGCATGTTAAAGAACCTTCCACTAATTACACCCATATGAAGCCAAATTATATATAGGTTAAACATTTGACTAACTTTCTTAGGTTCCTACTTTCGTCGTCAAGAGCCGACTGCGGTGGTATCTGGTAACTAAGTTCTGAACTAGTTGGTCGTTGATGGTGGCGTTTGGCGGCAAAAGTAGGAACTACTTGGAAAAATTGAATGTCTGCAGTCCTTACTTGAATAAAAAAAACCAGATACACACACTAATACAGTCATCACAATTAACACTGGTAAACAGACAGATTCTACACACACCCAAAGTACATGGGGCTACATGACTGCAGTCCACTCGAATCAGTAGAAACAGGAAAGGTAAGAATCAGTCTTACGAGGCGCACTGTTTCCTGATTATATTTTTTCTAGGCCATTATTCAAAAAAATATTTCAGTAACAAACATAGGACAACGAAGAAAATGATCTTGATTTTAAATACAGTACACTGATAAATCACTACACTGATCCATGTTTTAAAACTCACAAGCGAGTGCCCTGCTTTGAGCCTAGGCTCTCTGCTGCTGCATTCAGCTATCGACCTTCCGCTTGGCGCATGCACAATTGCCTTCTCTACTCACAGAGACGTGAGCCTGTTTCAAAGGAGACTCACTGGCTGCTCAGTCCCGCGCTGAGAAACTGGCGTCAATACCACCGTGGTTACAGAGAATAATCCAGTGTAATCTAATTTATTATAATCCGCCCTTTCAATACAATTTAAATTCTTATCTCTTATTTGCACAAGTTGAAACAGCAATTTCTATTCATCCGCCCTAGCCGAAGGAAATAAATGGGTCGCATACCACAACAAAATACGCCAAGCTGGAGACATCTGTAGAATTAACATTCACAATAACAGGATCTACAAATATCAATGCAACTCAAGACACATGTTTTTAATAAGCTATTTCATATAGAAAATAGTCAATAATCCGATACTTATCAGTCAAGGATTTTGACCGTAAATTTTCCATTTTTATAAATAGTAAGGTCAAGAACCAAGAGTCCCATCGAAGCAATAAATCAAATCAAAATCACTTTATTTGCAATGAGGTGTCAACCTCGGTGGCAAATGAGGTACATAATTTACAAACACTACACAATATTAAAAGAATACAGTAACTTTATGTACTATTCACACATTGATTGAACTCCCGTCACACAACTTCTGTAGGAATCACATAGCATGTGTAATGTTTCTAGGAATACAGCACTAAGTTATAGTACTTCTTTCTTTTCCCTGATTTTGTCTACTCTGCTCTTGAATAACTGGACTGATTTTGGAAAGGGATCAAACACCGCCCTTGGTAAACTGTTCCATTCCTTCACACCCTTCCCATTGAATGAAAATTTACCCCAATCGCTTCTGCTAAAGTGCCGTCCAATTTTGAATTTGTGGTCTGCCCTGCCAATATAATTACTTTCCAATTGAAGCCTCTCATGGATTTCCCCCCATGCTTCCTCTCCTGTATACGCTCTATATAACCCTACAAGTCTGTTTTTCTCCCTTCTCTTACTTAATGTTTCCCACTCAAGCTTCTCTAACATATCTGATACACTGCTTCTTCTCCTAAAATCCCCTATCACAAATCTTGCTGCTTTCCTATGCACAGTCTCAATTTCTTTTATTAGGTATTCCTGGTGCGGATCCCATACACTGCTTGCATATTCCAATATTGGACGAACCAAACTTAGGTAACTTTTCTCTTTTATTTCTTTGTTGCATCCTCTAAGTAGTCGCATAATGACATGCAACGATCTGTATGCTTTCCCAACAATGTCTCCAACATGACCCTTCCAGTGCAATTTACTATCAAATCTCACACCTAAGTATTTGCACTTGTCATCTTTTGGTACGATTACCCCATCCAATGTATATTGAAATTCAGTTTTTAATCTCTTGTTTGTGAATATTGTGACAGTTGATTTACCTCAGTTAACCTTCATGTAGTTCTCTTCAACCCAATGTTGGATACTGTCGAGGTCCCTTTGTAATATTTTACAATCCTCTATATTATTTATTTCCCTATAGACGATAATGTCATCTGCATACAATCTTATTTTTGATGCTATATTGTTCCCTAAATCATTTGCATATATTAGGAAAAGCAATGACCAATTTTACTACCCTGAGGAATTCCCTTCTTAACCTTCTCTTCATGTGATACGTGATGGATTCCAGAAAGAGGCCAACTCAGAGCCACCCATAATAATATTTTCTAATTTTTTTAATGTATAAATGTTTTTTAAATAACGACCATATAATTATATGCATGTAAATATAATATGTTAGAATGGTTCAACACAATGTAATAGCATAAGGAGTGTGTACATTTATTCTTGTTTTATCACGTTTTTATAATAAGAAAGTGTTTTTAAAGTTATTTAGGCAGGCTGAAGAAGGGATGATTGCATCTCGAAACATGTACCTGGAGAAATAAGAATTTAAATTGTATTGAAAGGGCAGATCATAATAAATTAGATTTCACTGGATTAATTTGTGTCAATACGGGGCCAATATCAGCAACATGATGCAGAGAATAATTCCGAAACCTAGAGATTTAATTTGCCTATCCCAATGAAAAATAGGAACATGTAAATATGCGTATTCCTTGAGAGTGAAATGGGTATTCTAAGGCTTAAAGATTCCCCTCCAGCTTCACCACTGGTCATTTCCCCTCCGCTGACGCTCATTCTGTCGTTGAACCAGCCACGAGTGTGGATTCTTATGGCAATTGTTTGTGTCACCGGGTGTACTAGAAGCTCGTGCAAACAAATGATGAAACTTACTTTCTGTACTTCCCTCGTATTTGAACTCTATTGCTGGAATGTAGATCATGATTAAAAGTTGAATGGATGATTTGATTAGAGAAGGGATATCAGAACTTACCATCTACTGGTTTACCATTGAAGTGCCACATGATGCTGGGCTTGGGGTCTCCTTGAGCATAGCAGTGGAGTGTCATGTCTTGGCCGAGTACGGATTCCTGAATCGTAGGGGTATCATTGAAAGAAGTGGGAACTGTAAACATAATCAACGACAAGAGTTTGAGCATGCGAATGCACTTTTTGTTGTTAATTTTAAGTACATACACTGTAGTCCATGTCACCTTAAATAAGTTACTAAGGATGGAACCTTACCACTTGTCCTCCATCACTACAATCGTGGTGATAATGTAAGAGGGTTGATCAACAAAGACTGAGACTGAATATTTTCCTGTAGCTTCCGTGATAGTTTCCATTCTGTAACATAAATATTTGAAAAGAGCGGGTTGTTATGTATAATGTCCGTAGGCGGCAGCACTCTCACATCGGTAGGTAGTAATGCTTTATTTTGTAGACGCTCTGTGCATTTCGCATACCAGGCAATAGGGATGACGTGAGAAGAACACTACAGTGCTATCAAATTCTGTTTTCATTTAAACCATATACCCACTGAAACTTACGAAACGCCGAAGGAAGCGTACGGTGAAGATGCAGCAGTCTTTAGGTGGTTCAAGGACTTCAAAGAAGGCCGACTTGTGGGCCAGGTGTTTCGACTTCTGCTATGACTGACGTCAACATCAGCACAGCTGCTGTGATTGTCCATGAGGATCGGCGGATAATATTACTTAACCTCAGTGAAGTGTTGGGTATTTCATATGACAGTGTCTTTACGATTATGCACGATCATTTCCATATGACCCGAATTTGTACCCACGTGCGACTTCATCATGACAATGCACGACCTCACGTCGCAAATCAAGTCGTGCAGTTTCTGGCTCGATTCAACATTACTTGTGTACCGCATCAACCTTATAGTCCTGATCTAGCACACTGTGATTGTTTTTTATTCCTATCACCAAACGCAAAGCTTAGGGGCATTTGATTTGAGAACTCTGAAGCAATGTTCAAGAAAAGTGAGGCCATTCTCAAGGGCCTGACAAAGAATAGTCTGCAACACGTGTTCAAGGACTGGCAGAGACCCTATAAAAAGTGCATTGAAGTAGGAGGGGACTACTTAGAAAAAGATCATGTAAACATCGAAATGGAGTAATAAACATCTGTGAAAAAAAAACGCCGGCCCCGTGGTGTAGGGGTAGCACACCTGCCTCTCACCCGGAGGCCCCGGGTTCGATTCCCGGCTCCGTCAGGGAATTTAGAAATTGACGTGAGGGCTGGAACGGGGTGCACCCAGCCTTGTGAGGACAATTGAGTAGCTGTCTGATAGTGAGGCAGCGCCCGGGTCACGAAAACCATGATTACGGCCGAGGGGACCCGATGCGCTGACCACGTGTCACCCCAGTATCTGCAGGCCAATGGCTGGGCAGCGGTCGCTTGGTAGGCCTGGGCCTTCATGGGCTGTAGTACCACGGGGTTAGGTTAGTTAGAAAAAAATCAGTCTCAGTCTTTGTTGATCCGCCTTCGTATATATTCCGCGTTACCTTTTGATAATTGGGCTCCCATCAACGTGTTGACAGACTGAATAATAATCTAGATTATTACACATAGAATGATAGACTTACCTATTACAGTTAGTTTGAAGGACTTCTTGTACTCCTTGCCATCAATAGTAGTTTTACAGGTATAGTTGCCTTTGTCTTCCTTTTTGATGGCTTCGAACACCAGCGAGTGACCCTTTGATTGGGTTAATTCCACGTGAATCCTAAAAAGAAATTTAAATAGGTACGGTACACATGAAATGAAATTTCAGAGAAGCAGATTAGAGATAACAAGAAGTGGTAGAGTAAGAAATGAGAGAGTGAGAGAGATTGGGGAAGAGAATCCCTTACAAGTAGGGTTGCCAGATGTTCCATTTTACCCAGAACAATTCTGTTTTTTCTTGTTTTGTTCCGCATTCCGTTTTAATTTTTAATGGAAAGCCAAATATTCTGTTTTTTCTTTTGGTTAATTTGATAATACTGTATATTAAATTTCACACCAATTTTCAAATGTCCCGCTTCAGAATTGATTGTAATATCAAGCTTTATTTCTGGTGGTATAGGGGCAAGTTTGAAAGAGAAAATGATTTCTATGTCTGTGTCAGATACATGGGTACATGTTATAGATATATTAGGGGCATCAAAATTAAGGAATGTCTTAGACCTTGTGAAGTTAATACTCAGCATTTTCTCCTCCAATGCTTTTACGGAGAGAGTTTTTTCTGTCATGAATATCAAATGGAGAGATGATAGAAACTGAAGCTTGAAGTTTGATAAAACAAGAATTATTCACATATTACAATTCTTCTTCTGCGCGAATGGGTCTCCTAGGACCACGCGGAATCAACACTTCTTGGCCTTGATGTTTGCCCAATAACTCTTCATGCGCAACGATTGAGCTAGTCTTCGTTGCTGCGACCAGACGTGTCTGGTAGTTCTTCTCTCTTCTGCCTCAAAACCCCGTATATGAGTAATTTTCCTAATTTCCTCTCTATCCTTGAGATTGGGAAAACCTAATTCAGCCAAGTCCTTTTCCGCCTGTTTGTACCAATTGGACCTTGTTGCCTTTTTCTGCAGAAACGTATAGATTTTATTTGTTAACCTAGTTGGGTCCATTCTGTCCAAATGTCCCATGAATTGGATCCTTCTCATACGGATTCTGTCTGTGATTTTAGTAATTTTAAAATAGATTGCAGCATTAGCCTAGGTTTCGGAAGGTGAATTCCATCTTTTTTTAAAACCTACCTCTGATAGGGTTTGAACCATAGCCATAAGATTGATAGGCTGATGCTTTACCACGGAACCAAACGTGCAAACTTTTAAATATCTACCCCGCCCAGGATTCGAACCCAAGATCTCTAGATTCACAATCATACGCAATAACCCCTCGGCTATTTCGACTACGCAAATATTGTGCACAAGATGGCGACTTATTACAATTATGATAAAAATTGTAGTGAATTTTAGCAGAAGGTACTTATAGATAAAAAATCCTTGCAAAGGGTCGTTCAAATGAAAAGTATTTGTAAGTTGCTGGTGTCATAGGCCTGTATGATATGTCAGCAATATCTAGTTTTAATTTTGTGTATTTGATTATGTAATGTAACCTTAATTTAAGTAAAAGAATGTTTTGGGACGTGTGTTCCGTTTTTCTATTCTTGAAATCTGGCAACCCTAATTACAAGAGATAACAGAGAAGTCAAGAATGAGTTGGTACAGACATGTTAGGAGAATGCAGGAGGGCAGGATACCAAGGAGATGGAAATGGAGGGTGGATTGTGGGTGTGTAGGAAGGAGTGCAGAAAAGAGGAGAGGAGTGGGACAGAGCAAGGAGTGAAAGGTGGTGGGAGGACAGAAAACACTGGAGAGGCTTATGTTCCAAGCATGGGCTGGAAACTGTAGAAGAAGATGATGATGACGGCACACATACATTTCAATTTTTCGATATTTCCTAATCGAAATATTGAAAAATTGAAATGTATGCTAATTTAGGGAATCCTATAGCCAAGATTCTTATTATTAATCCCAATTGTCTTAATGTAGAAAGAGCAATAATTTTTTTCGCCTTGGAGGCTGGATTTAGACAGCTCCTTAACCCGGTCCATGAGGCAATTATAATTGGCTACATGGATAATTCTTGCCAGGCGCGTCCACGTCGCGGGGGTGGGCAATGGTACTGTAATATACCATGGAACTACAGTACTGGCTAAGTTCTGGTGAGGACCCAGTCCTATGGGGTATAACATAGGCCCCGTGCACAGGGTTACGTGCGAAGACCTCAACGGAATCTGCAGCGGAGAAGATGGACTTCGGAACGGTGGAGATTGCGGAAGAGGCAACCCAGTATTCAGGGAATAGTATGAGTACAGCATCAATCGGCAGCGTCTGTTTCCCAGGTTAGGGGCTGCTGCAAGGGCGTCTGTTGCCCATGTTAGGGGCGGCCTGTATAATAGCTGGCAGTAGCTTCATAAAATGCCTTTGGGAGTGGCGACCCCATCGTAATAATAGCCTAAAATGGAAATGGCACTTCAAATGATTCGGAGAAGGTTAGGGCGTACCCTGCAGGTGACGCGCAGTTCTTTTGGTACTGGGGGAACTGTGAGAAATGGGCGACCAGTAACCGAAATGAAAGTGGGAATCATGAATGTCATGACCCTGACAGGCAAGGTGGAGGTGGTAGACTTCATGGAGAGGGAGAATGTTGGATTGATGGGGCTGAGTGAAGTGAAATGGAAAGGTAAAGGAAGGAAGAAATTGAGGAAAGGATATACATTATACTGGAGTGGTGGCCAAGAGGCAAAAAATGGCGTGGGACTGATAACCTCGAAACAACTGGAGGAGTATGTTGAAGTGGTCGAGTGTGTGAGTGACAGAATAATGAAAATTAGAATGAAGATGAAAAATGATGTGATGGACTTCATACAAGTGAATGCACCACAGACTGGAAACAGAGAAGAAGATATTGAAGTATTCCTGGAGGATGTCGAAAGAGTAATTTCAGATGTAGAAGTGGTGATCATGGGAGATATGAATGCACAAGTCGGAAACGAGAGACAAGGAAAGGAAGAAGTCATTGGACCATATGGATATGGGAAAAAGAACCGGGAAGGAGAGGAACTTGTAAATTTTTGTGAAAGGAATGGACTGATAGTGGGTAATTCATGGTTTCTGAAGAAAAACAGCAGGAAAATTACGAGATATGGTTGGGGCGATAGAAGAACAAAATAGTAATTGACTACTTTTTGGTGGAAAGGACTAATCGCAGAAAGCTGATAGATGTGACAGCTTTACCAGGAGAAGCATTTGATTGGGACCATAGAGCTGTGGTGGCAAAATTTAGATGGGAAAAATTGGAAAACCTAAAGGAGATCAGAGAAAGTAAAATAAAAGTATGGAAATTGAAAGACAAAACTGTACAGGAAGATTTTCAGGAGAGATTGAAGCAACAAATCCCAGTTACTGAAGTGGAAAACATAGAAGAGGAATGGTCCCACTTTAAACAGGCATTTGTTGGTGCAGCAGAGAGTGCTTGTGGTAGGACGTCAACAAGAGTGAAAGAGAAGGAGACACCGTGGTGGAATGAGGAAGTAAGGAAAGCAGTGAAAGAAAAGAAGTCTGCATGGAAAGAATGGAACCGAGATCAAACAGAAGAAAGCAAAAGGAAGTATCACGACAGCAAACGGAGGTGTAAGAAAGTGGTAGGAGAAGAAAAGAAGAAAAGTTGGGAAGAATTTACACGAAGAATGGAAACAGATGTAAGTGGCAGTAAAAGGATGCTGTATGGGCTTCTAAGAAGTAAGAGGAAAGAAAGAGTTACCACAAAGCTGGTGAAAAAGGAAGATGGAGAGTTGTTAACACACCCAGAAGAGATAAAGGGACGATGGAAGGAGTATTTCGATAAGCAATTGAATGTGAGCAATTGTACTGGTGAGATGGAAGTGACACAACCTGACGACTCTATAACAGGAGATGATATAACAATGCTGGAGGTGGAATTAGCAGTACAGAAAATGAAGATGGGAAAAGCAACAGGGGTGGGTGAAATCAGTGTAGAAATGATAAAGGCTGCTGGACCTGTTGGTATGCAATGGTTGTATCGACTGCTACAGTGTGTGTGGAAACGGAAATGCGTACCAGAAGACTGGGAGAAAGGGCTAATAATACCAGTGTTTAAGAAGGGGGACAAGAAGGTGTGTTATAACTATAGAGGGAATACCCTCTTATCACAGATAGTAAAAATACTGGAAAGAATATTAGAAAGAAGAATGAGAAGAAAGGTGGAAGGAGAGTTGCAAGAGGAACAGTATGGCTTCAGGAGTGGAAGATCCACAGTGGACCCAATCTTTAGCTTGAGGCAGGTGATGGAAAAGAACTGGAAATATGGAGAGGATTTGATCATGACTTTCATAGATCTAGAAAAGGCATATGATAGTGTCCCCAGAGAGAAGGTATGGGAAACCATGGTTAAGAAGAGACTGGGAAGAGAAATGTTGGAAATGGTGCAAGCAATGTACAACAACTGTGTTAGCAGGGTACTGACCCCAGTTGGAAAGACAGATTGGTTTAGGAACTAGACTGGACTAAGACAGGGGAGTGTGCTGTCACCTCTCTTGTTCATAATGGTGATGGATGAAATTGTAAAGGAAACAAAGGAAGCATATGGACATAAAGAAATGAAGTTACTGTTATTTGCAGATGATATTGTGGTCTGGGGAAGGAACACCGAAGAAGTGCAAAAACAACTAGATGCACTGAACGAAAATATTCAGAAGTACGGCCTGAAAATCAGTATAGAGAAAAGCAAGACCATGGTGATGACTAGAGGGGAAAGCCAAGGAAAGGGCACTGTGAAAATTGGAAGTCAGAGTTTGGAAATTGTGGACACGTTCAAATACCTAGGAAGTGTATTGATTCAAACTGGTAGGTTGGACATGGAGATTGGCATGAGGGTACAGCAGAGTAATGCATTCTATCAAAGTGTAAGAAAACTTGTTTGCGATAAGGAAGTACCAAGGAAAAGCAAGGAGGTAATGTATAAAGTGTACTATGTTCCCATATTAACTTATGCAGCTGAGACTTGGACCCTGACAAGCAGGCAAGAGAGTAGAATCCAAGCCAGTGAAATGAAATTCCTAAGAAGTATGATAGGAAAGACAAGGAAAGACAGAGTGAGGAATGAAGATGTTAGGAAGGAAGTTGGGATGGGAAAACTAAATGAGAGAATTGAGAAGAATAAACTAAGGTGGTTTGGACATGTAAAGAGGATGGAGGAAAATAGAATACCAGGACAGATGCTGGAGGTGAAGTGCAAGGGTAAGAGAGCAAGAGGAAGACCTAGAACAAGGTGGATTGATTCAGTGAAGAACAGCATAAGAAAGAGAAATCTGGACTGGGACAAGATCGTGGAAGAAGAATGGTGGAAGGACAGAGGAAAGTGGAGAAGTGCCATAAATACCCCGACCTGGCAGGAGCTGGATAAGGGGAAATGATGATGATGATGATTCCTAATCGAAATTAGTGCATTTTCGATGCAGGAAGAAAGAGGGGGGGGTGTCGAAATATGATCTTTATAATGTTTTTTTTTTTTAAATATCTCTGAACAAAATCTTGAACTTAAATCGGTCTACAGTAATATTAAGACGTAAACACTTTTGATTGCGCAGCGCACTTGCAATTGGACTTTTTTTTACATTCGAATTGAGCCACTATGGACTACGGAGTAACAATCAAAGTCAATATTTCGTTCTAGATCGTCTGCCAGCTTTGATGTCCTGCCAGTATCTCTTGAGCCCATCACTCAGCGCCTTCTTCCGATCATCTGAAAGAGGTCCCCTCCCGTCTTTTGGGTTCTGCCTCTACCTTAAATCCCTGGTAATTTTTGATTAGGTGTCTGAATTCACACCTGTTCATAATTTTGCAGTCCGGAATACCAATCTCTATAAGGTCATTGTTACATTCTTTGAACCATGCCAATTTCTTCCTCTTTGGTTTCACGAAATTCCAAATTTTCTTTGTTAGACGATCGTTGGACATTCTGAAAATGTGCCCATAGAACAACAACCTTTTCCTTTTTATTGTTGACGTGACTGGTTCTATCTTTCTATATAACTCTTCGTTTGACTTCAAACGTAAGTGTCCATTATCCCATCTGTTGCCTAAAATGATTCTCAATACCCTGCATTCTCCACTAGTCCCCGTTTGTTCATAGACAAAGTCTCCGAAGCATATAATGCTTCAGGTTTGACAACCATGCTGTAGCGTCTTAATTTGGCTCCAATGCTCATCGACTTCTTATTATAGAGATTTTTCGTCAGGTCTAGGCTCGGTCTAATTTCCAGATTCTAAGATTAATTGCTTCCTATTCTAGGCCATTTTGTTGAATACCTCACCCAGGTACTTAAATTTCTTTACACGTTTAATCTTCCCTTGGTTTGTTTTCATCCATTCTGGTCCATCGCTGATGTTTGTCATGTACTTTGTCTTCCCAAAGGAAATCTGTAAACCTACTTTCTCAGCCATCTCTGACAACCGATTAATCTTTACAATGGCTGATTTAATATTGTTGGCAAAAATAGCTAGGTCATCTGCAAAAGCCAAACAATCAACGTGCACCCCTTTCAATTTGGGCCCTAGCCTGAATCGTTCTTCATTCTCTTCTTCCCGACTCAGTGTCTTCCTCCATTCACGAATAACCTTTTCCAAGACACAGTTGAAAAGGATTGGAGATAATCCATCACCTTGTCTGACACCAGTTTTGATTGCAAAGGGATCTGAGATCTCGCCAATGAAGTTTACTTTTGACACTGTATCGGTCCAAGTCTGTTTAATCAGATTTCGAGACGTTTCATCCACTCCAAACTCTTCTAGAATATTCAGTAGCGACTCGCGGTCAATTGAGTCATACGCTTTCTTAAAATCAATGAATACGACCACATAGTCATACCTACCTATCGTCTTATACCTAATGATATTTTTCAGGTTAAAAATCTGTTCCGGGCAAGAACGTCCCTTTCTGAAACCAGCCTGGTACTCACCAATCTGATTATCAAGATGATCTTCAATTCTGTTCAGGAGTGCTTTGGATAGGATCTTGTAGGGAACGGATACAATTGATATACCCCTGTAATTATTAACATCCTTCTTATCCCCCTTTTTGTGGAGAGGGTGGATTAATGCAGACTGCCACTTTGTGGGTATCCTACCAGTTCTCCATATCTCCTCTAAGAGCTCAGCTAATATATTCAGAGTATCTTCATTTGCCAGTTTTAGCAGCTCTGCCACAATGGAATCCTCTCCTGCTGTTTTATTGTTCTTTAGAGTTTAGATCATCGATAATCATTTTAATTTCTGTCTTAGAAGGTGGATGCGAGTTGGCCATTACTTGAGGAGAGATGTTTCTGGTGACTGTTAATGAAGAGAAGTGACAGGTTGGTAGGTCACATACTAAGACACCCAGGAATAGCAGCTTAGTTATGGAAGGAAGGGTTGAGGACAAGAACTGTAGGGGTAGACCAAGGCTAGAATATGTTAAACAGATTGCCTCGGATGTAGGGTGTGGTAGCTATGTAGAGATGAAACGATTAGCTCAGGAGAGGGAGGCATGGAGGGCTACATCAAACCAGTCAAAAGACTGAAGACTCAAACAACAACAAGCTAGAGATAACTGATATGAGGGTAGCACGAATGATTGCTAGGGCAAATAGATGGTAGCAATGGCAGGAAGGTACTCGCAATGAAAAGATAAGCTAAGTTAGAAATGAACACGCTAGATGAAGCTATTCGAATGTGCAGACTCAGATGGTGGGGACATGTGAGGAGAATGGGGGAGGAGAGATTAATGAGGGTAAGAGAAGCAGAGGTAGACCTAGGAGGCGATGGTTAGATTCAGTGTTGAACGATTTCGAAGTGAGAGGTGTAGAAGCGAAGGAAGCCGCAGTGCTAACTGCTAATAGGGGATCATGTAGGTAACTTGTTCACAAACAGAGGCTTGCAGACTGGACTGGATGCTGAAAAGCAAAACACTCAAATGAAAAGGTAGGCTATGCAGTGGCATGGCCAGAGGAGTGTTACTGGGGGTTAGACACTCGCCCTCCTTCTGGAATTAAATATTGGTACTTGCAGATGATTCTACAACTCCTGCTTTGTGGGAAATCGGTGTGGTTGTGATTTGTGTCTGCATTACCACTACGCCGGCGGTGAATTGATGTTGACTTTCGATCCGGCTCCCCATTGAGGCTTCATGACAACGCATAACTCCGTCCTCCCAGGGTTGCCAATCTACAGTAGCTTTCCCCGATAAATATAGTTTTTTTCAAACTGAACTTAGCAATAATAATTATGTTATTGGTTTCACCTCCCTTTTAACTACTGCAACTTTAAGAGATGCCGGGTTGTCGGAATTTTTCCCCGAAGAGGGATTTTTAACGTGCCAGTAAATCTACTGACACGGTTCCCTTGCATTTGCGCACCCTCAAATACCAACTAACTGCGCCAGGATTCGATCCTCCAACCTTGAGCACAGCAAGCGAGAACGGTACGGCTGAGCCATGCAGCCATCCAAACTGAACCGAGCCCCAGATAATTGTAAATCCCTAACCTAGCGGAGCAATTAGCTTTCTTTCTATTATTAGGAGACAAGTTGTATATAATCTAGTTTTAATTAAAACTAATAATAAGGACCTGAAAAATTCCGTATATTAACACTAATTTGGAGAACGTTGTTATCTCCTTGAGTGCGAGATAACAGAGTCACTTCATTAATTACTCTATTCTAAATGAAGGCATTGATAGATTTATTCCTCTTGCTTATTATAAGGACCCATGTTTCCCACAGTGGTTTAACAGTGAACTAAGAGCCAGTGTCTTACAGAAGAAAGCGACCCATGCCTTATACAAAAAGTCGGGCAGCACTCATGATTATTATGCTTTCTCGGAGCTTAGAGCCAAATGTAAACACTTGTCTAAACTATGTTATACTGAATATTTAAACAAAATTAGATCTAATCTATACAGCGACCCAAAAAGCTTTTGGGCTTTTATCAAGACAAAAAAGAATAATAAAGGTATTCCTGGTACAGTTTATCTTGACAATGTGAATGAAAGTGATGGACCCGGTATTGTCAATCTTTTTGCTAAACATTTCTCCTCAGTCTATAAGGCACCAATCGTTAACACCCAAAAATTTGAAACTCCTTACTCTATTAACGTCTCCACCTGCCAGATTGAAAAGAGTGATATTTATAACAAATTAGAGAAACTCTCAAATAACAAATCATTTGGTCCTGATGGTCTCCCACCAATTCTATTAAAATCTCGTCGATTCATTATAACAGAACCATTATTCATCTTATTTAACCTCTCTCTTGGAACTGGTAAATTTCCTGATAGATGGAAGAGTAGTTATGTAACTCCTGTCTTCAAATGTGGTGACAAATCCAATGTTAAAAATTATAGAGCTGTTTGTAAATTGTCCTTTATACCCAAATTATTTGAATCTATAATTACTGACAAAATTACACCCCAATTTTCCTCCTACATAACTGAACAACAGCATGGCTTTATGCCAGGTCGTTCAACATGTACAAATCTCCTAGTTTATTTGGAGTACTTACTGAAAGCAGTAGAAGAGCACAATCAAGTGGACTGCATCTACACTGATCTAGCCAAAGCCTTCGACTCTCTCGACCATAAAATTCTTCTTTCAAAATTACAATCTTATGGTATACAAAACCCTCTATTATCATGGCTGTCCTCATATTTAGAAGGCAGAACTCAGATTGTCAAAATACTTAATTTCTTATCTCAACCAATAGTTGTCTCTTCTGGTGTTCCGCAAGGTGCCCATCTTTCTCCATTGTTATTTCTAATCTTTATTAATGATATCAATACAGTTTTCAAACATGCCAAAATCCTCCTGTTAGCCGATGATACAAAGTTCTTTATGAAAGTTCAATCTCTACAGGACTGTATACTTCTTCAGGAAGAACTTTGGCGTCTAGAGGAGTATTGTTCTTTAAATGGGTTACTGCTCAATGAAACTAAATGTAAACTAGTTAGATTCTCAAAGAAGAAACAGAATATTGAATTCTCTTATCACTTTCTATCGTCTACTCCACTTCATGCTGTTAGAAGTATATGTGACCTGGGAGTAAAATTCTCAGACACGCTTAATTTTAATGAGCATATGGTAAATATTAAAAAAAAGGCTTTGCAGAGATTAGGTTGCATAACTCGTTATTCCAAGGAATTTTGTGACTCAAATATATATTTCCTACTGTACTTGACCCTTGTCAGACCCTTAATTGAATATTGTACACCGATTTGGAGCCCTTTCAATAAAACACAAATTGAGAATTTAGAGAAAGTACAACACAAATTCCTACGAATTTATGCATATCGTTTCCTACACCCAATAACGAATCATAACTACACCGAAGTAATGATGCAATTGAAGCTGCCAACTCTTAAATCCCGTCGTGAAAATTTTTATATTCTTAATATGTACAAAATTTTAAACTCTCATATAAACTGCCCAGAATTACTAAATGAAATCAATATATATGTGCCACCCCGTTCGATGCGCAAGCATCATGTCTTTGAAACAAACTGGCACCCAACTAATTATGGTCTAAATAGTCCCATTGACAGAATGATGCGAATCTCAATGGGGTCAACATAGACTTGTTCAATACCGATGAAAGACCCCTGAGAAAATATCTGTTTTCCTATTCATTAGACAATCTGTATGAATATAGTTGATTGTAATAGTAGGGTACCGTACTTTGTATTACTCTTAATGTCTTTTATGTTGTATAAAAGAAAATGGTGGAAGCCGTCAATAAATATGTATGTATGTATGTATGTATTAATTGTTCAGAAGAGGTACTTTTCGGTTTTCACAACTTTTACAAGGCAGATTATTGGAAATGTATTATTTATGATTCACATACCTTTCTGGGAGTCAATTTGAATTGTCACTGCTGCACCGGAAATATTTCTTTTATTACGTAAATAAATAATTTTCCTTCTTGTTCATTTGACGACTGCCGCCATGACACATTGACGTCGTACACTACCAAGGCTTGTAAGTTTACTAGCCTTAGTACACTACGTCATAACCGTTGCCAACATGTCCGATACAAAATTCACCACACGGCACGTGAATAATGAAATAAAAGGCAAAACCATTGGCCTGGATTAAGATTATTAATGCGTGACTAACCCCACTGTGCGTGACAAAAACCAGGGGTGTTTATATTAGCTAACCGCTACCTAACCATTATTCGTCTAGGCGAAAACCATTGGTCTGCCGGATGCGATATATGGTAGTACCGAATGCGTGGGGTAATAGTAATATCGTATGGCCTCGGGTGCCTGGTGCAAGCTTTGTCAATTGTCACCCAGAGGGTAGCTTGCATGTCGAATTTCGTCGTTCCTTTGAACGCTATGAAAGTCAAGGAGATTAGATATCTAAACTCCTTGACACTACAGCGCTTTCAAGTAGAGAATGGAGGAACTTTGTGTTGGCGGAAAATCCCGAGATTAATTTTGCCATTGAACACGGCCTACTGAATTCAAATGGGTTCTTTAACATGCCAACAGCGTATGACATGAGTATCGTGATTTTTGTCGCCTTCAAAAATCACTTACCATGGCCAGGGGCGAACCTGCAATCTTAGGGTTGGTAGTCCGACACTATAACCACTCACCCACCGTGGCAAGCTAACTACTGCACCCGAAATATTTCTTTTATTACGTAAATAAATAATTTTCCTTCTTGTTCATTTGACGACTGCCGCCATGATACATTGACGTCGTACACTATCAAGGCTTGTAAGTTTACTAGCCTTGGGACACTACGTCATAACAGTTGCCAACATGTCCGATACAAAATTCACCACACGGCACGTGAATAATGAAATAAAAGGCAAAACCATTGGCCTGTATTAAGATTATTAATGCGTGACTAACCCCACTGTGCGTGACAAAAACCAGGGGTGTTTATATTAGCTAACCCCTACCTAACCATTATTCGTCTAGGCGAAAACCATTGGTCTGCCGGATGCGATACACGGTAGTACCGAATGTGTGGGGTTAGCAATACGGTACATGATGCTTAAAATTGATGAATCAGCTGGAATTTTGCCTATATAAGTCGTGTACATATTTGGGACGATATGGCGGGTCACAGACACCGGAGGAATAAACATCTATTACTACATCATCTCCAGATACTTTCTCGACTATTATTTCAGGTAATTTGGTTAATTTCAGTATCCTGCTTTAAGAATTTTGGAGCAAAAAGTACCTCTTCTGAACTGTTACCGTTACTTCATAATGCTATGTCCAGCAATTCCCCGAATTACGGTTATACCCCTGTTACTATAACTCCTCCCATTGGTCGATCTTGGCTATGCTACTCAATATATATAGCCCATAGTACTGTATTAATGTTATTACTAGGGCCCGGATTCTTAGGTTTTTACCAATTTTTTTTCCCTCGCTATGTACCGGTAATTAAAAAAATTCAACATATACGTTCGTTTACACTTCCTGGGGCAAAATATGTGAATTTCATTTCACCTAAAATAACCTAAATGAGGGGTTGACACCTAAAATAACCTTTTTCAAATAAAGAATGTTATTTCCCCATTGAAATACATCGTAAAATTATTTCCGCCGCGATTACAGCAGGTTACTACCGTTAAATGCAGTACGATGATGATGATAATTGTTGTTTTAAGGTGCCTAACATCTAGATTATCGGCCCCTAATGGTTTGGGTGATAGTAAAAGATGAGATGAGAATGAAAACTACAGCTAATACTAACTACAGACTTACATACTAGAAGAAGAAATGCTAAACAAATAAAGGACAGGAAGAAATAAAATACCCTCAACCCTCGAAGAATGGGGATTGAAGGAGAGCCATGAAAGGCAGATTGGAAAGGGAAAGAGGAGAGGGACAGCCCCAAAGTCAGTGGAAAAAGGGGTAAAACGGACCCAGCTCAGGAATCCCTCGGGATCGCCAACTCCCGAACTCACCAGCCGTGAGCCCCTGACGGTGTACCAATATCCAGGGTGCACCAGAAGTGGTGGGGCTACATACACCCTGCCTCCTTGAGGGCCTTGAGCAGAAGGCAGGAGATAACATGAAAAGAAAAAGAAGGCTGAACCCTCGCAGAAGAAGGGTATCAAGAAAGATGAGACAAGGACCAATTAAGGCGGGAAGGGAAGAGACTCCCTGGGCCTTGGATACCCTAACACCGTTGGGGTCGGAAGAGAACAAGAGTTGACCAAGAGAGGCCGACAGGAAAGAAGACGGAGAGGAGCTTGGCACAAGTAAGTGACAATGTAAACTTTTGTGAAATAAGTTCATAAATACATTTCACAGAAATAAGAAAAACAGAAAATTATTGCTTCCTGTATTGATCGTGAAGAAAAACCTAAAATAACCTGATTTTAGAATACAAGAAACCTAAAGTGAAGGTTTAAGACACCTAAAAATCTGGGCCCTAGTTATTACCTTCCTTTGTTGCCGGTCACATCCTTTCTATTAGGGTACATCCATATGGTCTGATGTCCTTGGCTGTAGCAGGTGACGACAATGGCTTCGCCCGGCTGGCGCTCCATCACGGCATGATGGGGGACTAGAGTGATGGGCGGTCTCGCAGGCTGGTCTGTCTGCGCCTGGACAACACCTGGAACATAAGTTACACATTAGCTTCTAGAACAATTTGCTATTCAAGATTCTGTCACGATTTGTTTTTTTTGTCTACCGAAGGATTTTCGAGAGCTGGAGCACTGTCGAGAGGAACAATACATAGCACATTACACACAGGAAAGACTTGTACAGGGTGGATGAAATGTCCCTTTACATGTTAATACACTGCAGAAAATGGAAATTGCAACACCATGAAGGCATTGGTCGTTTGTGTTGATTTTCAAGATATGGAACGATGCCATGTAGGTATGTAAACGATCAAAGTTTCAGACCCATTGGATTGTTGTTACAGGTCTCCCCACGTGATTGGTCGCGGAGGAATCAACTCCAGTATACGGAGTCTGGTGTAGCGTAGTTGACTTGCAGTCTGTGCAGTGAAGTGTTCCCAGTCAAACATGCCTCGACGACAGAGAAGAGCACGCTATCAACAACTGTCGCCGTTTGAGAGGGCTCGGATAATTGGGCTGTGTGACGCTGGATTATCGCTAAGAACTGTCGCTGCACGTGTTGGCCGACAGGCATCTACGGTACAACGTGTATGGCAGCAGTGGTCAAATGAAGGTACCCACACTCGTAGACTTGGCACAGGCCCAGCGCAACAGACAACTGTGAGAGAGGATCGCCGCATCATTCGGATGGCCCGGATGGAACCCCATGCAACAGCAGGGTAAATTCGAGCAGCTGTGGCACCCCATGTTACACAACAAACAGTTGCTAATCGCCTGCGTGCAGTTGGCTTACGATCCCGTGTCCCTGCTGAAGGTGTTTCATTGACCCCACAACAGCGACGTGTAACGCTGGCCTGGTGTCGAGAACGATCGACGTGGGTCGACGAATGACATAGGGTCGTCTTTAGTGATGAATCGCGCTTCTGTCTTGCCCGCAGTGATCGCCGAAATCGTGTGCGCCGACGTACCGGGGAGAGGGGCCGCCCAGACCTTATTGTCGAGAGGCACACAGGGCCAACACCAAGCATTATGGTCTGGGGAGCTATTGGCTTTAATGTGAAATCACAATTAGTGCTTGTTGAGGGCACTATGACTGCTCGAGAGTACGTTGATAGGGTACTCAATCCAGTGGTTGTCCCTATGATGGCGAACATTGCTAATGGGATGTTTCAGCAGGACAATGCCCGGGTTCACACTGCACGCATCTCCAGAGAAGCTCTCCACATCACAACCTTAGAATGGCCCGCCAGATCCCCGGACATCAGTCCTATTGAGCATGTGTGGGACATGATGGGTCGACAACTGCCAACAGTCCTCAGCCACCCACAACTCTGGAACAACTGACCCGTCCAGTGCAGCAAGCATGGGCCACAATTCCTCAGGAAGCGATCCAGGGCCTTATTGACTCCATGCTTCGCCGAATTCATCAATGTATTGCAGCTCGTGGTGGGCACATCCTGTATTGATTGTTGTCCAAACTTGCGGTCAGAGGGATCTGAAAGTGTAGTCATCGAATCACAACCGAACACTCGTCCTGCAAGTTCAATTGCAGCAATGTAGCACCACTCCTTCTGGGTGTTGCATTTTCCATTTTCGTCAGTGTAGCATAGTGCAGTTAGACATGTCGCATTGCTATACGATGCACAGAAAAGGTCTTATGGAGAAACTTGAAACCAAAGAAAGGAAGATCTTAAGGAAAATCTTGGGCCCAGTCAAGGAAACCGGTGATTGCAGACTGAGACACAACCATGAACTCTACTCACATGTTAACAAAATCAATGATGTGATGAGAAAGAGGAGGATTATGTTCTGTGGTCATTTAACAAGACTGAGCCCAATGCGATTGTCGAACAAAATCTTTACTTACTTTCTGGGCAGTGGGGACTCCAGATTTTCACAATGTGTAGGATGTAATAGGAAAGGCTACTTATTAACTTCAGGTAGCTGGGCTAAATTGAGATATTAGTCTCGGTCTAATATTAATTATTCAGTCGCACAGCACTATTACAAACACATTACTCAATACAATCGAATACCACTCCAAAGATGTGCACACGCTGAAAACAGACTATCCATTCTGACCGCGTGAAATCGTAACCAATAAGCCCGTAGTGTTGGTTTAAATTCCACCAATAGCGAGATTTGATGATCTCGGTAGACGTCCTCAGAGCCCCATTAATCAGACCAAATCTGCCCATTACCCCTCAAGGGCTCCCATACACTTTCTGTCATGGTTGGCCACCTGGATTTTCCATAAGAATTCTATCCCACCCATTTTATTTGAAAATCGATTGTGAACGGAAAAGGAAGGCTTAAAGTGCAGATAAGGACTGTAAATAATCTGTCAAGGCAAACTAAGAGAGCTGTGAGATGCAAGACAACCCAGTTGATCCATAATATGGGGCAGGATTACATTGAACAACACTTTGAAGGCTTGTTTCTGCAAGTTCACTTTTTTCTGAACAAAATGAACATTTTCTCAAACACTATTCAGTATACAATCTTGAAACTTTCAGATGTTACATAAACTCATAATATACATACTTTAACACTTTATAGGACATACTATTGTCGAAGATATGTCGTTAGATAGTAATTGTTCTTTTAAGGGGCAGAACAAGGAGGAAGCTCAAGCAGTACTATGACGTCACACACCTCAGTGCATTCTCGGTACATTTCGTCCCGTCACCGAATCGACATAAGCATTTAAAATGATAAAAAGAGACAGTCAGTCTGAAAGACTGGACTTTATATCATTTTAAATGCTACAAATGCTGAAAAATGCTAGAAAGGCTGGAGGCTTCTCGCTTCGCTCGAAGCCAAAGACTCTTGACATGTTAGATGATCAAGAAACAATCAGAACGTTAGAAAGTTACAAGTCATGAGGGAGCTGGAGCGCGCGGTGAAAGGAGGGAGCTGGCTGGATGACGTCACACTAGCCGTGTCGTTGCCGTCTCGTAACTCCAGAGCTCACCAGTGAACTCAGTACACATGCACCAAGCGGTACGATGACGTCACACACCTCAGTGCATTCTCGGTACATTTCGTGACGTCGCCGTGACGTAACGACAAGTCGACTAGATCATATAAGATGATAAAATAGTTACAGCTGAGAGCTGACTGTAGGATGATCCTCACGTCCTACATGGAGGAATCGCCACTGTTTCTGTGTAAGAAAACGAAGGGATCGCGGTTCACAGAGGCAGAACAGGATTTAAAAGAAGTTGGAATTACATACAACGATATTCAGATGCGTACGCCCCTTAAAATGATACTGAAAGAACACCTGAGTTTCCAGGAAAAGCCTAAACTAACAAAGGCAAGACGTGGACTCAGGCCAGGAAACAGCAGCATCGAGAACACATGAGGCGTTACTGGGCGAGTGTTACAGCAGCAGTGGTCCATAGCTGGCCGAAAGTAGAGGAAGAAGAAATCTCTATATCTATATATATAAAAATGAAAGTTTGTCTGTTTCTTTCTGAATTTCTACGGAAATTTGCGTTATTTACGCGTTTCAGACTGTTTTATGACGGATGCATGCGAAAATTATTATTTTTGTCTGTCTGTCTGTTTGTTTGTCTGTGGACAACTATGTTCTCTTATAACTCAAGAACGGCTGGGTGGATCAACGTAAAATTTGGTGCAGATATCCTTCAGAGGTACGACACTAATCATTGATGTAGCTCTCATAAAAGGGGGCCTACCCCCTTAAAACACTTGCTCAAATAGGCGTAGAAGGGCGAGACAAAGCTCATTTTCAGCCCCTCAATGTGAGAAACGAAACTCTACATTACTGAGATAGTTTGCAACCGGCTATGAGGTTATAACGGAACCAAATCAAGCTGTAAAATTCATCAATACATATAATGCGCTTAAGGGGGTCAAGGGGTACTCTAGAATTTTTTCACGCGATTTACACGTGCGGGTGTGGTACGGAAGGTCTATTACGTCCCTATCTCTATATTGTTATATTATTATTATTATTATTATTATACTACGGCCTACAGCGATGAGACAAAGCTTATTTTCTGCCCCTTGGTGTCAGAAACAAAACTCGGGGATCCTAAATAGCCGTAAAGGGTCCCCGAAAACTACATTTTAAGGCTCTAAAACCAACAGTTTATGATATTCCCAGAAAATGAATTTCATTTAATAAAATAATGAAGGAATGCACGCCAGTAGCCATGACAAAAGCACCTCAAAAGGTGACATCCAACTTTCCATCTATTTCTGCAAGAAGTAATGCCACCCCATTTATTAAATTTCTGTGAACGTTTGCAAATGGCTATAAGGTTATCACGGAACCAACTAAAACTGAAAAATTCATCAATGCGCTTGAGGGGGTCAGGGGTTACCATAGATTTTTTTCACACGACTTAAACGTGCGATATGTCGTAAAAAAGGCCTATTATATCTCCAAACAGCAACATTATTTTCAAAAATTTCGGAATTGAAACAGTATTTTATTTCTTGCTTTTAGGAATTTGGGCCATTGGAGGCTAAAAAACCTGAATTTTCACGCACCACAAGCCTTTACAATTTATTAAAGGGGTCTTCCTCTAGATGGGGACTTGACACAACAGTGAGGGTCAGTTTTTATGTGACGTGTATTGCGTTTCATCTACGAGGTTTTCAATTTTATTTTCACGTCAGGAAGTACACGTTAGGTAAATTTAGTTTCAGAGCATATTTTAATTAATCATACTTCTTTGTCGACAAACAGGTTCCAAGCCCCTAACCATTGCAACAGTAGCTCAATCGATTACGTTTGGTTATTAATACCAAAGACAGGTTCGAAGAATGGGTACTTCTGCTAGTAAACCAACAAGCAAACAAATAAGTACATAAATAAATACAAAATTTGACAGCCAATACCCATTACAAACCATGAGTAATTTGTTGTTTCATTGGGGGGGGGGAGCGAACATCGTGATCATTAGGCCCTTGTACTTGGGTGTGTTTAAAGGTATATAAGTTGTCTGATAACCTGTGCTATTGTGGTGTCTATAGTAGTGTGTATTTTTGAATTTCAGATGAGGAAGTAGGTGACCGTGGCCTTACGCTTTGAATCATCCCGTCATTTCCCTAGAGTAGAAGTGAGAAACCACGGAAAACCACTTCAAGTAACATAATTATGGCTGAGATAAGAATCAAACCCACCACTTCTCAGTTTAACTCACGAGGCTGTGTGTAAGCCGTACCAGCCCTCAGACTGGAATTACATTTCTTGGTAGAGCAGGGAATCGAACCTTGATCTCAGGGATGATACTAATAATAATAATAATGAAGATCGTGTGGCCTCCGGAGAGGCCGAGTGCAGGTCTTTCTAGTTGACGCCCATGGGCGACCTGCGCGTCGTAATGAGGATGAAGTGATGATGAAGACGTCACATACACCCAGTCCCCGAGCCACGGGAATTAACCACAGTAGATTAAAATCCCTGATGGCTCGGCCGGGAATCGAACCCGGGGAACTTTGGGCCAAAAGGAGTCTTCGGTGGCGTAGTTGGTAGCATGCTGAACTGCTGTGCCCAAGATAGCGGGTTCAAACCCGGTTGAAGTCGTCGGCTTTTTTAAGAGCGTTAAAATCCTTCAGTATGCCTTCGGAGGGGAAGTAATGACGGCGGTCCCATGTCATAGATTTATGGCATGTAAAAGATCCTTCCTCAGACCAAAATTGTGTGAAGTTAAATTTCTATGTTAGATTTTGTTGGAACCCTCTATCAAAGTTCCAACGTTCACCACCAGGTGTCAGTGACATCTGGTAGCGAAAGTTGGAACTATTTGAAATTGAACGGAACTTGTAGCTCACCCGATGGGTGTCCGCTTGAAGCAGCTACAGCATCTGGCGAGCCGAACATATCCTCGGGCACTCCCGGCACTAAAAGCCATACGATAAATAGGTAAATAAATTCGGGCCAAAGCCTAGCGTGCTGACCATTTAGCCACGGAGCCCGACATCTTAGGGGTGACAGCCAGTGCTGGATTACCCATTAGGCATAAACGGGCGTGGTGGCTCAGCGGTCTAGCTGTATGCCTCTCACCAAGGCGGTCCGGGTTCGATTCCCGGTCAATGCATGTGAGATTTTCGAAGTGAAATGCCATGTCCTGTGGTTCGGATTCCACGTAAAAAGGAGGTCCCGTGGCTCATGATCTCGAGATTAACGGTCACGTTAAACTACAAGCTTCCTTCCTTTTTTTTACCCATTAGGCCCGACTAGGCCCAGGCCTAGGGCCCCGAATTATCTGGGGCCCCCCAAAAAGTAAAAAAGTAAAAAATAGTATGATTTGTTAAATTGTTCATCAAATCATCTGAAATGTCTTCAAATAACTATGATCGTTTCAATTGAAATGTATATATGATTTAATAAAAAGTGTATTGTTCATCTTAAAAAACCTCTTGTATATACTTAATTAAATGTACAGGTGCAAAAGATAAAAATTATTTGATAAAAATAAAGGGGCCCCAAAATTGTGAGGGACTTGGGCCTCAATTTACCTTAATCCGGCACTGGTGACAGCCAAGAATGCTAGTCTTGCGCCACAAGGCGGACAAAGACATGAGTAAATCCATACCATTCTATTCTATTCCAGGCTGAGGTTACCGGGAATAAAAAAAGAAGAAAAAAGCCTGTGGAGTGGCAATATCAATATTGTCGAGGTCTGACAACTCCAATATAATTAGATTATTAGGAAAGAAAGGGCAATGTTATTGTTGTTTTTGTAAATTAATTTCAGAGTCTTTGGACATCTTGGTCATCAGTTCCGTGTACTTGGGTGTGTATTGAACTTGTCTGATAACCCGAGTGCGAATGGTGACTGTAGTAGTGTATATAGTTGTATTAGGACTAAACTACGACACTATCAAACAGTAATTCAACCCGAGTGCCTGTGTGCTTCGGAATGCCTAGGTCTAACAACTAGAAAATACATTGAAGAAATTGATAAAAAAAAAGGAACGAAAAATTTAAAAAAATATCTCGGACCAAAACATGTGCTGACACAAACCGATTATGTAGTAACAAAGAAGTAGCAGCAATTCTCAGATACCATACGAAAACGAAGGGTTAAATTCTTAAGGCGGGGCTACAGGGGATGTTAAATCACGCTTAAGGAAGGTTAATGGTGCATTTGTACAGCTCTATCCACTGTGGAAAAATCGTACTATATCTCAACGAACGAAATTGAGGATCTTCAAAAGTAACGTCAAGTCAGTCCTCTATGCTTGTGAGATCTGGAAAGTCACTACAGGAATGACTAAGATGCTGCAGACCTTTGTAAACCGGTGTTTGCGCAGGATCTTAAACATTCATTGGTCGGACACGATTAGTAACGAAGATTTATGGGAAGTGATTGGGGAAACACCTATTGGAAAGCAGATCAAACAGCGGAAGTGGAGGTGGATAGGACACACATTGAGAAAGCAGGATGGAGCCATCGAGAAGCAAGTCCTGGAATGGAATCCGCAGGGACAACGAAAGCGGGGTCGACCACGGCAGACCTGGAAGAGATCTGTACTAGAGGAGGCAAGTGAGTCAGGAAAGACATGGGGAGAACTACGTCAGATGGCCCGCAGCAGAGTCCGCTGGCGAAAATTCATCAAAGCCCTATGCTCCTGAAGGAGCCACAGAAAATACCTAAGTCAAGTAAGTACATTCTTTGGTCATGATTCAAGAATGCCTGACGACAGACTCACTAAGAACATTTTTAACCACTTCAACAAGCCCAATAGAAAATGTAACTCTTATGATAAATGGTTTGCTAACACCAAGAAGTATCTACAAGAAATGAACATCACTGATCAAGACATCCGTAACAGAACCACTTTCAGAAATAAGGTACACACATTTGAGGGGTTCCTAGAGCCAGAAACAGCGACCAGGAAGAAACAACATTGGACAGCTGAAAAGAAAGAAGCTGTGAGAAAGAGAATGAAGCAATACTGGCGCCAAAGAAAACTGAAATCATGAAAAGTTATTTACGTGGTCCTCAGTTGGCCAGAATCGATTATGATGAATGAATGAATGAATGATCGTGTGGCCTCCGGAGAGGCCCGTGGGCGACCTGCGCGTCGTAATGAGGATGAAGTGATGATGAAGATGGCACATACACCCAGTCCCCGAGTTACGTTGCCATGTCGGCACGTCACCTGAAACCCCAGGTAACTTACCTGACAGCCTTGATGTAATTGCTGGCAGGCAAGCATATAGCTTTTAGAGGGATATTTCATTTATTTCATTGTACTGTATTACTAAATCATCGACACACAGGATGTGTGTGTCATGTGCATTGTGTAAGTAAGGACTCTGTTATACATCGAGAGGAATATTCCAGAGTCACGAGGGCTTGAGTTATAGCTTTCAAGAACAAGTCATGCGGTGTCCAATACATTGACCCCGCACTGAACTTTGTTCATTCATAGCATTATATAAGGTGCCTGATAACAAGGCTCTGGGCTTCACTCATCAGACTGATCTCAGCCACGCTACTCTGTCCGACTGCGGCAGGCGTGACCTGGAATCGAACTCAGACAATAACATCTGTCTGAGTCCACACTGTTTAGACTCATTCTTCGGTACTTAATAAAAGTAAGTTATTAAAGCTGCAACTAGTCCATTTATTCTCTTCGTAATCGACAGCACGCGGTAAAGAAACCGTGACCTTAGCAAGTATACATCTGCAAAGTCAGATACGCTGCTAAAACATAAGTGGGGGCCCGTCCGGGATTGAGCAGAGTCATCCTAGCCAGAAGACCAAGAAGGAACTGTTGGAGGAACGACAACCCTGGGAGAAGTCTTCCGCTTTGCAGTTCTGCTGCACAACTTCAAAGGGGCCTTTCGACCCCCAGCAGGACCCGACTGCCGATCCGCACAACAGCTGTATACCTCGAGAGAAGACTGGACCAGCAGACCGCCATCAGGAACGTGAGGATGCTGTCAACGCAGATCATCCTTTTATGCCTGTAAGTGTGCAACAAATTAATAACTACCAAGTGATTTATGTGCAGGGTAGAGAGCCAATACAAGAGGCTTGTTTGACCTTTTCGCATTTCATTTTGGAACGTAATTTTATACGGTGAAGCCTAAGAAACCGAGAGTTAAACAAATTAGATTAGAATCAAAGCTAAAGTAAAAACGACTCTAAATAATTTCCATTAGAAATCAGGCACTAGAGTACCTTGATTTATTTTTATAAAACCTAAAACAATTTAATACGTAGATATTAGATCAAAATAAAGAAAGTGGCATTTCAAATGAAAGCGTAATTAGTGGGATCGAATGATGCGCTGCTTTTAACAATTTCATTTGAATTAATACGTAGTTACTAAGGTAATAATAAAATCATTTGCATTTCACATGAAAGTGTAATTAGTGGGATCGAATAGATGCGCTGCTTTTACAAGTTCATCTTGAATTAAACATTTAGCTCATAAACAGTAATAATAATAATTTACTAGCTTTTTATTATTATTATTATTAAACTCATTGCTCCGTCTTTATAAATTCAGAATGTCTGAAACTGAGATACTATCTAAATTTGAGTATGCTCATATTCAGCTACTGCCTGAGTTTAACGGAAGCTCTTCTTGCAGCTTAGATTATTTCAATGCGAGATGTGATTCCTTCTTAAATAACTTCAGAAGAATACCCACAGCCGCAAATGCTGCTATTATTAACGACTTCCTTTACAATGTAGTAAAGTCAAAATTGAAAGGAGACGCAACCAGTGTATTAGACCTGGATGCGAACTCAAGTTATGAGAGGCTTAAAGAAAAATTAATGAGAAAGTATGGAGACGTTCGTGACGAACGTCTTCTAATTCAGGAAATCTCAAATTGCTATCAGAAATGTAACGAGCAATATCCAAATTACCATGATAGACTTGAATCATTAAGACTCCAATGTGCAAGTTTGTACAAGATTAATTATCAGGGAGCAATACTAGAATTAAAACTCAGAGAGCTTGAAGAACTTAGCTTACATACATTTAAAGCAGGTATAGTGGAACCGTATCGTTCGTATTTGCGCTACGCACAAGTAACCGACCTCGGTCAAGCCATTCGAATCTGCCGGTCATATGACAATGACCGTGCACACGAGAGCTATATGGACCAGTTGAGGAGCGGACAGAAAACACCACAGTACAGAGAAACAGAAAACGCTAACCCATATTTAGTACCAAAACTGAGCTCATTCGGGAGAACACAGCACAACTATACACCGCCAATAAAATCACAGCACATCCCACAAAATCAATTTTCACTTCGTCCTTTTCAAATCCAAATGCCTAGACCCAATTGGAATCCTAGTGCACCACCGAACCCACAACACTCAAGACCGTTCATTCAAACGAACCCACAGCATTCTAGACCATTCATTCAAACGAACCCACAACCCATAAGATCAAACACATTAACAAATCGTCCCTATCCAACACCAAGCAATATTGGTAGACGATATGCACCCCAACAGTCAAACCAGAGTTTTCCGAAACCAATGTCGGGAGTCTCTACTGTAAGAGGAAATCTGAATTCCCATACAGAACAGAGAAATGAAACTCAATGGTACACACCCACTAACGAACAAGAGTTCTACACAGAACACGAGGATGAGGCTCGAACCAATGTCCCATACTTCATTGAAGAATGCGACACGGCCTACATGCCTGAATACTATGACAATGATTACTTTACAAATGAACAAGCTGGAAACTCAAGTGAGGAATGTCAGCAGGATTTTCACTTGGCACATCTAGCGCAGTCGAAAACATAGAACAAGGAATATATGTCCGCCCGTTCGGTTTCGAGGAAACGTACTTCCACGACGAACCTGTAAGGCACCTCGAAGCCAAGACTGTAGAGACAAACACAAACAAAGACACAGCTTCAAATGTACCAAATCTAGGGGATGAAGGTTATCAGAAAGGAATTGACAACCAGACGGTACACTCCAATCAGGAATACCCCATATTTACCCTTAAAATGTCTGAAAGAAGATTAAATCAAAATCGAAACCAGATAATTGTCAAATTTGGTAATTCACCAAAAAATCTGGAACGAAAAATATTTAAAAACCAACCCAGACAAATTATGATTGTTACACGGGATAACCTGTATCAAGATCTGAGTAATCATTTACTCAAAACAATCATATCATCAAATAAATACGCCGTTCACTTTGACGACGTAACACTGGAGATCCCTTTTATTCAGACATGTCAGAAATTATTCACATCTGAATTAATAATAATTAGATGCACGAAATTTCTAGAAGACATTGAATCCACCAACTCACAGAAAGAAATAATTTTGCAGTACCACTCTTTAAATCATAATGGTATCACTGAAACAATTGAGCACCTCCAAACAAAATATTACTGGCCACACTTGAGAGAACAGGTTCGAATCCTGATCAATCAATGTAACTCATGCCAAAGGAACAAGTATGAAAGGAACCCTAACCAGGTCCAGAACCAAGGACCCATTACCGCAGAACATCCCTTTTCCCAAATCTACGTTGACACATTTCATTTCGAACAAAATAAAATTTTAACAATAGCAGATATATTCTCAAAATACGGACAAGCGTATGTGTTGCAAAACGCAACAGCTTTATCTGTATTAAATCAATTGCAAACCTACTTTGCACATCATGGCTACCCAAAGAAGATAACCCATGATCAAGGCGGAGAATTTGAGAATAACCTAGTAAAAGACTTCTGCAAATCCACAAACATTGAATACCACGCCACAACCCCTCTAAATTCATCTTCTAATTCACCAGTAGAAAGAATAAATTCAACCATTCTCGAGAAATTACGCATTTCAAGAGATAATGATAAATTCACACCTTTAGCCCAGCTGTTACCTAGTGTAATTATTAATTACAATTCAGCCATTCATTCCGGGACAAAACAACCACCATTTAATGTATTATATGGTCCTTATTACCAGTCCCTGGATCATATCTTCTCACCTTCGCCCAAGATCAACGAATACGTTGAAAGGCAAGGTAGACATCTAGTCGCAGAACAGAACAAAGTCGAACCCCGCACCACAAACTCCACACATGAATACAAAGTAGGAGAAACTGTCTTTGTAGTAAACCCTCAAACGAGGAAAAAGAAACCGAAGAATCACTACAAGAGAAGCATAATTACCCTAATTGAAGATAACAGTAACCCGAACACAAAACAGAATAGGATCGAACCCAGCGTTCCAGACTTCACACACACATGCGAAGTAGAAGAGCCTGACTTCAATTTAGACCCTCAAACAAGGAATAGGAAGTCAGAGAATCTCTGCAATGAAGGTTTAACTACCATAATTGAAGAGAACAGAATCCATTGCAAAATGAAAAATAGAAAGAAACGTGTGAGAAACGCTCAAGGGATCTTGCGATAGCCTGCTACATAGTAATTGAATTTTCAAAGATACTAACGACACTGTTCCATATTTAATGAATAAATTAAATAATTTTTGGAAAATATTAAAAGAATTTAAATAAATTGCTACCTGTTACAACAAGAAATAAAAGAGGGCTAATTAAAGGCCTAGGTTCCGTAATTAAATGTATATCTGGTAATCTGGATCAAGACGATCTGGATAATTTACAAAATCAATTAAATGATTTAAGAAAGAGTCACACTAATGAAATTCAACACATAAACAAATTAATATCATTTAGTAACTCAATAGCCCAAAATTTTTATAAAGAAATTAATAGAATAGATTCTAATACTAAACTGATTAAGGGTATGTTCCAAAAGCAAAATTTCAAAATAAATGTTTTAGAAAATCATCAGTACACAGTGTCGTGTGTACATAAACTCGACAAGGTCGTAAGTGATCTAGAAGAAACAATCAGAACATTTCTCACAGAAAGACATGAAGAATATAATCAAGCATTTACAAACTGTTTATTCAGAGAGGTCTATAATATATACCGGTACGGACCCTTATCATGTATGTAAATCTTAAATTCACAAAAACTCAAACAGCAATGCCAAATTCAGAATTAATTGTAATATTATCAGTACCTATTATTGAAAAACAAAACTACCAATTGTAAGAAGTGTCACCTGTTCCTAGCAAAGACAATACTATTCTAATCTCCTCAGAGAGATATTATTTACAAGGAACCATTCAAAAATGGTCAAGTATGCCGTGTATAAAAGGCACAAAGGGTTATGTATGTAATAATTATAATATCAGAATAACTGAATGCAATCTCACTGATATATCAGGGTGTGAACTTGCAGAAATTAATAACGATGTCCAAATATTTATATCTTTAAACAATGAACATTTACTATTCTTTAGTTAAACAGCAACAAACAATAGGGATGTATAGAACTAGCACCGATAGAGCGCACTGCTGTTGTACTGGGTAAGCGCAAGACGCTCTTCATTTGTCTCCTGTGTTCTCATGCCGCTAATATGTACGAATTTAAGTTGTTTAAATTGTTATTTTCGTGACTATGCCGAGCTATTGCAGTGTTCCTCTTTGCAAAAATCAGGGAAGCCCGTTTTCGTTTCACCAATTTCCACAAAATAAAGAAATGAGGAAGAAATGGTCACATGCTATTAGAAGGAAAAAATTTCGGTAGAAAAAACTGACCGAATATAGTGTTTTTATGATTTACAACCCGATGACTTCACACGAAAACAGTGTTGGCTAAGTGTGACTTACAAAGGGAAATAATTCCTATTTTGTACCTATAAACTGATTAGCCATTTCGATAACAACCACCGAATTTTTGCGTTTGTATTTGAAGGTGAGAGAGCAAGATTAAAACCGGGCGCTGTTCCATCGCTTTTTCCGTGGACCACGAACACAACAAAAATAATTATTTAGGAAGAGGCCATACACAAGAAAATTGCCGGATTATCACGCTAAGCCTACAATATCGGAATCTGCAGAAATCATCTCCATTGAAGTACGGGAAGAAATCGTCAATATACACGTAGAAATGAAAGTAACATTTCTGACTCCCATTTTCAAAGACATCAATACTCGGTCAAATACTTCAAGAATAAATGTCGCAACATTAACAGTCACAAACGTATTATGGTTGGTTTCTTAAAATCAGATTTAATCGTCAACTTCCATCTGCCCGACGGAGAATGTGGTAGCGACTGATATTCTTGATACATAGTCAGATGAATGGAAACAGTTCGTGGCCCTAAAGCAGGGATTCTCAAACTTAAAAAAAAATGTACGGTACCCCCAAGTCCTTTCCCAGGGGTAAGGGAACGATTGTTATTGGGAAATTGACAAAATTACATAAGAACCAAACGTTGCGATGCATTTTCGAGGTACACATTACCGGTATCAACTTTCTTCGATTATTGTACCTTAAAACACGACAGTTTGATATAGGCTAAGCTATCAAACTAAAAAAAATACATGAATCGAAGTCAGTAAGCAGGGGGAGCAAGTGAATATTTAAATCTCCTTTCCCAGGGCTAAGGGAATGATTCTTATTGAGAAATTGACAAAATTACATAAGAACCAAACGTTGCGATGCATTTTCGAGGTACACATTACCGTTATCATATTTTTGATTATTTTACCTTAAAACACGACAGTTTCATGCGAGCTCTCAACCTAAAAAAATACATGAATCGAAGTCTATAAGCAAAGGGAGCAAGTGAATATTTAAATCTCTATTTATGATTTAAGTCTTATGGAGATATATTTATCAATATAGGCCTACAATACCGGTACTCTAGTAGGCTAATTGTAATCTTTCGGAGAAAGCATGCTGACTCATATTTATTATTTGAATAATAAAGCGTGTTAGAATGTTGTTATTACCGCTGTAGGCTATTAATTCTTCCTTCCTCCCGCTAGTTTTCGTGCCTCTAGTCCGTAGCTCATTTTGCAGCTGTTTAACGCTTAAACGCTGAAATTCGTCCATAATATATTAGGAAATATACCTATAGAATTAATTAATATAGTCTTGGAGAAAAATTAGAGAAGATATAATTTACTTTAGCTTAGAAATCTCGGCCACAATTTATAGATTCCTCGCAGCTGACTGAGAGAAACATAAGACGATCGCCTTGCGCTTACCCAGTACAACACGAGCGCTATCTGACGCGAACTTTCTCCCGCTACATCCCTAATAGGGACAAACCTGCAGTGAGCAGCAAAACAGTGTAAAGGTATCAGGGCCAAATATTGTTTATACCAATGAAACCTGTCCTATATCCGCAATTGGAATAACATTGGAACCAAAACCAACAAATTATATTCATAAATTTGCAATTACAAATACTCCATACCAAATCCCTACCAAAAATAAAATTAACTTCCAATTATCCCATTTAGATGTCAATAAGATGAAATTAGATTTAATTCCCGTCACCCCAAACTATCTTACTTCAAGAAAATTTGATTACACAATTATAATTGTGATTTTTATTGTACTTTGTATATTATTATTATTATTCAGACAAAAACTGTATAACCTATATAAAAGATGTACATTTTCTAAGTTAAGAGTCAATGAGGCCATTGACTCGTCATTAAGGGCGGAGGAGTTACGTTGCCATGTCGGCACGTCACCTGAAACCCCAGGTAACTTACCTGACAGCCTTGATGTAATTGCTGGCAGGCAAGCATATAGCTTTTAGAAGGATATTTCATTTATTTCATTGTACTGTATTACTAAATCATCGACACACAGGATGTGTGTGTCATGTGCATTGTGTAAGTATGGACTCTGTTATACATCGAGAGGAATATTCCAGAGTCACGAGGGCTTGAGTTATAGCTTTCAAGAACAAGTCATGCGGTGTCCAATACATTGACCCCGCACTGAACTTTGTTCATTCATAGCATTATATAAGGTGCCTGATAACAAGGCTCTGGGGCCACTCCCAGGGATCCTGCGGCTCTCCAGTCCGCTGTAACCGGTGCTCAGGTGGCCACCACCACACCGGCTGCACGGTGCCGCGGGACGCGCCGGTGTTCGCCAACTGCATGGGTGACCATCCGTCATCCCATCGCAGTTGCCCAGTCTACAGGTCCATGGCAAGGGCAGAGAGGAAGGTGGCTCGTTCCCATGGACCGCCCACTAGGCCCCTGCTTCGGCAGGCGAGGCCCCCCCTCCACTCTCCGGTGACGGAGGCTCGGTACCAGGGACCCCATGGAGATCGGGTAGTGGCGCAGGTTCTTCGGATACTTGTACCATTGCTCGGTAGCCGGCAGGGCCCGCGCTGATCCCAGCAGTGCCGAGTTCTATCGGATTCCCCGGAGACAAACTGGCGAGAAGACGGACATGGATCTGGGGCATGATACCTTCTCCCAACTAACATACCTACTCATTTCCATACCCACATTATCCTTGCATGTGGCAATAACCAAGCCGCCAGGTTTTACGTGTAGGCAATCTTTCCTTTCTGCCTATGCGGTTTTCCCTGGCCCTACAATCTTACCCTTATATATGTTCTCATATATAATATATACCTATGTTAATATCTATTAATTATGCCTGGTAGATCGCGACCGCGATGGGACAGGCACTAAGTCCTAAAAGACTCCTTTCTATCCAATCCCCTATGCTTTCTCTTCTACTATCGTAGATTAACTGCATGTCGGAGGCACCAGTAGTAAGGTCGGGTGCCACGCGGGGGGTGCGGGTACTCTTTTCGGCCCCCCCCCCCCGAAAAAAAAAGGCTCTGGGCTTCACTCATCAGACTGATCTCAGCCACGCTACTCTGTCCGACTGCGGCAGGCGTGACCTGGAATCGAACTCAGACAATAACATCTGTCTGAGTCCACACTGTTTAGACTCATTCTTCGGTACTTAATAAAAGTAAGTTATTAAAGCTGCAACTAGTCTATTTCTTCTCTTCGTAATCGACAGCACGCGGTAAACAAACCGTGACCTTAGCAAGTATACATCTGCAAAGTCAGATACGCTGCTAAAACATAAGTCCCGAACCACGGGAATTAATCCCAGGAGATTAAAATCCCTGATGGCTCGGCCGGGAATCGAACCCGGGGCACTTCGGGCCAAAGCCTAGCGCACTAACCATTTAGCCACGGAGCCAGACGATTATGATGATGATAGTTGTATTAGGAACTGGAACTGGACACAAGGTAGCCTACTTTGCCGGCATTTCCCGGGAGGGAGTATGAAAATCCCGGAGAAAACCATAAGTTACTCAGAATAGCCATGACAGCGATGACATTCGAACCCCGATCTCCGGATTTGAAGCAGCGCTCCGTCGTGGTTAGGGGCAGATGACCTCGTAGTTCCGCTCCTTAAAACAACAATAACTAACTTCCATCGCGGTTGTGGTGTGCGGGAGAAATGACAAGAGCCAATTAAGACAAGAACATGAAAGATACTCTAGGCTTTTGATACTCTATTACCGGGGAGATCGGAAGAGAACAGGGGTTGATTAACACTAGAATACTAACATTATTCAATTGATGCTTAATACTAATCTTCTTCTTCTTCCTAGCATTAATCCCTTGCGGGGTCTGCTACTTTGCTACATCTCCTCCACTTCTTTCGGTCGTTGACATCTTCTGGTGTTAGACCAACAGCGTGCATGTCAGCCCTGATGTTGTCAGTCCACCGCTTTGTAGGTCTTCCACGTGGTCTTGTTCCACCTGGGTTGATGTGGAGTGCTCTTTTGGCAACTGAGCTGTTCTGTCTTCTCATGACGTGACCGTACCAGCGTAGACGAGCCTCCCTCACCTTCTCGACAATTGGTGCAACACCAAATCTTCGCCGGACGTCTGTGTTCCTTGCGTGGTCAAATCGGGTCAGCCACATCGACCATCGGAGCATCTTCATTTCCATCGTATTCAAAATTTGCTCATGTTGTTTGGTCATAGGGCGACATTCAGTCCCATAGATGGCTGCTGGGCGTACCACAGACTTATAGACCTTTGCCTTTAAATGCAGAGGCTTCTTTTTATCACAGAGAACTCCAGTGACTTGTCTCCACTTGAGCCAGGCTGCGTTTACCCTCATCCGAGTATCAGGAGTGGCGTCACAATTTGAAGTGACAGTGGACCCTAAGTACTTAAAATGCATGGTCTTCTGCAGATTTTCTGTGCTGATGCTGATGGTACCTCTAGTTTGGGGGCCACATTCCAGGTATTCTGTCTTCTGAATATTGAGGTGTAGTCCATTTTCAGCCAGTCTGTCGTTCCACGTTTGAACCCTGTGCTGGAGTTCAGGGCGGTTTTTTTTGGGCAAGTACCACATCATCCGCATAGAGAAGGGTCCAGGGATGTGAGGTCTGTATGTCCGCCGTTGCTGTATCCATGCAGAGGATGAATAACAGTGGCGATAGAGCAGAACCCTGATGAACACCCACAGTGATTTCAAAAGGTGGGGAGACTCCAGCTGGACTCCGAACTACACTAGTGGCATTGCGATACAGAAGTTGCACCCAGCTTACATATTCCTCAGGGACTCCATGGCAACGAAGAGATCGCCAAATAAGATCATGAGGGATACGGTCAAAAGCTTTCTCTAAATCGAGAAATGCCAGGTGTACGCTCCGCTGTCTCTCTCTGTGCTTTTCCATTAAAAGGCGTGTGGCATGGACAGCATCGATGGTACTGCATCCCTTAACACTAATACTAATAATGCGTTAAATTTATGTACATTACGAACTTTGTGCTAAACCAATTAGTTAAATGGTTGCAATTAATATATTATATTTCGTATGTAACACTATTTATAAACAATGAATCATCTCTGGTCTTTGAAGTTTAATTTAATACAACAAATACAGAAGTCGTTGACTTTGGCGTAAATAGCAACGTACCATAATCTTTCCAGCCTCTTATACTGTCTCTGGTTTTTAAGAGGTTATTTTATAATCCCCCTGAAGTGATGTGACATATCTACATCAAATTCCCCACCTCTTTGGTATTGCCATGGAGAAACCAATATGTTGTTAAATTCGAGGATAGTATCCAGGCAATTCTTTGCCCAGAGGCGGCCCGTGCCTTTGGACTCAAGGACGCCGCCCCTCCACTGCCTCCTGAAATCGCAATGTTCTTTCTGCTTGCCGCTAGGGAGCACTCAATGATTTGCCATCGCAACCAAGTTCCTCTTCTCGCCGGAAGATGGCTCCTGAACTCGTTTGGACTCAGTAGAAATCGCCCGCTTGATAATTTACGTTGCTATGACAACGAATTCCTCCATGTATCCCCTCACCCCGCTACGTCAGGCAGGAAGTGGACTCAGCGTGCTTGAGTCTCAAGCCGAGCTAACTACAGGCAGGGAGTGAGTGCATGGATTGAAGTACCAACATGAAAATGCGGGAACTTAAAGAAACTGTGTTTAGCTCATTGAGCTTACCTGAAAAAGTTGACTTAAAGAACAGTGGTCGTCCAGTGCCAGTATTGAATATAACACAAGTTCAAGCTGCGTGTAGGGCCCGTGGCGCGTTTACACGTAAATTTGATGCGTCCGTATATGATAAATGTTTTTGGTTGGGTGGGTGTGAGGACAGCAACGCTTTCTTCTGCTTCTGCTTGTGTGTTTACTGTATGGAGGTGATGACAATTGGACAAAAGAAGGAGTAAATGATTTGAAGCACCTACATGTGAAAATAAAGAAACATGAGAAATCAACTAGACATCAGAATAATACTGTCAGTTTCCAACTTCTCGGCAGATGTAACATTGCCGAAAGTTTAAGTGGTGCGCATATGGAGGCTGTTCTTGCTCATAATGAATTGGTTACAAAAGATAGGGAGGTTCTGTCAAAAATAATTGATATTCTGAAATTGTGTGGTGCGTGTAATCTGCCTCTTCGTGGCCACGACGAATCGACTTCCTCGCATAATAAAAGTGTATTTTTGGAGTTGATAGAATACAGCAAGAATCTTGATCCACTGTTCCGTACACATTTTGAAAATGCAAAAGTTTTTAAGGATACTTCAAAAACAATTCAAAACGAGCTCCTGGAATGTATGTTTCAAGTTTGTAGAGATTTCATAACAAACGAAATCAGGCAGTCATCATTCTTAGCCTGTATGGTTGATGATACTACAGATGTATCGACTCGGACCCAGACAGTGTTTGTGTTTCGATACGAATTGAACGGAACGGTACACGAGCGTTTCTGGGGATTTTTCAATGCAGAAAACCATACAGCAGTAGGTTTATCAAAATGCATTTTACAAGAATTGCAACTTTTGTTACAAGACCATCCCGAAAAATTAATTGCACAAACATACGATGGCGCTGCAGTATTTTGAGGACATTTAGGTGGTGTCAATGTCATAGTAAAAATGTCTATAAAAGTGCGCATTATATTTACTGCTATGCACATCAGTTGAACAGGCTCCTGGAAAAGGCGTCATCGAGTGTTTCCAGTGTAAAAGTTTTTTTTTGTTAATCTCAAAGGTATGTCAGTTTTCTTATCGAATTCTCCAGAAAGAACAGCCGCACTCGATGGCGTATGCAGCGTAAGAATACCAAGAGTGTGCGAGACGAGGTGGAATTTTCGTTCGAGGTTGGTAAGGACAATTTTTGAGAAAAAAAAAAGACTCAATTCTGCAGTGCTTTGAAAACATTCAATCTGAGGCGTCAAACCTCATACCGCTGAAACAGTGTCACAAGCTGCTGGATTTATTAAGTGGCTGAATGATGATACCTTCTTATTCTGGTTGAATTTCTTCAATAAAGTGATGCCTCATGTGGACATTTTATATGCTCAGTTGCAAAAGGTCGAAACAGACGTTGCAAAAATACAACATGCACTGCATTGTTTTAAGTCTTCATTGCAGAATATCAGACACAGTTTGCCGAGTTCAATCCAGACAACACAAGAGCCATTACCAAAAAAGCGATGTGGAAGCTCCGCACAAGATTTAAATGCCGCCGCAGGAGAAATATGTGATTACATGCTCGCCGAGGTGAAAGATAGATTTGAGTTCAGAAATCATCTTTCAGGAGCCAAATTGTTCCTGCTTGAAAACTATGAAGACTACAGGAAACGGCTGCCTGTTGAAGATGTAAACCGTTTTTGTGATGCTTTCCCTGTAATTGACAGAGATGATTTCGTACACGAATTGGGTGTTTTCTACTCACGGCCAGAGTTCTCTCCAAATGGCAACATATCCGGGTGTTTAAAAACTCTTGATTTCCTTATTTCATTTGGACTAGATACTACTGTTTTTAAGGAAATAACAAACGCATTAAAATATTAGTGACAATGCCAATGACAACATGTGAAACTGAAAGATGTTTTTCGACCCTGAAGTTGATAAAATTATATCTACGTAATTCTATGGGGGAGGACAGATTAACAGCTTTAGGGATGCTGTCAATTGAGAAACAAATGGTGAAAGAAATTCCTAACTTTAACAATAAAGTGATAGAGAAGTTCATTAGTGATACTGACAAGTGCAGAAGAATGGAGTTCCACTACAAATGAGAGCTTTTGTGAGGTAAATAGAATTATAGGCTATTGAAATATGCGTATTTTATATGGTTGAGTCCCCCCTCGGTAAAATTCACGAGCCGCTACTGCCATGATGATGCCTCTAGAACTGATTGGCATTAATAACAAAAGCATTGATATCACCACCATATTACATTATTTAAATAAATTCATGGTGGTTCCGTATTGATATGCTAAAATAATTATTAATAAGAATTATATATCCGCCTGAATCAATACTATAAATAAATTAATCATTAAAATAGTTCTACTGTCGGTAGGCTACATGTTTCGGGGATTAACAGTTGGATCAAAAATTACCTAAGTAACAGATATCAGTATGTACAAATAAACAACGTTAAAAGCGCTCTTACTAAGAGCGTCAGTGGTGTGCCACAAGGATCAGTTTTAGGCCCTCTACTTTTCATAATTTATGTGAATGATATCAATAATTGTTTGCTACAGGGCCACTTAACACTATTTGCTGATGATATCAGTTTAATATATAGCGCAAAATCCAAACAAGAACTTGCAACAAAAATAAATGATGATTTAAAAGTCCTGGACAACTGGTGTAAATTAAATGGATTGCTGCCTAGTACAAAAAAGACAAACTATATATATTTCACTAAACCTAGCAACAGCAAAGAAACCATGATTCCTGTAACACTACATAATACAGTAATTGAAAGGGTCTCATCAATAAAATATCTCGGCCTGAATTTTGATGAATATCTGAGCTGGCAAGAACAGATATACAAAGTTAAGCAAAAAATTCTTCCTGCAATAGGAGCAATATACAAATTACAGCATGTTCTTCCATCTCATATATTAAAAACACTGTATTACAGTCTAGTACATAACCATATAACATATATGTGCAGTATTTGGGGAAGATGCACTACCACATTATTAAATCAAGTAAGTACTCTCCAGAAAAGGGCAATTAAAGCAGTTTATTCCCTTCCCTTACTTACCCATACAGCAGATTTAGTTCGAATCTCAGGAATCCCCCTTCTAGAAACCTGTATAAAAGTATCTGCTTCTCTGTCCATACATAAAAGTGGAGAACTTTCGTATAAAGGCACAATAAAGTTTCCTCTACAAGGACAAAACTATGAGTATAACACCAGAAATTCCAAGAACCTTGCAATTCCCAGGGTCTACACCTCTAAATACGGCACCAAAAGCATATTTAACCAGGCAATAAAGGATTATAATACTCTCCCAGCACATATAAAGTCAATAAATCGGGGTCGGGGTATTTATGGCACTTCTCCACTTTCCTCTGTCCTTCCACCATTCTTCTTCCACGATCTTGTCCCAGTCCAGATTTCTTTTTCTTATGCTGTTCTTCACTGAATCAATCCACCTTGTTCTAGGTCTTCCTCTTGCTCTCTTACCCTTGCACTTCGCCTCCAGCATCTGTCTTGGTATTCTATTTTCCTCCATCCTCTTTACATGTCCAAACCACCTTAGTTTATTCTTCTCAATTCTCTCATTTAGTTTTTTCATCCCAACTTCCTTCCTAACATCTTCATTCCTCACTCTGTCTTTCCTTGTCTTTCCTATCATACTTCTTAGGAATTTCATTTCACTGGCTTGGATTCTACTCTCTTGCCTGCTTGTCAGGGCCCAAGTCTCAGCTGCATAAGTTAATATGGGAACATACATTACCTCCTTGCTTTTCCTTGGTACTTCCTTATCCCAAACAAGTTTTCTTACACTTTGATAGAATGCATTGCTCTGCTGTACCCTCCTGCCAAACTCCATGTCCAACCTACCAGTTTGCATCAATTCACTTCCTAGGTATTTGAACGTGTCCACAATTTCCAAACTCTGACTTCCAATTTTTACAGTGCCCTTTCCTTGTCTTTCCCCTCTTGTCATCACCATGGTCTTGCTTTTCTCTATACTGATTTTCAGGCCGTACTTCTGAATATTTTCGTTCAGTGCATCTAGTTGTTTTTGCACTTCTTCTGTGTTCCTTCCCCAGACCACAATATCATCTGCAAATAACAGTAACTTCATTTCTTTATGTCCATATGCTTCCTTTGTTTCCTTTACAATTTCATCCATCACCATTATGAACAAGAGAGGTGACAGCACACTCCCCTGTCTTAGTCCAGTCTTGTTCCTAAACCAATCTGTCTTTCCAACTGGGGTCATATGGTGCACCATTTATATAGGTCGTACAAATTAAATTTTTTGAATATGTTAATGCTTTACAATTGGCTGATGAAGGGATGAAGGGGATAAAGTAATTGATTAATCCCCGAAACATGTACATACAGAAGAACAACTTTAATAATTAATTTCTTTATAGTATTGATTCAGGCGGATATATAATTCTTATTTATAATTATCACCACCATAGACCAGTGGAAGCACTGTTGGAAGATGATAGGGTGCGGACAGATATATAGGGAATTCTAAGCAGTTAAATTATTCATACACGTAAATTTTACGTATGTTAGTATTGTAGGGAAGGGAAATCGACAGGAGAATTGAGAGAGAGAAACCCAACACAAGTACGTTGAAGGAATACAGAGATCAGTTGGGGAACCGTGGTCCCATTCTTGAGATTGTAAGTTCCTAAGGGGAGGGTAAGAGAGGAAGAAAAGGAAATGTCCGGAATAGACATGGGAAATGGGACAGCCCTGCTTCAAGAACACAGTGTAGGACGAGACAGCCTATGATAGCTAGACACGCACTTTATAAAGAGCCACACGACAGTCTTTTGTTTCCCGGAGGACAGTATCAAGGTTGTGTCGCATTACCGCGACAAAAGACAGAGCAGTATAGCAGTTCTATTCTGTTCTGTTGTTTCTGAAACTTGTATCATCTCCTGCACTTGCTTTCATCCACTTAGCTTTCACTCTCCCTCCAGCATCCTCCTTCATCCTCTCACTCACTCTCGGCTGCGATCGATTCACAAACCTTCGTGATTCAACATTTCTTCCATAGATGTCTCGAGTGTGTCTTTTGGAGGTTGAGTCACTATAATACTTGGGACATGTGGACCCAGATCACCTACTACTACTACCACCACCACCACTACAGGTTATCAGACGAATCCTACACACACCCAAGTCCATGGGGCTCAGGGGCGTATATAAGAGGGGGGGGGGGGGGGCTGTGGAGGCTCCAGCCATCCTCCCCCGAAAAAAAACCCACAATCAAAATTAAGAAAGTGTTGTTTTGGCAAAAGCATAAAATAATTGTATATTTGGTTGCACCCTAATCTCAACATATTGGCTAAGTTATAAACAATATTAACACTGAAATTAGACTACCTCGTGGTGTAGTGACTAGCATTCTTGGCTGCCACCCCGGAGGTCCGAATTCGATTCCCGGCTCGGCCAAGAAATTTTAATTCTGATCTGAGGCCTGGAACGGGGTACACTTAGCCTTGTGAGGCAAAACTGAGAATTCCACAATACGGTACTTTTGAGAAATAAGTTATCAATTTGTAAAAAAGACGAAAACTGTTTACCTTTCTCCTTAATTAATTGACAAATATTTGGGTATTTGCCATTCATACTCCATAGGCCATAATAGAAAATTCATTAAATATAACATTTTATTTTGTGTTGTATTTTACAACTTTTTTTTTGTATTGCCAGTAATTGTAGGCTACAGTACATAACCTTAGAACTTTACAAAGTTATATGCTCTAAGATATTGGTTGATATTTCTGGGTATTTTGCGGTGACAATCTCCCAAGGATGTTATATCGCAGTTGTTATAGTTGTGTCCAAATAGGAAATGGTCGTTCTAAATGGTTTCCGACAAAAAGGGCAGTCCAGCAAGGAAGTGCCTTGTCACCACTATGGTATGTCACTGTTATGGACAGAATTTTAAAATCTATTAAGGAAACTGCAAGTGAATCACGAGCTTTGGTATTTGCAGATGACGTGGTCTTATGGGGAGAAACAGAAGTGGATGTACAGGAGAAACGACTGCTTGGAACAACAAATTTAAAGAATTTAGCCTGAAGATCAGCAAGGCCAAGACTGTTAAAATGACCATTAGCAGAGAGACGAAAAGTTCAAACATATATTAGGAGGGAGCAAAACTAGAACCCGTTTCTCACTTCCAGTATCTTAGAAGTATGGTCTCGAAGGATAACACCCTCAAACAAGAAATTCTAAATAGGACACTGAAAGCATCACATTTCTATAACCAAGTTCGGCACTTACTTTGGGACAAAAATATACCCTTGGCAGCAAAGGCAACGTTGCAACACACCTGCTTTGTTCCAATCCTTACTTATGGTATGGAAACATGTGCATTGCTAAGTAAGGATTACAGTAGAATTCAAGCCACAGAAATGAGATTTATTAGGACTATGAACCAAAGTACCAGGAGAGACAAGATCAGAAATGAGGTACACAGAGCAACAGCTGCCACCAGGGTCCCTGTTACCAACTTTCTAGGGAAACACAGACTTCAGTGGTATGGACATGTAATGAGGAAAGATAGCTCTAGAACAGGAGTACTTCAACCTGGATGTCAGAGGGAAGAGACCAAGAGGAAGACCAAGGAGACGATGGATAGAGACAATTCGATCAGAGGTGGAGAAGAATGGTTTTAACTGGGACGATGTCCAAGAACAAATGGTGTACCAAGATCGGGCAAGATGGAGAGCGCTTGTTTGCCACACCCGGGAAACTGGAGAAGGAAAATGATGATGATGATGATGATGAATCCCCTGAGAATACTCACAATTTTCCATGATAGCCAGCCTCCCCGAGAAAATTGTATATACGCCCCTGATGGGGCTAAATGAGCACGATGTCCCAGCTCAGAAATCCTTCGGGGTCGCTAACTTACGAGCTCACCAGATGGGTTTTGTTTCTCCCCATTGTCTCTCCTCTTTTCATTTCCTATCTGCCTTTCATGTCTCTACTTATTTCCGAGTCTCTCAGTTCTCATTCTTTGAGGGTTGAGGGAATTTCTTTTCCCTATAATGTTTTTACTTTTTATTCGATTTTCCCCTTATTTTTTTGTATTTCCTTGTTGTTGAATCATTCAGGGGTTTGCGACATCGTGGTCATATAGCCCAGTGTACTTGGGTGTGTGTGCTTGGAATTTGTCTGATAATCTGTGTTATTGTGATGGCTGTTTTAGTGCGTGTATTTGTAATTCAGATGAGGATTGGGAAACAGGCGGCCGTGGCCTAAATTTAGGAACCATCCTGGCATTCACCTGGAGTAGAAGTGGAAAACCACAGAAAACCACTTCCAGGATGATTGATATGGGAAATGAACCCGCCTCTTCTCAGTTTTACCTCACGAGGTTGAGTGTACTCCGTCCCAGAACTAAATTTCTTGGCAGAGCCGGGAATCGAATCCGGGCCTCCACGGTCATAGCCAAGAATGCTAGCCACTACGCAACGGTCTCTTCTTCTTCTTCTTCTTCTAGTGAGTAGGTTATTATTTAAGTCAGTAGTTAGTTCTAGTTGAATGTTTCATATCTTCATCTTTCATTTTCATAAACACTCAAACCGGAAGGAAGGAAGACTGTAGTTTTACGTGACCAAGAGACCTCCTTTTATGTGGAATCCGAACCACAGGACATGGCATATCACTTTAAAATCTCACATGGATTGAACGCTAATCGAACGCGGTCCTCCGTCGTGAGAGGTCAACAGCTTGACCGCTGCGCCACCACGCCCCCACACCCAAACCATTAAGGGTCGATAACCTAGATGTTCGGTCCCTTAAAACAAAAATTATCATCATCATCCTTATTACGCAGCTTCGGTGCGTAGTTGGTAGCATGCTGAACTGCTGTGCCGAAGATCGCGGGTTCAAACCCGGCCGTCGGATTCTTAAATACGCAGAGGATTGGATAAACCAACCTACTGGTCACTGAATTTATGAATTTCAACTTCACTTATTTCGGTTGGTTTCTTAGTTTAGGGACTGCGACAACGCGGTGATGTAGCCCCGTGTACTTTGTGTGTGTGTAGAATTTGTCTCATAACCGGTATCAATTGTGATGGCTGTATTAATGTGTGTTATCTGTGATTCAGGTAAGGACTGCAGACGATCAATTTTCAAGTTGCTCCTACTTTTTCTACCAAATGCTACCGTCGACGAATCCTAGCTGCGGACTTGGTTACTAGATGCCATCGCAGCCAGCACCTGGCGGCGAACGTTGGAACTAATATAGCGTTATCAATTCTAACCTACACATTTTGGCATCACACAAGTGTAGTTAGTGGAAGGTTCTTTTTCGTGCCATAAATGTATAACATGGGACCGCCGGCTTTACTTCCCCTCCAAAGGAAGGCATACTGAGGTTTTTTTAATGCTCTTAAAAAATCCGACGACTTCGGCCGGGTTTGAACCCGCGATCTTGGACATAGAAGCTCAGCATGCTTCCAACTACGTCACAGAAGCCGCTTCACTTATTTCAAATCTCCGATTGCTACGTGGCTTCGGTGGCATAGTTGGTAGCATGCTGAGCTTCTATGCCCAAGATCGCGGGTTCAAACCCGGCCGAAGTCGTCGGATTTGTTAAGAGCGTTAAAATCCCTCAGTATGCCTTCCTTCAGAGGGGAAGTAAAGCCAACGGTTCATGTCATAGATTTATGGCATGTTAAGGAACCTTCCACTAATTACACCTGTGTAAAGCTTAATTATATAGGTTAAGAATGTAAACAACGCTCTTAGGTTCCTACGTTCGTTGCCAGGAGCCGACTTCGGTGGCGTCTAGTAGCTAAGTTCTGAACTAGTAGTCGTTGACAGTGGCGTTTGGCGGCAAAAGTAGGAACTATTTGAAAGTCCGCAGTCCTTACTTGAATTAAAAAACAGATAACACACACTAATACAGTCATTACAACTAACACCGGTTATCAGACAGATTCTACACACACCCAAAGTACACGGGGCTACATGACCGCATTGTCGCAGCCCCTAAACTGAGAACCCAGCCGTTATTACTGTTACACTAACTACTACAATCGCAACTATATCGCAGGTTTTTATTACCAATAATATTTAAAGAAAAATCACTTATCCCCTCTTCTCCGCTTCCCCCACAGACTCTGCGAACGATCATTACTCTACCGTCGCAAGACAGTGTCTGTGTGCTGAACACACTTTGTCAGCTGATAAAACTGGCGATGGTGACAGGCGACCGCTAACTTAGGTCTAATTTAGGAAGGGATTTTGGAAAGAAGTCAGCCGTGGACCTGCTGAAAGAAGCCGTCCCAGCATTTGCCTGGTGGTAAAAATGGGAAACCACAAGAACCATTTTCAGGACGGCCGAGGTGGGATTCGAACCCACGCTCTCCCGATGCCAGCAACTCACCAGCTAGCGTGTTAGCGCTTTTTGCCACCGCGACCATTAATAATAATAATAATAATAATAATAATAATAATAATAATAATAATAATAATAATAATGTCATAATAAAAATCAATATCCAGAAATGCATAATTACGGCATTACAACACTGTAATCAAGCCTGAAGCACTATATGCTTCTGTAACGGTGATTGTTGGGGGCAGATCAATAATTAATGCTGAGGAAAAGCAAGAAAGGTAAATCCTAAGTTTTTTTTTACCAGTCTGTACAGGGGGAATCTGGATGAGAAGAAAATCCCAAGACTTATTCCAGCACTCGGAGAAAATCTCAGACACATTTAGGAAAAGACGTTTGAAATTTGACGGGCATATCATCAGAATGGGCAATCAGAGACTGAGACAGAGACTGACCTTGCCCTGTCAATGAAAGTTAGAAACGCCTGGCTGCTTGAAGTTGGAAAAGATCTTTAGGAAATAGGCATCGCAGATGACATTGTACTAGACAGAGAACTAGTCGATAATCACCGCTTTGCAGACCATCCAAGCACTATCACCAACAAGACCTGGTCAGAAGATGACAAGAGAAGCCACAGCGAGAAGATGAAGAGATTTTGGGAGAAGAGAAAGGCAATGCCATCCACTAAACATGTTCATTCGCGCTCCTTAGTCGGGCATGACGAAGAAAGAAAGAAATAAGTATTATATATTGTTATTGTTTTAAGGGGCGGAACAGCTAGGTCATCTTCCCCTAGAAAGAAGAAGAGTGTCAGTATTATGCCCGTATACTCGTCTGGAGAAGATAACCGACACCATCCGGAAAAGAATGATTAACTTTTATGGACTTTTATGGGCAGACCAACCGCATCATTACTTACTGTTATTGACCGGTGGGGCAGATGACTCGACTGTTCCGCCCCTTAAAACTCCAGTGACAACTGTCGCCCTGGAGGTCCGGGTTCGATTCCCGGCTCTGCCAAGAAATTTAAATCTGGTCTGAGGACTGAAACGGGGTACACTCTGCCTTGTGTGGCAAAACTGAGAAGAGTTAGGTTAGATTCCCCCCTCAGCCATCCTGGAGGTGGATTTCCGTGGTTTCTCACTTCTACTCCTTCTTAAATGAAAGCCACGGTCACCTCCTTCCTAGTCTTTGCCTTAATTTCATATACACACACGAATACAATCATCAAAAAACACAGGTTATTAGGGGCAGATGACCTCGTAGCTCCGCCCCTTAAAATAACAATAACGAACTTACCAACTGACACAGGTTATCAAACAAAATTCCATACTCACCCAAGTGCATTGGGCTAAATGACCATGGTTTTCAAAGCGCCCCAAATGAAACAACAACAACAATCATTTCCTACTTTCAGGACAGGAAAACCAAATGGACCTGGCTCATTGAATCGGGTAGAGAAGTGGGATTACATGAACTGACATTGAGGAGCGCTTCCCACTGAAGAAGAAACTTCATGGTGCCCAAGATCGCGGGTTCAAACCCGGCCGAAGTCGTCCGACTTTTTAAGAGCGTTTGAAACCCCTCAGTATGCCTTCCTTCAGAGGGGATGTAAAGCCGGCGGTCCCATGTCATAGATTTAAGGCATAAAAAAGAACCTTCCACTAACTACACTTGTGTGAAGCCAAGATTTGTAGGTTAGGTTTGACTAATGCTCTTCATCTCCAACGTTCATCACTAGGCGCTGGTTGCGATGGCTTCTAGTAGCCAATTTCACAGCTAGGTGTCGTGGAGGGTGGCATTTGGTAGCGAAAGTAGAAACTACTTGAAATTATCGTCTGCAGTCCTTACTTGAATCAAAACAGATAACACACACTAATGCAGTCATCACAATTAACACCGGTTATCAGACAGATTCTACACACACCCAAAGTACACGGGCCTAAACCAACCAACCAACCAACCAACCAAACTTCATCGTTTCAAAAAAAAAAAAAGTTTAAAAAGGGAAATATTTGGATCCACGAAAGCAAGGAAACCCACTAAGAACGAATGCGAGCGTACTGGACAAACATCAAAGCCTGAAGAAGGAACAGTTGGAATGACGCGGTCCCTGATGGCCGATACGAAATGAATGATTGAATCGTTATTGGTTTTACGTCCCTTATAACTACAGTGCTGTGGCTTTTAGAGACACTAGGGTGCCGGAATTGTGCCCCAAAGGGGATCTTTAACGTCCCTTAAATGCCAACTGAGGTTATCAGCGAAATTCCATATAGGCCTACACTCAAATAAACGGTACTCAAGACCAAGCTCTTAAAATAAAGCACCAACTAGCCAAACATTGTTACAAAGAATTTTTACATACCTGTTAGAAGTGAAGACGTAATCAATAGAAGAAGAAGCAAGGTTATGTGCTTCGTTGTTACGATGGATTTTAAAGTTTTCATGCGTAAATTGCTGAAAATTCCGTTGAATATTTAACATATCACACCTAACTCGGTATTTTAAATAAAATACCAGGCCAGAAGTTGAAAGGCACACAGTTTCGAGAAGAAGGTTAAGTCAGTCAGGAAATAACGTAACTTATGCAAGTATCGCCTTGTTAGGTTGACACCCCGCACACATTTATTGCTCTGCACCGCGCCTACACGACTGCTCGCTGCCAAGTGCGCCGCCTCACTGCGGGCTTCGACTCGCTGCATGTCAAAACTAGTAGAACGCTTCTACGCTAAACAGTGTTGCCACGCCGGCGGACGGTGCGAGTAGATCTACTAATGATAGGCTACTGATCTGTCGGTAACTGGCGATCAGTGCTGCTGATATCACATGACTCCAAAATTCAAAATCTGCCACTTCAGAATCTTGGAAATGTTAAGGGTGGCTTCGGTGGCGTAGTTGGTAGCATGCTGAGCTTCTATGCCCAAGATCGTGGGTTCAAACCCGGCCGAAGTCGTCGGATTATTTAAGAGCGTTACAAATCCCTCAGTATGTCTTCCTTCGGAGGGGAAGAAAGGCCGGCATGATAAAGAACCTTCCACTAATTACACTTGTGTGAAGCTAAATTATAGGTTAGATTTGACTAACACTCTTAGGTTCCAACGTTCGTCGCCAGGAGCCGACTGTGGTGGCATCTAGTGACAAAGTTCAGAACTAGTTGGTCGTTGACGGTGGCGTATGGTAGCAAAAGTTGGAACTACTTGAAAATGGAATGTCTGCAGTCCTTACTTGAATTAAAAACAGATAACGCACACTAATACAGCCATCACGATTAACACCGGTTATCAGACAGATTCTAGCTTGCCACGGAGGGTGAGTGGATATCGTGTCGGTCTACTAACCCCAAGATTGCAGATTCGCTCCTGGCCATGGTAAGTGATTTTTGAAAGGCGGCAAAAATACGATACGCATGTCATACGATGTTGGCTTGTCAAAGAACCCATTTGAATTCGGTAGGCCGAGTTCATAATGGCAAAATTAATCTCGGGAGTTTCCGCCAACACAAAGTTCCTCATTTCTCTACTAGAAAGCGCTATAGTGTTCAAGGAGCTTAGATAACTAACATCTAACCTCCTTAAATTTCATAGTCAAGGAACAACGAAGTTCGACATGCAAGCTACCCTCTGGGTGTTAAATAGCAAAGCTTGCACCAGGCACCCGAGGTCATACGATATTATTATTATATATATATATATATATATATATATATATATATATAGATAGATTCTACACACACCCAAAGTACACGGGGCTACATGACCGCGTTGTCGCAGCCCCTAAACTGAGGAACCAACCAACCAAAATGTTAAGGGAAAAGGAATGATCATCTTGACATTTTCATTATTGTTTTGAAAAGTTTTCAATGCATATTGTCCAAATTGTTTTTAGTAACTTATTTCTTTGTGTTTCCATAGCTACGCTGTTGTAGTTCAAAGTACTTCATATTTATATTTCATATTTTTATCATCAAAAACTTACTGGAAATTCGAAAAATCTCTAGCATTTTAGGCACAATTTCTGAGAACCCTTTTAAAAACATGGGCTTGTGATTTTTACATATCTTTCTATCATTGTTACTAGTTCTTGGTAAGTAAATTCAATTTCCTAACTAAATATATTTGAGTAAAGAAAATAGTTTTGCAGTCGGCTCATGGCGACGAACGTTGGAACCTAAGGGCGTTAGTCAAATCTAACCAATAATTTAGCTTCACACAAGTGTAATTAGTGGAAGGTTCTTTATCATGCCATAAATCTATGACATGGGGCCATCGGCTTTACTTCCCCTCCGAAGGAAGGCATACTGAGGGATTTTTAATGCTCTTAAAGAATCCGACGACTTCGGCCGGATTAGAACCCGTGACCTTGGATATAGAAGCTCAGCATGCTACCAACTACGCCACCGAAGCCGCCTCCCCTAAGAAGCTAGCAACCAAGTAAAACAAGGTTAAACCACTCAGCTTATGAGCTGAAATATCTTTCTTTAACATCTTCTAAACTCACGCGAAGAGGTTAGCGTCAGGAAACATCCTCTTCACCCATGACCTTGTAGAAATGGGACTATTGAGCGGTGGAAATTCACTCTTGTTTGAGAATTTCGTTGAAGTTGATCACAACAACAATCGTTGGTAAACTTACCAAAGTTATTTCAGAATGTGTTTGAAATGTGCAATATCATTAAAGTTTGGAGACTGCTGAGTTTAATTAAAACCTGGCGTGTCACAAGTCACCTGTGTCGTATTCTTATTGGTTTATCGCAGTCAGAAACAGTAATGTGTACCACGAGGATTAATTACACACTTATGTATCGGCTTGACAAACAGGTGACATTTCCATTTGGCGTGCACCAACTTTAAAACAACGCCCTCAAGTCTGGCAAGCAGTATTAACATTCGCTACAGCAGGAATAACATCGAGTTCGGGATTTAATTTGCGACACTTTGTTGGTACTGCATGCCTAGCCTTTTTATTCCTTACAATATTGGCTAAAACTGAAGTATAGGGTTGGGCCGAATAAGTATCGGGACTGAGTTTGTTTCCAGCCTATGGGCAGGGTGGTGGGCGGTCTCGAGAGTGGGAATGCTGGCGGGGCATGTCACGCGACTTGACGTTGCATACATAGATGAACAAACAACACGTAACTAAGAGCGTGTGTTCTTATAGCAACATATAGGTGTAGCTAGTGACTTAGTACAATACATAGATGAACAAACAACACGTAACTAAGAGCGTGTGTTCTTACAGCAACATATAGGTGTAGCTAGTGACTTAGTACAATACATAGATGAACAAACAACACGTAACTAAGAGCGTGTGTTCTTATAGCAACATATAGGTGTAGCTAGTGACTTAGTACAATACATAGATGAACAAACAACACGTAACTAAGAGCGTGTGTTCTTATAGCAACATATAGGTGTAGCTAGTGACTTAGTACAATACATAGATGAACAAACACCACGTAACTAAGAGCTTGTGTTCTTATAGCAACGTATAGATGACGCTACTGACCTAGTACACATAGAAGAACAAACAACACGCAACTAAGAGCTTGTGTTCTTATAGCAACGTATAGATGACGCTACTGACCTAGTATAACTGACTTGGATGAACAAACAACACTTAACTAAGAGCTTGGGTTCTTATAGCAACGTATAGATGACGCTACTGACCTAGTATAACTAACATGGATGAACAAACAACACGTAACTAAGAGCTTGGGTTCTTATAGCAACGTATAGATGACACTACTGACCTAGTATAACTTACATGTATGAACAAACAACACGTAACTAAGAGCTTGGGTTCTTATAGCAACGTATAGATGACGCTACTGACCTAGTATGCATAGATGAACAAAAAAGGAAGCTTGTAGTTTAACGTGACCGTTAATCTCGCGATCATAAGCCACGGGACCTCCGTTTTACGTGGAATCCGAACCACAGGACATGGCATTTCACATCGAAAATCTCACATGCATTGACCGGGAATCGAACCCGGCCCGCCTTGGTGAGAGGCATACAGCTTGACCGCTGCGCCACCACGCCCCTAGATGAACAAACAACACGTAACTAAGAGCGTGTGTTCGTATAACAACATATAGGTGTAGCTAGTGACTTAGTACAATACATAGATGAACAAACAACACGTAACTAAGAGCTAGTGTTCTTATAGCAACGTATAGATGACGCTACTGACCTAGTACACATAGATGAACACAGTGGCGCCGAATCTTTTTTTTTCAGGTCTAGCAGACACCCACCCCTCTCGTTCTGTGGGACCCCCCCCCCTGTTAAACCGGACCCCTACCCCAATAATTACGTTTTTACAGCTTATTTCGCACAGTTCTCCCCTTCCCTTCTCTCCTTTCCTCTTTTCCTTCTATTTCCCTTTCCTCCTCTATCCGTAACCTCCCAACGGAACCCAGGACCGGGAGACCCACCCCCTCGTCAGGTCTAGCGGTCGCTAGACCTCGACCATGGATTCGGCGCCCCTGGATGAACAAACAACACGTAACTAAGAGCTTGTGTTCTTATAGCAACGTATAGATGACGCTACTGACCTAGTATGCATAGATGAACAAACAACACGTAACTAAGAGCTTGTGTTCTTATAGCAACGTATAGATGACGCTACTGACCTAGTACACATAGATGAACAAACAACACGTAACTAAGAGCTTGTGTTCTTATAGCAACGTATAGATGACGCTACTGACCTAGTATGCATAGATGAACAAACAACACGTAACTAAGAGCTTGTGTTCTTATAGCAACGTATAGATGACGCCACTGACCTAGTATGCATAGATGAACAAACAACACTTAACTAAGATCTTGTGTTCTTATAGCAACGTATAGGTGTAGCTAGTGACTTAGTACAGTACATAGATGAACAAACAACACGTAACTAAGAGCTTGTGCTCTTATAGCAACGTATAGATGACGCTACTGACCTAGTACACATAGATGAACAAACAACACGTAACTAAGAGCTTGTGTTCTTATAGCAACTTATAGGTGTAACTACTGACCTAGTACAATACATAGATGAACAACCAACACGTAACTAAGAGCGTGTGTTCTTATAGCAACATATAGATGACGCTACTGACCTAGTATACATGAACAAACAAGATTTAACTAAGAGCTTGTGTTCTTACAGCAACATATAGGTGTAGCTACTGACCTAGTACAATACATAGATGAACAAACAACACGTAACTAAGAGCTTGTGTTCTTATAGCAACTTATAGGTGTAACTACTGACCTAGTACAATACATAGATGAACAACCAACACGTAACTAAGAGCGTGTGTTCTTATAGCAACATATAGATGACGCTACTGACCTAGTATACATGAACAAACAAGATTTAACTAAGAGCTTGTGTTCTTACAGCAACATATAGGTGTAGCTACTGACCTAGTACAATACATAGATGAACAAACAACACGTAACTAAGAGCTTGTGTTCTTATAGCAACTTATAGGTGTAGCTACTGACCTAGTACAATACATAGATGAACAAACAACACGTAACTAAGAGCTTTTGTTCTTATAGCAACATATAGGTGTAGCTACTGACCTAGTACAATACATAGATGAACAAACAACACGTAACTAAGAGCTTGTGTTCTTATAGCAACGTATAGATGACGCTACTGACCTAGTATGCATAGATGAACAAACAACACTTAACTAAGATCTTGTGTTCTTATAGCAACGTATAGGTGTAGCTAGTGACTTAGTACAATACATAGATGAACAAACAACACGTAACTAAGAGCTTTTGTTCTTATAGCAACATATAGGTGTAGCTACTGACCTAGTACAATACGTAGATGAACAAACAACATGTAACTAAGAGCTTGTGTTCTTATAGCAACATATATGTGTAGATACTGACCTAGTACAATACATAGATGAACAAACACGTAACTAAGAGCTTGTGTTCTTATAGTAATGTATTGATGACGCTACTGACCTAGTATGTTTAGATAATCAACACGTAACTAAGAGCCTGTGGTCTTATAGCATCGTATAGAAGACGCTACTTATATAGTATTGTTACGTGCCACCCCTAGTGGCACTTTTGTTAACTGGATTACGGTGGGTAGGAAGCACAACACCAATTACTGCTTAAAGAAATAATTAACTTTATTGTGGCCAGAAATATACACTACTCAACAGCAAATAGCAATTATTTGCTTACTCCAGTTTCCTCAAGTCGAGAATACTTCCCCTTTCACTTCTCAACAGACCACAGTTAATCCCTCGTAATGAGGTGGCCCCGTACGCTAGCTCGAAATAGCTGCACTAGCTCTGTCACTCACTGTTTCACAAGCACCACAATCACTTCCTCGGTGTCAAGAGAATCAGCTTCACTCGCTCAAAACACAGTTCCTCTGTAGGAGTCTCACTTCCCCGCTCCACTAGGGGTTTCGCAAGTCACCACACTTCTGTCGCTCACGATAATCGCTCACACTAGCTCGTAAAACACAACAACAACCACTGCTTGACGGGTCACTCTTATATAGCCGGCCGGTGACTCAATAAATGCTTCTAGATCCATCCAGAGTCCACGGCTTCTCGAGGTTTCCAGCGCTGGTCCAGTCACGAATGTTCTGGACTATCCCTTTGTCCTAGTAGCCCTGTTGCATAAGGCGCGCGCAATACAGGAGGCAGGGCACAGCCCAGCCCTGGGGCAGTTGTGACTCACGCGGCGAGTGATGACACAAACTCACAGCCGTAACAGTATGCATAAGAGAAAACACGTAACTAATTATTAATATTAAAGACAGATAACTAAGAGCAACGTATAGGTGATACTAATGACCTAGTATGTTTAGATGACGGACACTGGTTGCCATGGTCAACTTACCATAGCGCCGGTATTGATGACACTAATTCCAGGTTGAATTCCAGCCCAATAATATATCCATATTATTATTTATTTAGTTATTTATTTAATCGAATAACAATTACATAGCACGTAAAATCAATACTTCAAATCTTGGCACATGTCTTTTTTTTCTCTCTGCCTACATTCGCTTCATTCTCTCTGATCTGATCTCTGCTTCCGAAGCTGTTCAATGTCACGTGGCTGCTTTCGTTGTCTTTGTTGTTCCTTCCGGAAGATCACTTTTTGAATTTTGTCCCAAAATAAATTCCTATTATACATGTATGTATCTGTAATGTCAATGTCGGCTTCCTTAAGGTCCTCTAACGTCTGTGTAAACCACGCTGGTTGAACTTTTAAGTTTTAAAATTTTATTAAAAATTTGTTTTGTTAGTCTGTCATTATTCATTCCATTTAAATGCCCAAAAAATGACATTCAACGTTGGCGCATGGTGTGAATTGGGCTCCACATGGGTGTATATATCCTTGTTAGGTGGTGGTCTGTTATGCTCTCTTTCTGTTTTCCTTGGGCCAAGGATGCATCGAACCAATCTTCTTTCCATGAGCATGATTTTGTTTACGTCACCTTTTCGCATTTACTTTAATGTTTCAGTTCCAAAGAGTGTTTCAGGTCTCACCACAGTATTGTAACGTTTAATTTTAGTGTCGAATGATACATTTCTGGTGATCTGAAATGCTACGTTCATTTTCTTTGCTCGGACCTCTAAACTGTTTTCTTTCATTGTTGTTGATAGTTATCCATTCACCTAAATACTAGCTTGCCACGGTGGGTGAGTGGATAGCGTGTCGGTCTACTAACCCCAAGATTGCAGGTTCGCACCTGGCCATAGTAAGTGATTTTTGAAAGGCGGTAAAAATACGACACGCATGTCATACGATGTTGGCATGCCAAAGAACCCATTTGAATTCAGTAGGCCGTGTTCATAATGGCAAAATTAATCTCGGGAGTTTCCGCCAACACAAAGTTCCTCATTTCTCTACTAGAAATAATAATAATAATGCATTTTATTAATCCCTTAACGAGTCAAGGACTCATATACAAAGGAATCGTACAGTTTTATCTTGTTGGCGACAAATTACAATTCAATGTTTAGTTTACAAAGTTTTCAGTATGAAAATATGTACAACATTTTGTAGCTTTCATAAGTTTTTGTACACAATGTAGTCTTCTTTTGTCTTCTCAGATTTTGGAATTTCTTGAAACTGACATTTTATAATCATTCCACATAAACTGTTTTAGCCTCCTTTTAAAGATTGGTAGGCTAGGTGCAATTTTTATATTTTCTGGTAGTCTATTGAACTTTACAAAGGCACTATACTTAATGCTATTACTGCCATATTGTTTGGAATTGATATGGAAAAGTGATATGTCATCTGCATGTCTAGTTTTATAAGCGTGTAAATCAGATTGTTTAGTGAAGTTTAAATTTGTGTGGATATCTTTGTGAAGGATTTGGTACATCAATACATTTGATTTGATTTCTGCATTTAGGGCTACAGGTTGAATATTACTCGTAATATAAAGGTGTTTGGTTGGTGTTAAAAAAAGGGTAGTTATACATATTTCTTATGGCTCTATTCTGAATTACCTCAATTTCCTCTTTTAGGTAATTTGAGCATTTTATCCAAATTGTATTCAAATATTGTAAGTGGCTATGGATTAAGGAAAAATACACTTTCCTGAGTAGATATGTTGGGATATAGTAGCTCATTTTTTTAATCATCCCAGCAGCAGGTGATATTTTTTAAATTAATGCATCAATGTGCTTTTGCCATGAGAGATTTTCATCTATTATCAGGCCTAGGTATTTGACAGATGAGACCCTTTTAACTGCCTTTTCATTCAGCGTTATATTCTGAGTGATGTCTAACTTTGTTCTACGCTTAGATATTATTAAATTATTTGTTTTATCTTCATTTATTGTTAGTTTATTTGACTGGGTCCAGCCAAGTATTGTATTCATGTCCTCCTGCATGTGTGTAATCAGTGTGTTGGTGGTGTACGCATTATAAAAGATGCTTAAGTCATCTGCAAACAACGTTATATTACCATGAAAACTGAGTGTTGCCATGTCATTAATATATACTAAGAAGAGGGAAGGACCCAGTATTGATCCTTGGGGCACACCATGGGTAATATTTACTTCCTCACTTCTGTAGCCATTTATTTCAACATACTGCTTACGATTAGATAGGTAATTTTTAAACCATGTCCAAGCTACTCCTCGGATACCTGCTTTATCAAGTTTCCCTAAAAGAATTTCATGGTCAACAGTATCAAACGCCTTTCTCAGGTCTATGAAAAGGCCACTCGCTGTCATCTTATTGTCTATGACATCCTGCAAGTTAGAGATTATATCAATTGTGGCTATTTCTGTGCTTGAGTTTTCTCGGAATCCATACTGCCCTTTGTAGAAGTAGTCATTTTTATTTAAAAAATTAACAATTCTGTTTTTTACTACTGTTTCGAGTACCTTGGATATGGGTGGAAGGATGGAAATGGGTCTGTAATTGTCTGGATTGCTTTTGTCACCTCCTTTATAGACTGGTATGACTCGTGCTATTTTTAGATCATCAGGCACCAGACCAGTCTCTAACGATAAATTAATTCAAGTAGTTAGTGGGCTACTTAGCATGTCAATGGAGTTTTTTAACAATTTTACTGACATACCATCTTTGTCTTGGCTACTTTTCATTTTAAGGCTTAATATAATATTGCGAATTTCCATCTCATTAGTCGGGGTCATAAATATGGAATCTGTATTGACATTAATTTCATTAACTTTCTTCCCTGGGAGGATGTTTTGGCTAACTTGTGTGCTATGTTTATAAAGTGAGTGTTTAGAGCATTGCAGATACTTTCTTTTCCTGTGATAGATTTACCGTCAATTATTATCTCACTGGGACCGTCTTTGTTTTCAGTTGTGCAGTTGTAGATCATTTCATTGATTACTTTCCAAGTATCTTTTAAGCTATTGGCGTTCAATGTTAATTTATGTTGATAGTATGAGGATTTCACTTTCCGTTTTAAAGCTGTCACTTTGTTTCTACATATTATGTGCTCTTCCTTTAAGAGGTTGTTGTTTAAAGCGCTATAGTGTTCAAGGAGCTTAGATATCTAATCTCCTTGACTTTCATAGTGATTCAAGGAACAACGAAATTCGACATGCAAGCTACCTTCTGGGTGTCAAATTACAAAGCTTGCACCCGGCATCCGAGGCCATACGATATTATTATTATCTAAATACTTAAATGAGTTAACTTTGTGTATTTATATCCATATTATAAATAAATTCCTAACCACAGTTGAATAGTTGTTTCTAGAGACTGGCGTGGCAAATGTACAAATTATTTGGAAGGGGAGGGGTCACTGTCCTGATTTCTAACCTGGCTGATCATATTATAACACGGAGTGTAGGGATAAATAATGTTACATTCAACACTGGAATTGATCCAACCGTTGCGACAACCCATGTTCACGAGCGCCATACTGTCTGCACAGTGATATAACAGCGTATGCAATGTGTTTGGCGGCTTGCCCCACATCGTGTCTGGAACATTTACATATGATGATGATGATGATGATAATTGTTGTTTTAAGGGGCCTAACATCTAGGCTATCGGCCCCTAATGGTCCGAGTGATGGCGAGAATGACAATGAAATGGAAACCAGAACGAAAATTAAGTGAGACTGAAAATACTTACAAAATGGAACTCAGATTGAAACAACTCACAAAATGGAGAGCGGTAATACTTACAAAAGGGAATTTATAAGGAAAATACTCACAAAAGAAAGAGATTGAGAAATACGCACAAAATGTAGTTTAAGTTCAAAATACGTACAAAATGCAATGTAGAGTCGAAATACATATAAAATGCAAATGAAATACACAATACTTACAACAAGCAAATGTGATTAAAAATACGTACAAAATGCAATTGAGGTTCTAAAAACTTACAAAATGCAATTGAAATTGATAATACACAATGGAATTTATATTAAAAACGCCCATTTCAGATTCAAAATAATCACAAAGTGCAATTGAAATTCAAAATACTTTGAAAATGCAATTGAAATTGCAACCTCAAGAGAGCAGGCTTGCCACCGTTTAGTGGTGGGTAGCATAGTTCACTCCCACTCCAGAGGCCCGGGTTTGATTCCCGGCTCTGCCAAGGAACTTTTGAGGTAAAGGAACGGTGACATCGACAGGCAAGTTACCCAAGTGCTGACAATTTCGAAGACTTGTACCGGGTCAGTGGCCTACATGAATTGCCTTTTTTTAAACTTGCGAATCGACCACTTAGATCACGCTACAATTTCACTATTTTGGTAGTAATTTCCTCTGCCTCCAATAGTCCTTCATACGATCGCTGTGCTGCTACCGTTGTTCGGCCGTCGAAGCTCTTCCGGTCTTTATAACTCGTCTCTCGTCATGAATCCCTTCCAAATTGTGTACACTGTTACGAAACGTATCCCTTTTCAACATTTGGGCCTCTGGGATGTTCGATCTTTCAAGGTCTTTCCGAGTTTCCTTAATCCATGTTGTAGTTGTCTTTTTATTCCAGAAGTAGTCAAATAACTGCTTGGTTAATCTGGATTTGTCCAATCTGTACATGTGCCCAAGAGATATTAGCCTCCGTTTCCTCATGGTCGCAGAGATTTTCCCTACATTCTGGTAGACTTCGGCGTTGCTCCGAAGTTTCCATCCGGTTTCCGTCTGGATTGGGCCCATGATTTTCCGCAGGATTCTCCTTTCCAGGACCTCCAAATTCTCTAGCCTGAAATTCATTGAAAGGCATTCACAGGCGTACAGGCATTCTCTTTTGACTACAGTGTCGTAGTGCTTTATTTTGGCGTTCCAGAAAATGCATTTCTTGTTATAGATGTTTTTGTAAGCCCATACGCTCTCTCCATTCTTGAGATCCTATCGCCTACCGCAGCTAGACCATTGTCCTGTATCGTTTCACCGAGATATTTAAATTTCTTTACTCTCTGAATCTGCCCTATCTCCGTTTCAAGGAATTTTGAATTTACTTTATTCTTCTCCTTCTTTCTTCGTTTTGGCCACTTAGGGAGCGCGTTTGAACTTGTTGACTTGGGTTGATGGTGTTTTCCTCTTCTTCTCCTCCCAAAATCTCCTCATGAACTCGCTATGCCCCTTCTTACGTCCCTACGTCTATTTATTTCCAGTGGTCTTTTTAGCTTCTTCGACGAAAGAGTGATTTGTAACTAGAGTTCCAAAAGTCTTGCCATTCATGATGATATCTTCTGTAATGTTGATTTATTTTAAGTCCTGTTTGAGTTCTTCTAACCAACTGATTTTGGCCTTCTTTGAATCATTTTAATTATATCAAGCAGTTTTGGTGTTGTCCATTCTGCAGATGTGAACATAAAATTTCAATCGTCTCTTACGCACGGTATCAGTGAACTTATTGATTACTGTGAACAAGTCTGTGGTTTTCCTTTTAATCCATTTACCATTAACGTAAACGGGGCCATATATTTTTCTGAGAATTTTACGTTCCTGGATTTCGATTTCACCAATTTGAGAGTGGTCTCCTAGAGATATAGTTTCGGAGGCGTACAATGCTTCCGGAAGAACAACTGTCTGGTAGTGCCGTAGTTTTGCATTTCGTGACATCACTCTTTTATTATAGTGATTCCATGTTATACGGTATGCTTTCTGGAGTTTGGTAGCTCTTTCTAAGTTAGTTTTCCTGTCCAATCCAGATGGTACAATAATGTATCCTACATATTTGAAGGAAGGTACGTGTCTAATTATTCCATAGTTCGTCTGTAGTGGGGATCTTGGGATATTGTGGTGTCCATTTACTATGAAATGCGTCTTCTCATACGATATTTGGATTCCTGTCTTTGATGCTATCTCATGTAACTTCTCTATGGCATACTTGGTTTCTTCACTAGACTTTATTATTATTATTATTATTATTATTATTATTCGTTATGCCCATTCAACGAGCTCGTTTGAACTTGCCAACTGGCCTGATGGTTTTCCCCTTCTTAACCTCCCAAAATCTCTTCATGAATGCACTGTGTTGCGTCTTGCGTTCTGTGGACCACTTCCTTCCAGTTTTCATTTTATGATTCTCCACGAATTTGTGCTTGCCTACTGTTGTACTAAATACTCCACGATTTGCTATGATGCCATCTGTGATATTTATTTCTTGGAGGTCCACCGTAGTTTCTTATAGCCAGTTTATTTTCACCTTCTTTGAGTTGATTAAATAATAATCTTTCGGTTAATCTGTCGCTGACCATTTTATACAGTAGATATGGCCATAGAATTTCAGAGGTCTCTTGCGTACGGCATCAGTAAACCTACCAGTTAAATAGAGGTCCGCTGTTCTCCTCTTAATCCACATTCCTTTTTCTGTCGCAGGGCCATGTCATTTCCCGTAGAATTATCCATTCTTGCTTTTAAATTTCTTTAGTTTTAGAGTCACCACCAAGGGATGGTTTCTGTGGCGTATTAAACTTCGGGCACTACAACTGTCTTATAATGTCGTAATTTTGCATTACTCGACATGGCTCTTTTGTAGTACTTATTATTATTATTGATTTGAATCAACACTTGAAATATCAAGATTTGCCCTATGGAGGCTCGCTTATGAACTAGCACGAGAAGAAACCTTTCTAATGGAAGACCTACGTTTAAGATTTTCACTCCCATCAACAACCAACTGGTCTAAGTTAATAGAAGAAAGGAAACAGAAGAGAGAAGCCATCTGGCCGGAATTCTACACCACAAGTGCCATGAAACACCATACATGGAACCAACCTAATCAACCATTGAGATACATGGTCACAAATTTAGCTGTACATGATCATCAAAAAATATGTAGAACTAAAACTTTTCATGAACCCAGTTGTGAATGTGTATGTGAGATATGCAATGAATACTGTGATCGGTACCACGCCATTGAGTGCTCAAAGAGAGAAATATCCATTAGCAAACTTTGTTAATCTTAGTTACATTTGTATACACGACTGTGCGCTTTTCTTATTAATAATTTCAAACAACAACCATTGAAGATTGAAAGTTCTCCAAAATGGTACGAATTATCATAGTGCTGTTGATTCTTCCCAACCTCTTTGAACAATTCATGATTGGCATAAGGTTGTGATGTGTGTGGTGCGGGTGAATTACCGATAAATTTGCAGTCCCAGTTGATTATTAATCTATGGTGTTTCATGAATTTTCTTCTCTTATCAACTCTTCTTGAGTGTTGACTGGTCGTGCGTCGTCATTATAAGGTTAAGATTTTGCCGTAGACTCGGGGGCGGCTCCAGGATTATATTTTTGGGCAGGCACAGTTTGTGGTTAGCGGGGGGCCTGGGGGGGTATGTAATACCCCCCAGACGAAGGGGGGCTTGGGGGTCCTCCCCCAGTTTTTTTTAAAAAAAATTGGATGCAAATTGGTGATTTTTAAGGCTTTTTGATGGTACATTTTACTCTTGCTTTTATTGGGCTATACATGTGGTATAGCCAAATAAAAGTAGTTTCGGTGTCTCAAATAAGGTTTTAGAGCATGCAGAGCCTAGATGTTTTTAGTCATGGAATTAAGCCTAAAATATTTCGTCACTTGCTTAGAATTTAGACCTTTAATTGTTTTCCAGATTGTGATAAAATAATATAATAACTGACGTTTTTGAAATTGACTGTACACACTCTCTAATTGTCAGGAAAGAAAATTTTGACAAGACATAGAATCACTAATCACAATTCCAGTAAGTTGCTCCGATTACAGTAAGTTGTAATCACAATTACAGTAAGTTGTTGCATAAGATATGGTCTACTTGTAATAATAGTTTATTTGCAAGAGCCTACTATGCCTATTAGCTTTTATTGATTCAAAACACAAAATGACTTATGCTAACTATCTAAGGGGGATATTATTCGAAATAATGGATTAACCTTCAAAATAAAAACTCATAACACTTTTTGAATTTCAACAAAATACACTTTATTACCTATAAATTTCACAAAGCTAATTTTAACTTTAAGTAGAAAACTCAAAATACAACTCAAACCAATCCAATAATATGCACACAAACACATCTCAAATGCACCCATTTAATGGAAAACTGCAATCTTCTACCCTTCTGAGAAGCAAATTCATCAACGACGGGATGAGGATGGTTTAGAAGTTCGCAGCTTGCTTCTCTTTCGATGGATATTATTCCCAAACTGTTGAGTCTCTTCCCAGTCATTGTGGCCCGCAAATTTGATTTGATTCTTCTCATTGTAGAAAAAGTCCTTTCAGCAGACGCTGTGGAGACGGGCATCGTCAATATAATGGGTCATAATGTGTTGTAATTCTTCAAACGATGGGAAATCGGTTAAGTCCTTCAACACATCAATGCTACTATTGGAGTTGCCAAACATTAATTTACCTAAACCACACTGTACTTTTAGGGTAGAGGTAAAGTCAATATCCTTGCCATGAAGTTCTGCAAAATTACACAAAACTTCAGGATTCAAAAACTCTTCTGATTTTGGATCACATGCCAAGATACAAGCCATTTGAACATCATTGTCAATAAACCTTTTTTTCATTTCACATAGTTTATTGTCAAGTACATCAAAATACACCCCTCTTAGTTTTGCCTTATGCTCACTTTCATCACTCTCTACACACTTTGACCTTCCCTTTCCAGAGGTTTCTAGAACAAAATAGTCATCAAGACTTGTTGTTGTCTTTTGTTTACGGCGGCCTCGCCCAGTGTCGGTTGAACAATAAATGTCATTGTTTTCGCAAATCTGTTTTGTTTCTTCAAAAAATTCTTCAAACTTTTCCTCTGATCGAAACTGGCCTAAGCTATCCATTGTTGCTTTTACGAGCTTAAGACACTTTCCTATATCCAGGGTTGGAGACTGTAGTTGCTTTGATAGGATATTTACAACTTGTAAAATACCCTCAAGACTAACTAGAATGAAGACATTCTCAAAAGATCTAAATTGCATCAGAAGACCTTTTGCCTCAGCTGCTTCTCTTGGTTTTGAACTTTCAGTGCACTTCTGCAAAGCATTTATTACAGTGCCAAAATGGTTCTTAAAGAAATCTACCCCCTTATACTTTGCCACCCATCTAGTGTCACTATGTTGAGGCACTGTGATGACTTTCCTCCCAGTTTTAGTATCTTGAATAAATATGAACATTTCATGGCGAAGCGTAGAACACGATTGAAAAGCATATATTGCTTCCAAAAGGCCCATAGTTTCCCCAACTATTTGTACATTTTTAGCGACGACAACCAAGACTAAATTTAACCGACGTGCATGGCAATGTACGTAAGGGCAAGGATTTTCAGTCATCTGTCTAATAAGGAACTGCAGCCCGTTAAACCTTCCCGACATAACGGAAGCACCGTCATATGACTGACTTACACAGTTCCTTATTTCAAGTCCAATTGATTCCAAAAACTGTTTTATTTTGCTAGCTAAAGATTCAGCGGTTAGCTCTTTCAATTGAACAAAACCCCAAAATCTTTCTTTTATCTTACATTGATGAACGTAACGACAGCAGATACTCATTTGTTCTGTGTGTCCTTCATCTCGAGCTTCATCCACTATAATGCTGTATACGTTACTAGATTTTATTTCCTCAACTATACTGCGAGTAATCAAATTCGCAGCGGTGTCTAAAATGTCATTTTGTACATCTTTAGATGTATACTTTGCGTTTCCAGTCATAGTTTTTAGATTCAAATTAAACCGGTCATTTTCTAAACACAATAAGTTCATTAATTCTTGAAAGTTCCCACGATTTACATCCGAAAACTTCTCAGCCCCCTCCTTTGCTTCATCTGGTTCATTACTGTCACTGCAATTTCCGTTTTCACCCTCCCTGTGTCCTCTCAGAGCAATGTCTTGGCGTGCACAAAATATCACACTTCTCACGAGGGTCTTTAATGTATCTCTATTCTTTTCTATTGTTTGCGCCATATGCTCGTTAATTTTGATAGTAACGGCACCAGTTTTTTGTGTATCCAGCCATCCTTTGTACTTTGTTAGGCAAAGTTTGTGACAGCTAGATTTCTTGTGTTTGTCTGACATTTTACTGAAATTTTTCCAGTCATTATATCCCGAAGTAGTAAGTACTTCTCTGCCTGTGACAGAGAAGTGTCGGCAAAAGAAACAAAATACAGCGTCATTTCCTACTGAGTATTCTAACCAAGAATACTTACTATACCAGTTGGTATGAAAGGACCGCTGTTTTCCTCCTATATTCCGTCTAGGAAAATTTAGCTGCGGTTGCTTCGGCCCATCACTGGCACTTGCGCTAAGATCAAGTGGTCGTTTCGGCTGAACATTCGTAGAAGGATCGTCAGTTTTTTAACTGCTTGAACATCTTCTTCATCGGAACTTCTACTAGAAGACTCACCGTCAACACATTCTTTTGAAGGTTCATTAGGTTTCTTCAAAGTCTGCTTCAACTTCACCAAAAACTTTTCCATAGCAACACTAAAAACCACCAAACAAACAGAACTAAACCAAGTGGCGTAATGGCGTTAGCGTAACACTGAAATGAGGACTATCGTCTGCCACTGCCAGTTCGATCCGCATAAACGTAAACAAAGAAAAACTCCCGCCAAGCCTCTAGCGCTAGCGTACAGCTGACTGTCCGTACAACAGGCAGTGTCGCCACTCTACTCCGCGCACAATCACTTGCAACTACAAACTATAACAAATATTCCTAAGTAAATACACGATATTCTTTAAGGGTAGGTACAATTTATTGATTTATATCTTTAACTTTGTAGTTTACAGTATCTAACTACTGTTTACTTGTTTTATATTAAATTTGAAATAAACCAAAGTAATTATTATGTAGTAGGCTATTTATAATTTTTTTACAATTAATACCCGGATTTGTTTGTTTGTTTGTTTGTTTGGAAAATGTGGGTAGGTCCGGGCCTACTCGGCCTACCCGCTGGAGCCGCCACTGCGTAGACTATTGAAAACATAGAACTTGCAGTCTCCTCTGTGTCCGGAAGTGACGACTTTCATCCTACGTTCGCTAGTGAAATCCAAGGCCATCTGGGCTGAGAGTAATTCTGTGGTACCCTCATAGGTCTCGTCGTTACGGGGTAGACAGTAGGTCTGGACTACTTGGAGACGGCGGCCATTAGAGAACCGTTACATTGAGTACGTAGCAACCATCCTCTGTTATACTATAGATTTTTGACGGTATTTGTGTTCTGCAGTCGGCATCAGCCTATTTTCGGGAAATCTCCCCCGAAGGACACAAGTGCAGACGCTACTACCATTGATAGGGCTTTGACAAGATGCATTGATGTCATCAGAAAGATGAAGCTTGCTACAGGAAGACAGAAGATTGTATCTAAAGACGTGCAAAATGGAATAGCGGAGATAGAGGAGGCCATCGATATCATTATATCATGCAGGGACAATTGGCTTGAGAAGCAAGAGTTTCTGCCTGCAGTGGCCATGAGAAGGTGAAGGTGTCATTGGAAAGCCCTGATAACCCCATTCAATCGCCTCCAGTAAATTTCGATAAGCAGGAGGAACATTTGTCAGAATGGACGACGGTCCGACGGAGGAGGTCCTCCGGTATCGCTGTGTCGTGGTCAGAAAGCGCTTATCTGTCATCACAAAGGGCGGAATCAGCAGTTCGGGAGAGCAAGACTCGGAAGTCTCATAATCGATCACGATCCAAGGCCGTTCTGATCCAAACAGCAGCTGGGAAGACTTATGCAGAAATTGTGAAGAGTTTGAGAGAGAAGGTGAAGCCAGAGGCCTGCCTTCCGGAAATTCGGTCGATCTGTCAAACCAGATCCGGGGACGTTTTACTGGAGTTTGATACGAAAGCTGACAAGGTCTGTCGAGCCGTAAATATACATTGGATAACTCAATTTCTTCTATAATAATTTCACAGTCACATTATATTTACTGTATATATATTCGCTCACATACATGTTCACGTCAGTCGTATAACCTATAAATTTTCCATGCACATATAATAACCACATCACTGTTTTAAAGTCAAGCTGCTCTTTATCCAGATTTATATCTTTCATTTAATAACACATTGTAACAGATCTGATTTTTGACATTTCTAAGTGTTTTTCAGCCTTTAAACTATTAGCATTTTAAGTAATTATTTTGGTAACAACTTTTGATAAGGAAATTTTTAGCCAATTTTCATTTATGAAAAAAATAGGCTTATGAGATCACCTTTTGTCCGTTTGTTTGTCTGTGTGTGCGTGTGTGATGTTGTGTGTGTGAGGGATTTTGTGCCCTCCCCTAATAACTTCTAAATGGCTGGAGCGATCTCAATAAAACTCGGTAAGTTCATAGCAATATTCCGGGCGACCCCGACCGTGCCCTTCAAATTTTGTTACGTTTCACCAATCCAACATGGCGGATGTGCGAAATATTTCACCAGCATTCAATATCTCCGAAACTATTACCGATATCACCGTGGAATTTTGTACGGTGATAAGGGAACTACTAGAAGTTCACCTATGTGACTTTTGAAAACCTGGTAACTACAAAACCAACATGGCGGCCAAGTGAAGTTGCGACTTTTAAATAGACGTTTCTCGCGATTTAACCAGCCGAAGGCAATGAAACTTGGTACAGTATATGTTTATACACATTGTAATGCACCGACATCTAACTTCGTTCAATTGTTTACATAACCTCAAGATGGCGGCTGTGCGAAATATTTCACCGGCATTCTATATCTCTGAAACTATTACCGGTATCACCATGAAATGTTGTAAGGAAATTCATCTATGAGACTTTCAAACACCGGTTAACTACAAAACGAACATGGCGTCCATGCGTAGTTGAAAGTTTTAAATAGACTTTTCTCGCGATTTAATGATCCAAACGCAATGAAACTTGGTACAGCAAATGTATATAGACATTGTAATGTACTGGTATCTAATTTAGTTCAATTGTTTATATAGCCTCAAGATGGCGGCTGTGCGAATCTCGAAAATTAAGTTTTTATTTCTTATGTTCTAATCATGCGATCGAAATCAACATTTTCATAATGAACGTACACAATAATCATCATCTAATAGTACATAACTCTATGGCCTATTTATATTAAAATCCAACATGGCGATCATCCGAAATATTTAGACGGTTCTCAATATCTCTTAATCTACTAGAGCAATCAAACTGAAATTTTGTAAGTGTATAGACGCTATAAGCATAAGTTCACCTGTGGGACGTTCAATAACCTAGCAAGCAAAATTCCAACATGGCGGCGACGCGAAATTTAAATATTCAAATGGACGTTTCTTGCGTTTTAACCATCCGAGTGCAGTGAAACTTGATACGGTATATGCTTATACAAATATTAATCGACTGCCATCTAATTCATTTAAATTATTTTCATAACCACAAGATGGCGGCTGAGCGAAATTTTAAAATCCCGCTTTCATTTCTTGTGTACTAATCAAGCGATTGAAGTTTGAATAAAACACCTACACAATAATCTTCATGTAATAGTACATAAATCTAAGGCCGATAATATAAAAATCCAACATGGTGACCATCCAAAATATTTAGACGGTTCTCAATATCTACGAATCTATTACAGCAATCAAACTGACAATGCGTATGTTGATAGAGACACTTGATATTAGTAGGATATATGAAAATAGGCTATTTAGTTCTTCACGGAACTACTTGTTTGTATGTAAGTCTTCCTTCTTTTCGTATTTTATATAACGCTGAAGAAGGCCACAATGCGGTACTGTGATTAAAGTACGTACAACTATTTATTGACTTAAGGTTTCAACTTACTGAATATTTATTGTTTTTTCTTTTTATCCAGACAGAGAAAGTTGACCAGGGAAGCTTCTCTTCCCCTCAAGTTCTCACATCTTCTCACCCGCGAGTGATAGAGCACCTGTCTTCGGCGGTCGGAAGATGATGCATGGCTCAGACCGACACCCACTTATCAAATATTCATGAGAACAGGGGAGGAAACAGTGGCGACAATCTCTTATCTCATCCGTCAGCTTGACTCCCTAATGTGAGGATACATGCTATCTTATGTATCGTCAATTATTAAGCTGCGTTACAATATGACAGTAGCGTAGCCAGGATTTTAGTTTGGGGGGGGGGGGGGGCATTAGGTCCTCATCTATTACTGCCAGAGTTTTTATATTTTAGCCTATTTTCATTTATGAAAAATAGTAGGCTTATGAGATCACCCCCCCCCCCCCTATAATGAAATCTAAACGGCCGAAGCGATTTCAAGGAAACTCGGTAAGCACATACTACTACCTCGTCCGACCTCGACCGTCCCTTTCAAATTTCAAATTTTGATGCGTTTCACCAATTCAGCATGCGGCCCACGCGAAATATTTCACTGGCATTCTATATCTCCGCATTGGTAACAGATATCACCCTGAACTTTTGTACAGTGATAAAGGACACTACAACAAGTTTACCGATGCGACTTTATTAAATATTTAGGAGTATTACCCTTCATTTATAAAACCTGTTAAGTACAAAACGAACATGGTGGCCAAGCGAAGTTGAAACATTTTAATGGATATTTCACGCGATTTAACCATCCGAGCTCAGTGAAACTTAAAGCGGTAAATATTTATACAAATTCTAATCTACTTACATCTAATTTAGTTAAATTGTTTACATAACCTCAAGATGGAGGCTGTGCGAAATTTTAAAATTAAGTTTTTATTTCTTGTGTCCTAATCATGGGATCGTAGTGAAAGTTAGTATAATGAACCTACGGAATAATTTTCATCTAATGTTACATAACTGCATGGCCTACATCTGGCGACCATCCGAAATATTTAGACGGTTCTCAATATCTACGAATCTATCGCAGCAATCAAACTGAAATTTTGTATGCTGATTGAGGCTGTTAATATAAGTTCAATAACCTGGTGAGCACAATACCAACATGGCGGCAAAGTGAAGTAAAAACATTTAAATAGAATTGACTCGCGATTTCTTTATCCGAGCGCAGTGAAACTTGGTACGGTAACTGTTCACACAAAATCTACTGCCATCTAATTAAATTCAATTGTTTTATAACTCCAAGATGGCTGCAGTGTGACATTTTAAAATTGAGTTTTTATTTCTTGTGTCCTAATCATGCGATCGAAGTGAACGTTTGAATAATGAACCTATGCAATAATCTTCATCTAACGGTGCATAACTCTATGGCGTACATACCGAACAATCCAACATGGCGTTCCTTTTCATAGGCGGGAGATTTTTCTAATAAAGAAGACCAATTGGATACATGAAAATAGGCTATATAGTTCTTTACGAAACTACTTGTTTTGAGTATAAGTACTTTAGGGTCCATTTTAACTTAGGACAAAGATCTTCAGTCTGTTCATATCTGTCTGAATTCTGTCCTTCGTTGCTTTGTTTTGAGGCAGCTCACAGCTGTGTCAGTGTCTATATTTGTCTCTGTCGCTCAGATTTTCAATTATCCGTTATCAGAATACTACTACAATATTATGGCATATTCACACGTTTCTGTGCAGAATGTTCTTTTACATTAACACCGCACTATGTCATGGTGTTTTATAAATAGTTTATTTTAACAGAAACGTTTTTACTCAATTGAATGAATCTGTCACAAAAAGAAAACAAAAACATCAGGAGTAGATAACAGGAAGAAGGGACATTCATAAAGGCATCAAAGAAGAACCTACGTTGCAAAATATTTAGGTATATTGTTGTTAGTGTAATTTATACAGTGCTGTTTTAAGGGACGGTAAGCCTAACGGTCGCCGTGTATGGTAGGCCTACCTCAATCTTGTTTATTATTATTATTATTATTCAGAGGAAACTGTAGCACCCTTTAAATAATAAAGTAAATACGAACCTTAAAAAAAATGGAATGACTTTACATTCTATCAGTGAGCATTGCGTCTTTCTCGTTCAGAGAAAATTATTTGTGAAAGCTGTGCCTATGTAATGAAATGGGGGCCTCAATTTTCTACACCTACAATAAAAGCTTTTCATAACTTACCGAAGATGTGTCCAGTTTTGCCTTCTTTATGACAAATCTTAACAGTCGCTATTGTGACAAAAAGAAGAAAGAAAAGAGCAACTAACAAACAACTCTGGTCTCTTCCCCAATACTACCACTCACAAACGGTATATCTCCTCTCGCACAGACACACGATCACCGTAAATCTCGACAGTGGCGACAATCAACCACACTGAGCCAGTATTGTTGCCTGGGACATTTTAACACTGCTATTTCCAGGAAATGGAAATTAAAAGCTGACAAGATATAACTGGCCCACTCCAGAGAGGTCTCCTGCTAATTGGCAATCTCCTAATTTCTTGGTAGACTTTTGTATCCCCAGTACTCAGGCACCTACTGTTCTTGGAAAATCCCCCTCCCCCATGTCACAATCCTAATTGCTACCCTGTTTGACAGGCCGTGAAAAGATTGGTAGTACATTCTTTGTCAAAGCATTTACTGTATTTAACATTTCGTTGTAGGTTCTGAATTTGTTCGAGCCGTAAGAAAATGTGAAGGCTTATGCCAACCCCAATTTCTGTTTTTTTTTGGGGGGGGGGGGCCTCTGGCTACGCCACTGCAATATGACATATATGTCATATCTCGCTTTATAAAATAATGAAAGCATGTCTGTTTTTATGAATGTTTACGAAGTTTTGCGTTATTATGTGTTTCAGACGACTTAATGATAAACGCACGTGTGTTTGTTGCACGCTAATAACTGGTTGGTTGGTTCGTCAGTTTAGGGGCTGTGACAACGTGGTAATTTATCCCCGTGTACTTTGTCTGTGTGTAGAATCTGTCTGATAATAATAAGAACTTCATTGCAGCCAATGACCAAATTAATAAATTAACATTAAAAGAAAAACAAAGATTGCCTTAGTCTTTACTAGAAAAAACATTGTAAGTGTGACCCGTCCTTGTTGGCACTGCATCACGTGATGCCCAGTACCTGGTGGCGAACGTTGGAACTTAATAGAGCGCTAATCAAATCTAACCTACAAATTTAGCTTCACACAATTGTAGTTAGTGGAATGCTGTCGTACATGCCATAAATCTATGACATGGGCCCGCTGGCTTTACTTCCCCTCCGAAGGAAGGCACACTGAGGGATTTTTAACGACTTTGGCCGGGTTTGAACCCGCGATCTTGGACATAGAAGCTGAGCATGTGCGCTAACGGCTGAGTGGTATGAGTGTCCATCCCAGGGAAGACACCAATTATTTAACTTTTCACCATACCTGTCATTAAAAGGTGTGTAGGGGTAAACCCCCACAAAATATATGCTGAAAGAGATGAAATATTAAAGCTGTCGTAGAAGGACGAGACCAAGTTCATTTTGAGCCACTTGGTGTGAGAAATAAAACTCAGATGTTCCCAAAGAGACCCGAAAACCATGTTTCAAGACCTTTTCCAAGATAAATCATACTACCCCAGATATGGGAGACGTATCATGAAAAGACCGGTTTTAATCATAGTAAAGCTTGCCACGGTGGGTGAGTGGATAGCGTGTCGGTCAAATAACCCCAAGATTGCAGGTTCGCTCCTGGCCGTGGTAAGTGATTTTTGAAAGGCGGCAAAAATACGACTCGCATGTCATACGATGTTGGCATGTCAAAGAACACATTTGAATTCAGTAGGCAGAGTTCATAATGGCAAAATTAATCTCGGGCGTTTCTGCCAACACAAAGGTCCTCATTTCTGTACTAGAAAGCGCAATAGTGTTCAAGGAGCTTAGATATCTAACATCTAACCTCCTTGACTTTCATAGTCAAGGAACAACGAAATTCGACATGCAAGCTACCCTCTGGGTGTCAAATAACAAAGCTTGCACCCGGCACCCGAGGCCATACGATATTATTATTATTATTATTATTATTATTATTATTATAGTAAAGCCAGCTCAAGGGTCCCGATTAAACTCGTACCCCGCTAATGCCTTACATGCTGCTCCTCACCCGTATGCTGGCTGATTTCCAGAATTCTGGCTACATTCAGAAGTATATACTGTATAATGAATGTGGTTTGATTTACAAATAAATTAAAAAGTCCGCTTGATTTCAGAGTTCTTACACTGCATGTTTGTTAAGTTTCACGTAATGATGAAAAACCTATATTGTAAAAAAATGTTACAATAATTAGGCTCCACAATTTTCTCCCAATGAAAAAAAAACGTAAAAAACTGAAAATTGGTTGAACTACACAAGTCAAAATAATCATTTAATTAATAAAACACACTACTTTATAGTAAAAACAAAACAAATCATCATATATATTGTTTTAGTAGTATAGATCCCTCCTGCGGCGCTCACAAGCGACGGGTCGTGACAAATGAGCATTCAAATGAAAGAGAATAGACATTAGCAGTGACTTATTGCACTATAATTTCACAAATATCTATAATTTCTTAAAAATGACTTAAAAAAAACTGTACGTTGATGTAGGAAAATACGCTCTATAATTGCTGTCCACGGGCCGCTGTGACGCTTGTTTCATGTCATATTAACAATCTGAGGTCTTTCCTTTATCCTGAAATGTAAATAGTGTTCTATAATCATTTGGTTGAAATAAAAACATAACCTTTCTCCTTAAGTGTCTCATTATAAACCTATTGGGGAAAGTGTGGTTTATGAACATGCGAGATATCTCGCACGGGTCTGCTAATATATATAAGGTGCGTTCAAAAAGTAACGAGCCGGAGGCTGGAATGCGCAAACCGGTGACTACATCGGCTAATCGTGGCGTATGTAACGAGGTGTGGTTCCGACCAGAGCGTGGAAGGTCACAGCCCGTCGCTAGAGGGCACGCGTGCACGTCAGGTGACGATACAAAGCGAGCAGCAGCATGCATCAATCGTCAAACGCTGCCAGTCGCATTGCAGACAGTGACATGGAGGCGTCAACCGAAGAGCAATGAGGTGTTGTTCGGTTTCTGACAGCGGAAGGAGTAGGGAGAACGGACATTCATCGCCGAATGTCACAAGTGTACGGCGAACACTGCATGCCCCTTGCAAGGGTCAAGGCGTGGCACAAGTGCTTCAGGGAAGGACGGGTGTCGTTAGCCGATGATGCCTGGTCTGGGGCACCCCCCTGCATTACCGATGACAACGTCCAGCTGGTTGATGCACTCATTACCCAGGACCGCCGAGTGACAGTGAATGCCATAGCCGCCATGGTCGCTCCACGACAATGCACGACTTCATACGGCCAACATGTAACGTGTTTTTTTCGAGTTTTTTTTATGCCACTGGCATAAGTCAGTAGGAAGCCATTCTATATTTATTTACGCGGCAAATTGTTCAGCCAAGAGAATTTTTCATGTTAATTTATTATTATTATTATTATTAACTTATTATTATTATTATTATTAAGGTATTTTTTGGAGCATTTTATAAAATTATAAGCATACAGATAGGTTTTCTATGTCTTAGAAAACACTATCAAGCAAATTATTACGAACAACATTATCCTAGAAAATTATATGATTACGGAATTTTACGGAGTTTCGTCAGTTAGGGTATTATGAGAGACATGACTCACTGGGAATTCAGATACAGGCTGATTCTTGTCAAGAAGCATTACGCAAGCCTGGTTTGCAGCGTCAAGAAAAGGCGGATAGTATGGAACGGCAATCGAATTCACCCTCCCGCCGAGTGTAATGAGCCAGAGGTGGGGAAGTAGCGCGTGGGGATCAGCCAATCAGTGGAGACCGAGCGACTTGAAGTCGGCACTGGAGTGGGAAGCCGACGAGTGGATATATCGTTTGGCGCGCCGTGGAATAAGGGACAATCTGTGTTAGACTTGACCAGTATAGTTGCACGTGTGAGTCGCTCCGATGTTCAGTGGAGGCGAGGACTATCTTTGTAAAACGTAACCAGTGCGGTTGTACGAGTGTTTTGCTCCGATGTTCGGACCATAGAATCATCATAACTACAAATATACATCATCAACTAACGAAGAAGATGACGACATCCAGGAGGCTGTGGGAAGCTCACTTCAACATCCAGTACAAGGGAAATGCTTCGGCAATTTCCAGTGGTAAGCGAGAATGACGCAGAAGTACGCAATCTCTCGTTCCTCTTTGTTTTAAATTCAGTATTTCAGTAACTTCATAGCTTGGAAATAAGAGTAAAATCAATAATTTATCAGACTCCGTTTTCACGTAATTTTCTAGCGGTAATATTCTAATCGTAACGCTCCAATATAAATTTTAAACTTATTATTATTTTTAATTTTGCAAAACTTGTGTTATATAATAAATTCATTTCTTTTAACCATGCAATCTTTGCTTTCAGTAGGTAGCTTTAGATATAGACCAACTCCTTCTCCTGATACAACTGTTTGTTGGGTTAATGATCAAATCATACCACGATCTGAGTGAATAGAGTCTTGAAGGTGTTCTGCCAGAGCTAGACGTTGTTAAATACAAATTTAGATTTCAACATTGCGTTGAGGTCTTGGCGCCCATTAAAACAACATAGCTTAGGCAAAGGTTTACAGTTACATTTGTCACCCAACATTAAGGAACAGTCAAACCATTTCATTTGTACGCTCAACGTGGAGCAAAGCGAAACCGTTTCAAACACAGTCGCGGCACTGCTGCAGAAATTCAAATGGGAGGTTCTCGGCCACCCTCCATACAGTCCTGACCTCTCTCCATGTGATTACGCCATGTTTGGTCCCCTGAAAAGGACTCTGCGGGGCAACGATTCATCTCGGACGCCGATGTCCAGCTGTACGTGCGGAACTGGTTCACATCGCAGCCCAGGGAATTTTATGAGACAGCCATTCACCACCCCGCTTCACAGTGAGACAAGTGCCTCAACAGCCAGGGCCAATACTTCTAGCATACAGGTACTGGTTTCTGTAATTATGCCTCCGGCTCGTTACTTTTTGAACGCACCTTATATTATTTCAGTAGTATGGATCCCTCCTGCGGCACTCACGAGTGACCGATCGTGCCAAATGAGCATTCAAATGAAAGATAATAGACATTAGCAGTGACGAATTCCACTATAATTTGATAAATATCTATAATTTCTTTAAAAAATGACTTTTGAAAAAATGTACGAAGTGTGCTATTTGCAGATACTGTTGCTGTAGGAAAATACGCTCCATAATTGCTGTCCACGTCACATTTTGGCCGCTTTGACGCCTGTTTCATGTCATTTTAACATTCTGAGGTCTTTCCTTTATCATTTTGCATGGATTTCAGAAACAGTAAATCAAAGAAATGAGTACTCAAATCGTATAAATTCATAAATATCGAATAACTGGCGAGTGTTATGATGATCCAATTTTCAGTGATTGCCTTCTTAAATTAAGGAACGTAGAACTTGGAATTCTAACTGAATTGTAAATACTGTAATGTTCTATTATCACTTGGTTGTTCGGATTCTGACAGCGGAAGGAGTAGGGAGAACGGACATTCATCGCCGAATGTCACAAGTGTACGGCGAACACTGCATGCCCCTTGCAAGGGTCAAGGCGTGGCACAAGTGCTTCAGGGAAGGACGGGTGTCGTTAGCCGATGATGCCTGGTCTGGGGCACCCCCCTGCATTACCGATGACAACGTCCAGCTGGTAGAAGCACTCATTACCAAGGATCGCCCAGTGACAGTGAACGCCATAGCCGCCGAGATCGGATTGAGCGTCGGAAGTGAGCACACCGTCATGAAGGAACGACTGCACTTGCGCAAAGTGTGTGCCCAATGGGTGCCCCACAGTCTTCAACCACACCAGGAAGCATGTCGAATGGCCTACTGTCTTGGTCTTGGTTGGACGATTGATGCACGCTGCTGCTCGCTTTGTATCGTCACGTTACGTGCACGCGTGCCCTCTAGCGACGGGCTGTGACCTTCCACGCTCTGGTCGGAATCACACCTCGTTACACACACCTTGATTAGCAAATGTCGTCACCGGTTTGCGGATTCCAGCCTCCGGCTCGTTACTTTTTGAACGCACCTGATAGATAGTAGATCACCCACTTAAGCCGCGTTTACACCAAATGTTGGCAACAAATTGTTGCCAACTTTCGTTAACAACATGTTGACAGCAAAAGTTGGCAACAAATCCTGACAACAATGTTGGCGAATATCGAGAATGGTAAGATTTGTTGACAACAATTTAGCTCATTTTTGGCACGTTTCGCCAGTTGCATTCTGAGATGTCAACACTAGAGGAACTTGCGGCGATAGCAGCAGCGTGCGTCATCATAGGTTAAAAAATTACAGTCAGTCTGAAAGACTAGACGTTATATCATTTCAAATGACGCATGCTACGAATGCTACACATGTTAGAAAGGCTCAGGAGGGCTTCTCGCTTCGCTCGAAGTCCCAGGACTCTTTCAACAGACTCCATTACCCATTAACTTAGGCTTCCCGCGCGGGCGCCTCTTTAAGGGTCACCCTGTATTTGAGTCTGGCATCTTTTACAACTCTTTAAGAGTCACCCATTATTTGAATCTGATATCTCGCAAACCTCTTTAAGGGTCACCCTGTGTTAAAATTGAATCTAACATACTGTACACCTCGTTAAGTGTCACCCTGTAATTTGCTCTGACATCCTGCCCACCTCTTTAGGAGGCACCCTGTATTCTTATCTGGCATCTTGTATATCTCTTTAGATGTCACCCTGTATTTTTGTGTGACATCGTGTACACCTCTTTAGGAGTCACCCAGTATTCTTCTCTGACATCTTGTGCACCTCTTTAGGAGTCACCCTGTATTCTTCTCTGCCATCTTGTACACCTCTTTAAGAGTCACCTTGTATTCTTATCTGGCATCTTGTATATCTCTTTAGGAGTCACCCTGTATTCTTGTGTGACATCTTGTACACCTCTTTAGGAGTCACCCTGTAATCTTGTCTGACATCTTGTACACCTCTTTAGGGGTCACCCTTTATTCTTCTCTGCCATCTTGTACACCTCTTTAAGAGTTACCTTGTATTCTTAATTGGCATCTTGTATATCTCTTTATGAGTCACCCTGTATTCTTATCTGGTATCTTGTACTGTATTTTGCTCTGACATCCTGCACACCTCTTTAGGAGGCACCCTGTATTCTTGTCTGACATCTTGTGCACCTCTTTAGGAGTCACCCTGTATTCTTCTCTGCCATTTGTACACCTCTTTAAGAGTCACCTTGTATTATCTGTCATATTGTATATGTCTTTAGGAGTCACCCTGTATTGCTATCTGGCATCTTGTACTGTATTTTGCTCTGACATCCTGCACATCTCTTTAGGAGGCACCCTGTATTCTTATATGGCATCTTGTATATCTCTTTAGAAGTCACCCTGTATTCTTGTGTTCGCTTCGCTCAAAGCCCCAGGTTGCTCGACGCCCCAGGACTCTTTCAACAGACTCCAATAACCTTTAGTAGCTTCTGCTTCCCGCGTGGCTGCATGACGTCACTCACTCGCTTCCCGCGCGGCTGCATGACGTCACTTCCCGCGTGGCTGCATGACGTCATTTCCGTCTCCGTCTCCGTCTGTGTAACGCATAACGTTAGATTCAAGCATAACGACGAAGTCGACAAGATCATTTGGAATGATAAAAGAGAAGGCCGAACAGAACTGGGAAAGGCCCCCGAACCACTTTTCTTCTTCTTAAGCTCCCTTTGGAACTGTGCGACTAAAGAGCTAACTTTTGCTTGAACTTCAGAATTGGTTTTCATTTCCCGCGAAATATCATTCCAGGCATAGTCCTTCAGGTTTTTGTTTTTAAAGTCAGGGCCCATCGGGTCCAGCTACCAATCAAAATCACTTAAAGGGTTGTCCATATTGACTTGCACTTCGACAGTTCGATACCACAAACAGATGTCCAGTACTACCAGCAACAGCCGTGTCGGTCAACCACGTGCGCTGGACAGTTGAAGGGGAATTGTTGCCAACATTGTTGCGGGCCACTTTAAGTCCCGTCAACATTGCTGCCAACAAATGTTAACAACACTCATTGATCTTTACCGACTGCTGGTGGGTAATGTCCCCAACACTTTTTCGGTGTTGACAGCATTGTTGGCAGCAATGTTGACAAACATTTTAGTACGATTTTTGTAAATGTTGTCAACATTTGTTGGCAACACTCTTGACAACTCCGGTGTAAACGTGGCTTTAACCTTGCACTTTACTCCATTCCTTTTCAAAATGTCAAACAACTTCCTCCAATCAACCTTATCAAAAGTCTTTTCCAGAAATCCCTCCCAAATATCGTCTAAACCAATCATGGGCAAAGTACGGCCCGCGGGCCAAGTGCGGCTCTTGAGCTAGTCTGATCCAACTCGCGGCATGTTTTGAATTATACTACCTACAATACACATAGGTCATATTTCCTGTTCTGTATAACTAGAAGTGAAAATCTGTTTCAATCTCATTGTGTTTATACGTTTTGTGTAATAGAGTTGCAGCTAGAACTGATTGAGTTACAATGTAACAATGAATTGAAGCAACTATTCCTCAAAGTTTCAAATATTGAGTCCTAGAAGGCCCTACCAAATTCAGGCTCCTGAGTCTAAGTCCCAGGAGGAGTCTGAGTCTATCTCCCAGGAGGAGTCTGATTCTAAGTCCCAGGAGGAGTCTGAGACTATCTCCCAGGAGGAATCTGAGTCTAAGTCCCAGGAGGAATTTGTATCTGAGTCCCAGGAGGAATCTGAGTCTAAGTCCCAGGAGGAGCTTGAGTCTAAGTCCCAGGAGGAGTCTGAGTCTAAGTCCCAGGAGGAGTCTGATTCTAAGTCCCAGGAGGAGCCTGAGTCTAAGTCCCAGGAGGAACGTGAGTCTAAGTCCCAGGAGGAGTCTGAGTCTAAGTCCCAGGAGGAGTCTGAGTCTAAGTCCCAGGAGGAGTCTGAGTCTAAGTCCCAGGAGGTGTCTGAGTCTAAGTCCCAGGAGGAGTCTGAGTCTAAGTCCCAGGAGGAGTCTGAGTCTAAGTCCCAGGAGGAGTCTGAGTCTAAGCCCCAGGAGGAGCCTGAGTCTAAGTCCCAGGAAGAGTCCGAGTCTAACTCCCAGGAAGAGTCTGAGTCGCAGGAGGAGTCTGAGTATAAGTTCCAGGAGGAGCCTGAGTATAAGTCCCAGGAGGAGCCTGAGTCTAAGTCCCAGGAGGAGCCTGAGTCTAAGTCCCAGGAGGAGCCTGAGTCTAAGTCCCAGGAGGAGTCTGAGTCTAAGTCCCAGGAGGAGCCTGAGTATAAATCCCAGGAGGAGCCAGAGTCTAACTCCCAGGAGGAGACTGAGTCTAAGTCCCAGGAGGAGTCTGAGTCTAAGTCCCAAGAGGAACCTGAGTATAAGTCTCAGGAGGAGTTTGAGTCTAAGTCCCAGGGGGAGCCTGAGTCTAACTCCCAGGAGCAGCCTGAGTCTAAGTCCCAGGAGGAGTCTGAGTCTAAGTCCCAGGAGTAGCCTGAGCCTAAGTCCCAGGAGTAGCCTGTGCCTAACTCCCAGGAGGAGTCTGAGTCTAAGTCCCAGGAGGAGTCTGAGTCTAAGTCCCAGGAGGAGCCTGAGTATAAGTCCCAGGAGGAGCCTGAGTCTAACTCCCAGGGGGAGCCTGAGTCTAAGTCCCAGGAGAAGTCTGAGTCTATGTCCCAGGGGGAGTGTGAGTCTAAGTCCCAGGAGGAGCCTGAGTCTAAGTCCCAGGAGTAGCCTGAGTCTAAGTCCCAGGAGGAGCCTGAGTCTAAGTCCCAGGAGTAGCCTGAGTCTAAGTCCCAGGAGGAGTCTGATTTTAAGTCCCAGGAGGAGCCATAGTCTAAGTCCCAGGAGGAGCCTGAGTCTAACCCCCAGGAGGAGCCTAAGTCCCAGGAGGAGTCTGATTCTAAGTCCCAGGAGTTGCCTGAGCCTAACTCCCAGGAGGAGTCTGAGTCCAAGTCCCAGAAGGAGTCTGAGTCTAACTCCCAGGAGGAGCCTGAGTCTAAGTCCCAGGAGGAGCCTGAGTATAAGTCCCAGGAGGAGCCTAAGTCTAACTCCCAGGAGGAGCCTGAGTCTAAGTCCCAGAAGGAGTCTGAGTCTAAGTCCCAGAAGGAGTCCGAGTCTAACTCCCAGGAGGAGCCTGAGTATAAGTCCCAGGAGGAGCCTGAGTCTAAGTCCCAGGAGGAGCCTGAGTCTAAGTCCCAGGAGTAGCCTGAGTCTAAGTTCCAGGAGGAGTCTGATTTTAAGTCCCAGGAGGAGCCTGAGTCTAAGTCCCAGGACGAGCCTGAGTCTCAGTCCCAGGGGGAGCCTGAGTCTAAGTCCCAGGAGGAGCCTAAGTATAAGTCCGAGGAGGAGTCTGAGTCCAAGTCCCAGGAGGAGCCTGAGTATAAGTCCCAGGAGGAGTCTGAGTCTAAGTCACAGGAGGTGTCTGAGTCTAACTCCCAGGAAGAGTCTGAGTCTAAGTCCCAGGAGGAGTCTGAGTCTAAGTCCCAGGAGGAGCCTGAGTATAAGTTCCAGGAGGAGCCTGAGTATAAGTCCCAGGAGGAGTCTGAGTCTAAGTCCCAGGAGGAGCCTGAGTATAAGTTCCAGGAGGAGCCTGAGTATAAGTCCCAGGAGGAGCCTGAGTCTAAGTCCCAGGAGGAGTCTGAGTCTAAGTCCCAGGAGGATACTGAGTAAAAGTCCCAGGAGGAGTCTGAGTCTAAGTCCCAGGAGGAGTCTGAGTCTATGTCCCAGGAGGAGCCTGAGTCTAAGTCCCAGGAGGAGCCTGAGTCTAAGTCCCAGGAGGAGCCTGAGTCTAAGTTCAAGGAGGAGTCTGAGTCTAAGTCCCAGGAGGAGTCTGAGTCTAAGTCCCAGGAGGTGTCTGAGTCTAAGTCCCAGGAGGAGCCTGAGTCTAAGTCCCTGGAAGAGTCCGAGTCTAACTCCCAGGAAGAGTCTGAGTCCCAGGAGGAGTCTGAGCATAAGTCCCAGGAGGAGCCTGAGTATAAGTTCCAGGAGGAGCCTGAGTATAAGTCCCAGGAGGAGCCTGAGTCTAAGTCCCAGGAGGAGCCTGAGTCTAAGTCCCAGGAGGAGTCTGAGTCTAAGTCCCAGGAGGAGCCTGAGTCTAAGTCCCAGGAGGAGTCTGAGTCTAAGTCCCAGGAGGAGCCTGAGTATAAATCCCAGGAGGAGCCAGAGTCTAACTCCCAGGAGGAGACTGAGTCTAAATCCCAGGAGTAGCCTGAGCCTAACTCCCAGGAGGAGTCTGAGTCTAAGTCCCAGGAGGAGCCTGAGTCTAAGTCCCAGGAGGAGCCTGAGTATAAGTCCCAGGAGGAGCCTGAATCTAACTCCCAGGAGGAGTCCGAGTCTAAGTCCCAGAAGGAGTCTGAGTCTAAGTCCCAGGGGGAGCCTTAGTCTAAGTCCCAGGAGGAGTCTGAGTCTATGTCCCAGGGGGAGTGAGAGTCTAAGTCCCAGGAGGAGCCTGAGTCTAAGTCCCAGGAGGAGCCTGAGTCTAACTCCCAGGAAGAGCCTAAGTCCCAGGAGGAGCCTGAGTATAAGTCCCAGGAGGAGCCTAAGTCTAACTCCCAGGAGGAGCCTGAGTCTAAGTCCCAGAAGGAGTCTGAGTCTAAGTCCCAGAAGGAGTCTGAGTCTAACTCCCAGGAGGAGCCTGAGTATAAGTTCCAAGAGGAGCCTGAGTCTAAGTCCCAGGAGGAGCCTGAGTCTAAGTCCCAGGAGTAGCCTGAGTCTAAGTCCCAGGAGGAGTCTGATTTTAAGTCCCAGGAGGAGCCTGAGTCTAAGTCCCAGGAGGAGCCTCAGTCTCAGTCCCAGGGGGAGCCTGAGTCTAAGTCCCAGGAGGAGCCTAAGTATAAGTCCGAGGAGGAGTCTGAGTCCAAGTCCCAGGAGGAGCCTGAGTATAAGTCCCAGGAGGAGTCTGAGTCTAAGTCACAGGAGGTGTCTGAGTCTAACTCCCAGGAAGAGTCTGAGTCTAAGTCCCAGGAGGAGTCTGAGTCTAAGTCCCAGGAGGAGCCTGAGTATAAGTTCCAGGAGGAGCCTGAGTATAAGTCCCAGGAGGAGCCTGAGTCCAAGTCCCAGGAGGAGTCTGAGTCTAAGTCCCAGGAGGAGTCTGAGTCTAAGTCCCAGGAGGAGCCTGAGTATAAGTTCCAGGAGGAGCCTGAGTCTAAGTTCCAGGAGTAGCCTGAGTCTAAGTCCCAGGAGGAGTCTGATTTTAAGTCCCAGGAGGAGCCTGAGTCTTAGTCCCAGGAGGAGCCTGAGTCTCAGTCCCAGGGGGAGCCTGAGTCTAAGTCCCAGGAGGAGCCTAAGTATAAGTCCGAGGAGGAGTCTGAGTCCAAGTCCCAGGAGGAGCCTGAGTATAAGTCCCAGGAGGAGTCTGAGTCTAAGTCACAGGAGGTGTCTGAGTCTAACTCCCAGGAAGAGTCTGAGTCTAAGTCCCAGGAGGAGTCTGAGTCTAAGTCCCAGGAGGAGCCTGAGTATAAGTTCCAGGAGGAGCCTGAGTATAAGTCCCAGGAGGAGCCTGAGTCCAAGTCCCAGGAGGAGCCTGAGTCTAAGTCCCAGGAGGAGTCTGAGTCTAAGTCCCAGGAGGAGTCTGAGTCTAAGTCCCAGGAGGAGCCTGAGTATAAGTTCCAGGAGGAGCCTGAGTATAAGTCCCATGAGGAGCCTGAGTCTAAGTCCCAGGAGGAGTCTGAGTCTAAGTCCCAGGAGGAGCCTGAGTCTAAGTCCCAGGAGGATACTGAGTAAAAGTCCCAGGAGGAGTCTGAGTCTAAGTCCCAGGAGGAGTCTGAGTCTATGTCCCAGGAGGAGCCTGAGTCTAAGTTCCAGGAGGAGCCTGAGTCTAAGTCCCAGGAGGAGCCTGAGTCTAAGTTCAAGGAGGAGTCTGAGTCTAAGTCCCAGGAGGAGTCTGAGTCTAAGTCCCAGGAGGTGTCTGAGTCTAAGTCCCAGGAGGAGCCTGAGTCTAAGTCCCAGGAAGAGTCCGAGTCTAACTCCCAGGAAGAGTCTGAGTCCCAGGAGGAGTCTGAGCATAAGTCCCAGGAGGAGCCTGAGTATAAGTTCCAGGAGGAGCCTGAGTATAAGTCCCAGGAGGAGCCTGAGTCTAAGTCCCAGGAGGAGCCTGAGTCTAAGTCCCAGGAGGAGTCTGAGTCTAAGTCCCAGGAGGAGCCTGAGTCTAAGTCCCAGGAGGAGTCTGAGTCTATGTCCCAGGGGGAGTGAGAGTCTAAGTCCGAGGATGAGCCTGAGTATAAATCCCAGGAGGAGCCAGAGTCTAACTCCCAGGAGGAGACTGAGTCTAAGTCCCAGGAGTATCCTGAGCCTAACTCCCAGGAGGAGTCTGAGTCTAAGTCCCAGGAGGAGCCTGAGTCTAAGTCCCAGGAGGAGCCTGAGTATAAGTCCCAGGAGGAGCCTGAATCTAACTCCCAGGAGGAATCCGAGTCTAAGTCCCAGAAGGAGTCTGAGTCTAAGTCCCAGGGGGAGCCTGAGTCTAAGTCCCAGGAGGAGTCTGAGTCTATGTCCCAGGGGGAGTGAGAGTCTAAGTCCCAGGAGGAGCCTGAGTCTAAGTCCCAGGAGGAGCCTAAGTCCCAGGAGGAGTCTGAGTCTAAGTGCCAGGAGTAGCCTGAGCCTAACTCCCAGGAGGAGTCTGAGTCCAAGTCCTAGAAGGAGTCTGAGTCTAACTCCCAGGAGGAGCCTGAGTATAAGTCCCAGGAGGAGCCTGAGTATAAATCCCAGGAGGAGCCTAAGTCTAACTCCCAGGAGGAGCCTGAGTCTAAGTCCCAGAAGGAGTCTGAGTCTAAGTCCCAGAAGGAGTCTGAGTCTAACTCCCAGGAGGAGCCTGAGTATAAGTCCCAGGAGGAGCCTGAGTCTAAGTCCCAGGAGTAGCCTGAGTCTAAGTCCCAGGAGGAGTCTGATTTAAGTCCCAGGAGGAACCTGAGTCTAAGTCCCAGGAGGAGCCTGAGTCTCAGTCCCAGGAGGATACTGAGTAAAAGTCCCAGGAGGAGTCTGATTCTAAGTCCCAGGAAGAGTCTGAGTCCAAGTCCGAGGAGGAGTCTGAGTCCAAGTCCCAGGAGGAGCCTGATTATAAGTCCCAGGAGGAGTCTGAGTCTATGTCACAGGAGGTGTCTGAGTCTAACTCCCAGGAAGAGTCTGAGTCTAAGTCCCAGGAGGAGCCTGAGTATAAGTTCCAGGAGGAGCCTGAGTATAAGTCCCAGGAGGAGCCTGAGTCTAAGTCCCAGGAGGAGTCTGAGTCTAAGTCCCAGGAGGAGCCTGAGTCTAAGTCCCAGGAGGATACTGAGTAAAAGTCCCAGGAGGATACTGAGTAAAAGTCCCAGGAGGAGTCTGAGTCTAAGTCCCAGGAGGAGTCTGAGTCTAAGTCCCAGGAGGAGTCTGAGTCAAAGTGCCAGGAGGAGCCTGAGTCTAAGTCCCAGGAGGAGTCTGAGTCTAAGTCCCAGGAGGAGCCTGAGTCTAACTCCCAGGCGGAGCCTGAGTCTAACTCCCAGGAGGAGCCTGAGTCTAACTCCCAGGAGGAGCCTGAGTCTAACTCCCAGGAGGAGTCTGAGTCTAATTCCCAGAAGGAGTGTGAGTCTAACTCCCAGGAGGAGCCTGAGTCTACGTCCCAGGAGGAGCTTGAGTATAAGTCCCAGGAGGAGCCTGAGTCTAAGTCCCAGGAGGAGCCTGAGTCTAAGTCACAGGAGGAGCCTGAGTCTAAGTCCCAGGAGGAGTCTGAGTCAAAGTCCCAGGAGGAGTCTGAATCTAAGACCCAGGAGGAGCTTGAGTCTAAGTCCCCGGTGAAGCCTGAGACTAAGTCCCAGGTGAAGCCTGAGTCTAAGTCCCAGGAGGAGTCTGAGTCTTAGTCCCAAGATGAGCCTGAGTCTATGTCCCAGGAGGAGCCTGAGTCTAAGACCCAGGAGGAGCTTGAGTCTTAGTCCCAGGTGAAGCCTGAGTCTTAGTCCCAGGTGAAGCCTGAGTCTAAGTCCCAGAAGGAGTCTGAGTCTATGTCCCAGAAGGAGTTTGTGTCTGAGTCCCAGGGAGAGCCTGAGTCTAAGTCCCAGAAGGAGCCTGAGTCGAAGACCCAGGAGGAGTTTGTATCTGAGTCCCAGTGAGAGCCTGAGTCTAAGTCCCAGAAGGAGCCTGAGTCGAAGACCCAGGAGGAGTTTGTATCTGAGTCCCAGGGAGAGCCTGAGTCTAAGTCCCAAAAGGAGCCTGAGTCTAAGACCCAGAAGTAGTTTGTATCTGAGTCCCAGGGAGAGCCTGAGTGTAAGTTCCAGGTGAAGCCTGAGTCTAAGTCCCAGGTGAAGCCTGAGTCTAAGTCCCAGAAAGAGTCTGATTCAAAGTACCAGGAGGCACAGAAGACAACTGCCATGTTCGCATCTTCCTATTGTGAACAAGTATTTTCTACAATGACGCTTGGCAAAAATAGCATCAGAAATAGATCGACAGACCACCATTTAGCTGCACTGCTTAGAATCAGCTCATCCCAGTTTCAACCAGATTATGAAAAACCTTTAGAAGCACAGTTACAGTTTCACTTGTCACATACTCCTCCCTCTTCTAACAAATAATGGTGTGTTCTTTATTCCTAGGTTTTCTATCATTGTAGCCGATAAGTTTTGTTTGATTTAAAATTCAGAAGTAAACCTTTATAATCTATCAATAAACATATGTTTTTTTCCGGCCCGCCTAGATTATTTTGTATTGCATCTGGCCCTGCTCCTAAAAAAGTGACAGTCAGTCTGAAAGACTAGATTTTGTATAATTTTAAATGCTACAAATGCTGAAAAATGCATGAAAGGCTGGAGACTCTTGACATGTTAGAAAATTATCTGCATAATACTTATCTTGCTTATCTTGTTTCAAATTACTCGCGAACGGCAAGTGCAAACCAAGGGCAAAGCAAGGTCAAGCGCATGGGGACGTGCCCCTTCAATCCAGTCTAAAAACACATATAGTGGGCGATGTATTGAAGATATGCTCTCGCGGACTTTTGTGTAGAACTTCTCATGCTGACCAATTCTTACGCTCATAGTATACTGATACTTTTAACGGTTTGCCCAGCGTAAGCTGAATAAGCGCACGGACGCCAAGTTTGTTTTCGACTTTTTCACTGAAATCGTTACTGCTTGGCTCCCTTTCATCGTACATAAATTATTTTTTCCAGAATCCTTCCTCGAGATATCCTTTACAGAATGGTGAAAACCGCATCAAAATCCATCCAGTGGTTCTCGAGATTACCCGTGACATCCAAGAATCGGGGATTTTTGTCTTATACTAACGAAGTAGAGATTGTCGGGGAACACATGCAACAAGCGGTACTATGACGTCACATACCTCAGTGCATCTGGGTACATTTCGTCCCGTCACCGTAACGTAACGCCAGACCCCAGCGTAACGACGAAGTCGACAAGATCATTTAAAATGATAAAAGTTTGCCCATGTCTGGTCTAATCCGATGAAGATTCTGTTTTCACTGGCTCGGTAGGGAATCGAAGCTGTTACCTGGGGACCTTCCCACAGTGGATCGAACTCGACTGTGTGTGTACTCAATTTGGCGGAGAAGTGAACTTCCCTTGTGTGCATAAAGCTGCTGTTGACAGTTGAGTGGAAGTTAAATTAGGCCCATTAAAGTGTCTCCGGAGAGGATGAACGAGTCTCTTCGTGTCATCCCAACTCTAGACGTCAACCCTCGCTGGTGCTCCAGTTTACTGCAGTTATTCTACACCGTTTTCATATCGTGACCAGGGACTTCTCTTACGATATTGTTGATGACAGTAACTTATCGGTGTCACGGAAAAGAGCGTTATTCATAACGGTTTTTTAAAACAGAAATAATTTAAGGACATAGTTCTCCGAAATTCAATACTTTTTAGTCGAACATAATAATAATGTTATTGGGTTTACGTCCCTTTTAACAACTCTGGTTGGTTGGTTCCTCAGTCTAGGGGCTGCGACAATGCGGTCATGTAGTCCCGTGTACTTTGGGTGTGTGTAGAATCAGTCTGAAAGCCGGTGTTAATTGTAATGGCTGTATTAGTGCATGTTGTCTGTTTCTTAATTCAAGTAAGGACTGCAGACAGTAATTTCAAGTAGTTCTTACTTTTGCTACCAAATGCTACCGTCCATGACACCTAGCTTGCGGACTTGCCTACTTGATGGCATCGCACTCAGCACCTGGCAGCGAACGTTGGAACTAATGGAGCGTTATCAATTCTAACCTACAAATTTTGACTTCACACAAGTGGAAGGTTCTTTTTCACACCTACGAAGGTGGATAAAAAGTTAGTTGCACTAACGCGCTGCAGCAGCGCGCTGTGTGTCGCAAACGTGGGCACAGCGGAGAAAGGGACAGACACTGCCCACACATCTGTTAGGCAGGTCGCTGTGGTGTCTAGTCTTGTATGGTGTGAAAAGCGGCCAAAAGAAATGGCGCGTCAACTGGACGTTCACTCCAAATATGAGGTGCGTGCGACAATCCGATTCCTATGGGCCAAAAGGAAGAATTGCACGATCATTCATCGTGAAATTAGTGCTGTGTATGGGGAGCGGGCCATTTCCCGGCAAGGGATCGTAAAGTGGTGTCAGCAATTCGAAGCCGGACGCACGGATATCACGGACGAATATCGTGAGGGCAGGCCCGCAACGTCTAGGACCCGTGCAAATGTCAACAGTATGAATGCGATCATTAGACAGAACGGTGGTCGACATACCCAGACCGATGAGGAGATGAAGGCCGCTGTCTCCGTGTGGTTGCAGAACGCTGGAGGAACTTTCTATGCATCCGGCATCGACAATTTGGTTTTGCGTTCTCAGAAATGTTTGGAGTCTCTTGGAAACTATGTGGAAAAGTGACGTTACATTGTATGTCGTTAGAGGCGTGTTGCTGTTGTATAGGTGGTGTAATAAATGACCATAACTGGGAAGTGCAACTTATTTTTTGATCTGCCCTTGTATGACATGGGATCGTCACTTTCCTTCCCCTACGAAGGAAGGCATACTGAGGGATTTTTAACGCTCTTAAAATCCGATGATTTCGGCCGGGTTTGAACCCGCGATCTTGGGCATAGAAGCTCAGCATGCTACCAGCTACATCAGCGATGTCGCCAAGCTTCAGGTTGAATTACCGTATTATAGTGTTTTAATTTTGCGTTCCGAGATATTGATGTTTGTTGCATTGCTTTTATTATTATTATTATTATTTACATCGTTATACCCGTCTGAGAAGCGATCCAGCTGATCTTTCTTTCTTGTCCTCACAAAATCTCCTAATCTTTTCGCTATGGCTCTTACTGCGCCCCTCCGTCCAGGTTCTTTTGGATGTAATGTTTGGGTGGTCTGAAAATTGATGATAATACCCCTCCCTATATTATTCTACTAAGGTCCCATTCCAGTTTTGTACCGAAAATAAGGTCCCATTAACACCAACCTACACATACGGGGTACCTACAGGTTCAGCATAACCCAATGCGTAAGCGAAACGCCTTCACTTACTCTTTAAATGCCTCACAATTAAATAAACAAGATGTTCAGTAAAGAACATATACCGGTAGCCTACTTTCTCCTAAATGCATGGGTATTGTTATAACTCTTTGTCCTTTTCAAGGAGTATAATTGAATGTTGGTTGTAGTAGCTTGTTGAAAAACAACGTGCTATAGGGATATTAAACATGAATATGAGGTGCCCTTTGCTAGTGCTACCTCTGTAAAAAAATTCATTCAATTCGGTTTCACCGTGTTTGAATTGATCTGGGGAATGGATTTGCACACATACATGGACGCTATTTGCAAACTATTGGGCTGATGACCTTGTAGTCAGTCGTAAGATGCTTTCCACAAAAAGGCATGTTGTTGCAAAATCCGGTAGAGATCAAATTATTAGGATGGTCGAAATTTGATTTCAGCTTTTAACATTTGGGTGGCCGTCATTCCGTTTCCGTCAAGATGGCGGCGATATAAAACATGACACTGAGGTGCCTTTTGCTAGTGCTACCTCTGTACCAAATTTCGTTCAATTCGGTTTCACCGTGTTTGAATTGATAGGGGGAATCGATTTGCACACATACTTGGCCACCATCTGAAAACTATTGGGCTGATGATCTAGCAGTTTGGTCAGAATATGCTTCCCACATAAAGATTTGTTGTTGCAAAATTTGGTAGAGACTAGATTATTAGGTTGGTCGTAATTACATTTTAGCCTTTAACATTTGGGTGGCCGCGATTACGTTTCCGTCAAGATGGCGCTGATATAAAACATGACCCTGAGGTGGCCTTTTCTAGTGCTACCTCTGTACCAAATTCCGTTCCATTCGGTTTCACCGTGTTTGAATCAATAGGGGGAATCGATTTTCACACAAAGATGGCCGCCATCCGCAAAATATTAGGCTAATGACCTATTAGTTTGGTCAAAGGATGTTCCCTCCATAATGGTATGTTGATGCAAAATTTGGTAGAGATCGGATGATTAGGTTAATCGTAATTTGATTTAAGCTTTGAATATTTGTGTGGCCGCCATTACGTTTCCGTCAAGATGGCGGCGATATAAAACATGATACTGAGGTGCCCTTTGCTCGTGCTACCTCTGTACCAAATCTCGTTCAATTCGGTTTCACCGTGTTCGAATTGATAGGGGCAATCGATTTTCACACAAAGATGGCCGCCATCTGCAAACTATTAGGCTGATGACCTATTAGTTTGGTCAAAGGATGCTCCCCCATAAAGGTATGTTGTTGCAAAATTTGGTAGAGATCGGATGATTAGGTTAATCGTAATTTGATTAAGCTTTGAACATTTGTGTGGCCGCCATTACGTTTCCGTTAAGATGGCGGCGATATAAAACATGACACTGAGGTGTCCTTTGCTAGTGCTACCTTTGTACCAATTTTCGTTCAATTTGCGCTCACCGTGTTCGAATTGATAGGGGGGGGGGACAGACATTCAGAGTACACACACACACACACACACACACACACACACACACACACACACACACACACACACACACACACACATACATACACACACACACACAGACAGACACACTTTTTTCTCCCTGTAGTGATCTCATAAGTCTACTTTCATTTTTTGCAAAAATCGAAAGTAGGCTAAAATACCTTAAAACATGTATATTTACAATGAAAGAATGCAACAAGGTAACCATGGTAACAGAATCTCACAGATCCATCTATTTCTGTAAGACGCAATGCAATTCCAATTATTACATTACTGTCAAAGTTTCCAGACGGTTATAAGGTTATCACTGAACCAAATCAAACTGTAAAATTCATCAATACATACAGTTTTTTTTAGCGTATGGCTTTTAGTGCCGGGAGTGTCCGAGGACATGTTCGGCTCGCCAGTTTTGTAGCTACTTCAAGACGGACACCCAATGGGTGAGCTACAAGTACCGTAGGGGAGTAAAGTTGGAAGGGAAGGGCGAGGAGTTGGAAGGTAGCGGCTGTGGCCTATAGTTAGGGACCAACCCAGGCATTTGCCTGGAAGGAAGATGGGAAACCACAGAAGACCATCTTCAAGGTTGCCGGCGGGGGGATTCAAACCTCCTCGCCTCCCAGATGTGAGCGACTGCCAGCAGTCATGCCGTAACGACCACGGCTAACTCACCCGGTAATACATACAGTATAAAGCGCTTAAGGGGGTGAAGGGGCACTCTAGATTTTTTTTCACGCAATTTTCACGTGTGAGTGTGGTACAAAAAGTCTTTTTCACCCGACTATAAAGGTCTCCGAAAACCACATTTAAAGGCCCTTAAATTAACAGTGTCTGTGATATTCCCAGAAAGCTAACTTCGCTCTGATATACCTATGAAGGAATGACAAACCCCTAACCACTGCACCAGTAGCTGAATTGATAACGTCTGCTTATTTATACCAAGGCTAAATCAGTCATAGCATACATGATTGAGATTTTGCTAAGTGTACTCTTTACAACTAGAATATTCGCGGGCGAAGCCGCGACGGGTAATGCTAGTCATCATTCTTATTATTCTTCATTATGCCCATTCAAAGAGCGGGTTTGAACTTGTTGCCCTGATGGCTCTTATCCTCCCAAAATCTCTTCACGAGTGGGTTGGCGACCAAAGACCACAGCTGAGTCTGACATTGCTTCCATTAACTTGTGACGGGCTCCTCTCCGTCTTATTTCCTGTCGACCTCTCTTGGTCAACTCTTGTTCTTTTACGACCCCGTCGGTATTAGGGTATCCGAGGCCTAGGGAGCCTCCTCCTTTCTCGCCTTAATTGGCCCTTGTTTCATTTTTCCTGCTACCCTCCTTCTGCGAGGGGTCAGTCTTCTTTTTCTCTTCATGTCATCTCCTGCCTGGCCTGTTTGCCATCTCTTGATGAATACAGTACATTTGCATTTGTCAGTTGGCACAGGCTAGAGTAAAAGGTGGCTTTTCACCGATGTCTCAGTCTCACTCATGGCTGTGATTATATGGAAGCTACTGAGGTATGGGTGGTGCTTAGTAACGGCATTCGGGGCACAGTCAGTGCCTGTGAATGCTGTGAAAGGTTCTACTCATAGGGTTAGGACTACTGTTCTGACTCAGTGAGGAAAGCAATGGCAAACTACCTCACTCCTCTTCTTGCCTAGAACGCCTCAAAATAGTGCTGCCTTGGGTTTTTGTGGGTATCTACTCGCATAACGTAACGGCGGTACTTTCTGAGGATCCAACCAGCCTTCGGGCTGACTACCTAACAGACAGACATCTCCTGCCTTCTGCTCAAGGCCCTCAAGGAGGCAGGGTGTCTGTAGCCCCACAACTTCTGGTGCACCCTGGATAGTGCTACACTCTCAGGGGCTCACGGCTGGTGAGTTTAGGAGTTGGCTACCCCGAGGGATTCCTGAGCTGGGTCCGTTTTTCCTCTTTTTCCACTGACTTTGGGGTGGGCCCTCTCCTCTTTCCCTTTCCTTTCTGCCTCTCATGGCTCTCCTTCCTTCCAAGATCCTGAATCCTCATTCTTCGAGGGTTGAGGGCATTTCTCTTCTTCCTGTCCTTTATTTGCCTTAGCCTTTATTCGTTTACAATTTCTTCTTCTAGTCTGTAGTTAGTCATACTCATAACATCTTTCACTATCACACACACCATTAGGGGTCGATAACCTAGATGTTAGGCCCCTTAAAACAACAATTATCATCATCATCATCATCTCTTCATGAATGCACTATGTTGCATCTTGTTGGTTTCGGTGGCGTAGTTGGTAACATGCTGAGCTTCTGTGCCCAAGGTCGCGGGTTCAAACCCGGCCGACGTCGTCGGATTTTTTAAGAGCGTTGAAAATCCCTCAGTGTACCTTCCTTCGGAGGGGAAGTAAAGCCGGCGGTCCCATGTCATAGATTTATGGCATGAAATAGAACCATCCACTAATTGCACCTTTGTGAAGCTAAATTGTAGGTTAGGGTAAACATTTGACAAACGCTCTTAGGTTCCGACGTTCGTCGCCAGGAGCCAACTACGATGGCATCTGGTAACCAGTTCTGACCTAGTAGTCGTTGACGGTTGCGTTTGGCGGCAAAAGTTGGAAATACTTGGAAAAATTCAATGTCTGCAGTCTTTACTTGAATTGAAAACAGATAGGCCTAACACACACTGATGCAGCCTTCACAATTAATACCGGTTATCAGGCAGATTCTACACACACCCAAAGTACACGGGGCTACACGACCGCGTTGTCGCAGCCCCTAAACTAAGGAACCAACCAACCAGTCTGACAATATTGATGATGGTATCATTTTTATTATTCTTCGTTATAAGAGCGCGTTTGAACTTGTTGGCCTGATGGGTTTTCACCTTCATATCCTCCCAAAATCTCTTCATGAATGCACTGTGTTGCATCTTGCGTTCTGTGGACCACTTACTACCAGTTTTCTTTTGAGGTTTCTCCACGAATTTGTGCTCGCGTACTATTGTACTAAAGGTTCCACCATTTTCTATGATGTTGTCTGATTTACAGTAGAACCCCACTCGTCTGCCCTCGGCTGGTCCATCACTCCGGTTGATCAGACCGTGCTCGAGCCGAACTAGTCCCTACTCGTAGCAGTGACTCACTACGCGTCGCGCCATTGTTGTTTACAGGTAGCTACTTGTTGTTATTGCTTGTACGTTTTAGTGCTCCGTCATCTCTTGAATCGTTTCTATCATCCATGTATTTTACGAGGCGTACTGCACTGTCAAGTTTTTAGTGCTTACTGTTCGTTGATTTTACGACATTGTTCTTCTGTGTTCATTACAGCACTGTACAGTGATTTGTTTACTATACATGGTGTGTGCTTTTTCAACATGTCAGGAGTGAAGCGCAAACACGTTACTCTTTCATTAAATGAAAAATTATCAGGGCTACTCCTAAAGCTTGCCAAGGAACTCAATGTAGGCGTTACGACAATAAAAGATTGGAGAAGAAATCGGAAAGACATTGAATCATGTACAGCGACAATAGATGGTGAAAACGCTGTTAAGAATCGCAAAACATTGAATAAGTCTAAACTTGAACTGCTTGACAACGCATTGTGGATGTGACTCTACCAAGAAAGACGGGAAGGAACCCCGATATCTTGAGTTCAGAGATTGTTTATTTTAATGTAAATCCGTATTTTTCTGTACTTTCTGATAATCCGACTTTTTTTGCATTCCGACCAAACCCTCAGTCCCAAAGGTGACGGATTACAGGGATTGTACTGTATTTATATCTTGGAGATCCGCTTTAGTTTGCCCTAGCCAGTTTATTTTGATCTTCTTTGCGAAACTTTAAATAATCTTTTGGTTACTCTGTCGCTGTCCATTTTATAGATATGGTCTTAGAATGTCAGATGTCTCTTGTGTACGGTATCAGTCAACCTATCAGTTAAGGAATAGAAATCTGCTGTTCTCCTCTTAATCCACATTCCATTTTCTCTCGTGGGATCACATTTTCCAGAGAATTATTTTTATTATTATTATTATTATTATTATTTTAAACTCGGATACCCGCTGAGAAGACGGCTGGAACCGCAGATATGAAATACATTTAACGCTATAAGAAAGACCTATCAATCCACTGCACGCGCTACAAGGAATGAGGAACACCAATTAAAGCCGATATTAAGATATGCTATTAGCGAGTAATTGGGTAATTCAGAGAGAAAACTCACTAATTGGAAGAGGTTTTATCAAGGAGGTAATTTGAGCTTGAAAACCTTCAGTTAGCAAAGTTAATTAGCAGTGGCTTCTGCAGAATTCGTAGCTAACAAACGCACAGTGGGTGTCTAGTTTTAGGGTGAGAATTCCCATGTTAGGGAATTGAAAAAGTAGCATGTCTTCTCTAGTCTTTACAATTATTCTGGCTACTTTTGTTTTTGTGCCTATACCAAATAAAAGCCAATACCAATCAACTGCCAGCCGTTTTGTTCAACCAGTGTTTAGCAATGATTCAACCTTTCAGATTGATACATCATCTTTTGAACTTCGAGGGTAGATCGAAAAGTTTTGCTCCAATTATTTATTAACAAAGAAAAAAAAGCTCTACGTTCCTTACACTAATTTTCCACATAGTCTCCACATTTATTCAGATAATTGTCACATCGCAGCACTACATTTGAGATGCCCTAGTGGTAGAATTCAGCCGGCTGACTGTGGAACCATCGACGGATTGCTGTCTTGGTGTCATCGATGCACGTGAATCGCTGTCCTGCCAGGACCTTCTTCAGTGGACCATGGCAATGCGAGATCACATGTGGCAACCAGAACCACCAACAAGCTCCGGTCATTTCACTGAGAGATTCTGGACCACCCATCATACTGTCCGGACCTCGCCCACTAGTGATTTTCACGTTTTTGGTTGGTGACTATGTTACGCCACGGCCTGGGTCAGAGAAGTCTCTAAGTGCTATGCAATATCACTTATTATTATTATTATTATTATTCTCAATTTGGTCCTCAACGCCAAGTTGCGACCTGGCGCCCAACAAACAACTTTATTCTGTTTATTACTTTGGTAAGTGATATATTCTTCTTGTTCCGTATAGGCCAGCTACGGACCACGATATTCATCTATTTTGCTTGGAGTGGGCCTTGATGTTTGCCCAGTAGTCACGCATCCTCTGGCTGTGTTGTTCTTTTCTGTCCTTTGTCCAGAGGGCACCTGTCTTCTTCCTTGGGGGGTTTTCCTGGATATTTATTTGCTTTAATTTACTCCTGAGAGACGTTCGATCTTTTATGTCCTTTTCCGTAACTCCCAGTTCCAGCAGATCTTTGTGCACTTCTATCAGCCATGGTGACTTGTTCTTCCTTCTTTGCCAGTATGTGAGTAGCTGGTTGGTCAGCCTGTTGGATGCATCCTGGAGACGTGTCCATGAAATGTTAGACGTCTCTTCCTGGCCACGTCGGTAATTCTTTCCGAGTAACTATAGAGCTACTGGTTGGGCCGCCTAATATATTTACTCCCTTCCTTGATTGGTCCTAATATCATCCTCATTATCTTCCTCTCATGGATTTCTAGTTTGTCCGTGAGTCCTTTCCTGTTTAATATGAGGCATTCAGAGGCATATAAAGCTTCAGGGTGGATTAGTGGTATTATTCATTAAAAAGGTAAGGTGGAGCAATCTTGTCATTAGAACCGCCAAAACGTCATAATATGTGGTCTCGCATTGTCAGGACAGGACAGGGATTCGCGTGCAACGATGACACCAAGACAGCAGTCCGACGATGGTTCCACAGTCAGCCGGCTGAATTCTACCACAGGGGCATCTCAAATTTAGTGCTGTTATGGGACAAATGTCTGAACAAATGTGGAGACTATGTGGGAAAATAGTGTAAGGACGTTGAACAATATATATATTTGTAATTACCTATATGTATGTTTTTTTTGCTAAAAAAATAGGGAAAAAGACTTTTCAACCGCCCTCGTATAAAAGCTTCACAGGTTGGGTCTATATCTGGCCATTTATAACATGAAAATGAAAATCCACAGCCTGCTTCCAGTCGACCGACCGGGTCAGGGAATGGAATGAATGATGCCCCCCATCTAGCGGCGAGGATATGAACTGTGCCGGGTGCCGAAGCCTGTCACACTCCCCTGGGACAATGATTAAATGAATGACAGATGAAATAAAATGATAGTGGAGAGTGTTGCTGGAATGAATTTTGTGACAGGGAAAACCGGAGTACCCGGAGAAAAACCTATCTGCCTCCGCATTGTCCAGCACAAATCTCACATGGAGTGACCGGGATTTGAACAACGGATCCAGCGGTGAGAGGCCGGCGTGCTGCCGCCTACGCCACGGAGGCTTTTTCCATTTATAACATAATTATACTAAATTATTTATAATGTTTGAACGGATATTTTGACTTCCGAATATACCGGTATTCAAGGCGTAGACTATTGGTTGGTTGATTCCTAAGTTTAGGGGCTGCAACAACGCGGTCATGTAGCCCCGTGTACTTTGGGTGTGTGTAGAATTTGTCTGATAACCGGTGTTAATTGTGATGACTGTATTAGTGTGTATTATCTGTGATTCAGGAAGAAGGACGGCAAAAAAACCTCCCCGGTTTGAGCAAGCCACCGCGTGAGTTGTAGTGGGGGTAGAGATGTGGAGGGGGTATTGTTCCGTAGCGGCGTACGTGCCATTTTCAGTGTTCGCCATCAAGGTAACTAGAATACTATCAGGTAGGCCGATATAGCAGTTCCCGCTTCAGTCGCCAGGTGGCTCCCTTTACGCTGACGTCATTTCGCGGACAAGCCAGTGTCGCCTGAAGTAGAAAACGTGCTTTTTAATGTAGTTGTATGATCCATTTAGATGCTAAATAATGCGCTTTTAAAAATGGGTAGCCACAGTAACTGTGCCGTTTCTGAGTACAAAACAATGGCCGTAGAAATTCTGAAGTGATTTACCATTCATTTTCTTACGATAAGGAAGTTCAAAAGCTGTGGATTTAAGATGCAGACGAAAGGATAGTGTCAATGCTAGAACTGCCCGAGTTTGTTCTGCACATTTTTTACCATAGGATTACGAACGGGACCTCAAAAATGAATTATTGGGTTTGCCTCTGAAGAAGAAATTACGCGTTGGTGCAGTTTCTTCGAAGAATATACCTAACTGGCATCAGGCCAACGAGAGGGAGGGGCACGCGGGGCTGTACCCCGGGCCCGGATTAGCTGAGGGGCTCGAGGCGGTAAAAGGACTTCGAGCGGACAATTTTATTTAATTTAATGTTAAAACAGTCGCCTCCGTTGCGTAGTGGTCAGCGTGCTTCGCTGCCATCCCGATGGTCCAAGGTTCGATTCCCGGCTCTGCCACGAAATTTGAAAAGTGGTATGAGGACTGAAACGGGGTCTACTTAGTCTCGGGTGGTCCAAATGAGTGGAGGTGGTTCGATTTCTACCTCAGCCATCCTCGAAGTGGTTCTCCGTGGTTTCACATTTCTACTTCAGGCTAATACTGTGATGGCTCCAAAATTAAGGCCACGGCCACCTCCTTCCCAATCCTCATCTGAATTACAAATACACACACTAATATAGCCATCACAATAACACAAGCTATCAGGAACATTCCACATACACACCAAAGTACACGGGGCTACACGACCACTATGTTGCAAAGGCCCTAAACGAATTAGCAATAACAACATAAGCTACAGCCTAAAGTGAGTACGTTAGTGCAGCACTTCTACATGACCACATTAATAGCTAAAAAAAAGAGCGGTATCTGAAAACAACTGGGGGTTATTGCCATCCTATTCCACAAACAATTTTAAAACATTACAATTGTACGATCATCTCAATACAACGATACTCTGTATAGTAGGGGTGGGTGAGCGGCTGTTAACCAATAAAGAATATAAATATCTGAAAAGAAAAAAAACTAGGATTCGATATGATCTTGTTCCACCCACCCTAAAATCTTTTTACAGGGGCATATGACCTCGTAGTTCCGCCCCTTAAAACAACAATAACTAAGTAACTGATGACCTTGACGTTTCTATCTCATGGGTTTATTGCAATATAATTAATAAAATTGAATACTTCCTTTAGGCCGACATAAATTTGCCTCCCAAGTTCTCAAGTCTGCAGCCGCTCTTTCCGTACAGAGTGTGGTGTCTCCTTGTCAACGCCTAAACACTGATTATCGGGGACATGTGGATTTGCATTCCACCGTTTGCCGGACTTGAAGTGGTTTTCCATTTCAACTCCAGGTAAATGCCAGGGATGGTAGCCTACCTACATCACAGATCATGACCACGTTCTTCTGAATTCCTACCACAACCCAATATTTGGAACCGTAGACCATAACTTCATAATGCCCTAACAAGTACAATATATAAATCGAGATGGGCGTCTCATGCTTCGAAAGTAAAATAACAATAAAAGTAATGATACAAGTATAGTAGGCTATTTAATTACAGGTCAATCATAAACGGGAGATGCGCCAGCAGAAGAGAACAGTGATTAAGGGAGCAATGTCAAACGATGGAAGCGAACAAAGAACAAAGCTGGATGAAAGCATCTCCAATGAGTCGACTTCTGCGGAAGTAGTACCTCCAGACACGGAAATTGAGACATACAATTGGCCACGGCTTCCTACCTAAAACCTAACCCCAATTACAAATGAACACATTAGTACAGCCATCATAATGACACAGGTTATCAGACAGATTTAGCACATACACCCAAGTAGTATACATGGGGCTACTTGACCACGATGTTTGAAATGTTGTGTGTTGTTGAATCATTTATGGACTATGCTAAACCACCATAACTTTGTCGGATTGGTTTAAATATTGACTTTTCCAATATTCCTTTAAACATATTTTCTGACCCCCACAGCATAGCCGTGTTCGTTAAGGTGTACACCATAACTGCACGGAGAACAAAAGTTCGATTTCCGACACCGTGTGTGGTTTTCCTGAGAGTTTTCCACACTCCCTCAAGGAAAATGTCGGGATGGTGCAAATTTCAAGTCTTGAACACATACCGTACTAATACAGTACAAAAACACAGGTTATCAGGCAAATTCAATACGTCCAAGTACAAGAGACTGGTGACCAATATGTCCCAATCTCCTAAAATGAATAGTTAAGAAAAGAAATGTTGGATTCTAAGATGTGTTAGGCCTAAGTTTCATAGCCGTTAATTAACTCACATTCATTACGTGTTAGGTCATCGTCATTATTTCCAACATCATTCAGAAATATTCCAACATTAGTAGATCGAAAGCTGAGTGCAATTACGTAGCTAATAACCGGTATATATTAAGAAAATGTTCCTCAAGCAAAATATATGCAGGTGCTGCAGTGCTGTGGGACTCGCCTGTGTCCGCGAGATGACGTCACATACTGCTAGACCAATGGCTACCGTTAATCGCTCAGAGCTCGTAACGGTACCCCCTGGTTCGCCATGGCTTGGCTCGGTGAGCATCGGGCGTTTGTTGTGGAGGAGTTTATTAAAAATGGCGGTTCTGTGATTTCTACTCAACGAGCGTTTCGGATTCGATTCGAACTTGGCCGACGTGATAGTGTTCCTGACGCGAAAACGATTAGACTGTGGGTGTCAAACTTTAGGCAAACAGGGTCAGCACTAAAAAGAAAGCGAACTGGCCGACCTCGTACTGCAATAACACCGGAGAATGTGGCGCGAGTGAGAACATCCATCCAACAGTCTCCAAAGCGTTCAGCGGTTAAACATGCAGCTGCCCTGGGATTGTCAGAAAGGAGTGTAAGGAGAATTCTGCATAAAGAACTTCATCTGCATCCCTACAAAATAATGGTTGCCCAAAAGTTGTTTGAAGCAGATTATGAAACTCGCAGGGCTGCATGTGATGACATTTTGCAGAACATTCCCCCAGATGCTGTCTTCATTTCTTCTGATGAAGCCCACTTCCACTTGTGTGGAACTGTTAACAAACAGAATTTCCGCTACTGGGCTGCAGAAAATCCTACGGAACTCCACCAACAACCACTACACAGCCCAAAAGTCACAGTTTGGTGCGCCGTTGCGGAATTTGGTGTGTGGGGACCGTACTTTTTTGAAGAAGATGGACAAACAGTAACGGTCAATGCCGATCGCTATTGTCACATGATAGAGACATTTCTCCGACCCAAGATCAACCAGTTTGTTTTAGACCATGAGGAAGAAGAAGTTTGGTTCCAACAGGACGGAGCCACAGATCACACTGCTCGGCGGTCCATGGGAATGTTAAGAGAGTTGTTCCCTGGACGTCTTGTTTCTTCAAGAGGAGACATTTCCTGGCCCCCAAGGTCATCCGACTTATCACCTTGTGATTTCTTTCTGTGGGGCTACCTAAAGGCTGAAGTGTACAAACATCGCCCCAGAACTCTGCAAGAACTAAAAGATGCCATTAGGCAGGAAGTGGCAGCCATTCCAAGGGAAGTTACACGAAGAACTATGGACAACTTCAGGGAAAGACTTCGTGAATGTCTTAACAATGGGGGACATCATTTATCGGACATAATTTTCAAAACCAAATGAAGTGTACTAAGTGATGTCAAATGGCATCATATAGGCTATTCACAAATATAAGTAATTGTTCTGTAAGTTTCTTATTCTTTTTGCAAATGCCTATTGAAATCAGGGAGTTTTTTTTGCCGGATCCTGTATTTTCAAGTAGTTCCTACTTTTGCTACCAAATGCTGCCGTCCACGACACCTAGCTGAGGACATGGATACTAAATGCCATCACAATCGGCACCTGGCGGCAAACGTTGAAACGAATATAGCGTTATCAAACTAACCTACACATTTTAGTTTCCACAAGTGTAGTTAGTGAAAGGTTCTTTTTCATGCCATGAATCTATGACATGGGACCGCCGGCTTAACTTCCCCTCTGAAGCAAGGCTCATTGAGGGATTTTTAACGCTCCTAAAAAATCCGACGACTTCGGCCGGGTTTGAACCCGCGATCTTGCGCATAGAAGCTCAGCACGCTACCAACTACGCCGCCGAAGCCCCCCGGGTAGACTATACTTGGTGTTTATTAAACTCGCAAATGGTCGCTACAAGCACCTGTTGTTAATATCTGTTGTCTTTTAGCCTATTTCCATTTAAGAAAAAATAGGTTAATGAGATCACCTTTTGTCCGTGTGTGTGTCTGTGTGTGCGTGTGTGTGTGTGTACCCCCCAAATAAAATCTAAACGGCTGGAGCGATTTCAATGAAACTCGGTAAGTTCATAGCACTATTCCGGACGACCCAGACCGTGCCCTTCAAATTTTGTTACATCTCACTCTGAAATTTTGTACGGAGATAAAGGGCATTACTGGAAGTTCATCTATGAGACTTAAAAAAAAAAACGGTTAACTACAAAACGAACATGGCGGCCAAGCGAATTTGAAAATTTTACATAGACTTTTCTCGCGATTTAATGATCCAAACACAATGAAACTTGGTACAGCAAATGTTTATACACTTTGTAATGCACTGGTATCTAATTTAGTTGAATTCTTTACATAACCTCAAGATGGCGGCTGTGCGAATTTTAAAATTAAGTTTTTATATCTTGTGTCGTAATCATGCGAGCGAAGTGAAAGTTTGAATAATGATCCTACGCAATAATTTTCCTTTAATGGTACATGACTCTATGGCCTATACATATAACAATCCACCATGGTGACCATCTGAATTATTTAGAGGGTTTTCAATATCTACGAATCTATTACAGCAATCAAACTGAATAGTTTTATGTTCATAGGGGCTATAAACATAAATTCACCTATATGACTTTCAATAACCTGGTGATCACAAATATAACATGGCGGCGACGCGAAGTATAAATATTCACATGGACGGTTCTCGCAATTTAACTATCCGAGTGCAGTGAAACTTGGTACAGTAAATCCTTATACAGATGTTAATCCACTGGCATCTAATTTATTTCAATTGTTTCCATAACCTCAAGATGGCAGCTGGGCGAAATTTTAAAATCTCGTTTTTACTTCTTGTGTCCTAATCATGCAATTGAAGTTTGAATACTACTGTACACGTACACAACAATCTTCAGGTAACAGTACATAACTCTAAGACCTACATATATAAAATCCAACATGGCGATCATCCGCAATATTCAGTCGGTTCTCAATATCTACGAATCTTTTACAGGAATCAAACTGAAATTTTGTATGTTGATAGTGGCAATTAACATACGTAGGATATATGAAAATAGGCTGTATAGGTCTTCACGGAACTACTTGTTGTTGTTGTTGATTCATTTAGTGGCTTTGTGACATCGTGGCCATTTAACCCCGTGTACTTGGGTTATTTTACTGATAATCTATGTCCCTGCCATGTCTCCAATAGTGTGTGTATTTGTAATTAAAGAAGGATTTGGGTTGGAAGCGACCGTGGTCTAAGTGGGAAACCACTTCCAGGATGGCTGAGGTAGGAATCACACCCGTCTCTTCCCAGTTTTTCCTTAGGTTATCAGACAAATTCTACATACACCAAAGTACATGGGGCTACATGATCATGATGACCCAAAGCCCTTACAAATTATCAACAACAACAACAACATTCATTAATAACCTGCCTCAGCATGAGCTCAAGAACGTTAAACTCATATTTATGAATAACACCGGTAGCTATCAAAATTGTTGTTGTTGTTGTTGTTGTTGTTGTTGTTGTTGTTTGAGTCTTCAGTCTTTTGACTGGTTTGATGCAGCTTTCCATGCCTCCCTGTCCTGAGCTAATCGTTTCGTCTCTACATAGCTACCACACCCTACATCTGAGGCAATCCGTTTAACATATTCTAACCTTGGTCTACCCCTACAGTTCTTGTCCTCAACCCGTCCTTCCATAACTAAGCTAGCTATCCTGGGTGTCTTAGTACGTGTACTACCAACCTATCTCTTCTCTTCAATAGCAGTCGCCAGAAACATCTCTCCTCTCCCACTCGTCTTAATACCTCTTCGTTTGTAACCCAATCTACCCATCTGATCTTCATTATTCTCCTGCAACACCACATTTCAAACGCTTCAATTCTTATACAAATTGTTAACGAACCGACTCTTTTCAACACTGTGTGGACAAACGAAACAAAAACAAAATAATAAAGCAAACCACAGAAAAACAAAAACAAGCCATAACAAAACAAAAACAAAAAACAAAAAACAAAAAACAAAAAACAAAAACAAAAACAAAAACAAAAACAAAAACAAAAACAAAAAACAAAAACAAAACCAAAACCAAAACACAAAACACAAAACACAAAAAACAAAACACAAAACACAAAAAAACAATACACAAAAAACAAAACAAACAAAACAAAAAAATAAAAAACAAAAACAAAAGAATAACAACAGCAACAAAAAAGCAATAAAAACAAAACTAACGAAATGAATAAATAAATAAACAAACCGATTGAATAATCCTCCTCTTGATTATGAAACAGCACGAAGACTGCTGTTGGTTGTTATTGAGCGGGAGCTGAGCCAAATGGAACTTAATCCTGATAATACTGGACGCAGTTATTACTGATGCACTAATTGGAGCCGCATTAATCAACAACAGTCCAGAGTTCGCGTCAGCGGCATCTCTACATCGCTCAGGGCTGGAATTATATCAACATTAGTTTCTGTTCAATCATTCAATTCCATCAGAAGCATAATCGCGGGTGATTATAAAAATATTATACTGTATATTTAGAGGTTTAAGATATCAAAATCATCATCCCTATAGACTGTTATGTACGTCATTAGATTTCAAGCCAGTTTTCTAATTTCTATAAGAAACACATTCTTTCCACCTTAGTCAATGCTTAGCCTACTCCTTACTCCGTCTTGAGGAAAGAATTCATGATGAAACCCAATAAAATATGTATAAGGTGCGTTCAAAAAGTAACGAGCAGGAGGCTGGAATGCGCAAACCGGTGACTACATCGGCTAATCGTGGCGTGTGTAACGAGGTGTGGTTCCGACCAGAGCGTGGAAGGTCACAGCCTGTCACTAGAGGGCACGCGTGCACGTCACGTGACGATACAAAGCGAGCATCAATCGTCCAACGCATCCAGCCGCATTGCAAACAGTGAAATGGAGGCGTCAACCGAAGAGCAAAGAGGTATTGTTCGGTTTCTGACAGCGGAAGGAGTAGGGGGAACGGACGTTCATCGCCGAATGTCACAAGTGTACGGCGAACACTGCATGTCCCTTTCAAGGGTCAAGGCATGGCACAAGCGCTTCAGGGAAGGACGGTTGTCGTTAGCCGATGATGCCCGGTCTGGGGCACCCCGCCTGCATTACCGATGACAACGTCCAGCTGGTTGATGCACTCATTACCCAGGACCGCCGAGTGACAGTGAACGCCATAGCCGCCGTGGTCGTTCCATGACAATGCACGACCTCATACGGCCAACACAATTGCGGCACTCCTGCAGAAATTCAAATGGGAGGTTCTCAGCCACCCTCCATATAGTCCAGACCTCTCTCCATGTAATTACGCCATGTTTGGTCCCCTGAAAAGGGCTCTGCGGGGCCAACGATTCACTTCGGACGCCGACGTCCAGCTGTACGTGCGGAACTGGTTCACATCGCAGCCCAGGGAATATCATGAGACAGCCATTCACCGCCTCGTGTCACAGTGGGACAAGTGCCTCAACAGCCAGGGCCAATACTTCGAACATACAGGTACTGGTTTCTGTAATTATGCCTCCGGCTCGTTACTTTTTGAACGCACCTTTTATAACAAAAATAATCGAATGCACCCGAAAGTAATCAGAAACCCCTACTAACGTCAAATTGGCAGATGAAGAGCTAAAGGCAGACTTCTCTGCTACTTAGGAAGCAAAATAAACAGTGATGGACGAAGCAAAGAGGATATACAAAGTTGGTTGGCTCAAGCAAGGGAAGTATTTCTAAAGAATCAATATACATCAAATATACAAATATATCAAATATACAGTAGATTTTGTTATTAGAATTTCATTTTTGAAAGACATTGGTAGGTTGATTTCTTAGTTTAGGAGCTGCGACAACGCGGTCATGTAGCCCCGCGTACTTTGGGTGTGTGTAGAATCTGTCTGATAACCAGTGTTAATTGTGGTGGCTGTATTAATGTGTGTTTCTGTTTTCAATTCAAGTAAGGACTGCAGACATTGACATTTTTTTCAAGTAGTTCCTACTTTTGCCGCCAAACGCCACTGTCAACGACTACTATTTCAGAACTTGGTTACCAGACGCCACCGCAGTCGGCTCCCGGCGACAAACGTAGGAACCTAAGAGCGTTTGCCAAATGTTTAACTATAATTTAGCTTCACACAGGTGTAATTAGTGGAAGGTTCTTTAACATGCCATAAATTTATGACATGGGACTGCCGGCTTTACTTCCCCTCCAAAGGAAGGCATACTGAGGGATTTTTAACACTCTTAGAAACCGACGACTTTGGCCAGGTTTGAAAGACTTTGTCTGGAGCCTGTCTCTCTATGGAAGTGAAACTTGGACTGTTGGCACAACAGAAAGAAGGAGAATTGAAGCGTTTGAAATTTGCTGTTACAGGATAATGATGAAGTTCAGATGGGTAGATTAACAAATGAAGAGGTATTAGGACGATTGGGAGAGGAGAGATGTTTCTGGCGATTGCCAATGAAGAGAAGAGATAGATTGATAGGATACCAACTAAGACACCAAGGAACATCAACCTTAGTTGAGGAAGGAAGAGTTGAGGACAAGAACTGTAGGGGTAGACTGAGGTTAGAATGTTAAACAGATTACCTCGGATGTAAGGTGTGGTAACTATTTAGAGATGAAATGATTAGCTCAGGACAGGGAGCCATGGAGAGCTGCATCAAACCAGCCCAAAACTGAAGACTCAAACAACAACAACAACAACAACAACAACATTATTGATGGTACAGGTTTAGGACCGTCTTGAGCCTGGTAGAGGCGAGTGGAATCATGCACAGGATAGCGATACCAGTATCAAACATGACGTCATAGCAATACAGTACAATGAGCCAAAGAGAACAACTGAAGCACTAAACAACTTCTACGCGAAAAACAAGCATTGCCATTAAGAAAATAGTAACATGCTTTACATATTGCAAAAATGCCGGTATATTTCATGACTCACAACTTTGTACCAACTGAAACTAGCCCCCACTGTTTCTCCACGGTAACCAATTTTGTTTATTCTATGAACTAACATTTCAAATATCGCTACATAATTCAAAAATCTATTGAATTTAGAGATTTTTCACACCTCTAGTTTGGCCACCCCTGATGAGAATTCCTATCGTGCCGTCACATGACTTTAAGGTTTAATAGTCTATTTTGTTCATTTTATGGATAATTTGTCACCAACATATCAAAACTCGCGCCAAAATTCAAAATATTAGGAGATTTAGGGAGTTTTCTCAACTCTACTGTAGCTTGTTCACCCCTGATGGGATTTTCTCACATGACCTAGTGGTTTACATGGCCAACAACTTGGTAAATCGACAGGGATTCCGTGGCCGCAATTTTCAAGTTTTGTTTATTCCTTGGACAAAGATTTCAAAATTTTCGCTCCAAAATTTAAATCTAGGAGATTTTTTACACTCGTAGGTTGGCAACCCTGTTAACATCATGGCGCCAAATTCAAATCTGGGAAATTTAGGGGAATTTCAATCTTACAGGTTGGCAATACTTGAAATCCAACATGGCCGCCGCTTGGTTACCATGACAACCATTTTTGTTTACAACGTGTTTACAACGTCTCCGCGCAGTCATTCTACGTTGGAACTTCCTTTTTGAGTTCAAAGTACTCCTTGAATTTAATGTAGGGGCAGATGACCTCGCTGTTCCTCTTCTGGAAGCAACAATAACTACAGTTTACGCCACGTACTGAGGACAGTCGGTTAGCCTCAGGCTTGGGGAATAGGGATGTAGCCGGAGTAAGTTCGCGCCAGATAGTGCTCGTGTAGTACTGGGTAAGCGCAAGGCGATCGTCTTATATTTCTCCCAGTCAGCTGTGAGGAATGTATAGATTGTGACCGAGATTTCTAAGCTAAAGTAAATTATATCTGCTCTAATTTTACTCCAAGACTATATTAATTAATTCTATAGGTATATAACCTAATATATTATGGACGATTTTCAGCGTTTAAGAGTTAAACATCTGCAAAATGAGCTATGGACCAGAGGCATTAAAACTAGCGGGAGGAAGGAAGAATTAATACAGCGGTAATAACTAAATTCTAACACGCTTTATTATTCAGCATGCTTTCTCCTGAAAATTACTATTATTTGAGTATTGAAGGCCTATATTGATAAATATATCTCCATAAGACTTAAATCATAAATAGAGATTTAAATATTTACTTGCTCCCCTTGCTTATAGACTTCGATTCATGTCTCTTCTTAGGTTGATAGCTCAAATGAAACTGTCGTGTTTTAAGGTACCGGTACCGTAAACATAATCAATGAAAGTTGATACCGGTAATGTAGGCCTATACCTTGAAAGTTCATAGCAACATTTGATTTTTATGTCATTTTGTCAATTTCTCAATAAGAATCGTTCCCGTACCCCTTGGAAAGGACTTAGGGGTACATTTTTAAAAAGTTTGAGAATCCCTGCTTTAGGGCCACGAACTTTTTCCATTTATCTGACTATGTCTCAAGAATGTAGAAGTCAGTCGCTACGACATTCTCCGTCGGGCGGATGGAAATTGACGATTAATTCTGATTTCAAGAAACCAACCATAGTACGTTTGTGACTTAATGTTGCGACATTTATTCTTGAAGTATTTGTCCGAGTATTACTGTCTTTGAAAATGGGAGTCACAAAATTGCATTCACTTCTTTGTGTATATTGACGATTTCTTCCCGTACTTCAATGGAGATGATTTCTGCAGATTCCGATATTGTAGGCTTATAGTGGTAATCCGGCAATTTTCTAGTGTATGGCCTCTTCCTTTTTTTTTGTTGGGTTCGTGGTCCACGGAAAAAGCGACGGAACAGCACCCGGTTTTAATCTTGCTCTCTCACCTTCAAATACAAACGCATTAATTCAGTGGATGTTATCGAAATGTCTAATCAGTTTATAGGTACAAAATAGGAATTATTTCCCTTTGTACATCACACTTATCCAACACAGTTTTCGTGAAGTCATCGGGTTGAAAATGATGGGAACGCACTTTAATATTTTCGGTCAGATTCTCACCGAAATATTTTCTTCTAATAGCATGTAAACATTTCTTTATTTAGTGGAAATTGGTGAAACGAAAACAAGCTTCCCTGATTTTTCCAAAGAAGAACACTGCAATAGCTCGGCATAGTTACGAAAATACCCATTTAAAGAACTTAAATTCGTGGATATAGTGGCATGAGAACACAGGAGACAACTGAAGAGCGCCTTGCGCTTACCCAGTACAACAGCAGTGCGCTCTATCGGTGCTAGTTCTATACATCCCTATTGATACGTGACTTGCTTTCCGCACAACAGACAACCCACACATCAGTTGCACATACCTGAGACTCACCGACTGTCCTCTATACGAACTGCGCAATCGGGGCTGACCGGCCAAAAATCATGGCGTAAACTGTAAGCTGAATTTCCCGTGAATAATACACTAATCCATATCAGTGAGTTAATTCTGTTCGCTCCACTTTCTTCAAATGTTGGTATTTTATATAGGCCTATTGTTTTCTCACTATAGCTGTGCTACCGGTACCATAAAATGGGACGTAGTGCAAGATGTACAGTACTACTCCAGTGCTAGTCCGGGCAGGGTGTACGAAATGCCCGCTGATGAACCTGACCTATGGAACCAAGCAATAGATACACCAAAGCGATTGTTGCATTATAATGAATGACCGTGAAAGCCTACTTGTCATTATTATATATATATAATGCGTTTGTCCCTCTGTCTAAGGAGCACGTAGAACCATTATTTATCATCGGTCTTATTGTTCTTCTTATCTTCCCAATACTTCTTCATCCTTTCGCTATGAGCCTGTCTTCTTTCTTGTGTCCATGCAGCTTTGAGTTTCAAATACCTTCCTGTAGGGAACTTGGGTGGAATTTTGATTCGTTATTCGTGTTAGAACTTGTTTCCTCTTCTCTTCATCCATTCACTGTGCTCTCTTCTGTCCATCCTGAGGTCTTCCGCGTGGAGTATTGTCTGTTTATTAGGGCTCTAAATGTTGGTCTATTTTGAATGACTTCTTCGTTGATACCGATTTCGTGTAGGCCTTGTGTTATTTCTACCCGACATTGTTGTGTTTTTTTCACAGATAGCGCTAGATTTAAAATGTTTTTTGTTAGCCTATTATCATCCATTCTGTATTTGTGACCATAACTTTCCAGTACACTTTTTCTGATGGAATCTGTGATATTTTCAATACGGTACTGTGCCAGATTTCATGTGGCTTCTCTTTCGTCCAAAGTCCGTTTTCATATTGCGGTACTAAGATTTTTCTGGGGATTTCTTTTCTCTTGTTTCTCGATGTTTTTGGACTTGTGATCTTCCCACAATTATCAAAGATTCAGATGCGTTTGACGACAGTATTGTAGTGTTGCAATTTACCGTTTTGAGGTGTGGCTTTTTATTATAGCTGCTCCGGGAAGTTTTATATGATTTTTGTAATTTTCCAATTCTTTGCTTGTTTTCTTCTTGATTTAACCCTGTAGGCTGAACAATTTTTCGTAAATACTTGAAATATTATCTACTTGAGAGATATATAATTTTCAAAAGAAAATTATCTATTGTCCGTTGAGCCATTATATATTTAAACACAAATTGTGCTAAATGTTCCGGCATAACTCAACAAAATGACAGTGTTTCGCCCCGGTGTGCTCGTGACGTGGATACACATGTATCAAATACGTCTTGCAATGGCCTTCCCAGTGTGTACTAGACAGTGTCTTGGTGAGGTGTGCTTTAACCAACTGAAGAGCCCAATTGCACACCGGGGCGAAACACTGTCATTTTGTTGAGTTATGCCGGAACATTTAGCACAATTTGTGTTTAAATACTTGAGAGATCTTTCAAAATTTGGTGGTGGAATGTTGGCCGTTGAATCCTGATCTACTTCCATATGTTTAGTCTTGTCATACGAAATTTGGAATCATTATGATGATGATGATGATGATGATGATAATGATAATGATGATTATTATTATTACAGCACCTTGTGTCAACTATAGCTAATAAGGAAAACTGAGAAAATGAAAATGAGAGGAAACAAAAGTGAGATTGGTCTGATGGGCTCTCTTCCTGATGGTTTTAAAATTTTTGTCTAATGCCGAGAAGAATGAAGCCGCCCTCATCAATATTCCAGTCACCGGCGGACCCGCCTGATAAGGCTAAGCTGAAAGAGAACATGCTGAATGGAGCAACGCCAGTGTTCAAAATTAGTCCGTCCTTCGTACTTTGTCAAACATTAACATGTATATGCAGGCCTTCAGATTTAGACTGCTACCATTAATAGAAGTGGATTTTGCGAGCCAGATTACATGCTTGCTTTTGTTGTTGTTGCTGTTGTTGTTATTAGGGTCATTCTACGTTCTTCGTAGTCTAATCTACTAGTTATTTAGATAAATAAAATACTGTTAAGTGAAAGAGAGGGCTATAGGCCCTAAAACAATAAAATAAAATAAATGAATAAACAACAACAAAATATTTACAAATTAAAAGCAAGTAAAAATGTAAAAAAGCAAAAAGCAAAAAGTGAAATGTAAAAAGAAAACGTAACTTAAAAGGCAAAAAGCAACAAGTAAAATGCAAAAAGTAAAAAGCGAAAAGCAAAAAGCAAAAAGTAAAAATCAACAAGTCAAAAGCAAAAAGCATAAAGCAAAAAAGTAAAAGCAAAAAGCAAAAATGAAAAAGCAAAAAGTAAAGAGCAAAGAGTAAAAAGTGAAGAGTAAAAAGTAAACAGCAAAAAGCAAAAAGTAAAAAGTAAAGAGCAAAGAGTAAAAAGTGAAGAGTAAAAAGTAAACAGCAAAAAGCAAAAAGCAAAAAGTAAACAGCAAAAAGCAAAAAGCAAAAAGTAAAGAACAAAGAGTAAAAAGTGAAGAGTAAAAAGTAAACAGCAAAAAGCAAAAAGCAAAAAGTAAAGAGCAAAGAGTAAAAAGTGAAGAGTAAAAAGTAAACAGCAAAAAGCAAAAAGCAAAAAGTAAACAGCAAAAAGCAAAAAGTAAAGAGCAAAAAGTAAAAAGTAAAACGTAAAAAGTAATTAGACTTTGCCGGACAGCCTGTGTTATTATGGTGTCTGTAGTAGTGCGTGTATTTAAGGCTAGAATTGGGAAGGAGGTAACCGTGGCCTTATGATACGAATCATCCCGGTTGGAATCGAAAAGGAAACCAATAAAAATCTACTTCTGGGATGATTGAGGAAAGAATCGATCCCACTTCCTCTCAGTCTTACCTCACGAGGCTTAAGTGTACCCCGTTCCAACACTCAGATCAGAATTAAATATCTTGGCCAGAGAGGGAACTCAGCGCACAGTGGGTCAAAATCAAAATCTAGGGGGATAAAATTATTTTTACGTTTTAATCATGAATTTAGAGTGAAAGCAACGTATATAATTTGTTTACTTCATAACGACATCAGTTAAGAATTTTTAAGCTACGTCTACACATGCAAGAAATTGTCTATGACTAGGAGTTAGATAAAGCATTCAGTTATCTCTTCAGAACAATTTTCAACCCCTAATTTACTTCTAATAAAGTCACAAAGTTCCACTTTTGACATAATCGTCCAACCCAGTGCTTCAAACAGTTGTAAAAGTGTGCGCGGCATCTTCTAAAACGTAAAATAACTAAGAAAGTTGCAGCAAGATGCAAAATATCTTATAACAGGCGTAAACTACAAGACTTTATCGACATTTTAACATTAAGTAGAAAGTGACGCAGAGTGACGCGACATACTAAAAATCTAAGTAAAAATATAATTTTAAAAATAATAGTTAAATATTATATAATGCAAATATAGCTAAAATTACGTAACAATTACGCCCATTAATAACTGAAACACGTAACAAAGATCATACCTTCAGCTGCATGTTCCATCTTAAAGCATCACACTAACCATAACAAGTAGTTCCGTGAAGAACTATACAGCCTATTTTCATATATCCTACTTATGTTAATCGCCACTATCAACATACACAATTTCAGTTTGATTGCTGTAATAGATTCGTAGATATTGAGAACCGACTAAATATTTCAGATGGTCGCCATGTTGGATTTTATATATGTAGGACCTAGAGTTATGTACTGTTACATGCAGATTATTGTGAACGTGTAGTATTCAAACTTCAATCGCATAATTAGGACACAAGAAAAAACAAGGAGATTTTAGAATTTTTCACAGCTGCCATCTTGAGGTTATGGAAACAATTGAAATAAATTAGATGCCAGTGGATTAACATTCGTATAAGGATTTACTGTACCAAGTTTCACTGCACGCGGATGGTTAAATTGCGAGAAACGTCCATGTGAATATTTATAATTCGCGTCACCGCCATTTTGGATTTGTGATCACCAGGTTATTTAAAGTCCTATAGGTGAACTTAAGTTCATCGCCCCTATGAACATTAAACAAGTAGTTCCGTGAAGAACTATACAGCCTATTTTCATATATCCTACTTATGTTAACTGCCACAATCAACATACAAAATTTCAGTTTAATTGCTGTAACAGATTCGTAGATATTGAGAACCGTCTAAATATTTCAGATGGTCACCAGGTTGGATTTTTATTTTTGTACTATTACATTAAGATTATTGTGTACGTGTGGTATTCAAACTTCAATCGCATGATTAGACAACAAGAAGTAAAAACGAGATTTTAAAATTACACACAGCAGCCATCTTGTGATAATGCAAACCATTGAATTAAATTAGATGCCAGTGGATCAACATTTGTATAAGCATTTAACGTGCAACGTTTCACGGCACTCGGATAGTTAATTCGCGAGATACGTCCATTTAAATATTTATACTTCGCGTCGCCGCCATGTTGGATTTGTGCTCACCAGGTTCCTGAAAGTCCTATAGGTGAACATATGTTCATAGTCTCTATGAACATTAAAAAATTCAGTTTGGTTGCTGTAAAAGATTCATAGATATTGAGAACCGTCTAAATATTTCGGGAGCTCACCATTTAGGAGTGTTATGTGTATAGGCCATAGAGTTATGTACCATTCAAGGACAATTATTGCCTAGGTTCATTATTCAAACTTTCACTTCGATCGCATGATTACGACACAAGAAATTAAAACTTAATTTTAAAATTTCGCACAGCCGCCATCTTGAGGTTATGTAAGCAATTGAATTAAATTAGATGGCAGTGCATTACAATCTGCAAAATCAATTACTGTACCACATTTCACTGCGCTCAGAGAGTTAAATCACGTGAAAAGTCTATTAAAATATTTTAAATTCGCTTGGTCGCCATGTTCGTTTCGTACTTTACAGGTTTATGAAATATACATAGGTATACCTTTATCAGTACCCTTTATCACCGTACAAAATTGCAGGGTGATATCTGTAATAGTTTCGGAGATATAGAATGTCAGTGAAATATTTCGCACAGCCGCCATTTTGAGTTTATGTAAACAATTGAACTAAATTAGACTCTAGTGCATTACAATGTGTATAAACATTTGCTGTACCAAGTTTCATTACATTTAGATAGTTAAATCGCGAGAAAAGTCTATTTAAATGTCTCAACTTCGCTTGGCCGCCATGTTGGTTTTGTAGTCACCAGGTTTTTGAAAGTCTCATAGGTGAACTTCTAGTAGTGCCCTTTATCACCGTACACAATTTCAGGGCGATATCGGTAATAGTTTCGGAGATATTGAATGCTAGTGAAGTATTTCGCACAGCCGCCATGTTGGATTGGAGAGACGTAACAAAATTTGACGGGCACGGTCGAGGTCGCCGGGAATAGTGCTATGAATTTCCCGAGTTTCATTGAAATCGCTCCAGCCGTTTCGATTTTATTAGTGGGGGACACACACACGAATCACACACACACGCACACACACACACACACACACACACACACACACACACACACGCACACACACACGGACAAAAGGTGATCTCATAAGCCTATTTTTTCAAAATTGAAAATAGGCTAAAAATGCAGTTTGATTACTAAAATAGATTCGTAGATATTCAGTATCGTCTAAATATTTCGGATGGTCACCATGTTGGATTGTTAAATGTATAGGCCATAGAGTCTTGTACCATTAAAGGAAAATTATTGCGTAGGTTCATTATTCAAACTTTCACTTCGATCGCATGACTATATTACAATAAATAAAATCTTAATTTTAAAATTCGCACTGCCGCCATCTTGAGGTTATTTAAACAATTGAACTAAATTAGATACGAGTGGATTACAATGTGTATAAATATTTCCTGTGCCAGGTTTCAGTGCGCTTGGAACATTAAATCGCGAGAAAGGTCTATTTAAAATTTTCAAATTCGCTTGGCCGCCATGTTCGTTTTGTAGTTAACCGGTTTTTGAAAGTCTTATAGATGGACTTCCAGTAGTGCCTTCTATCTCCGTACAAAATTTCAGGGTTTTACCGCTAATAGTTTCAGAGATATAGAATGCCGGTGAAATATTTCGCACATCCGCTATCTTGTGATTATGTAAACAATTGAACGAAGTTAGATGTCGGTGCATTACAATGTATATAAACATATACTGTACCAAGTTTCATTGCGTTTGGTTGGTCAAATCGCGAGAAACGTCTATTTAAAAGTCGCAAATTCGCTTGGCCGCCATGTTGGTTTTGTAGTTACCAGGTTTTCGAAAGTCACATAAGTGAACTTATAGTAGTTCCCTCTATCACCATAGAAAATGTCAGGGTAATATCGGTAATAGTTTCGGAGATATTGAATGCTGGTGGAATATTTCGCACAACCGCCATGTTGGATTGGTGAGTCCTAACAAAATTTGAAGGGCACGGTCGAGGTCGCCGGGAATAGCGCTATAAACTTTCCGAGTTTCATTGAAATCGCTCCAGCCGTTTAGATTTTATTAGGGGGACACACACACACGAATCACACACACACACACACACACACACTAACACACACACACACACACACACACACGCACACACACACGGACAAAAGGTGATCTCATAAGCCTATTTTTTCAAAATTGAAAATAGGCTAACAACCAAACCACAGCCACTTACATTGACCCTCCAATTCAGACTGCTCGAACAGTGGTGACAGATTTACACTAAGATGTGTTCATATCCCAGAATAGTGAGGGCAATTATATGAGAATGCTGTAAAAGTAATAAATTATGATTTTTAGCCTATTTTCAATTTAAACAAGTAGTTCCGTGAAGAACTATACAGCCTATTTTCATATATCCTACTTATGTTAACTGCCACAATCAACATACAAAATTTCAGTTTAATTGCTGTAACAGATTCATAGATATTGAGAACCGTCTAAATATTTCAGATGGTCGCCAGGTTGGATTTTTATTTTTGTACTATTACATTAAGATTATTGTGTACGTGTGGTATTCAAACTTCAATCGCATGATTAGACAACAAGAAGTAAAAACGAGGTTTTAAAATTACGCACAGCAGCCATCTTGTGATAATGCAAACCATTGAAATAAATTAGATGCCAGTGGATCAACATTTGTATAAGCATTTAACGTGCAACGTTTCACGGCACTCGGATAGTTAATTCGCGAGAAACGTCCATTTAAATATTTATACTTCGCGTCGCCGCCATGTTGGATTTGTGCTCACCAGGTTCCTGAAAGTCCTATAGGTGAACATATGTTCATAGTCTCTATGAACATTAAAAAATTCAGTTTGGTTGCTGTAAAAGATTCATAGATATTGAGAACCGTCTAAATATTTCGGGAGCTCACCATTTAGGAGTGTTATGTGTATAGGCCATAGAGTTATGTACCATTCAAGGACAATTATTGCCTAGGTTCATTATTCAAACTTTCACTTCGATCGCATGATTACGACACAAGAAATTAAAACTTAATTTTAAAATTTCGCACAGCCGCCATCTTGAGGTTATGTAAGCAATTGAATTAAATTAGATGGCAGTGCATTAAAATCTGCAAAATCAATTACTGTACCACATTTCACTGCGCTCAGAGAGTTAAATCACGAGAAAAGTCTATTAAAATATTTTAAATTCGCTTGGTCGCCATGTTCGTTTCGTACGTTACAGGTTTATGAAATATACATAGGTATACATGTATCAGTACCCTTTATCACCGTACAAAATTCCAGGGTGATATCTGTAATAGTTTCGGAGATATAGAATGTCAGTGAAATATTTCGCACAGCCGCCATTTTGAGGTTATGTAAACAATTGAACTAAATTAGACTTCAGTGCATTACAATGTGTATAAACATTTGCTGTACCAAGTTTCATTACATTTAGATAGTTAAATCGCGAGTAAAGTCTATTTAAATATCTCAACTTCGCTTGGCCGCCATGTTGGTTTTGTAGTCACCAGGTTTTTGAAAGTCTCATAGGTGAACTTCTAGTAGTGCCCTTTATCACCGTACACAATTTCAGGGCGATATCGGTAATAGTTTCGGAGATATTGAATGCTAGTGAAATATTTCGCACAGCCGCCATGTTGGATTGGAGAGACGTAACAAAATTTGAAGGGCACGGTCGAGGTCGCCGGGAATAGTGCTATGAACTTCCCGAGTTTCATTGAAATCGCTCCAGCCGTTTCGATTTTATTAGGGGGGGACACACACACGAATCACACACACACGCACACACACACACACACACACACACACACACACACACACGCACACACACACGGACAAAAGGTGATCTCATAAGCCTATTTTTTCTAAATTGAAAATAGGCTAAAAAAATAGGCTTATGAGATCACCTTTTGTCCGTGTGTGTGTGTGTGAGGTGTGTGTGTGTCCCCCCCTAATAAAATCTAAACGGCTAGAGCGATTTCAATGAAACTCGGTAAGTTCATAACGCTATTTCCAGCGACCTCGACCGTGCCCTTCAAATTTTGTTACGTCTCACCAATCCAACATGGCGGCTGTGCGAAATATTTCACTAGCATTCAATATCTCCGAAACTATTACCGATATCGCCCTGAAATTGTGTACTGTGATAAAGGGCACTACTAGAAGTTCACCTATGAGACTTTCAAAAACCTCGTGACTACAAAACCAACATGGCGGCCAAGCGAATTTGAGACTTTTAAATAGACTTTTCTCGCGATTTAACTATCCAAACGTAATGAAACTTGGTACAACAATTGTTTATACACCTTGTAATGCACTGGAGTCTAATTTAGTTCAATTGTTTACATAACCTTAAAATGGCGGCTGTGCGAAATATTTCACTGACATTCTATATCTCCGAAACTATTACAGATATCACCCTGCAATTTTGTACGGTGATAAAGGGTACTGATACAAGTTTACCTATGTATATTTCATAAACCTGTAAAGTACAAAACGAACATGGCGACCAAGCGAATTTGAAATATTTTAATAGACTTTTCTCGTGATTTTACTCTCTGAGCGCCGTGAAATGTGGTACAGTAAATGATTTTGCAGTTTGTAATGCACTGCCATTTAATTTAATTCAATTGTTTACATAACCTCAAGTTGGCGGCTGTGCGAAATTTTAAAATTAAGTTTTTATTCTTGTGTCGTAATCATGCGATCGAAGTGAAAGTTTGAATAATGAACCTAGGCAATAATTGTCCTTGAATGGTACATAACTCTAAGGCCTATACATATAACAATCCTAAATGGCGAGCTTCCGAAATATTTAGACGGTTCTCAATATCTATGAATCTCTTACAGCAACCAAACTGAATTTTTAGCCTACTTTTCACATTTTGCAAAAATGAGGAAAAAGTAGACTTATGAGATCGATCCGGGAAAATGTGTGTCTGTCTGTCTGTCTGTCTGTCTGTCTGTCTGGCTGGCTGTGTGTGTGTCCCCCCCTATCAACTCCTAAACGGCTGCAGCAATCAAAACCAAATTTAGTATTAGTAAAGATGTGCACCGGAATATCTCACGTCCATATTTGAAAATGATGTCAGTGCTACCAACTGCTGAAAAAACGCACTAGAAATTTGAGCTCCATGTTGGATATCTTGCAAGGTATGCATGGGAGCTATTCCAAAATTGGCACACATGTAGATAAGACTATTTCAGTTTAATTTCCAGGAGGCTAACCATGACAGTGTTGCCAAAATAATGTTAAGCCATCTGATAGGTCCAATGTTTAAATGCATATAACTTCTACACTATCAATTGGATTTCAACCAAATTTTGTATGTAATATCTGTACATAAACAGATATGACTGAGCGTATTCTTAAGGCCACCAGGGCTGCCAACTGTTAATAATTGCTCTCTTTATTTTTTTCATCCAAATACCTATATATCAGAAAGTATGCAAGCCAACAGCTTTAAACTATGCACACGTATATTCTGACATTTTGGATTAATTTGGAGTAACTTATATACGTCAGTTCTACCAACATGATTATAAACCTGCTGATAGTACCAATTTTTAAATACATGTAACTTCTATACTATCAGTTGGATTTCAACCAAATTTCATATGTGCTATGTGTACCATAACAGATATTACTATTAGTATTGTTAAAAGCAATCAGGACTGCCAACTGTTAATAAATGCTGTCTATATATTTTTACCCTAATATCAATATATCAGAAAGTATGCAAGCCAACAGCTCTATACTTTGCACTCGTATAGCACCTGACATTCTAGATTAATTTGGAATAATTAATACAAGACAGTGCTGCCAACATGATTCTATGCCTGCTGATATGTCCAATTTTAAAATACATGTAACTTCTATACTAACAAATGTATTTCATCCAAAATTGGCACAAAAAGATATCATAATATTTCAGATTATTTCTGACCAGCACACGCATGACATTGTTGCCAACATTGCTTTTACGCGTGCTGATAGATCCAATGTCTAACTGCATGTAACGTCCATTGGACTTCAACCAAATTTTGTATTCTGTACCTTAAGAGATGGAACTAAGAATATATTCAGTCACCAGGGCTGCCAACGGTAGTGCTCTATTAGGCTACATTATACCAGGTATATTTTGAACTAATTAGATATTTTGATATTACCAACTTAATTTCGTCATTATTCTAGATAGGTTCATATACTGTAGAATAATCATTGGCATGAAAAGTAGGCTGTATAGTTCTTCTCGGAACTTCTTGTTTAATGTTCATAGAGACTATGAACATATGCTCACCTATAGGACTTTCAGTAACCTGGTGAGCACAAATCCAACATGGCGGCGACGCGAAGTATAAATATTTAAATGGACGTTTCTCGCGAATTAACTATCCGAGTGCCGTGAAACGTTGCACGTTAAATGCTTATACAAATGTTGATCCACTGGCATCTAATTTATTTCAATTGTTTGCATAATCACAAGATGGCTGCTGTGCGTAATTTTAAAATCTCGTTTTTACTTCTTGTGTCTAATCATGCGATTGAAGTTTGCATACCACACGTACACAATAATCTTAATGTAATAGTACAAAAATATAAATCCAACCTGACGACCATCTGAAATATTTAGACGGTTCTCAATATCTACGAATCTGTTACAGCAATTAAACTGAAATTTTGTATGTAGATAGAGGCAATTAACATGAGTAGGATATATGAAAATAGGCTGCATAGTTCTTCACGGAACTACTTGTTTAATTATGAAAATAAATAATATTTTCCTCCTAGATTTCGATTTTGACCCACTGTGCAGCGGTGACAACCAAGAACGTTATCCACTACAGTACGTCACGAGTACATGTATTGCGTAGGCCTGTGGATTATTACGGACTAACTTTTATAAACATACTTTTGAGAGCTCTAATGAAGCTTTCTCGCAGGTTACGGGGATTATATGTAAATGAAACAGAGACTATTAACAGTGCATAAACCCATTAAAAATTAAGAGCATTATCAGAATAGCTCGCACACATGCTCTTTACTGTATGGATTATTGCTTGCTATAGGCTCCGGGAAAAACAAAATCTATACATAGCATGAAGTTCTCGATCCTGTCTGTCGGCGTGTTTGCCCGGGCTAATCTTGAAAACCAATGTAAGGTTTTTGATGCGGTTTTCACAATATCTATAACGCATTTCTCGAGAAACATTTATAAATTACTAGCAACCCGCCCAGACTTCGCCCGGGAACAGTTATGCATGCATTACGAGCTAGCTCGTAAACTGCCGCCTCAGTAATTATTGACTGGAGATTGCTGGAAGAAATGAAAAGGTAAAATCACTTATAGTGGGCGATGTATTGAAGATAGATATATCCTCTCGCGGACGTTTTTGTAGAACTTTTCATGCTGAACAATTCTTACACTCATAATATATTGATATTTTTAACGGTTTGCCCTGCGTAAGCTTACAAAGCGCACGGACGCCAGGTTTCTTTTCGACCTTTTCACTAAAATCGTTACTGCTTGGCTTCCTTTGATCATAAATAAATTATTTTTTACAGAAACCTTCCTCGAGATATCGTTTACAGAATGGTGAAAACCGGATCAAAATCCATCCAGTGGTTCTCGAGATTACCCGTGAAATCCAAGAATCGGAGACTTTGTATAGATACGAGTATAAACTCGACCGAGAGAAAGTAGAGAAGAGAAAATAAATTTAGAATGATTTCTATTTAACCGATGGGATGATGAACCGGAATTGGACGGGCCCCAATAACAAGTTCCACAGTACTAACGATCCACGGATACCATCACAAATTATGCAAAATAAATGTATATCACGAACCTTCCGAGAATTGTGAGTGCAAACTTTGTGAAAAACTGTGCTTTTGATATCACTTCAGTGTGTGTCGCAGGAGAACAACATCATTAATGGTTTAGAGCAGTTGTAATTCATACTTGAAATGCACGTTTGTGAGAAATTCACTTATTATTACATACTTTACTTTTATCGTTGTGGCCAGTAGGGACCGCGAGATCTCAACTGTTTTTCTTCTTGTTAGCCCACCACGCCTTCATCCTTTCGGAATGGATTTCTTCCATTCATCCGAGTGAACATATCTCTTGCCGAGTTTTACTTCCTCTTGATAAACCTGACGGAGTTTTTGTTTCAATGGGGTTCTGAGCAAGTTATCTAATTCAGAAATAGTACATTATGTAACGAGCCTATAATGGCAATAATTAAGACACGAGTATGTTTATAATTTCCATACGAGTGTCTTAATTACCATTATAGGCGAGTTACATCGGACTGTTTACGTTCGACGATAATTATAACTATTTTATGTTCGAACATAAATATTCATAAATATCTGTCGAGATTTCGCCGGTTTTATGTACTGAACAGAACGCATGGGACGTAGAGAATAGGCTACCTTGTATTTGACCATGACCTCCTCAAATACCCCACTATGACACTAGCCACGCAGTGAAATTTAAAATAGGAGTCCGTGGAAGTCAGCGCAGATGCGATGCTATCCTTACCTTATTGGTCACACAACTGTATCTTGAGCTCTGATTGGTGGGAGAAACTGTTTCATGATGAAAAATAGTGTTATAATGACCCTCATTATGATACAGTTTTCTGACATATAATACTTACATTTCGACATCGTCGAACATAAAGCATGTTTTCTACATTGGGTTGCTTGCCTCAAGGGCTACCACTGTGGATGTTTGAGTATTTTGCCCAATTCTGCTGGCACCTTGTCTTTGCACCCTAGCGTAGCGCACGCAGCTACCGCTCTGAAATGTGGCCTTCCTGCAATCTATTTTGGAGCTAATGAAGGCGTACCTTCCCCTTTGAAGAGAAACCGTTGCTTATTGGCGGCAAGTTTCCATTAGTTCAGCAAATACATTTCCAGGTATAATGAACAGTATCGGAAGTCGGGAGCACATGTAACCGGCTGACGTCAGACACACTCTTATTACAGGCGACCATGAGCGCCTGTCCCTCTGACGTCACAGCTACACTCGTAAATTTATAAAGAACTGGAAGTGAAGTCATGTTGTATTCACGCCTTGACTTGGCAGGCTTAGGCCTATATTACCCGTGCATGGTTTGGCTCCCATTGCGTTCTTAATTTTGGTTGGTTGGTTCCTTAGTTTAGGGGCTGTGACAACGCGGTCATGTAGCCCCGTGTACTTTGGGCGTGTGTAGAATCTGTCTGATAACCGGTGTTAATTGTGATGGATGTATTAGTGTGTGGTATTTGTTTTTAATTCAAGTAAGGACTGCACCTATGTCAATAGCTATCAATGTCATTCATCTGTAAAACTACGTGTTCGGTCGCCAGCGCCACCTGAGCATGTGATAATGTGATCACCGTGGCATTTGAGTTTGGACTATTGCAATGCGGGAACAGTGTAAATAATGGAGTATGTCTACATGTTGCCCTTGTTAAGTGCGCGTACTGTTACATTCCGCTGTGTTTTAATCACTTCTTTGAAACTCCACATTTACACTTCGACGTCGAATGAAGGATAACACAGTATCTTCTATTGTGGGAAAGATGACAATGTCAACACGGTACTGCATGTGTTAAGATTTCTTGTTGCAACCAAGTGTTCAACCTTTTGCCAGATGATACTGCACCACATCTGTTTCTTTATAATGGTCCGAATTGCCTGTTGCACCGTAGTTTCTGCTGCGAATTGTGTTTCTGCAATCTTTTTGTAATGTTACCACATATATGTTAAAAGGTCTAACTAATTGCTAAGAATGGATATTCCCTAATATAATGGTCCGAATTGCCTGTTGCACCGTAGTTTCTGCTGCAAATTGTGTTTCTGCAATCTTTTTCTAATGTTACCACATACAGTATATGTTAAAAGGTCTAAATAATTGCTAGGAATGGACTTTCCCTAATATAATGGTCCGAATTGCCTGTTGCACGGTAGTTTCGGCTGAGAATTGTGTTTCTGCAATCTTTTTGTAATATTACCACAAATATGTTAAAAGGTCTAACCAATTGCTAGGAATTGCCTGTTGCACGGTAGTTTCGGCTGAGAATTGTGTTTCTGCAATCTTTGGACCACGTAACTTCCAAACATTGATTGTACACAAATGCGGGGTTTTACAGATAAATGCCCGTGATGGGTAGTAGAACAGACATATCTTCGTATGTTAAGCGCACTGCCAGTCAGATTTATCCGTTCGAGCTGGGGCACTTCCCTCGTTAGTAGAGATGTCTCTTCAGAATGTCCTGCCAAAGGTTTCCACGGCGTTTCATTGTCTTAGGATCACTCGTTTGTCCGGGGGCCCTCGCAAGTAGCGCAAGTGTAATTAGACCAGCACTCGACAGACCACGCATGCGTACAGCCGAGTCCTCGTTCCCCGTCGTAGTGTATCGAACTGACTTCTCCTGGCGCTCAGACTATATTGATATCTCGCCAGGAGAAGTCAGTCGACAGTTGTCTTCCCGCTCACTGCGTATCGCACATTCCAAAAACATTAAGTTGGTCACTGTTTCCATTACTTTTAACAGAGATTTCCAAATTGCAAAAGACAATATCACAAGATTAATAATAGTAGAAACAACTCCCTTAAAAGTATTTCAAACATACTACAAAATGGGATTTAAATATATTTACTTTCCAAGTAATCTCCAAGAAGATTCATTAACATGTACAACATCCTATTTCAATACAGAGCGTTATCACTCTGAGCATACTAACATGTGGACAAACTTGTATGAACACAAGATAGTGTGCGAGGAGTGCTATATTAACCTTTATGCTAAAACACACAGTACAACCACTAGTGAAGATGAATTGGATTGTGAGGATACACAGGCATCCCGCACATACGAATTCAGAAATTGGAGAGATACGATTGATGCTCTTTTCAACCACATTAAATACTTTTGGTGTTCTATTTGTACATTTCCAATGTTCAGAATATACCACTTGAACAATTACCAACAACAGCTTGTACCAGATAAAAATCATTTCCTACGATTTAGGGCAGTAGTCGAGCATACACCTTTTATACAACCACTACAAAATTATACTATTCAAGGTATTGTTATTTTTTCAGATACTCTACTCCAGACCAACAACATTAGACATCATTCACTTCTTCAAAATGACTGACCATTCAATTCCTTCCACTTCCAGCAAGAAGATTAAGGAGATAAAGGAGGTGGAAATTGAAGAACTATCCGATCCTGAAACCGACACCCTGAGTCGCTCATCTACAGGAAAGAAGAGGAAACTACCACCAAACAAAACTTCTACTAAACGATCTAAAAAAATAATAACTAAACCAACATCTGATTCAGAAGACGAACTAGATTCTTCTATTTTTAATTTAATTTCATTTTTCAATTTTGCCGCACTGTTAAAAGTAAACACAAAGGCTTGTAAGAATATCGACAGTAGGAAGGAGGGTGACAATACACACACGTGAAGTCCGATAACACATTATCATACAGGAAGTAGCAGCAACTGACTGCCAGACGATATATTTAGGTTTGGAATAGGCGGGCCGCGCATGCGTACTGCAAGATCCCCCTTACCCCGTCACAGCGTGTTGAACGGCCATCTCCTGGCGTGATGCCATTACATACACAGGCAACAGTGTGGCAAGCACTTAAGACAAATTCTACACAAACCCAAATACACGTGGCTGCATGCCCACTATGTCACAAAGCCCGTAATGAATCAACAACCTTCGGAAAACAGTTTAATTACAATATTTCAACTTATATCATATATATTATTTCAGTAGTATAGATCCCTCCTGCGGCGCTCACAAGCGACCGATCGTGACAAATGAACTTTCAAATAGAAAAAGAATATACATTATCAGTGACGCATTGCACTCTAATTTCATAAATATCTATAATTGCTTTAAAATGACTTTTAAAAACTGTACGAAGTGTGCGATTTGAAGATACTGTTGCTGCAGGAGGATAAGCTCCATAACTGGTATCCACTTCACATTTCGGCCGCTATGACGCCTGTTTCATGTCATTTTAACATTCTGAGGTCCTTTATCATTTTGCATGTATTTAAGGAACAGTAATTTAAAGGAATAGTAGACTACTCAAATCTTATATTTCAAAAATATCGAATAACTGGCGAGTGTTCCGGCTAAGCTGTCAATCAATGGACTCAGCACACAAATGACATTAGCAGTGACGAATTGCATTCTAATTTCATAAATATCAATTTATGTAAGAAGTGTGCGATTTGCAAATACTGTTGCTGTCTGAAAATACGCGACATCATTGCTGTTCAGTTCACATTTTGGCCTTAGGGACGCCTGAAACGTAAATAAATATAATCATTTGGTTCAAATAAAAACATAACAACCTTTTTCCTTAAGTCTCTTATTATGATCCTATTGGGGGAAGTGTGACTTACGAACATGAGAGATTTCTCGCACGGGTCCGCTAGTCATACTAAATTTCAAAAATGCTGTCGCCAAATATTTGGAAAAGTCCCTGGATTAGCAACATTGTCTCCTGAGGAAGCGTATTTAAATATATATATTTTTTTTTTCTCTACATGGATTTTAATCCTTCGCATGCACATAGCAGTAAACAAAAATACTACCAAAATTAACAGCAAATATAAATTGCACTTAGTGCAGTGGTACGAGAAAGCAGACTTTTAACTTTACGAGTTCACATACAGTATTTTGGAAATCTGTAAGAATAATTGCCAGTGACGTGATATGCGTTAACTCACATTGCCTCTGAATTATTCACTGGGACTACTCATAAACCTTCATGCAGAATAACACAAATTAAACTATGGGTGTCGCACCTAATGTGAAAAACGCAACCGGGTTTAATGGAACTCTGGCGAGCGGGCGAGAGAGAAGTGTTCCACTTTTACTGCTGCTCGCTTGTTTCTCTTTGTTTATTTTAACTTATAAACCTGGCGTGTTGGTACAGTAACATTGCTAATTGACATTTTACATTTGTTCTGCTTAATGGCGTCAGCGCACAGGAGACGTACAACATTATGATGTTACTGTACCAGCTTCGATTACTCGTCTTTGAGTGTTTCATTGATTAATGGAAGCAGGGGCGTATATACAATAATTTCTAAATTATTTTGTGTATATTTTGATAATTTTTTTAAAGCTTAACATTTTGGCACTCACCGTTAATAGTTCTTATTTTCTAACTACTTTTTTAAGATTATTGTTAAAAGACCAATCTTATATTTATTTAATTAATACTACATTTGTAAGGATATCCATTTTATTACTATATTTTATTTATTACAATTATTAACGTAAATTTTTCGTTTTAATTTAGATTTAAGTCACATATGCTATTTTAGTTTTCAATTCTTAATTGATTTTCTTTTTAGGCTGAGGATGACGCCATTGTGGGTCGAAACATGTATTAATATATAAAATATATATTTGTTTATGTATTGATTTGGCGTATAATTTAAACGTTTAATTCTCAGTGGACTGTCATCGCAAAATACCCAGAAATATCAACCAATATCTTAGAGCAGATAACTTTGTGTAATTATTTTAGATAAAAGTTAACTGTAAAATTCTAAGTTTATATAGCCTACAATTAGCGGCGATACAAAAAAAAAGTTGTAAAATACAACACAACACACAAATAGAATTTTATACTTAATTAATTTCCTATGGAGTGTGAATGGCAAATATATAAAACTAGCATTACCCGTCGCGGCTTCGCCCGCGAATATTCTAGTTGTAAAGAGTACACTTAGCAAAATCTCAATCATGAATGCTATGACTGATTTATCCTTGGAATGAATAATCAGACTTTATCAATTCAGCTACTGGTGCAGTGGTTAGGGGTTTGTCATTCCTTCATAGGTATATCAGAGCGAGGTTAGTTTTCTGGGAATATCACAGACACTGTTAATTTAAGGGCCTTTAAATGTGGTTTACGGAGGCCCTTTATAGTTGGGTGAAGAAGACCTTTCGTACCACACTCACACGTGAAAATTGCGTCAAAAATGTCTACAGTGCCCCTTGAACCCCTTAAGCGCATTATACTGTATGTATTGATGAATTTTACAGCTTAATTTGGTTCCGTGATAACCTTATAACCATCTGCAAACATTCACAGTAATGTAATAATTGGAATTGCATTGCGTCTTACAGAAATAGATGGACCTGTGAGATTCTGTTACCATGGTTACCGTGTTGCATTCTTTCATGATTTCATTGTAAATATACATGTTTTAATGTATTTATTTAATTGTGAGTCATTTAAAGAGTAAGTGAGTGCGTTTCGCTAACGCATTGGGTTAAGCTGAACCTGTATGTACCCCATATGTGTAGGTTGGTCCTAATGGGACCTTATTTTCGGTACAAAACTGGAATGGGAACTTAGCAGAATAATATAGGGAGGGATAATCCAGAGTCTGGCATATTACTGCATAGTACTACCTTGTCCGACCTAGATCGTGCCTTTCAATACACGTCTACATCTACATGCTCTCCACGAATCGAAGTCCCGTTGCCTGCTTCGTATAGGTGACGCTGGACGGGCGCATCTTACGCTTGGCTGTCAGTGTGTCTCTGCTGGCTGTGGCTAGGTCACTTTAATTTGAATAATTCATTATGCATAGTTGTAGCAGGCCCCGGGCTATAAACGGACTTACTGGGCATTTGCCCAGGGCGCCAAATTTTAGGGAGCGCCGAAATTAAGGTGACGCTGAACGCAGAAAAGGTTGATCAGCAATCCCAACATTAACAAGAAGTTCCGTGAAGAACTATACAGCCTACTTTTCATGCCAATGATTATTCTACAGAATATGAACCTATCAAGAATAACGACGAAATTAAGTTGGTAATATCGAAATATCTAATTAGTTCAGAATATACCTGGTATAATGTAGCATAATAGAGCACTACAGTTGGCAGCCCTGGTGACAGAATATATTCTTAGTTCCATCTCTTAAGGTACAGAATACAAAATTTGGTTGAAGTCCAATGGTCGTTACACGCAGTTAGACACTGGATCTATCAGCACGCGTAAAAGCATGTTGCCAACAATGTCATGCGTGTGCTGGTCAGAAATAATCTGAAATATTATGATATCTTGTTGTGCCAATTATGGATGAAATCCATTTGTTAGTATAGAAGTTACATGTATTTTAAAATTGGACATATCAGCAGGCATAGAATCATGTTGGCAGCACTTCCTTGTATTAATTACTCCAAATTAATCTAGAATGTCAGGTGCTATACGAGTGCAAAGTATAGAGCTGTTGGCTTGAATACTTTCTGATATATTGATATTAGGGTAAAAAAATATAGACTGTATTTATTAACAGTTGGCAGCCCTGATTGCTCTTAACAATAATTAGAGTCATATCTGTTATGGTACACTTAGCACATACGGAATTTGGTTGGAATCCAACTGATAGTATAGAAGTTACATGTATTTAAAAATTGGTACTATCAGCAGGCTTATAATCATGTTGGTAGAACTGACGTATATAAGTTACTCCAAATTAATCTAAAATGTCAGAATATACGTGTGCATAGTTTAAATCTGTTGGCTTGCATACTTTCTGATATATTGGTATTTGGATAAAAATAATAATAATAGAGACAGCAATTATTAACAGTTGGCAGCCCTGGTGGCTCTTAAGAATACGCTCAGTCATATCTGTTTATGTACAGATATTACATACAAAATTTGGTTGAAATCCAATTGATAGTGTAGAAGTTATATGCATTTAAACATTGGACCTATCAGAAGGCTTAAATTATTTTGGCAACACTGTCATAGTTGGCCTTCTGGAAATTAAACTGAAACAGTCTTATCTACATGTGTGCCAATTTTGGAATAGCTCCCATGCATACCTTACAGGATATCCAACATGGAGCTCAAATTTCTAGTGCGTTTTTTCAGCAGTTGGTAGCACTGACATCATTTTCAAATATGGACGTGAGATATTCCTGTGCACATCTTTACTCATACTAAATTTGGTTTTGATTGCTGCAGCCGTTTAGGAGTTGATAGGGGGGGACACACACACAGCCAGCCAGCCAGACAGACAGACAGACAGACAGACAGACAGACAGACAGACAGACAGACACACATTTTCCCGGATCGATCTCATAAGTCTACTTTTTCCTCATTTTTGCAAAATGTGAAAAGTAGGCTAAAAATAAGTATGACATGGAAATCTTTAAAAAGTAGGATAAAATAGCTATAATTTACGTGAATATAAAATAAAAGTAATATTAAATATCACATACAGTCGTAGTATTTATGTTTAATCATGATTATATTATAATACAGTATTATAATATAATCAGTATTATCTGTAAAGAATACTAGTGTTGGCAACAATGTAGGCAGTGATGCACGGTTGACGCTGTTGGCAAAACCCATTTTACTTTTGAATTTATAATCTTGGTTTTTAGTGTGATTAATGTATCAATAAATGGCTACATAATTGTATGAACGACTTACTTTTCTTATTATTTCCTGTGACACAATATTAGTAACATAGTTGTTTGTAAAAAAAAACTATTAAGCTATTTTTATAACACGTAAATGAGAAAAAGGGCGCCAGTAGACCATTTGCCCAGGGCCTGAGTTGTAGGTTGTGTGATGTAGTGTTTATGTATATCTGAATATCCTCAAACGTTGGCAACAACACTTTGAAGAGATTTCCAACATTGAGTTCCCACATCCCTCTATTCCAGAAGGTACTCCAACAGCAGGTCCTATCTCACACATCACATCTGAGGAAGTCACCAGTGCCATTAGGAGTATGAAGAATCAAAAAGCACCAGGACCAGATGACCTGCCGGCAGACTTCTGGAAGTTGCAGGAATTAAAAGAACCCGCGATCAACTGGCTGACCAACTTTTTCAATGCCATAGTTGACTCTGGAACTGTTCCCAGTGATTGGGCTACAAGCATCACTGTACCTATCTTTAAACAAAAAGGTGATCCAGCAGAATGTGCAAATTATCGTCCAATTCGCCTCCTGTCGCACACAATGAAGATTTTTGAGAGAATCCTTGATCGACGACTGCGGGACATCGTCAGTATTAGTACCAACCAGTGCGGCTTCGTCAAGGGTGCGGGAACAACTGATGCAATCTTCGCTGCCAGAATGCTCATCGAAAAGCATCGCGAGAAACAACAGCCACTGCATATCGCCTTTCTTGATCTTGAAAAGGCTTTCGACCGTGTTCCACATCGTGTGATCTGGTATGCACTTCGTAACCATGGTGTAGCAGAAATGCTTATCAGCTGGATCAAGATGCTATACACAAACACCACAAGTTGTGTACGTTGTGCTGTTGGCACCTCGGAGAGCTTCCCAGTGAAAGTCGGTGTACACCAAGGATCTGCACTGTCCCCATTGCTCTTTGTCCTAGTCATGGACACAGTCACACGGGATCTGCAAAGGAATGTCCCTTGGACACTCTTATATGCTGATGATGTCGCACTTGCTGATACCACCAGGATAGGATTGCAGCGTCAAGTTGAAAATTGGAACAGCCGTCTCTCACAATACGGTCTTCGACTGAACAAAAAGAAGACCGAATACCTTGAAACTGTCCCAACCAACGGATCCATCCAAGTTGATGGAGAGACATTGACGAAGACCTTAAGCTTCAGGTATCTAGGATCTCGCCTACAAGCTGATGGTGAGATAGGTGATGAAGTGCGAAGTAGGATAAAGGCTGCATGGATGAGATGGAGGGAAGTTACAGGCGTACTCTGCGACAGAAGGATGCCACTATACCTTAAGTCCAAAATATACCGCATGATAGTACGTCCTGTTGCTTTGTACAGTGCTGAATGTCGACCAGCTGACAAAGCTACGGAGCGCCAATTACATAGCATGGAAATGCGTATGCTCCGTTGGTCGATGGGCATCACACTCCTAGATCATATAAAGAATGACTCTGTTCGCCAGCAAATAGGAGTTGCACCCATCACTGAGAAGGCACGGGAAAAACGGCTTCGATGGTATGGCCACGTCTTGCGTGCTGCACCTGGAACTGTTGCCAATTCCGCTCTCTCCTTTGAAGTTAATGGGCACCGTCCACGTGGGCGCCCAAAACAGCGCTGGCATGATACAGCAAATGCGGATATGAAGGCTCTCAATCTAAGACCTCATGATGCCCAAGATCGTGCAAAATGGCGAGCCAAGACCAAAACAGCGGACCCTGCAGCAGCGGGAAAACGCTAGGAAGAAGAAGAAGAAGAAGAATATCTGTAAGTGTGTAATGTGTCTTAAATGGTTAAAACTTATTTTAATATCTCGTTGGCCTATTTATTTATAGTTTGTATATACATTTAGAAACAGTTGATACTCTCATTATTTTAATTTATTTAATTGATTTTACTTCCCGATACATTAGAATAAAATTACCTTCACAAAGACCTTTCTGAGGTCTAAATTCTCCCTTCTTCACCATGGTATGATGAGGGGGCGGCAAAACCCCACGGGCCTAGGAGCGCATAAAATCTAAATCCAGCCCTGGATGTGTGTTATGCCGAAAGCACAACCAACAGAGAGGCTGGAAGAAAATACCGATGTGAGAAAAAATGTTTACATGGTAAATACAAGAAAATAAATAAATGTGTCTTCCCTTAATCCGCATGCGGCTTATTTTCGGGCATAAACTTTTTTCTTTTTCTTCTTCGAATATGAAGGGTGCGGCTTATCTGCGGGTGCTTAATGCCTTAATATTGATCAGTAATACGAGGGCAGGCCGGCCCCGTGGTGTTGGGGTGGCACGCCTGCCTCTCACCCGGAGGCCCCGGATTCGATTCCCGGCTCCGTAAGGGACTTTAGAAACTGAAGAGAGAGCTGGAACGGGGTGCACTCAGCTTCGTGAGGACAATTGAGTAGCTGTCTGACAGAGAGGCAGCGCTCCGATCACGAAAACCAACATTAACGGCCGAGGAGACCCGATGCGCTGATCACGCGTCACCCCAATATCTGCATGCCAAATGGCTGGACAGCGGTCGCTTGGTAGGTCTAGGCCCTTCATGGGTTGTAGTGCCAGGGGTTATTTTATTTATTTATTATTAATACGAGGGCAGATCAAAAAATAACTTGCACTTCCCAGTTATGACCATTTATTACACCACCTATACAACAGCAACGCGCCTGTAACGACATACAATGTAACGCCACTTTTCCACATAGTTTCCAAGAGACTCCAAACATTTCTGCGAACGCACAACCAACTTGTTGATGCCGGATGCAAAGAAAGATCCTCCAGCGTTCTGCAACCACACGGAGACAGCGGCCTTCACCTCTTCATCGGTCTGGGAACGTTGACCACCGTTCTGTCTAATGATCGCATTCACACTGTTGACATTTGCACGGGTCCTGGACGTTGCAGGCCTGCCCTCGCGATATTCGTCCATGATATCCGTGCGTCTGGCTTCGAATTGCTGACACACTTTACGATCCCTTGCCGGGAAATGGCCCGCTCCCCATACACAGCACTAATTTCACGATGAATGTCCGTGCAATTCTTCCTTTTGGCCCATAGGAATCGGATTGTCGTACGCACCTCGTATTTGGAGTGAACGTCCAGTCGACGCGCCATTGCTTTTGCCCGCTATTCACACCATACAAGGCGATACACCAGAGCGACCTGCTTAACAGATGTGTGGGCAGTGTCTGTCCCTTTCTTCGCTGTGTCCACGTTTGTGACACACAGCGCGCTGCTGCAGCGCGTTAGTGTAACTAACTTTTTGTTCCACCTTTGTACTTACCACATTTACAAAGTTTTCTGACGGACTTTTGTTTATTTTTGGAAGGCAGAGACTGTCTGTGGGTGTCACTGTAGGTTTAGTAGTGTTTTGTAGAGACGTTATCTTGTAGATTTTGGATCTGATGATGGTCGCTTGACGAGCGAAACATGTCATCCCTTAGTCTTCTCCCTCTTCAATAGTCCATAACGTAATCACATGTAATTTCAGCCCTAAGTATCTTGGCATCAGCTAGGACCTTCCCTTAACCTTGAAGAAACACTTGGAATACACAGGCCAAAAACTCAAATGCGGAACAATATCATGAAGAAATTGGCTGGCACATCATGGGGTGCTGATGCTACTTCCCTCTCCATGGTCTATCCTGTAGTAGAGTATTGTGCCCCAGTGTGGCACCGAAGTGCTCATACTATAAGGTGCGTTCAATAAGTAACGAGCCGGAGGCTGTAATGCGCAAACCGGTGACGACATCTGCTAATCGTGGCGTGTGTAACGAGGCGTGGTTCCGACCAGAGCGTGGAAGGGCACATCCCGTCGCTAGAGGGCACGCGTGCACGTCACGTGACAATACTAAGCGAGCAGGATATCTCGAGGAAGGTTTCTGTAGGAAATAATTTATTTAAGATTAAAGGAAACCAAGCAGTAACGACTTCAGTGAAAATGTCGAAAAAAAATCTGACGTCCATGCGGTTTTTAACCTTACGCTGGGCAAACCGTTATAAAATATCAATATACTATGAGTGTATGAATTGTCAGAATGAAAAGTTCTACAAAAGAGTCCGCGAGAGCATATCCCTATCTTCAATACATCGCCCACTATTAGTGCTTTTACGTTTCCATTTCTTCCAACAATCTCCATTCAATTACTGAGCCGACAGTTTACGAGCTAGCTAGGGACGAGCCTATCAACCAGTTACAGCCAAGCTAGCGGGCGAGCCTATTACCCCATATACAGCCAGCAGCAAACTGTCAAGTCGTGTTGAGTTAAGACTTCAGAGAAGGGTTGTTGCGTTTGGAGTTTCCCTGGAAGTGCAACTCGGCTTTTCTTCATTTCGTCTGTGAACTTTTCGTTCCGTAAAATACGCCACCAAGTTAAGATTGGACGGAAGGGGGATTTGTGTCTCATGCACCTCGCATTCTTAAATTACGTCTTACAAGAATTCGTTGCACATGCATGATAATATAATTAATGGTTTAGTCAGTGATTTTAACCCATCATGCCGAGACGTAAAACGAATATAGGTCGTAGTTCATTAACATCGAAAAAAAAAAAAAAAGCGGTTATCACGTAATTCATTCATAACTGTTCCCGGGCGTAGCCGGGGCTGGTTGCTAGTTTTTCTATAAAGATCAGCATTGGTGCTGCCAAAATATATTTCAATACCCTAAATAAAACAATAAGGAAGAACACAAAAGACGAACGAAATCTGTGAGTGAATAAAACGTACAAATCACAGGAAAAGGCAATTGAATACAAGTCGCGGAACAAACCGTGCTATTCAGAAAGATAAAGCAGCATACATTAGTTACTGTATTACCTAACAATATCATGTAAAATTAATTGTAGTACATTTATCATGATCGACATCATCCTCGTTAGAATTTTATTTCGCTATCGCTTTGAATGTCGTGTTTATTTCCACAGGGTGATGGAGTACATCAATAATTTGTCAATTTTATATCAGACGTGCTTGTCATGATACGGGAAAGCTTATGACATGTTATCGATTAGTGAACATACAGTGGCCCACATCGATTATATACAGCCATGCCGAAGGTTCACGAGGATATTACTACAGTGCTATATAAACTATATGAAAACTATAATTATCAAATCTAAACAAATATCGTTAAAATTAATAATAATAAATTGATAATAATACTAATAGTAATACGCGGGAGCCTCCGTGGCTTAGGCGGCAGCACGCCGGCCTCTCACCGCTGGGTCCGTGGTTCAAATCCCGGTCACTTCATGTGAGATCTGTGCTGGACAAAACGGAGGCAGACAGGTTTTTCTCCGGGTACTCCGGTTTTCCCTGTCAAAATTTCATTCCAGCAACACTCTCCACTATCATTTCATTTCATCTGTCATTCATTTAATCATTGCCCCAGAGGAGTGCGTCAGGCCTCGGCAGCCGGCACAGTTCATATCCTCGCCGCTAGATGGGGGCTTCATTCATTCCATTCCTGACCCGGTCGGTGACTGGAAGCAGGCTGTGGATTTTCACTAATAGTAATACGCGAAGACATCGCTAATAGAATCAAGTATCGGCAGGAGGCCGTTCATGAAGAAGGTAAGCTGAACAGCGGATGGACGTGGAATGGTTGGTTTCTTAGTTTAGGAGCTGTGACAACGCAGTCATGTGGCCCCGTGTACTTTGCTTGTGTGTAGAATCTGTCTGATAACTAGTGTTAATTTTGAAGGTTGTATTAGTGTGTGTTTCTGTTTTTAATTAAAGTTTTTTTTAGCGTGTGACTTTTAGTGCCGGGAGTGTCCGAGGACATGTTCGGCTCGCCAGAGTTAGTATCTGCTTCTATGTGGACACCCATGGGGTGAGCTACAAGTACCGTCGCGTGTGGAGTGTTGTCTGGGGAGGAAAGTGTTATTGTAAGGACGAGAAATTGGAAGGTAGCGGCTGTGGCCTATAGTTAGGGACCAACCCCGGCATTTGCCTGGAAGGAAGATGGGAAACCACAGAAGACCATCTTCAAGGTTGCCGGCGGAGGGATTCCAACCTCCTCGCCTCCCGGATGTGAGCGACTGCCTGCAGCCACGCCGTAACAACCACGGCTAACTCAACCGGTTTTAATTAAAGTAAGGCCTGAAGACGATAATTTCAAGTAGTTCCAACTTTCGCTACCAAATGCTACCGTTTACGGCACCTAGCTGTGAACCTGGCTACTACTAGATGCCATCGCAACCAGCGCCTGGTGACGAACGTTGGAACTGTTTAGTTTCACACAAGTTTAGTTAGTGGAAGGTTCTTGTACATGCCATAAATTATTACATGGGTCCGCCGGCTTTACTTCCCCTCCGAAGAAAGGCATACTGATGGATTTTTTAAGTTCTTAAAACAATCCGATGACTTCGGCCAGGTTTGAACCCGTCACCTTGGGCATAGAAGCTCAGCATGCTACCAACTACGCCACCGAAGCCGCCTAACGGACAGGAGACAGGCTGCCAGGGAAAGAATGCAACGATTCTGGACTACAAAGAAGATTTCTATGAATGTACCAATTGTTTGACGTGGTCTCTAATTACCGTAAACGTAATAAAGATAATAATATTCAGAGGTTTATCTCTACTACCAGTTAGTATAAGGTTCTATCGAAACTCCTCATAAGCCGTCTTGAGAAACAAACAACTGGATTGGTGAATATCAAGTGGGTTTTAGGAAAAGACGTTCGTGTGCTGAACAGATATGGACTCTGAAGATGATTGCGAAGATCCGTGGACTTGAAGAAAACGTATGACTCTGTGGATAGACAAACTTTGTTTGACACGCTAGAAGAACGTCGAGTAGACAGGAAAACTAAGCAAGTGATCCGTCAAACCCTCACAAACGCAATATCTGACCCCGTTTTGAAGTACATACAGGTGTTAGCCAAGGAGATGGAATCCCTCCCCTTCTGTTTGAGATAAAGTCATCAGAGAACGGGAAAAATACATCAAAGGCATAAACATTGGGACTGCTGGAAACAAAATCAACGTCAAGTGCTTAGCGTTTGCAGACGACCTAGCGATGACCACGAAGAACAAGGAGGAAGCTAACAAGGGAAGTATCAGGTAAGACAGGTCGAAACCTATCTTGAAACTTTGTGGACGCAATCGTTGTGCTATAAGAGGACAACGTGCGGGAAATTCTGCTGCCCGATTGAACTGCAAGGCTCCGAAATCGTACCTCATATCCTGGTACGCAGGCATTACGGCTGGAGGAGCTGGACATCCCTGTGGCACTCGGAGTAGTAACGAGGTGGGGCGTACATGCCGACTGGAACGTGCGGATCCTTCCCATCGGCCTTGAGTGCTTGGGCGGTCAGGGCTGTCCATTCCAACATGTACGGTACTCGCTACCTCCCATTGATTTATATGAGAGATTCACCACATGATTTCGGAGCTGTCGGGAGGTTACATAGTATAGCATCACCGGTCCTTCCGACTTCATTTGAGAAAACCAAGTATATGGGGAACTTTCGGCAAAAGTGCAAATAGTCAAACGTAATTCACGAACCCGTATAAATAAAATACATGTAATTTTTTCCAGGAGTGTTATTCACTTGTCATTCATATATTATATACATTGTAGCCTACACCACCCAGTCTTTGGGCACATTTGTGTTGACCGACTGAAGAGTTAAAACTAACAATTTGTATTGGCAACACTGAAATAATGGCTTCTAAACTTTACATTGCTGTATTAGTCTACAGAAAAGCGGCTTCGGTGCAGGCGCGGATCTAGAGTTTGGTTTTGGGGGGGAATGAAAAGTATAGAAATTGTTAAGAATAATGGCATCACTAAAAACGCAATCACAAGATAACCAAACGTACAAAACCAGACCATTCTTTTTGCAAGCTATATGGATAGAAATTTGATGCGTTTAGCGCACCAAAAATATTCGTACAAATTGCAACGGCGTGTTTTGCGACTTTTACATCGAGCTTCGAGAAAAGTATCAAGGTACGTTACAGTTTCGGCAAGTCGAATTGGTACCGACAAAGAGAGAAAGTCACAGCTTAAATTGCCAACCAAGCTTGCAGTTTGGACGTCGGCAAAATATTTTTGTACGAAAAAAGCCCCAAATTCCTATCCGTGCATTGCTGCACATTCATTGTGACATCACTATAAACATCGTTTCGGCAATCACAAGGTTTGCTGAACAAAATAGACGAGTTGATTTTGTTATAGATTTTTTTATAACAGGTATGAAGTTGTAAATTTACAATTGTAACAGAACATAATAATTGCAATAAAGATATTTTCAGTATTGAATAAAATGAAAAATCTGTTTTTCAGTTAAAATTCGTTAAGTTTTATTTGTCTGGTTATTGTGTTTTCGTTTTTGAGTTTGCAAAAAAAAAAAAAAAAAAAAAAAAGGGGGGGGGGGGCATGACCCCCGTGAGCCCCCTCCCTTGAGTCCGCACCTGCTTCGGTGGCGTAGTCAGTAGCGTGCTGAATTGCTATGCCCAAGATCGCGGGTTCAAACCCGGCCAAAGTCGTCGGATTTTTAAGAGCGTTAAAATCCCTCAATATGCCCTCCTTCGGAAGGGAAGTAAAGCCGGCGGTCCCATGTCATAGATTTATGGCATGTAAAAGAACCTTCCACTAATTACACCTGTGTGAAGGCAAATCACAAATCTTGAGATATTCGTAGGATAGGTAAAGATAAGGAGATAATTACCTGTGTCAAAATTAGGAAGTTACAAAACTTGGGCCATATAATGAGAGGAGACAGGTATCGTCTTCTACAAGAAATTATTCAAGGGAAGGTGGAGGGCAGAAGGAGTCGAGAAAGAAGAAGGATCTCTTGGTTGGACAACCTAAAAAAAAATGGTCAAGTGTAGTTCCAGTGGACTTTTCAGTGCTGCTAGATCCAAAAACCGGATTGCCGTGATGGTCGCCAACCTTCTTAGAGGAGACGGCATATGAAGAAGAAAAAGCCAAATTTGTAGGTTAGATTTGATTAGCGCTCTATTAAGGCTCTGTCCCAATAGTACAATTTCAGCCGTAGTGAACTAGCTAGTCGACTACTTTACCGGATGTGACGTCAGAAGTCGTGATCCAATACTGCTTAGCACATAGCAATCAAGTCTGTAGTAGCTAGTGAACGAAAGTGCTTGCTAGATTGGCCGACTACGTCAAGGAAGTTCTAGAAATTGTAGCTTATCGGTATTGTAGGTTATGTAAATTGTAGGTTGTCTTTGACTTAAGCCAAACACAAACCATAATTAGGGCTCGGCTAAAAAGTGATCATCTTGGCGCATCCATGATCGTATCGTTCAGGTATTGTTATTTTTAAAACAGCTGATGAAAGCGCAAAGAGCTTACAAGGAGTAGCAGATCACCGCCAGCTTGAGTGTTGGTTTGGCACCAGCATGTAAGTCCAGTGCGTTTCAGAACACAAGTCTATGAAGGTGGCTGTGATCGAGCGGACATGTCCCAAATCTCCGTAGTGCATAGCACATAGCACATAGTAGCTAGCAGCTAGTCAATAGCAGACAACTTGAGTATTGGGACACAGTCTAAGTTCCAATGTTTGCGGTCAGGTGCTGATTGCGGTGGCATCTAGTAGTCAAGTTCCCAGCTAGGTGTCGTTGACGGTAGCATTAGGTAGCAAAAGTAGGAACTACTTAAAATTGATCATCTGCAGTCCTTACCTGAATAACAGATGTATGTCTACCCATTATTATTCCCGTTTTCCAACGGGGTCAGGGATGAAATGCGATGGAAGTCTTTGTGGCGATGGTTTTTACGGCCGGATACCCTTCCTGACGCCAACCTCATGAGAGGAGTTAATGAGAGATGAAATGGATGATGGTGAATGAAACAGGGCAAGGATGTGGAAGGAAGCGGCCGTGGCCTGTCAGAAGGTACCGTCCCAGCATTTGCCTGGTGTTGAAAATGGGAAACCACGGAAAACCATTTCAAGGACGGCCAACGGTGGGGCTCGAACCCACGCGTCTACCGAGTCAGCAGAGAGCTTGGCCTCATGACCTAATGCTGCGCGTTAGCCAGCGTAGCCGCTACTGTCGGTTCCTTACCTGAATAACAGATAAAACCGGTAATCAGACAGATATACACACACCCAAAGTACACGGGGCTACATGACCGCGTTGTTGCAGCCCCTAAACTGAGGAACCAACCAACCACAATAAGTGACTTATGTAGTTTTACCCGTAAACAGTATTGTAATGTAGCCTAAACTTGAAACGAAGGTCGCACCACGAGTATTCAAATTTGACAGAGCACAACGCCGAGAGAAAGGGACCTCTGTTGGTGTTACGCCGTCACCACAGTAATTGGATTGCTTTAGGCTCCAGCAAAGCAAACGGGGAGAACAGTGCTTTTGTTGAGTTAAGGCAGAGGAGCACTGTCTCACTCCAAGAATGCCACGAGCGGATACAGCGAGTCTTAGTCCTGCGCTGTCAACGATGACATAAATTTTAAAGCAACGCAACCTTTAAAATAACACGATAATGCTTCGGGGATATTTGCCTGTGTCATCAATTTTTCAACCTTTGAAAACATAGTTTTCATGGCGTAGTTGGTAGCATGATGAGCTTCTATGCCCAAGATCGCGGGTTCAAATCCGGCCGAAGTCGTCGGAGTTTTTAAGAGCGTTAAAATTCCTCAGTATGACTTCCTTCGGAGGGGAAGTAAAGCAGGCTGTCCCATGTTATAGATTAATGGTATGAAAAATGACGTTCCACTAAGTACACTTGTGGAAGATAAAATTTGTAGGTTAGTTTGATAATGCTATATTAGTTCCAACGTTCGTCGCCAAGTGCTGACTACGATTGAATCTAGTAGCCACGTCCAGAGCTAGGTGTCGTGGATGGTAGCAATTGTTAGCAAAATTAGGAACTACTTGATAAAATTAATCGTCTGCAGTCCTTCTACCTTAATCACAGATAAGACACACTAATACAGCCATCACAACTATCACCGGTTATCAGACAGATTCTACACACACCCAAAGTACACGGGGCTACATGACCGCGTTGTCGCTGCTCCTAAACTAAAGAACCAACCAACTTCCTTGGTGAACTCATTCATCTACGAGATTAATTTCGCTTAATTTCGTATGTATTAGAGTTTTCATTTTTTCAATTTTAGGTATATCACTATTCTGATATGTGATAGGCTACGTTACAGTCAAATTATATTAGCAATCTGTGCCTTCTTTATATTCAAATTGAGTAGATTAAGTGTAATAAGATTACAGTTTTTAATCTGATAATTATATGAAATTAACACAAAGAATAACCGGGCGAGTTAGCCGTGGTCGTTACGGCATGACTGCTGGCAGTCGCTCACATCCGGGAGGCGAGGAGGTTCGAATCCCCCGCCGGCAACCTTGAAGATGGTCTTCTGTGGTTTCCCATCTTCCTTCCAGGCAAATGCCAGGGTTGGTCCCTAACTATAGGCCACAGCCGCTACCTTCCAATTCCTCGTCCTTACATCTCCAAGCTTTCCTCCCCAACGGTACTTGTGGCTCACCCATTGGGTGTCCGTCTCGAAGCAGCTACAAAACTGGCGAGCCGAACATGTCCTCGGACACTCCCGGCACTAAAAGCCATACGCTAAATAAAAAAATAAAATAATAAAAAAAAGTGAACTGTTTCCTGACGAACAATTTGGTTCCCGGAAGGGTAGATCTACCCTGGTAGCGGCGAGCTGTCTGCTTCTCCGCATCGAAACTGGTACCGTCGCTGAGAAATGGCTCAAGACCATAGGAACTGAAGGTCTCTACTTTGAAGAATATTTTAATTTCTTGTCAGAAAACTTTCTATATAAATACTATTAAATTTATTCAAATTTATTCATATTTTTGAGTTGTGAAAATAAAACTAAAAAATTATACGAGCCTTACAGTTGTCGCATAATTATGATGTGTAACATGTGACATGTTATCGTGCTATGTGTGTCCCGGGAGCGCAAATCCCTTGTTGACAGTGAACTCTGTTGGTCATTGAAATAACTACTTGTAAAACTCCACTGCCAAATCCGGACCGTAATGAATCATAATTGTTATTTGCCGTGGCGGAAGCAATCCACTGCTTACTTGATGCGAGCTGTGCTCTATACCGGCCAGTTAGTGAACCCATGGCAGCGATGTTATTCAAAATGGCCTCGTTTTGCCGATCAGAGCACTGCCAAGTATAGGCGCGATTAAAAATTAGGTGTATGGAAGGTATATTAAATGTGTTTCTCCCAGTGATATGTTTAGAACAACGAAGTTTCAATTATTGTTAGTAGTCGGCGTTAATATACTGAATTCCTACGTTGTTTGGAGTGTTTGTTGATGATGTATAGATTCCACATAGCCACATGGCCGACAGTACGTCGAGTGTTAACATTAAATAAGAATAAAGCAAAAGTATGAAGATTTAATAAATCGTAATTGTTATCAGCAAATATGATAAAATGAATATTTTTACACCAAAGAACGACAACTTGAAGATGATTTATTGTAGCAATATCTTAAATGGGGTCTCCAAACATTGAACTAAACTGTATGCGATATACATTCGCCATAGCCACATGGCCTACAGTACGTCGTTGTACCGATCTCCGCCATCACGCGCGCTCATTGTTTCCGTCGCATGCACTTCCGTCCCATCCATTTCCGTCCCATCCACTTCCGTCCCTTTTCCAAAATCACTCCCACAAAAATGTCCAGCTACCGAGTGGAAAGATGTTACACATCAAAAATTCTTAGACGTTTCGAGAGAACTTTGCCTCCTTTTTCAATAGAATTAAAACAATGTGGCCAAAGAATGTGTGTCAATGAGCTTACAAAAAACTAGAGAAGTTCCTCTGTTCGTCACCAGAGAGCAGCCAGAAGCTACTGTATGGACCCTGGTAGAAAAACGCGCCATATTAAGTATAATGGCGGAAAGTTTCTAACGACCTTACTGAAGGAAGATTGTAGTTTTACGTGACCGTTAATCCCATAGGTATTTTAATAGATTACAAAAGTCTCAAATAGAAAATTCATTATAAAACAAGAAGTTCCGTGACGAATTAAAGAGCCTACTTTTCTTAAAATTAAGATTCATGCCAATGATTAATCTAAAGTATATGAACCTATCTAGAATGACAAAATTAATTTGGTAATATCGAAATGTCTAATTAGTTCCAAATACCTGGTATAATGTAGCCTAATGGAGCACTACAGTTGGCAGCCCTGGTGACTGAATATATTCTTAGTTCTATCTCTTAAGGTACAGAATACAAAATTTGGTTGAAGTCCAATGGACGTTACATGCAGTTAGACAATGAATCTATCAGCACGCGTAAAAGCACGTTGGCAACAATGTCATGCGTGTGCTGGTCAGAAATAAACTGAAATATTGTGATATCTTGTTGTGCCAATTTTGGATGAAATCCATTTGTTAGTATAGAAATTACATGTATTTTAAAATTGGATATATCAGCTGGCGTAGAATCATGTTGGCAGCACTGACTTATATTAATTACTCCAAAGTTATCTAGAATGTCAGGTGCTATACGTGTGAAAAGTATAGAGCTGTTGGCTTGCATACTTCCTGATATATTGATATTAGGGTAAAAAAATATAGTCAGCGTTTATCAACAGTTGGCAGCCCTGATTGCTCTTAAGAATACTTATAGTCATATCTGTTATGTTACACATAGCACATACGAAATTTGGTTGAAATCCAACTGATAGTATAGAAGTAACATGTATTTAAAAAATGGTCCTATCAGCAGGCTTAGAATCATGTTGGTAGATTTAACGTATATAAGTTGCTCCAAATTAATCTAAAATGTCAGGTACTATATGTGTGCATAGCTTAAAGCTGTCGGCTTGCATACTTTCTGATATATTGGTATTTGGATATAAAAAAATAGAGAGAGCAATTATTAACAGTTAGCAGCCCTGGTGGCTCTTAAGAATACGCTCAGTCATATCTGTTTATGTACACATATCACATACAAACTTTGGTTGAAATCCAAGTGATAGTTTAGGAATGATATGCATTTAAAAATTGGACCTATCAGAAGGCTTAAAATTATTTTGGCAACACTGTCATGTATGGCCTCCTGGAAATTAAACTGAAATTATATTATCTACATGTGTGTCAATTTTGGAATAGCTCCCATGCATACCTTCCAAGATATTCAACATGGAGCTCAAATTTCGAGTGCGTTTTTTCAGCAGTTGGTAGCACTGACATCATTTTCAAATATGGGCTTGAGATTTTCCGCTATACATCTTTACTCATACTAAATTAGGTTTCGATTGCTGCAGCCGTTTAGGAGTTAATAGGGGGGGGGGGGTCACACACACTGCCAGACAGACAGAAGGGCAGACCAACAGACAGACAGACAGACAGACAGACAGACAGACACACATTTCCCCGGAACGATCTCGTAAGTCTACTTTTTCCTCATTTTTGCAAAATGTGAAAAGTAGGCTAATAAATGTATTCTGGCCATGTCTGTACCTGCCTATACAGCACATCTGCACTCAGTCGTAAGAACACGAAATCTGTGCATCTGCAATGCGTTGGTTTTACACATTTAAGAGGATTTCAAATATTCATCACGCACTGTGCAGCGAGTTCTTTCTTTGAATCTTATTTCTATCCGGAGTAGAGGTTATAATCTCATCTTTCTTCACGTCTATCGGGATCCTCTTGTGGCTGGGCTTTTTGTATTACAAGGAGAAACCAGACCCAGATATCATGTAACGTCCTTTTCAGACACAGCACTGCCAAAGAGGGTTGCTTCAACTTATACTTAAATGACTGAGTCCATGATGGTGATGATAAAGATAATAATAATAATAATAATAATAATAATAATAATAATAATAATAATAATAATAATAATAATAATAATAATAATAATAATAATAATAATGAGGAATGAGTATGAACCGCGGATATCCGCAACATTTTTCACCATGCAGATATAGTGTGAATAGCGGATAAACTGCAGATAATGTTTGGAGTAAACTTGTGGATGGTTTTTTGAATACACTCCGAACTTATTGATTATCATTACTAAGGCCTCGATGTTTATAACATATATTTTTCCGTTATGTTTTTTTTTCATGACAAAATATGTAAGATGATGATTTACGGTAATCTCATTCAAATTATGTCATTAAGGACAATTATCACTCTGAACTGAAAAGGGTTCCAATTCTGGCTGTGTAACATTCATTTTAAACACAGCCTAAGGAAACGACTTTCTCCTCAAAACTAAACGTAATGCTTTAATATTTTATCTAATTGAAAATATTATTGAAATGCCAGTAGATTCGGGTAACAAACGTGCGGATGTGGATAACAGTCGTGCGGATGCGGGGCGGATGCAGATAACAGTCGTGCGGATGCGAGGGGAGGATGCGCATAACAGTCGCGCGAATGCGGGGAGGATGCGCATAACAGTCGTGCGAATGCGGGGTGGATGCAGATAACAGTCGTGCGGATGCGGGGTGGATGCAGATAACAGTCACGCGGATGCGGGGTGGATGCAGATAACATTCACGCGGATGCGGGGGGGGGGCTGCGGATAACAGTCGTGCGGATGCGGGGCAGATGTGGATAACAGTCGTGCGGATGCGGGGCAGATGTGGATAACAGTCGTGCGGATGCGGGGCAGATGTGGATAACAGTCGTGCGGATGCGGGTCGGATGCGGATAAAAGTCATGCGGATGCGGGGTGGATGCGGATAACAGTCGTGCGAATGAGGGGCGAATGCGGATAACAGTCGCGCGGATGCGGGGGGGATGCAGATAACAGTCGCGCGGATGCGGGGGGGATGCGGATAACAGTCGTGTGGATGCGGATAACAGTCGTGCGAATGCGGATAACGTTTTGTTTACCCGCGCAGGCACATCAGTACTCAGAAGTCAGAATCAGTCCAAGCGACAGACTGCTGGTATTCCTAAGGACCATGCACCCTCATGAAGAATCAGGATTGAACAGGGTATCAACATCATACGTCGTGAAATCAGTCACATTTTTGGCTTTCTACAACATGGACACTTAGCAAGTAGGAAGATCATCCGTGGAGTTCAATGCATTGCACGCAGACTCACTCATCCAGAGCACCGTGCAAGACTCCATGAACAGGAGGAATTATTAACCCTTCAAGTGTCACTGAAATATGTTGTACTATTCTTGAGTGATAAATGTTAGGCAAATTTTAGAGATAGGCTTAGTTTCTTTTCTTATTTTTTGTATTGTTTAGAAAGCTATTTTGAAAGAAGAAACCGCTAGAAAATAGAATTAGTCAGGCAAACCACGAAATTCACATAGTGGACGGCAGGCATACCTTGGAATACTGCATTCTTGTATCTGCATCACCACTACTCTAATTTCCATCAGATCCATTGTTACTTGATGGTAAGCCCTCAATCTCTTGAACGCTGTCTTCAAAAGCTCTATAATCACTGTCTGCTTCATCCAGATAGGCCTAACCTGAAATTGCAGCCACTATTTCTTATCGTACGAGCCCGCCATTTCATTTATTACATCATACATTACTTACGGTACTTTAAACCTCAAGTATCTATCAAAGCAATCTTGAAAAATGTAAATGATAAAATGTACATAGTCATTTCTGTTTCCAGGTACATTCGTAAAAGTTTTCTAATACCCAACTATCGTAGACTCATGATTGCCTGCAGAATATTCCGTACGCGACCCGCTTGAGCGAAAATTACGTGGCGGAAGATATCGTAAACGGTACGAAAGGCAAAGGTATATTGTGCGGAATATTCCGGAAGAGACACTGTAAGGGTTAAATCAACGTGTTGCTGCATTGGGTGCTCGTATCAGAAGGTACAGGGTGTGGCAAATAAAATTGGCTCGGGGAACCGAGTTCCAGGTTACAGGCAAAACAGCGTCCCTGTACGTAGGCAACACCTACTGCAGTACCGTATGGTGGGTGGTCTATACTGTGTAAGATCTCAAAAGGCTGTTTGTAGCGATTGCATATTAATGTCGGCAGGAGGTACATGTCAACATAATACTGTTAGACAGCTAACGTGTATCGCAACAACCCTCATGGTCTTCAAGAACTGCAGCAGAACATTTCTGATGATACTGCAGCAATTCCAGGGATCCAGCTGCGATCTGCCTTCCGCAACTTGCTGACCTGGGCTCAAAGGTGCCAATAGATAAACGGTGATCATTTTCAACATCTGCTATAAACAGGTTAGTGAACTATCCCCATTCCTTTGGTGTGTTTCTTTGTAACCCGGAACTCTGTTGCCCGGGCCACTCCTATTTGCTACACCCTGTATAATGAGACCACCAAACAAACAGAGCAAACTCGGCTTTTCGCTGTAAACCAGAAGGTATTCTACCAGAAGCTAGGGCAAGAAAATACTGAGAATACGACTACTAAGTGTTGAGAGTATGTCCAATTCACAACGTCACAATGAGGTCGCCTACTGGCTGAACAATGAACAAGAGAAATGTAGAACAGCAAGGTCATCTGCCCCATAAACACACCTTCTGAGACATCTAATATAGAGCAGCTCAAATTTCAATTGTGATTTTCCAGCATTTGGTAGCACTGACGTCATTTTCAGATATGGATCGGCGATGTCCTGATATAGGTCTTTATTCATATCAAATTTGGTTTCGATACCGGTAGCCATTTAGGAGTTGATAAAACTCGGAGGGATGGGGAGAGCGAGAGAGAGAGAGAGAGAGAGAGAGAGAGAGAGAGAGAGAGAAAAATAAGAGAGAGAAATTCAGAAAGAAAGAGTGAGAGAGAAGAAAGAAAGAAAAAGAGAGAGAGAGAGAGGAAAGAAAGAAAGAAAGAAAGAAGGATAAAAAGAAATAGATAAAGAGAAAAAGAAAGTAAGAAAAAGAGAGAGAGAAAAACAGAGAAAAAGAAAGCAGGAGAAAGATAAAGATAAAAAGAGACAAAGGAAGAAAGGAAGAAAGAGAGAGAGACACAGAAAGAGAGAAAGGAGAAGGAAAGAAAGAAAGAAAGAAAGAATGAGAGAGAGAAAGAAAGAGAGGGAGAAAGAGAGAGAAGGAAATAAATAAAGAAAGAGAGAGACACATAGATAGAGAGAGAAAGAAGGAGAGAGAAAGAAAGAGAAAGAAGGAAAGAAAGAAAGAGATAGATATATAGAGAGAAACAAAGAAAGAAAGGAAGAAGGAGAGAGACACAGAAAGCGAGAAAGAAAGAAAGAGAGAGACACAGAAGGAAAGAAAGAAAGAGAGACACAGAAAGAGAGAGAGAAAGAAAGACACAGGAAGAGAGAAGGAAAGAGAGAGAGAGAGAGACACACAGAAGGAAGAAAAGAAAGAAAGAAAGAAAGAAAGAGGTGGATAGAGAGAAAGAAAGAAAGAGACAGAGAGTGAGAAAGAAAGAAAGAGATAGAGGGAGAGAGAAAGAAAAAGAGAAAGAAAGACGGAAAGAAAGGAAGAAGATAAAAGAGAGACTCACACACCCACATCGGTCTGAGAGATATAATAAGTCTACTTTTTCATAATTTTTGAAAACGTGAAAAGTAGGCCAAAAAAATAAACTAACGTCAAGCAAGACGTTGTAATCTTTGGAGGGATATTAACTTACGATCTAAGGGGCTCAGTTGGCAATCCTACCAACAATGACAATTACAATTTGATGTCTTCGCAAGAATGATTAAGAGCAGTTTTGATTATATACTGCTACTTGGAAACCTTTCAATTGAATTATTTCTTAATTTCGCTGGGATCGTGTCTTCCTTTATATTCTTGTCTCGTAAGAGAGATTCAGTTGATTGAGATTGTATCAAAGAGATTGCTTGGCTCATGGCTGGATGGAGTTTCGTTCTATTTCTACCGCTGTGTAATGCACAGCGAGTCATAAAACAGAAGATATTCCACTCCCGGTACCTTCTAACTCGGGTTTACATTTCCTATTACCTCAGGATTATCGTTCTCGCTCCTTTATCTCCTAGAGAATAGGAATTCACATTACTTGGAGTAAACAAGAGGTGCATCCTATTGAGCAACTTTTACAACGTCGTTAAAACTGTCTAGTACGTTAAATACATTCAGTTCAAGTATGTACAGTGACTCTCCAAAGCAGAGGTCCTTAAAGTGAGGGTCACAGAGATGATGATGATAATTGTTGTTTTAAGGGGCCTAACATCTAGGTTATCCGCCCCTAATGGTCTGGGTGATAGCGAAAATGACAATGAAGTGGAAACCAGAACGAAAATTAAGTGAGAAGGAAAATACTTACGAAAAGAAACTCAGATTGAACTACTCACAAAAGGGAGAGCGGTAATACTTACAAAAGGGAACTTGGAACGAAAATGCTCACAAAAGGAGTAGATTGAAAAATACGCACAAAATGTAGGTTAGTCGAAAATGCAATTGAAATTCAAAATACTTACAAAATGGAAATGAGATTGAAAATATGTAGAAAATGCAACTGAGGTTCAAAATACTTACAAAATGTAATTGAAATTGGAAATACACAATGCAATTTAGATTGAAAAACACGCATTTCAGATTCCAAATAATCACAAAGTGCAATTGAAATTCAAAATACTTACAAAATGCAATTGAAATTGAAAAAGCTTACAAAATGCACGGTAGATTCAAACTTCTCAATTGGATGGACAATACTTACAAAATGCAATTTAAATTGAAAATACTCACAAAATGTAATTTAGATTCAAAATACTCACAATATGCAATTGAGAATCAAAATAGTTACAAAATGCTCACCATACAAAATGCAATTTAGATTGAAAATACTTGCAAAAAGCGGTTTAGGTTGAAAATACAAAATGCAATTGAAATTCAAAATACTTACAGAAGTCCCATCCCCTATATTGAAAGACTTACTAAAAAGCAATTTAGAGGTCACAGAGAGTTAAGATTTTCTTACGGGGGGGGGGTTCAGACACACACACATACACGCACAAAAGGTGGTATAAGCCTACTTTTCTTTTCATAAATGAAAATAAGCTAAAAATCACTTTTTAATTAATTGTACTGTGCGAAAGTACGAGGGCTGTCATTTAAGTAAGGACCGTTTTTCAGCCCGTAGTTAGTGCGCCCGCCACAACAAGCGTGCGCGCTACCTCCCGGCATCCTTTGCGAACAAGCAGGCGTCAGTTGCTGCTGTGTAGCTAACCTGTACGCTGAACTGTGCATCTTTACAATGTTCAAGATTATTGATTCGCCCGCCGCTTGTGAGGTACGATCTGTGGTACGTTCTTTGAGTGCAAGAAACATGTCGGCTGCAGACATTCATCGTCAGCTTTGTGAGGTGTAAAGTGATAATGCAATGTCAGAAGGTAAAGTGCGAAAATGGGTACGCGAGTTCAAAAGTGGCCGTGAAAATGTTCATGACGATGAACGCTCAGGTCTGTGATCACAGATGACTTGGAGACTGCAATTGACACGAAAATTCACGAGGACCGAAGATTCATGATAACCACTCTATCAATGGATTTTCCTCAAGTGTGAATTTTTGGTTGTCAGAGCAGGCGGCAAACTTTTATGCAGAGGGATTTCAGAACTAGTTTTAAGGTATGACAAGTGCCTAAATAAACAAGGCAACTATGTAGAAAAATAGAGAAGGTATGTAAAACCTAAAAATAAATGTGGTTTCAAAATAAAATGTTCGGTTAATTAAAAAAATGGCCCTTTCTTAAAAACACGCATATTCCCGTGTAGTTATGTACTCCTACAGTCCAGTGTATTTAAGGGTCCCCCCAGGGGCTCACATCTAGTGGGACGTGGGTTGGCGACCATGGGACCCCAGCTGAGTCCGGCATTGTTTCCACTTACTTGTGCCGGTCCCCTCTCCGTCTTCTTTCCAGTCGACCTCACTTGGTCATCTCTTGTTATCTTCCGACCACGACGGTATTATGGTATCCGAGGCCTAGGAAGTCTTTCACTTTCCCGCCTTAATTGGCCCTTGTCTCATCTTTCCTGATACCCTCATTCTTCGAGGGGTCAGCCTTCTTTTTCTTTTCATGTTGTCTCCTTCCTTCTGCTCAAGGCTCTCAAGGAGGCAGGGTGTATTTAGTCCCACCACTTCTGGTGCACCCTGGATAGTGCTCACGACTGGTAAGTTGGCGACCCTGAGGTATTTCTGAGCTGGGTCCGTTTCGTCCCCTTTTCCTCTGACCTTGGTGCGGGCCCTCTCCTCTTTCCCCTTTCCTATCTGCCTTTCATGGTTCTCCTTCTTTCCAAGTCCATCAATCCACATTCTTCGAGGGTTGAGGGCATTTCTTTTCTTCCTGTCCTTTATTTGGCTTATCCTTTATTTGTTTACAATTTCTTCTTCTAGTATTTAAGTTTGTAGTTAGTTTTAGTTATGGTTTACATTTCATTATCATCTTCACGATCACCCAAACCATTAGGGGCCGATAACCTAGATGTTAGGCCTCTTTAAACAACAATCATCATCAGCAGCATGTATTTAAGGTGTATTTTCCTTAAGGTTATACACAGAAAAATTAATCTAATGTGAATTGTTCTGTAGGATGGCGTGATCAGTCCTATCGAAAATATTGGAAAAGAAGAGCATTGTCAGATATGCGGTATTGCAACTTCAGCGACGATATATTTAACAATAAGGTTCAGCTATGTTCAGATGAAACGATTAACTCAGGAATAATCTTGAGGACTGCATCAAAATAGTCTAATGACTGAAGCCTGAACAGTGATGTCATCTGCCACACACTGAAGAATCGAGAAACAGGCACAGTATTTCTTCCTTTCCTTTAGAGCAGGGGTTCTCTAACTATTTCTGTCGCCCTCCCCCTCCCCTTATTGTTCTTTCCTTGCATAGCACTTCTCATAGGCTATTTCGCACATAAAACGGATCACTCACAAGATCTAGAGGAGGGCCATCCACACAGCCCTCCGGCCGCGCTCTAAGCCAGTGCTCGGAGCGCCTTTGTGGAAGGTACTGTAGGTTCGGTAGTGGTGGGAGGAGCTTGGCTGGTTGAGCGCACGGTCTACCCGCCACGCAGAAGTGAGCAATGTTTGGCTCCAACGTACATTTGTGAGCGTTTTTTGCGGTTCTTAAGCTTACCAAAAGTAAACATCTTGCCACGAGAGCGATAGAAACTTGCGCAATTGTTTACGGATAGCTGTGTCCAGAAATATTGTACCCAATTTGGAGAAGATTGTTTCCTCCAAAACTAAAAGCTCGTAAAAACGACGGAGCAAAGGTCTCTCAAGGTCTGTACTATCTGTTCAAATTGATAAAGTGTTGTTGAATTTTCCTCTCTAATATGCTCACATTTCAGTTTGAAATAAATCACAATATTCTTTACTTAACACTTGCGTTCGTTTCCTGCACATTCCATACATCGATTTGTATATGCGGTATATTTTTAGCCTATTTTCAATTTTGAAAAAATAGGCTTATGAGATCACCTTTTGTCCGCCTGTGTGTGCGTGTGTGTGTGTGTGTGTGTGTGTGTGTGTGTGAGGTGTGTGTGTGTGTGCCCCTAATAAAATCTAAACGGCTGGAGCGATTTCACTGAAACTCGTTAAGTTCATAGCACTATTCCCGGCGACCTCGACCGTGCCCTTCAAATTTTGTTACGTCTCACCAATCCAACATGGCGGCTGTGCGAAATATTTCACTAGCATTCAATATCTCCGAAACTATTACCGATATCGCCCTGAAATTGTGTACGGTGATAAAGGGCACTACTAGAAGTTCACCTAAGAGAATTTCAAAAACCTGGTGACTACATAACCAACATGGCAGTCAAGCGAAATTGAGACTTTTAAATAGACATTTCTCGCGATTTAATTATCCAAACGTAATGAAACATGGTAAAGCAAATGTTTATACACATTGTAATGCACTGGAGTCTAATTTAGTTCAATTGTTTACATAACCTCAAAATGGCGGCTGTGCGAAATATTTCACTGACATTCTATATCTCCGAAACTATTACAGATATCCCCCTGATATTTTGTACGGTGATAAAGGGTATGATACAAGTTTACCTATGTATATTTCATAAACCTGTAAAGTACAAAACGAACATGGCGACCAAGCGAATTTGAAATATTTTAATAGACTTTTCTAGTGATTTAACTCTCTGAGCGCAGTGAAATGTGGTACAGTAAATGATTTTGCAGATTGTAATGCACTGCCATCTAATTTAATTCAATTGTTTACATAACCTCAAGATGGCGGCTGTGCGAAATTTTAAAATTAAGTTTATATTTCTTGTGTCGTAATTATGCGATCGAAGTGAAAGTTTGAATAATGAACCTAGGCAATAATTGTCCTTGGTACATAACTCTATGGCCTATACATATAACAATCCTAAATGGCGAGCTTCCGAAATATTTAGACGGTTCCCAATATCTATGAATCTTTTACAGGAACCAAACTGTTTTTTTAATGTTCATAGAGACTATGAACATATGTTCACCTATAGGACTTCAATAACCTGGTGAGCACAGATCCAACATGGCGGCGACGCGAAGTATAAATATTTAAATGGATGTTTCTCGCGAATTAACTATCCGAGTGCCGTGAAAGGTTGCAAGTTAAATGCTTATACAAATGTTGATCGACTGGCATCTAATTTATTTCAATTGTTTGCATAATCACAAGAGGGTTGATGTGCATAATTTTAAAATCTCGTTTTTACTTCTTGTGTTCTAATCATGCGATTGAAGTTTGAATACCACACGTACACAATAATCTTAATGTAATAATACAAAAATAAAAATCCATCCTGGCGACCATATGAAATATTTAGACGGTTCTCAATATCTACGAATCTGTTACAGCAATTAAACTGAAATTTTTAATGTTGATAGAGAAAATTAACATGAGCAGGATATATGAAAATAGGCTGTATAGTTCTTCACGGAACTACTTGTTTTTAATGGCAAAACAGCCCTATCAATATGATGTCAACAATCCCACAAAAGCCGTCGACCGCACGACTGTAGGTACGTATCTCGTCAGCGCGGTCGGAACATCGTCCGTCTGTCTCAGTTCTCCACGCTGCCACAGTGTAGTGGTGGTAGGGGGAAGGAGCGCTAGTCTGACTGCCTAGTGCTCCCCGAGCGCGGCCGCGCTCTCAGAGTGCATTGGCTGGATGACCCTGATCTAGAGTGTTTGCTTTTGTCTTATTATTGCAACTACCAATTAAAATAATAATAATAATAACAATAATAATAATAATAATAATAATAATAACAATAATAATAATAATAATAATAATAACAACACACAACTTACTATTCTTAGAGCACATCCAAGTTCAACAACGTTTTGTAAAAAAGAACACTGGACTTCGTTTCAATTCGAATCTTGTTCTTTATTAGGACTGCATATTTCCGAAGGAGGGCAAGCAGTATGACTTTCATGGGGTATCTTTTTACCACAATTAATAAGCCACTTCTCCATGGGTAATGGTGTTACATGTATCAGTTTATTGTAAATGGGGATAACCACTTCCACTAAACACGCACTAGAATTCACCTGTTCACTCACTGTCTTTGAACTGACTGCAAAGGGCTTCCTTCTTCGATAACGAAACATGAATTTGGAACTGATTTCTTCTTGGATAACGAAACATGAATTTGGGACTGGTTTCTCCTTGGATAACGAAACATGAATTTGGTGCTTCTTTCTTGGATAACGAAACATGAATTTGGAACTGGTTTCTTCTTGGATAACGAAACATGAATTTGGAACTGGTTTCTTCTTGGAAAACGAAACATGAATTTGGAACTGGTTTCTTCTTGGATAACGAAACATGAATTTGGTGCTTCTTTCTTGGATAACGAAACATGAATTTGGAACTGCTTACTTCTTGGGTAACGAAACATGAATTTGGAACAGCTTATTTCTTGGGTAATGAAACTTGAATTTGGAACTGCTTACTTCTTGGATAACGAAACACGAATTTGGAACTGCTTCCTTCTTGGATAGTGACACATGAATTTGGAACTGCTTCCCTTTTGGATAACAAAACATGAATTTGGAACTGCTTCCTTCTTGGATAACGAAACATGAATTTGGAACTGCTTCCTTCTTGGATAACGAAACATGAATTTGGAACTGCTTCCTTCTTGGATAACGAAACATGAATTTGGAACGGCTTCCCTTTTGGATAACGAACATGAATTTGGAACTGCTTTATTCTTGGATAATGAAACATGAATTTGGAACTGCTTACTTCTTGGATAACGAAACATGAATTTGGAACTGCTTCTCTTTTGGATAACAAAACACGAATTTGGAACCGCTTCTTTCTTGGATAATGACACATGAATTTGGAACTGCTTCCTTCTTGGATAATGACACATGAATTTGGAACTGCTTCCCTTTTGGATAATGAAACATGCATTTGGAACTGCTTCTCTTTTGGATAACAAAATACGAATGTGGAACTGCTTCCTTCTTGGATAACGAAACATGAATTTGGGACTGCTTCCTTTCTGGATAACGAAACAAGAATTTGGAGCTGCTTCTCTTTTGGATAACAACACACGAATTTGGAACTGCTTCCTTCTTGGATAGTGACACATGAATTTGGAACTGCTTCCCTTTTGGATAATGAAACGTGAATTTGGAACTGCTTTTCTTTTGGATAACAAAATACGAATTTGGAACTGCTTCCTTCTTGGATAACGAAACATGAATTTGGAACTGCTTCCTTTCTGGATAACGAAACATGAATTTGGAACTACTTCTCTTTTGGATAATAAAACACGAATTTGGAACTGCTTCCTTCTTGGATAATGACACATGAATTTGGAACTGCTTCCCTTTTGGATAATGAAACATGAATTTGGAACTGCTTCTCTTTTGGATAACAAAACATGAATTTGGAACTGCTTACTTCTTGGATAATGAAACATGAATTTGGAACGGCTTCCTTCTTGGATAATGAAACATGAATTTAGATCTGCCACCAAATTTTAGAGAACTCTCCAATAAATATGTTCAAATGTATCGATAATTATTGCCAAACAAGCCATGCAACTAGAGGCTTTCATTTCCTCTGTAGAAGTAAAATGCAGCCGTGTAATCGTGACCCACGATAATGAAAAATAACTGCAATTTACTGGATACGGTACCTAATTACAATACAAACAACCAATTACGAGAAACAGAAACTCAATCACCGTCATTGATGTTAAACCCACTCCAAGTCAAATTATGTCAAATGAATCAATCTTCGCAAGGATCAAATCACGTGAATTGTAATCAATTTGAAATGAACTATTTCGAAGTTAGTTAATTAATACCATCAATCCATCAAGAGTGTAAGACTATTGCAAATACAATCAATATTGAAAAAAATATGTCTCAACGCATTTTAACTACTATAGAAAATTTTTCCAAAGAGATTTGGTATTTGGTGACTCCATTCTACTTCGATATAACTCGTTACAAATCACAAACGCATTTAAATTCCTAGGAATAACATTAATAATAATAATATCGTATGGCCTCGGGTGCAGGGTACAAGCTTTGTTATTTGACACCCATAGGGCACCTTGCATGTCGAATTTTGTCGTTCCTTGGAACGCTATGAAATTCAAGGAGGTAAGATTTTCTAAGCTCCTTGACACTATAGCGCTTTCTAGTAGAGAAAGGAGGAACTTTGTGCTGGCGGCAAATCCCGAGATTAATTTTGCCATTATATACACGGTTCCTAATGGGTTCTTTAACATGCCAACAACATATGACATGCGTGCCGTGATTTTTGTCGCCTTTCAAAAATCACTTACCACGGCGAGGAGCGAACCTGCAAGCTTGTGGATGGTAGTCCGACACGATAACCACTCACCCACTGTGGCAAGCGGAGTAACATTGCAAACTACAGCCAAATCCTACCGAATACACACTGTACAAATGAAAGAGCAACTGCTGCCATTATCGCAAATCATAACATACAAAACATCTTACAGCTGTCCCTAACAACAGCAATCCAAAAGGAACTTTTCCGTGCTTAAATATATGGTGCGTTCAAAAACTGAAGAGCCGGAGTCATAATTACCGAAACCAGCACCTGTATGTTAGAAGTATTGGCCCTAGCTGTTGAGGCACTTGTCCCACTGTGACACGAGGCGGTGAATGTCTCATAAAATTCTCTGGGCTGCGATATGAACCAGTTCCACACGTACAGCTCGACGTCGGCGTCCGAGGTGAATCATTGACCCCGCAGAGGCATTTTCAGGGGACCAAACATGGCGTAATCACAGGTAGAGAGGTTTGGACTGCATGGAGGGTGGCCGAGAACCTCCCATTTGAATTTCTGCAGGAATGCCGTGACTGTGTTGGCCGTATGAGGTCGTGCATTGTCGCGGAGCGACCAAGGTGGCTATGGCATTTACTGTCACTCGGCGGTCCTGGGTAATGAGTGCATCAACCAGCTGGACGTTGTCATCGGTATTGCAGGGGGGTGCCCCAGACCGGGCATCATCGGCTAACGACACCCGTCCTTCCCTGAAGCACTTGTGCCACGCCTCGACCCTTGCAAGGGACATGCAGTGTTCGCCGTACACTTGTGACATTCGGCGATGAATGTCCGTTCCCCCTACTCCTTCCGCTGTCAGAAACCGAACAACACCTCTTTGCTCTTCGGTTGACGCCTCCATGTCACTGTTTGCAATGCGAAGTGCAGCGTTGAACGATTGATGCATGCTGCTGCTCGCTTTTTATCGTCACGTGACGTGCACGCGTGCCCTCTAAATGACGGGATGTGACCTTCCACGCTCTGGTCGGAAACACACCTCGTTACACACGCCACGATTAGCCCATGTCGTCATTGGTTTGCGCATTCCAGCCTCCTGCTCGTTACTTTTTGAACGCACCTTATACATTGGGTCTATCAGCGCGCGTAAAATCATGTTGGCAACAATGTCATGCATTTGTTGGTCAGAATAATCTGAAATATTATGATCTATTGTTGTGCCAATATTGGATGAAATCCATTTGTTAGTATAGAAGTTACATGTAATCAAAATTGAAGCTATCAGAAAGCTTAGAATCATGTTCGTAGCACTGAGGTTTATTAGTAGAATGCCAGTTACTATACGTGTGCAAAGTTTAGAGCTGTTGGCTTGCATACTTTCTGATATATTGATACTAGGGTAAAACTATAGAGACAGCATTTATTAACAGTTGGCAGCCCTGGTTGCTCTTAAGAATACGAATAGTCATATCTGTTACGGTACACATATCACATACGAAATTTGGTTGAAATCCAATTTATAGTATAGAAGTTACATGTATTTCAAAATTGGTCCTATCATCAGGCTTAGAATCATGTTGGTAGCACTGACGTATATTAGTTACTCTAAATTAATCTAGAATGTCAGGTACTATTCGTGTGCATAGTTTAAAGCTTTCAGCTTGCATACTTTCTGATATATTGGTATTTGGATAAAAAATAGAGAGCACAGTTGGCAGCCCTGGTGGCTCTTAAGAATACGCTCTGTAATATCTTTTTACGTACGCATAGTGCATACGAAATTTGGTTGAAATCCAATTAATAGTGTAGAAGTTATATGCGTTTAAAAATTGGACCTCTCTGCAGACTTAGAATTATTTTGACAACACACTCATATATGGCCTCCTGGAAATTAAACTGAAATATTATTATCTGTATGTGTGCCAATTTTGAAATAGCTCCCATGCATACCTTCCAGGATATCCAACATGGAGTTCAAATTTCAATTGCGATTTTTCAGCAGTTGGTAGTAGTGACATCATTTTCACACATGGCCTTGAGATATTCAGGTATAGATCTTGACTCATACCAAATTTGGTTTCGATTGCTGCAGCCGTTTAGGAGTTGATAGACAGACAGACATACAGAAGGACATACAGACAGACAGACACACATTTGCCCAGATCGATCTCATAAGTCTACTTTTCCCTCATTTTTGCAAAATGTGCAAAGTAGGCTAAAAACAACGCAGAAGTCATAAATTTTAACTTATCATGAGCGCGGGAGATGAGGTGGTAAGCTTAAAATGTCTATTGGTTTTGGGTCTTTTTTGATCCAAACGTGAATTCATTATCTTACTTTTTATCCAATTTTAGCCTACTTTTCACATTTTGCAAAATTGAGGAAAAAGTAGACTTATGAGATCGATCCGGGCAAATGTCTGTCTGTCTGTCCTTCTGTCTGTCTGTGTGTTCCCCCTGTCAACTCCTAAACGGCTGCAGCAATCGAAACAAAATTTGGTAAGAGGATAGATCTATACCTGAATATCTCAAGGCCATATAGACGGGCGAAGCACTCAACGGGTTAATAGAGGATCTACGCACAAATTTATTGCTACCATCCACAAGACAAGAGACTCGACTGAAAGAATCTAAATAATAGTTGTTAGTGTAGGAACACTGTTCTTGCATAGGTAACAGAACATGAATTGGACGGGCCCAAGTAACAAGATTGGTTGGTTAGTTCCTTAGTTTAGGGGCTGCGACAACGTGGTCATGTAGCCCCATGTAGAATCTGTCTGATAACCGGTGTTAATTGTGATGGCTGTATTAGTGTGTGTTATCTGTTTAAATTCAAGTGAGGACTGCAGAAAATCATTTCAAGTAGTTCCTACTTTTGCTACCAAATTATACCGTCCACGACACCCAGCTTGCGGACTCGGCTACCTAGATCGCGGGTTCAAACCCGGCCAAAATCTTCGGATTTTTTAAGAGCGTTAAAATCCTTCAGTATGCCTTTCTTCGAAGGGGAACTAACGCCGGCGGTCCCTTGTCATAGATTTATGGAATGCAGAATATCCTTCCACTGACTAAATTTGTGTGAAGCTAGATTTCTAGGTTAGATTTTATTGAAACGCTCTATCAAAGTTCCAACGTTCACCACTAGGTGTCAGTGATATCTGGTAGCGTAAGTTGGAACTACTTGAAATTGAACGGAACTTGTAGATCACCCAATGGGTGTCCGCTTTAAGCAGTTACAGCCTCTGGCGAGCCGAACATGTCCTCGGCCACTCCCGGCACTAAAAGCCATACACAAAATAAATAAATAAATAAATAAATAAATAAATAAATAAATAAATAAATAAATAAATAAATAAATAAATAAATAAATAAATAAATAAATAATAAAAACAAAATTGCTATTCCAGACGTGCTCTCCCAACATATCTCTCCTCTCCCATTCATCTTAAACCTCTTTATTTGTTACTTTATCTACCCATCTGATCTTCATCATTCTTCTGTAACACCACATTTCAGACGTTTCTATTCTCCTCTGTTCTGCTGCGTCCACAGTCAAAGTTTGACTGGCTGCGTGGCTCAGCGGTAATGTTCTCGCTTGCAGGGCCCAAGGATGCAGGTTCGTATCCTGGCGCAGTCAGCCGGCATTTGAGGGTGCACAAATGCGAGGGAGCCGTGTCAGTACATTTACTGGCACGTTAAAGATCCCCTTCGGGGCAAAATTCCGGCACCCGGGCGTCTATAAAAGCCAGAGTAGTTGAAAGAGATGTAAAACCAATAACATTATTATTATTATTATTATTATTATTATCAGTCCAAGTTTCAATTCCATTGAGCGCCACGCTCCAGACAAAGGCTTTCAAAAATGTCGTTCTAATACCGAAATCTATATTTGATTTAAGCAGATTTCTTTTCTATACAAATGTTTTCCTTGCCTGAGCCAAACTAATTTTCACATCCTCTTTGCCTCGTCCTTCACTGGTTATTTTGCTTCCTAAGTAGCAGACGCCTTTAACCTGCCAATTTGACGCCAATAAGTTTACTGATTTCTTTCGGCTGAATCCATTATTTTTGATGTGCATCATCTTTCCATGTATATTTTTTGTGGGGGTGATTTTGAAAAAAGAAACGGAAATGGATGGGACGGAAACAATGAAATGGAAATGGATGGGACGGAAGCAATGAGCGCGCGCGGTGGCGGAGATTGGTACCACGACGTACTGTCGGCCATGTGGCTATGTGGAATGTATATCGCATACGGTTTACTTCAAGGTTTGGGGGGCCCATTAAAGATATTCCTACAATAAATCAACTTCAAATTGTCGTTCTTTGGTGTGAACATATTGATTATATCATATTTCCTGGAAACAATTATCATTTATTAAATCTTCATATTTTTGCTGTATTCTTATTTAATGTAAGCACTCGAGGTTTGGAGGCCCGTTTCCTGACATCCTGTAGGCTATGATATGTCTGTCTATGGTATGTTTATATTAGTGTTCTTAGGAGGTGGCGCGAGATTGAACTGGAATTGTTATATACTGCTCAAAAAAATTAAAGCACCACTTTTTTCAAAGGCCACCAAATTTGGAAAGTTGACTGCACAAGGTCGAAATCTCAGTATGACGTTTGCCCCGACGCCTACCAAGCACATGCTTCAGCACAACTCCCCAACTTGTGTAGTTTCGGGATAGCGCCCCCAAAACCAGCCCATTTTTGGAAACCGTAAATTGAAGTTTGCGAAAAACGCTGTAGGACTTGTCGCAGGTTGCCAAAGCAGTCGAAAATGAATGAGTGTTGCTCTTAAGGTTCCACGAACACGTTGAAATCGTTACATTTTACGTTTGGGCATTTTCAACCCCCTTCATCATCCCCTAAACATGGACTACCATTGGGGGTGCCTGAGAAGGTACCGGATGTGTTTAACCACCTGAAAACCTGCACACCGTCCTCAGTTGCTGATTGCAGTAAGTTCTTAAGGCCTCCGGCAATGTTCACCCCTCCTAACACCCTCAACTGGCAAGGGACCAAACCACCCCGTCTTGATTCACCCCTAAGGAAGGTTTAAATCAAGATTTTTATCAGTGCTGCTAATGGGGGGTCTTCCCCTAACGTTTCAAAAGAGGACCTGCGCCTGTGTCGCCACCCCTTCCCTTGCAACCCCCGTTTGTATGATTTTTCGAATCAGGCCCTTTTTAAGGGCTGAAATGAGATCTTAATCGCTGAAAGGGCTGTAAAGGTCCTTAGAAGTAGTGGTGACACGAAATCAACCCCTTCCGATGTTTGATTGACATTCCATCCCCCAAAGTTGACATTTTTGCACCCTCAACCCTCCCTGTCTGGACGCGTAACGCGTCATGGCAGAGTTTTCAGAGTTGGATCAAAATGAAGCTTATGGCCTGAAATGGAGCCCAAAACAGCAGGTTGAATGGAAATTCATCGGTATGGTGGGAAACGGGACCAAAAGTTTTCAAAAAAGTTAACAGCCTCTAGTAATAACACCAATGTATAGGCAACCCACATCTCGTCATTTTTCTCCCATTGCCAAACTTTGTAACCTATTGCCGATCATAGGCAACCCACACGCACGGACGTGATGTGGGTTGCCTATGCATGGGCGTACTTACTGTAGGCAGTACACTTTTTTGAAAAATTTTGGTCCCGTTTCCCAACCTACCGATGAATTTCTATCCAGCTTGCTGTTTTGGGCTCCATTGCAGGCCATAAGCTTCAATTTCATCCAACTCTGAAAACTCTGCCATGACGCATTACGCGTCCAGACAGGGAGGGTTGGGGGTGCAAAAATTTCGAATTTGGGGGACGGAATGTCAATCATCGATCGGAAGGGGTTGATTTCGTGTCACCACTACTTCTAAGAACCTTTACAGCCTTTTCAGCGATTAAGACGTCGTTTCAGCCCTTAAAAAGGGCCTGATTCGAAAAATCATACAAACGGGGGTTGCAGGGGAAGGGGTGGTGACAAAGGCACAGTTCCTTTTTTGAAACGTTGGGGGAAGACCCCCCCCATTAGCAGCACTGATAAACATCTCGATTAAAACCTTCCTTAGGGGTGAATCGAGAAGGGGTGGTTTGGTCCCATGCCAGTTGAGGGTGTTAGGGGGTGTGGACATTGCCGGAGGCCTTAAGAACTTACTGCAATCAGCAACTGAGGACGGTGTACAGGTTTTCAGGTGGTTAAGCACACCCGGTACCTTCTCAGACGCCCCCAATGGTAGTCCATGTTTAGGGGATGATGAAGGGGGTTGAAAATGCCCAAACGTCAAATGTAACGATTTCAACGTGTTTGTGGAATCTTTAAGAGCAAGACTCATTCATTTTCGACTGCTTTGGCAACCTGCGACAAGTCCTGCAGCGTTTTTCGCAAACTTCAATTTGCGGTTTTCGAAAATGGGCTGGTTTTCGGGGTGTTACCCCGAAACTACTCAAGTTGGGGAGTTGTGCTGAAGCATATGCTTGGTAGGCGTCAGGACAAACGTCATACTGAGATTTCGAGCTTGTAGGTCAACTTTTCAAAATTTGGTGGCCTTTGAAAAAAGTGGTGCTTTAATTTTTTTGAGCAGTATATTAGGAGGACATGCAAGATGGCCAGCGCAGCGTTTGAGCGCTTGAGTGGGGGTTGCTGGAACATGTTTCAATGACCAACAGAGCTCACTGTTAACAAGGGATTTGTGCTCCCGGCAGTCACATACTAGGATAACATGTCACATGTTACACATCATATGTGACTAATGTAAGGCTCGTAATTTTTTTGTTTAACGTTATTGATTTTCATCGTGAATTCTTTCGCCTGGAATAATTCCATCTGATTTCTGCAGATCCACCGCTCTTACCAAATAATTCACTACAATCTTAATCAATCCTGATCTTCCTGTACATGAAGATCTACCCACTCTTAATCAAAACAGATTATGTTCATGCCGTCCAGCTCTACGTAACGCCTCTGAGATGGTTGCTAGAGGTTACGACCCAACTACAGAGAGGAAAAGACAGTGGGAAGCAGCAACGGAGATGCACCTACAGGCAGGGCCGGATTTAAGAGTATGCCGCCTAAACGCTAAAGTCCATTTGCCGCCCCCTCTATGGTTCATATTTGCTTAATACATTTGTTTTATACAACAAAAAGATGGAGTTCATTGAGGTTTTCATCTTTTTTAAACATAAAGTTCATTTAGTTTAGATATAACAACAAATTTAATGGCTTACGTAATAAATGTCATAATGAAATTAGTTATCTACTTGTTTTTTACTTACTTTTTTAAGATTCGTAAAAAGAGAAATGGGTTTCGAACTTAATTAATTAATTAATTTGTTCTTGGAGATCTGTGATCACTATTTTACACATATTTTTTATATTTGAATGATAATGCCTATCTTTTGCGTAATTGAAGAACTGTGTTCAATTTGAATTAAATTGTCCTACGTGGTGCAATGACATTACACAAAATGTAGTTAATTACTGGTTTATTTGTTGAAAAATATACAACTTCTCTAAATCAATTCACCCCACGTAATCTTGATGTTCAAATTTACATACCTTTCTTACGAGATTTCTTAATGGCAACTCGTTAATAATGTCCTCATATGAAAAGTGTTTTTGTTATTTTTTAGGCCTTAATACAAAGTAATGGAAGTGAGTTTAACCGTATTTCAGAAATACTAGTTCGCAGATAGTTCTTAACTCTTCAAAGGCAGATAAAACGGTATAAGGACTAAAACATATTTTAAGTAACATGTATTCTTAACTTCGTATGGAAAATATTAATAACGTCTGAAATACTTCATCTTAGCTTTTAAACGAATTGCCAAACTGCTGCCCCTGACAATTTGCCGCTCTAGGCTGCAGCCTACTTAGCCTATTTAGAAATACGGCCCTGCCTACACAGAATGTTATCGGGTGCCATACTTCAAAGTGGATTCCAGCTACCACGTAAAACACGGACTGCCCTGAATAGAATAAGAACAGGTAGGTGCAGAGACATGCTGTTTAAATGGAACAAGTTGCCGACAGCTGCGTGTGACTGCGGAATTGCGCGACAGATCATCCACCATATTGTGAGTGAATGTGAAACGTGGGCGTACACAGGCAGCCAAGAGGATTTCTTGATGGCAACTCCAGAAACAATACAGTGGATCAATGATCTTGACATTCAATTGTAAGGTGTCTTTTATTGTTCGTTGTTTTGTTGTTATTTAAATATGTACATAGGCGGCTTCGGTGGCGTCTGGTTGCTAAGTTCTAAACTAGTAGTCGTTGACGGTGGCGTTTGGCGGCAAAAGTAGGAACTATTTGAAAAATTCAAAAGTCTACGGTCCTTACTTGAATTAAACAAGAAGTTCCGTAACGAACTAAAGAGCCTACTTTTCTTAAAATTTAAGATTCATGCCAATGATTAATCTGTCTGGATCTATCTAGAATAATGACGAAATTAAGTTTGTAATATCGAAATTTCGAAATTCCAAAATCGCAATTGAAATTTGAGCTCCATGTTGGATATCTTGGAAGGTATGAATAGGAGCTATTTCAAAATTGGCACACGTATAGATAATAATATTGCAGTTTAATTTCCATGAGGCCATACATGGCAGTGTTGCCAAAATGATTATAAGCCTGTGAATAGGTCCAAATTTTAAATGCATATAACTTCTACACTATCAATTGGATTTCAACCAAATTTCGTATGTGCTATGTTACATTAACAGATATGACTGAGCGTATTCTTAAGAGCCACCAGGGCTGCCAACTGTTAGTAAATGCTCTCAATGTTTTTTTTTAAATCCAAATACCAATATATCAGAAAGTACGCAAGCCGACAGCTTTAAACTATGCATACGTATAGTACCTGACATTCTATATTAATTTGGAGTAACTTATATACGTCAGTGCTACCAACATGATTCTAAGCCTGCTGAGAGGTCCAAATTAAATACATGTAACTTCTATACTATCATTTGGATTTCAACCAAATTTCGTGTGTGCTATGTATACCATAACAGATATGACTATGCCAATTCTTAAGAGTAACCAGGGCTGCCAACTGTTAATAAATACTGTCTCTATTTTTGTTACCCTAATATCAATATATCAGAAAGTATGCAAGCCAATAGCTCTAAACTTTGCACACGTATAGTACCTGGCATTCTAGATTAATTTGGAGTAACTAATATACGTCGGTGCTGCCAACATGATTCTAAGCCTGGTGATAGGTCCAATTTTAAAATGCATGTAACTTCTATACTAACTAATTGATTTCTTTCAAAATTGACACAACAATAGATCATATTATTTCAGATTATTTCTGACCAATACACGCATGTCATTGTTGCCAACATGATTTTACGCGCGCTGTTTGATCCAATATTTAACTGCATGTAAGGTCCATGCTATCCATTGGACTTCAACCAAATGTTGTATTCTGTACCTTAAGAGATGGAACTAAGAATATATTCAGTCACCAGGGCTGCCAACTGTAGTTCTCTATTAGGCTACATTTTGCCAGGTGTACAGTATTTCGAACTAATTAGAAATTTCGATATTACAAACTTAATTTCGTCATTATTCTAGATAGATCCATATAGATTAATCATTGGCATGAATCTTAAATTTTAAGAAAAGTAGGCTCTTTTGTTCGTCACGGAACTTCTTATTACAGGTTTTATTACGATGAGTCCTTGACATTCGAGACCAAACGCTACGACTGTTGGAAAACTTGTGCTCAACGGGAAAGGCAGACACCTTCAATGCTCCTTGAATACAAATGAGACGCTCTTACCTGCAAAGTTGTGAGACAGTTGAACAGAAGAGTGGAATTCCTAGGATCGTTGGCGACACCTTGTTAGATGGGAGTTGTGACAAACTGCACACTCGGCAAGACGTGTTAACTCTCAGTGACGTCATTGATTGTGTTTCAATGACGCGAGTTCTTAAAGGTAGGCCTATTCATCTACAGTACATTTAAAATCACGTATTTGTATGCAGTTGCTTCTGGAGGGGGATGAGCGGAGTCAAATCTCAACTAATTGCGTTTTTGGTTTTGTGTTTGTTTTCGGATTTTGCTTTTTGTTTTTGATTTTTCGTTTGTTTTTGAATTTCGCTTTGTGTTTTTTTTTGTTTTTGTCTTCTTCTTTTGCTCTTTTCTTGAATTTTGCATTTTGCTTTGCGGTTTTTGTTGTCGGTTTTTTGTTTGTTTTCTGCTTTTGCTTTATATTTTGCTTTTTGTTTTAAAATTTTGCTTTTTTGTTTTTGATGTTGTTTTTGTTGTTTGCTTTTACTTTGTGTTTTTGATGTTGTTTTTGTTCTTTGCTTTTGCCTTTTTGTTTTTGATGTTGTTTTTGTTGTTTGCTTTTGAATTTTGATTTTTTGTTTTTGTTCTTTGCTTTTGCCTTTTTGTTTTTGATGTTGTTTTTGTTGTTTGCTTTTGAATTTTGCTTTTTTGTTTTTGTTGTTTGCTTTTGAATTTCGCTTTTTGATTTTTGATGTTGTTTTTGCTTTTGAATTTTTCATTTTTGTTTTTGATGTTGTTTTTGTTGTTTGCTTTTGATTTTGAATTTTGCGTTTTTGATGTTTGCTTTTGAATTTTGCTTTTTGATGTTTGCTTTTGTTTTTGAGTTTTGCTTTTTGTTTCTTGATGTTTTTTGTTGTTTGCCTTTTCTTTTTCATTTTGCTTTTTTGTTTTTGTTGTTTGCTTTTGAATTTCGCTGTTTTGTTTTTGATGTTGTTTTTGCTTTTGAATTTTGCATTTTTGGTTTTTGATGTTGTTTTTGTTGTTTGTTTTTGATTTTGAATTTTGCTTTTTTGTTTTTGATGTGTTTTTGTTGTTTGCATATGTTTATGAATTTCGCTTTTTTGTTTTTGATGTTGTTTTTGCTTTTGAATTTTGCATTCTCGTTTTTGATGTTGTTTTTGTTGTTTGCTTTTGATTTTGAATTTTGCTTTCTTGATGTTTGCTTTTGAATTTTGCTTTTTTTGTTTTTGATGTGTTTTTGTTGTTTGCATTTGTTTTTGAATTTTGCTTTTTGGTTTTTGACGTTTTTTGTTGTTTGCTTTTGAATTTTGCTTTTTTGTTTTTGATGTCGTTTTTGTTTGCTTTTGAATTTGGATTTTTTGTTTTGGTTGTTGTTTTTGTTGTTTGCTTTTGATTTTTAATTTTGCTTTTCTGTTTTTGATGTCGTTTTTGAATTTTTTTTTTTGTATTTGATATTTGCTTTTGATTTTGTATTTTGCTTTGTGTTTTTGGTTTTGTGTTTGTGTTTTGGTTTTGTATTTTGCTTTTTGATTTGGTCATGTGTGAGTTATTGCTTTGTGTGTGGGCAAATTAAGACCGTCAATGATAGCAAACCTACACGTTTGATCTCGATAACATTTGCACCTCTCAATGTAAACACAAGTAAAGATAAATGTTCTCAACTTATAAACCTACATAATCCAATCGTTTGTCAACAATCCAAAAATTGTTTAAAAATATAAAAATGTCAACAAATTATGTTTTTTTAATGTTTGGTTTTGGGGGAGGATTGATGCCCCTGATAACACCACTTATGCCACTGTTTGGATGTTATTTTCACTTTCTTTGTTTTCAGATGAAATCCTAATGATTCTACTAAAAAAAAATCCACAAGCAAGCAACCAAATGTTGGAAACATCCTTTAATGTCATAGACTAGACCGTACATGAACACCATTCCTTTAGGGGATGTGAACTTGGGAATTTACGTACAATGTACCTTTAGGAGATGATTGACCATCTGAAACTCAACCATATCCGGCGATTAGATTAGCAGTTTGCGTTTTCTAACACTACAAGCGCTAGTAGGAGTCAATGCAGAGTTTCACCTAAGCCCTTATAACTTCAATCAATCAATCAATCAATCAATCAACCAATCAATCAATCAATCAATCAATCAATCAATCAATCAATCAATCAATCAATCAATCAATCAATAAATAATAACGGCGTGTGAGCTTCGAAGAGGTGCAGCTCTTTCATTTCGGCGTCAGCAGTTGATTTGCGATTCGCGATGAGGAAAAAATGAGGAGCGTGAAGAACTATAAAGCCTATTTTCATATATCCTACTCATATATCTATCAACATACAAAATTTCAGTTTGATTGTTGTGATACATTCGTAGATATTGAGAACCGTTAAAATATTTCAGATGGTCGCCAGGTTGGATTTTTATTTATGTACTATTAAATGAAGATTATTTAAGCCTCCGTGGCTTAGGCGGCAGCACGCCGGCCTCTCACCGCTGGGTCCGTGGTTCAAATCCCGGTCACTCCATGTGAGATCTGTGCTGGACAAAACGGAGGCAGACAGGTTTTTCTCCGGGTACTCCGGTTTTCCCTGTCAAAAATTTCATTCCAGCAACACTCTCCACTATCATTTCATTTCATCTGTCATTCATTTACTCATTGCCCCAGAGGAGTGCGTCAGGCCTCGGCAGCCGGCACAGTCCATATCCTCGCCGCTAGCTAGGGGCTTCATTCATTCCATTCCTGACCCGGTCGGAGACTGGAAACAGGCTGTGGATTTTCATTTCAAATGAAGATTATTGTGAACGTGTGGTATTCAGACTTCAGTCGCATGATTAGGACACAAGAAGTAACAAGAAGTTCCGTGAAGAACTATACAGCCTACTTTTCATGCCAATGATTATTCTACAGTATATGAACCTATCTAGAATAATGACAAAATTAAGTTGGTAATATCGAAATATCTAGTTAGTTCAAAATATACCTGGTATGATGTAGCCTAATAGAGCACTACAGTTGGCAGCCCTGGTGACTGAATATATTCTTAGTTCCATCTCTTAAAGTACAGAATAAAAAATTTGGTTGAAGTCCAATGGACGTTACATGCAGTTAATCACTGGACCTATCAGCACGCGTAAAAGCATGTTGCCAACAATACCATGCGTGTGCTGGTCAGAAATAATCTGAAATATTATGATATCTTGTTGTGCCAATTTTGGATGAAATCCATTTCTTAGTATAGAAGTTACATGTATTTTAAAATTGGACATATCAGCAGGCATAGAATCATGTTGGCAGCACTGCCTTGTATTAATTACTCCAAATTAATCTAGAATGTCAGGTGCTATACGTGTGCAAAGTATAGAGCTGTTGGCTTGCATACTTTCTGATATATTGATATTAGGGTAAAAACAATATAGACAGCATTTATTAACAGTTGGCAGCCCTGATTGCTCTTAACAATACTTATAGTCATATCTGTTATGGTACACATAGCACATACGAAATTTGGTTGAAATCCAACTGATAGTATAGAAGTTACATGTATTTAAAAATTGGTACTATCAGCAGGCGTATAATCATGTTGGTAGAACTGACGTATATAAGTTACTCCAGATTAATCTAAAAAGTCAGAATATACGTGTGCATAGTGTAAAGCTGTTGGCTTGCATACTTTCTGATATATTGGTATTTGGATAAAAAAAATTAGAGAAAGCAATTATTAACAGTTGGTAGCCCTGTTGGCTCTTAAGAATATGCTCAGCCATAGCTGTGTATGTACAGATGTTACATACAAAATTTGGTTGAAATCCAATTGATAGTGTAGAAGTTATATGCATTTAAACATTGGACCTATCAGAAGGCTTAAAATTATTTTGGCAACACTGTCATTATTGGCCTCCTGGAAATTAAACTGAAATAGTATTATCTGCATGTGTACCAATTTTGGAATAGCTCCCATGCATACCTTGCAAGATATCCAACATGGAGCTCAAATTTCTAGTGCGTTTTTTCAGCAGTTGGTAGCACTGACATTTTCAAATATGGACGTGAGATATTCCGGTGCACATCTTTACTCATACTAAATTTGGTTTTGATTGCTGCAGCCGTTTAGGAGTTGATAGGGGGGGGGGGGACACACACACAGCCAGACAGACAGACAGACAGACAGAAGGACAGACAGACAGACAGACGGACAGACATACATACAGACAGACAGACAGACAGACAGACAGACAGACAGACATACATACATACATACAGACAGACAGACAGACAGACAGACAGACAGACAGACAGACAGACACACATTTGCCCGATCTCATAAGTCTACTTTTTCCTCATTTTTGCAAAATGTGAAAAGTAGGCTAAAAAATTACGAGCCTTACAGTAGTCGCATATGATGTGTAACATCTGACATGTTATTCGAATAATTCCATATTACTTACTCGCATTTTTTAAAGAATGAACTCATAGTACTGCCTTGTGCCAGCAAACATGAAAGGATTCTCCAATGCATCTGCAGTAGTGACATATACCTGCGACTGTATGCGGGAGCAATCCACTGCCTACTTGATGCGAGCTGCACTTTATACCGGCCAATTAGTGAACCCATGCCAGCGGTGTTATTGAAAAATGGCCTCTTATTGCTGATATAGCGCACTGCCAAGTATAGGCGCGATTAAAAATTAGGTGTGCAGTAAGTATATTAGATGCGTTTCTCCCAGTGATACGTTTAGACTAACGAAGTTTCAATTCTTGTTAGTAGTCGGTGTTAATATACTGAATTCCTACGTTGTTTGGAGTGTTGGTTGATGCGATTTAGCACTCGAGGTATCGAGTGCTTACATTAAATAAGAACACAGCAAAAGTATGAAGATTTAATAAATCGTAATTGTTTTCAGCAAATATGATATAATGAATATTTTCTCACCAAAGAGCGACAATTTGAAGATGATTTATTGCAGGAATTTCTTTAATGGGGCCTCCAAACCTTGAGGAAAACCGTATGCGATTTACATTCCACATAGTCACATGGCTTACAGTACGTCGTTGTACCGTTCTCCGCCACCGCGCGCGCTCATTGTTTCCGTCCCATGCACTTCCGTCCCATCCACTTCCGTCTCTTTTCCAAGATCACTCCCACAAAAATGCCCAACTACCGAGTGCCACAAAAATATCCAGATACCGAGTGGAAAGAATTACAAATCAAAAACGAGATTTTAAAATTTCGCACAGCTGCCATCTTGTGGTTATGAAAACAATTGAAATAAATTAGATGCCAGTGGATTAACATTGGTATAAGCATTTAACGTGCAAAGTTTCACTGCACTCGGATGGTTAAATCACGAGAAATGTCCATTTAAATATTTATAATTCGCGTCGCCGCCATGTTGGATTTGTGCTCACCAGGTTACTGAAAGTCATATAGGTGAACTTATGTTCATAGCCTCTGTGAACATAAAGGATTCCAGTTTGATTGCTGTAAAAGATTCGTAGATATTGAGAACCGTCAAAATATAACTGATGCTCGCCATTTTGGATTGTTATATGTATAGGCCATAGAATTATGTACCATTAAAGGCAAATTATTGCGTAGCTTCATTATTCAAACTTTCACTTCGATTGCATGATCACGACACAAGAAATAAAAACTTAATTTTAAAATTTGACACAGCCGCCATCTTGAGGTTATGTAAACAATTGAACTAAAATAGATACCAGTGCATTACAATATGAATAGTCGTTTACTGTACCACATTTCACTGCGCTCAGATGGTTAAATCACGAGAAAAGTCTATTAAAATGTTTCAACTTCGCTTGGCCGCCATGTTCGTGTTGTAGGCTACTTTATAGGTTTTTGAAAGTTACATAGACAAACGTGTAGCAGTGCCCTTTATCTCCGTGCAAAATTTCAGGGTGTTATCATAAATAGTTTCGGAGATATTGAATGCCAGTGAAATATTTCGCACAGCCGCCATGTTGGATTGGTGAGACCCAATACAATTTGGAATGCACGGTCGGGGTCGGCCAGAATGGTGCTATGATATTACCGAGTTTTATTGTAATCGCTCCAGCCGTTTAGAATTTATTAGACACACACACACACACACACACACACACACACACACGCACGCACACACATACACACGGACAAACGGTGATCTCATAAGCCTATTTTTTCATAAAATGAAAATAGGCTAAAAATGAATGCTGGACATCACAAACAACCAGTCACAGAGCCTTGCGAAGTAACCACATAAAATACTTTTAGTTCCATCTACATGGCTTGTACTATTTGTGCATAACACAACCTAATAGCTTAGAACCTTTTTTCCTAACCATAGTAAATTAAACGCCTCAGCCCGGATTGGAAACAAAATATAGCATGCTAACCACTTACGGACGGGCAGACAAGTATTTCAACTCAATATGCACAGGCAATGAAAGTAATTACACGCTGCATCGAGGTCCCAGCCCGGTGCATTCCTCTAGCGATACTGTGTCTCCCCAAAAAGAAGAGATTGTTAGCATACTACTGTAATTTGTTTCAAAAGTTGGCAGCAGTTGCGACACGTACAGCATTAACTACAAGTAAAACAAATGGAACACGCAACTTGTGTTTATTTTAATACAACTTGCAGAAAATGCACCGGACCCTTGTTTTAATGGAGTCTGCTGTTACGATCGCAAGTTCGTGTTGTACCACACGTCCTCAGTTAATTCCTCGCCAGACATTGAACATTAACAGCGGAATAATTTATTTACGTCATTTTCAATATTATTGCCTCCAAATTCTACACTTCCTCCTGTATTTCTCGTGTTGGTAGCTTTTCCATGATATACAAGAGTTGTTTGAATTATGTCTGGAAACTACAGCTGGCAATAAGCGATGTTCAATTAATCGATACACAGGCCTACACAATTTTTTTTTCTGGTGCCAGGGATTTTGTAACTGATTTTAGGTATACTTGGGTCGCTGAATCTAAATATGAAATCAATTTTTATCTAACAGCTCTACTTTTTTAGATATAAGTTTTCCTCTAACACTTCTATTTGTTTAGATCTGTGTTGTTTTTATGGTCAGTTTTACACGAAATGTGCAGTTCTAACTCCATTTTGTGCAATTCTCAATCATAATATACAAGGATGTGTCGTATCGTCAGTCTGATATCCTTGCTTCTTTTGCCTATGGGGTAGTAGAGGCAAAACACACCACTGGGTTAGAAAAGAGTGGCCTATGAGAGAAAACATGGACGTTGGGGAAGAAAATGTTGAACGAGAGAAAATCATCTTTCCTCCACTGCATATTAAGCTGGGCCTTATAAAGCAGTTTGTGAAGGCTCTTGATAAGAACGGATCATGCTTTGCATTTATAGGAAATAAAATGCCTCACTTGGAAAAACTTATAACGGGGATATTTGATGGCCCACAAATAAGACAACTCATTAAGGATCCTGACTTCGTAAATTCGATGAATGAATCTGAGCTAAAAGCCTTGACTTCATTTGAGTCAGTTGTAAAACATTTTCTAGGCAAACGCAAAGCTGAAAACTATATTGAACTGGTAAACTATATGATTACCAGTTTCAAATCTTTTGGGTGCAACATGAGTATTAAGGTGCACTATTTACACAGCCACTTAGACCGTTTTCCTGAAAATTTAGCAGACAACAGTGAGGAACAATGTGAACGATTTCACCAGGATATTAAAACTGTGGAGGACCGCTACCAAATAAGATGGGACATTCTCATGATCGCAGATTACTGCTAGAGCTTAAAAAGGGACTGTTCCAAAATACATTCAAGAATGTCACGGAAAAGAAGCTTCCGGAGTGTCCAGTGACTGGTTGGTATCATTCATGACTTTTCCTCTATGTTTGTATATAATAATTATTTGTATAATATAATAAAGACAATTCCGTGTTTAGTTTTTTATTACCATGCGATAGTGTAATGTATATTTCACAAAAATGTCATATCTCAGAAACTAGAGCTGTTGGGCAAAAACTAATGGCATATTGGAATTCAGGGCATCAAATTCATATAAAATCAGCTTAAAAAGCCCCGGCACCAAAATCACCGTTGGCCAGTGTTAATCGATTAATGGAATTATTTGAATTTAATCGAAAACGATTAAAATCGACTGAGCGTTCAATCGGTTAAATGACTAACCGAATAATAGATTGATTGTTAGTAGACACGAGATGAGAAAATAAGTTTAAATGAGAGGTCATTGCTTAAGTTGAGTTACGCTTATTTTCGGAATGATGCAGAGAAATCTATAAAAGTTACTTTTTGCCTATATACAAAGTGTTCTTCCTTGTTTATGTTAATAATAAGGCTTTCAAAAATGACTTCCTTTTACCTAAAACTTTATTTGATGCCAACATATTCCTTTTCTTTAGAAGTGCTTTCCTTGCCTGAGCCAATCTACTATTATCATTTCAAATGATCTTGTCGACTTCATCCTTATGCTTAGGTCTACCGTTATGCGTCACGGTTACGGCGTGTATGACGTCATCATGCTGTTCAGTGCATATGCACCGAGTCTGAGTTTACTCCTGGGGTCTGGCGTTATGCGAACGGAGACGGCGAGTGCGTGACTTCATGCAGCCCCCACGCGGGAAACCTAAGTTAATGTGTGTAGCCCCACCACTTATTGTGCACCCTGGATTGTGCTACACCCTCAAGGGCCCACAGGATCTCCTGCCTTCTGCTCAAGGCCCTATAGAAGGCAGGGTGTGTGTAGCCCCACCACTTATTGTGCACCCTGGATTGTGCTCCACCCTCAAGGGCTCACAGTATCTTATGAATTCTGCTCAAGGCCCTAAAGGAGGCAGGGTGAGTAGTCCCAACACATATGGTGCACCCTGGATAGTGCTACACCCCCAAAGGGCTCACAGTATCTTCTGCCTACTGCTCAAGGCCCGAAAGGAGGCGGGGCGTGTGTAGCCCCACCACTTCTGGTGCACCATGGATAGTGCTACACCCTCAAGGGCTCACAGTATCTCCTGCCTTCTGCTTAAGGCCCTAAAGGAGGCAGGGTGTGTGTAGCCCCACCACTTCTGGTGCACCCTGGATAGTGCTACACGCTCAAGGGTTCACAGTATCTTCTGCCTTCTGCTCAAGGCCCCAAAGGAAGCAGGGCGTGTGTAGCCCCACCACGTATGGTGAACCCTGGATAGTGCTACACCCTCAAGGGCCCACAGTATCTCCTGACTTCTGCTCAAGGCCCTCAAGGAGGCAGGGTGTGTGTAGCCCCACCACTTACGGTGCACCCTGGATAGTGCTACACCTTCAAGGGCTCACAGTATCTCCTGCCTTCTGCTCAAGGCCCTATAGAAGGCAGGGTGTGTGTAGCCCCACCACTTATTGTGCACCCTGGAATGTGCTACACCCTCAAGGGCCCACAGTATCTCCTGCCTTCTGCTCAATGCCCTATAGAAGGCAGGGTGTGTGTAGCCCCACCACTTATTGTGCACCCTGGATTGTGCTACACCCTCAAGGGCTCACAGTATCTTATGCCTTCTGCTCAAGGCCCTAAAGGAGGCAGGGTGTGTAGTCCCAAAACATATGGTGTACCCTGGATAGTGCTACACCCTCAAGGGCTCACAGTATCTTCTGCCTACTGCTCAAGGCCCTAAAGGAGGCAGGGCGTGTGTAGCCCCACCACTTCTGGTGCACCATGGATAGTGCTACACCCTCAAGGGCTCACAGTATCACCTGCCTTCTGCTTAAGGCCCTAAAGGAGGCAGTGTGTGTGTAGCCCCACCACTTCTGGTGCACCCTGGATAGTGCTACACGCTCAAGGGTTCACAGTATCTTCTGCCTTCTGCTCAAGGCCCCAAAGGAAGCAGGGCGTGTGTAGCCCCACCACGTATGGTGAACCCTGGATAGTGCTACACCCTCAAGGGCCCACAGTATCTCCTGACTTCTGCTCAAGGCCCTCAAGGCGGCAGGGTGTGTGTAGCCCCACCAATTATGGTGCACCCTGGATAGTGCTACACCCTCAAGGGCTCACAGTATCTCCTGCCTTCTGCTCAAGGCCCTATAGAAGGCAGGGTGTGTGTAGCCCCACCATTTATTGTGCACCCTGGATTGTGCTACACCCTCAAGGGCCCACAGTATCTCCTGCCTTCTGCTCAAGGCCCTATAGAAGGCAGGGTGTGTGTAGCCCCACCACTTATGGTGAACCCTGGATTGTGCTACACCCTCAAGGGCCCACAGTATGTCCTGCCTTCTGCTAAAGGCCCCAAAGGAAGCAGGGCGTGTGTAGCCCCACCAGTTATGGTAACCCTGGATAGTGCTACACCCTCAAAGGCTCACAGTATCTCCTGCCTTCTGCTTAAGGCCCTAAAGGAGGCAGGGTGTGTGTAGCCCCACCACTTCTGGTGCACCCTGGATAGTGCTACACGCTCAAGGGTTCACAGTATCTTCTGCCTTCTGCTCAAGGCCCAAAAGGAAGCAGGGCGTGTGTAGCCCCACCACTTATGGTGAACCCTGGATAGTGCTACACCCTCAAGGGCCCACAGTATCTCCTGACTTCTGCTCAAGGCCCTCAAGGAGGCAGGGTGTGTGTAGCCCCACCACTTATGGTGAACCCTGGATAGTGCTACACCCTCAAGGGCTCACAGTATCTCCTGCCTTCTGCTTAAGGCCCTAAAGGAGGCAGGGTGTGTGTAGCCCCACCACTTCTGGTGCACCCTGGATAGTGCTACACGCTCAAGGGTTCACAGTATCTTCTGCCTTCTGCTCAAGGCCCCAAAGGAAGCAGGGCGTGTGTAGCCCCACCACGTATGGTGAACCCTGGATAGTGCTACACCCTCAAGGGCCCACAGTATCTCCTGACTTCTGCTCAAGGCCCTCAAGGAGACAGGGTGTGTGTAGCCCCACCACTTATGGTGCACCCTGGATAGTGGTACACCCTCAAGGGCTCACAGTATCTCCTGCCTTCTGCTCAAGACCCTACAGAAGGCAGGGTGTGTGTAGCCCCACCACTTATTGTGCACCCTGGATTGTGCTACACCCTCAAGGGCCCACAGTATCTCCTGCCTTCTGCTCAAGGCCCTATAGAAGGCAGGGTGTGTGTAGCCCCACCACTTATGGTGAACCCTGGATTGTGCTAAACCCTCAAGGGCCCACAGTATGTCCTGCCTTCTGCTCAAGCCCTAAAGGAGGCAGGGTGTGTGTAGCCCCACCACTTATGGTGAACCCTGGATAGTGCTACACCCTCAAGGGCTCACAGTATCTTCTGCCTTCTGCTAAACGCCCCAAAGGAAGCAGGGCGTGTGTAGCCCCTCCACTTATGGTAACCCTGGATAGTGCTACACCCTCAAAGGCTCACAGTATCTCCTGCCTTCTACTTAAGGCCCTAAAGGAGGCAGGGTGTGTGTAGCCCCACCACTTCTGGTGCACCCTGGATAGTGCTACACGCTCAAGGGTTCACAGTATCTTCTGCCTTCTGCTCAAGGCCCCAAAGGAAGCAGGGCGTGTGTAGCCCCACCACTTATGGTGAACCCTGGATAGTGCTACACCCTCAAGGGCCCACAGTATCTCCTGACTTCTGCTCAAGGCCCTCAAGGAGGCAGGGTGTGTGTAGCCCCACCACTTATGGTGAACCCTGGATAGTGCTACACCCTCAAGGGCTCACAGTATCTCCTGCCTTCTGCTTAAGGCCCTAAAGGAGGCAGGGTGTGTGTAGCCCCACCACTTCTGGTGCACCCTGGATAGTGCTACACGCTCAAGGGTTCACAGTATCTTCTGCCTTCTGCTCAAGGCCCCAAAGGAAGCAGGGCGTGTGTAGCCCCACCACTTATGGTGAACCCTGAATAGTGCTACAACCTCAAGGGCTCACAGTATCTCCTGCCTTCTGCTCAAGACCCTATAGAAGGCAGGGTGTGTGTAGCCCCACCACTTATTGTGCACCCTGGATTGTGCTACACCCTCAAGGGCCCACAGTATCTCCTGCCTTCTGCTCAAGGCCCTATAGAAGGCAGGGTGTGTGTAGCCCCACCACTTATGGTGAACCCTGGATTGTGCTACACCCTCAAGGGCCCACATTATCTCCTGCCTTCTTCTCAAGGCCCTAAAGGAGGCAGGGTGTGTGTAGCCCCACCACTTATGGTGAACCCTGGATAGTGCTACACCCTCAAGGGCTCACAGTATCTTCTGCCTTCTGCTAAAGGCCCCAAAGGAAGCAGGGCGTGTGTAGCGCCACCACTTATGGTGAACCCTGGATAGTGCTACACCCTCAAGGGCTCACAGTATCTCCTGACTTCTGCTTAAGGCCCTAAAGGAGGCTGGGTGTGTGTAGCCCCACCACTTCTGGTGCACCCTGGATAGTGCTACACGCTCAAGGGTTCACAGTATCTTCTGCCTTCTGCTCAAGGCCCCAAAGGAAGCAGGGCGTGTGTAGCCCCACCACTTATGGTGAACCCTGGTTAGTGCTACACCATCAAGGGCCCACAGTATCTCCTGACTTCTGCTCGAGGCCCTCAAGGAGGCAGGGTGTGTGTAGCCCCACCACTTATGGTGCACCCTGGATAGTGCTACACCCTCAAGGGCTCACAGTATCTCCTGCCTTCTGCTCAAGGCCCTATAGAAGGCAGGGTGTGTGTAGCTCCACCACTCATTGTGCACCCTGGATTGTGCTACACCCTCAAGGGCTCACAGTATCTCCTGCCTTCTGCTCAAGGCCCTCACGGAGGCAGGGTGTGTGTAGCCCCACCACTTACGGTGCACCCTGGATTGTGCTATAGCACTCAAGGGCCCACAGTATCTCCTGCCTTCTGCTCAAAGCCCTCACGGAGGCAGGATGTGTGTAGCCCCACCACTTATTGTGCACCCTGGATTGTGCTACACCCTCAAGGGCTCACAGTATCTCCTGCCTTCTGCTCACGGCCCTCACGGAGGCAGGGTGTGTGTAGCCCCACCACTTACGGTGCACCCTGGATTGTGCTACAGCACTCAAGGGCCCACAGTATCTCCTGCCTTCTGCTCATGGCCCTCACGGAGGCAGGGTGTGTGTAGCCCCACCACTTACGGTGCACTCTGTATTGTGCTACAGCACTCAAGGGCCCACAGTATCTCCTGCCTTCCGCTTAAGGCCCTCACGGAGGCAGGGTGTGTGTAGCCCCACCACTTACGGTGCACTCTGGATTGTGCTACGGCACTCAAGGGCCCACACTATCTCCTGCCTTCCGCTCAAGGTCCTCACGGAGGCAGGGTGTGTGTAGCCCCACCACTTACGGTGCACCCTGGATTGGGCTACACCCTCAAGGGCTCACAATATCTCCTGCCTTCTGCTCAAGGCCCTCACGGAGGCAGGGTGTGTGTAGCCCCACCACTTACGGTGCACCCTGGATTGTGCTACAGCACTCAAGGGCCCACAGTATCTCCTGCCTTCTGCTCAAGGCCATCACGGAGGCAGGGTGTGTGTAGCCCCACCACTTACGGTGCACCCTGGATTGTGCTACAGCACTCAAGGGCCCACAGTATCTCCTGCCTTCTGCTCAAGGCCCTCACGGAGGCAGGGTGTGTGTAGCCCCACCACGTATGGTGAACCCTGGATTGTGCTACAGCACTCAAGGGCCCACAGTATCTCCTGCCTTCTGCTCAAGGCCCTCACGGAAGCAGGGTGTGTGTAGCCCCACCACTTACGGTGCACCCTGGATTGGGCTACACCCTCAAGGGCCCACAGTATCTCCTGCCTTCTGCTCAAGGCCCTCACGGAGGCAGGGTGTGTGTAGCCACACCACTTACGGTGCACTCTGGATTGTGCTACAGCACTCAAGGGCCCACAGTATCTCCTGCCTTCTGCTCAAGGCCCTCACGGAGGCAGGGTGTGTGTAGCCCCTCCACTTATTGTGCACCCTGAATTGGGCTACACCCTCAAGGGCTCACAGTATCTCCTGCCTTCTGCTCAAGGCCCTCACGGAGGCAGGGTTTGTGTAGCCCCACCACTTACGGTGCACCCTGGATTGTGCTACAGCACTCAAGGGCTCACGTCTGGTGAGTTCGGGATTTGGCGACCCTGAGGTATGCCTGAGCAGTGCCTTTTTTTTCTCCTTCTTCTATTGCCTTTGGGGCGGTCCCTCTCCTCTTTACCTTTCCTGTCTGCCTTTCCTGGTTCTCCTTTCTTCCAAGTCCCTTCATTCTCATTCTTCGAGGGTTGAGGGCATTTCCTTTCCTTGTGTGTTTTGTTTCCTTGTTCTTATTTTTGTTTTCCATTTTGTAGTAAGTTTTAGGTTTAGTTTCATTTCATTTACATCTTCACATCACCCAAACCATTAGGGGCCGATTACCTAGATGTTAGGCCCCTTGAAATAACAATTATCATCATCATCATTATTATTTGGAAATACATAGCAGTAAAAAAGTTGGTTGGTTCCTTAGTATAGGGGCTGTGACAACGCGGTCATTTAGCCCCGTGTACTTTGGGGGTGTGTAGAATCTGTCTGATAATCGGTGTTAATTGTGCTGACTGTATTAGTGTTTATTATCTGTTTTTAATTCAAGTAAGACCGGGTGAGTTAGCCGTGGTGGTTACGGCATGACTGATGGCAGTCGCTCACATCCGGGAGGCGAGGAGGTTCGAATCCCCCCGCCGGCAACCTTGAAGATGGTCTTCTGTGGTTTCCCATCTTCCTTCCAGGCAAATGCCGGGGTTGGTCCCTAACTATAGGCCACAGCCGCTACCTTCCAACTCCTCGTCCTTACATTCCAACTTCCCTCCTTCCCTCCCCAACGGTACTTGTAGCTCACCCATTGGGTGTCCGTCTCGAAGCAGCTACAAAAAACTGGCGAGCCGAACATGTCCTCGGACACTCCCGTCACTAATAGCCATACGCTAAAAAAAAAAAAAAAAAAAAAAAAAAATCAAGTAAGGACTGCAGACTATAATTTCAAGTTGTTTCTACTTTCGCTACCAAATACCTCCGTCAATGACACCTAGCTGTGAACTGCCTACTACCAGATGCCATCGCAACCAGTGCCTGGTGACGAACGTTGTAACATAAGAGCATTAATCAAACCTAACCTACAAATTTTGCTTCATACACGTTTAGTTACCGGAAGGTTCTCTTACAAGCCATAAATATATGACATGGGCCTGGCGGCTTTTATTCCCTTCTGAAGGAAGGCATACTGGGGGATTTAACGCTCTTAAAATATCCGACGACTTCAAGCGGGTTTGAACCCGCAATCTTGGGCTTAGAAGCTCAGAATGCTACCAACTACGCCACCGAAGCCGCCGTTAAAAGGTTAATAGCTTAGAGCATAAATACAATAGAGGGCGCATTGCCACACTGCGCCTGTACTGTGACGTGAATCCAACATCTCGATCAGCTGACTGAAGGGTAATGGCTCAAGACCGACTACAATTGGCTAATGGCGAATGATAAGCAACGTCAAGGAATACAAAAGGAGCTCCATATTGGATAATTCTATTATCACTATCCGCAGTTCCCTTCAGTCAGCTGATCGAGATGTTGGTTTCAACAATGTGACGTCATCAGCCATCTATTGAATTTATGGTCTAAGGTTAATAGTAAGGATATATCTTAAACACTTTGATTCTCGTGAAGTTGGAGTTCAATGGGACTTATGTATCGAAAGGGAGAACGGTAGGTATTTTACTTCTACAGTACCCGTACTTGTTTCGTATTTTAAGCACATTGGTTTCATATTTTGACAATAAAGCCGCAGTTAACTAATGAGGATGAATGAGTGTTGTGTGTTGCATAGGCTCAGGGGACTTTCTCTTTGTGAGGCTAGAGAAGAGGCACGAGATTTATGACTCCCGAGGATTGTGGTGATGGCCTGAGCCGCTTGGAATAACTTAAGTCAACACTACCATAAATATACAAGCAACATTTGTAGCTCGAGCAGCTCCCTCAACATGACTTCTAGAGCCGTCTTTCTAAATCTGTGGCTTGGTAACTTCATTGTGGAATATTGAGAGGCGTAATCTCGATAGAAACAGAAGATTCTGTCCATTATGGTGAAAAACTCTCTGAAAGTCCATTTTTATGTATACCAGAACAAACTGCATATTTAATACGCTGAGCCTTTCAAGCCTTTGTACCGGCTATCTCATGGCCAATCGAATCCTTCTGCTGTGTGCATTTGGAAATAATTCCTTACGTGACGGTTTATTTGGTATTTTCTCGGCTTCCGTGGGGTCGTTGGTAGCATGCAGAGCATCTATGCCGATGATCGCGGGTTCAAACCCGGCCGAAGTCGTCGGATTTCTTAAGAGCGTTAAAATCCATCAGTATACCTTCCTTTGGAGGGGAAGTAAAGCTGGCGGGCCCATGTCATAGATTTATGGCATGTAAAAGAACCATCCACTAACTAAACTTGTGTGAAGCAAAATTTGTCGGTTAGGTTTGATTAATGCCCTTAAGTTCCAACGTTCGTCACTAGGCGCTGGTTGCGATGGTATATAGTAGTAGCCAAGTTCCCAGCTAGGTGTCGTTGACGGTAGCATTTGGTAGAGAAAGTAGGAACTACTTGATATTATCGTCTGCAGTCCTTACTTGAATAAAAAACAGATAACACACACTAATACAGTCATCACAATTAACACCGGTTATCAGACAGATTCTACACACACCCAAAGTACACAGGGCTACATGACCGCGTTGTCGCAGTCCCTAAACTGAGGAAACAAACAAACAAACCTCTTTAAGAATTGCCTATGTTCTATTTTGTTGATTCCTGATACGATTGCATTTTTCTTTTGCCTACTTTTTGGAAACCATTCCTAAAGGGCAAGTAAATTCAAAATTATTAATTGATTTCACCAAATAGGTAACCATTATTATCTCAAGGATAAAGTGCCGTATTTCTCCTCACACTGCGCATGTAGTGTGCTTTAAATCTTCTCTTCTTATGCCATATCGTCATTGGTTGTTAATTGTTATCAGGGCAATTCCTTGTTTATTTTTAGCTACTGAGAATGATGAAAGAGTGTTGATTCCACACCATTCACGTAGAATCTTTAGGCAAGATATTCTTCTACCAGAAATAATTCCTGAGGACTTCCGGACTTGCACTGTGTGTGTCAGCCGCTCCTGTGTGGAACGCTTCAGCACATTCTAAACAGGTTGATACTGCTGTCAACGACACTGCAAGGATAATCTCGGGATGCCTGAAACCAACACCAGTGCACAAACTATACCCTATTGTTGGAATAGCCCCACCCAACATCCGGAGGGCCACTGCTGCGGATGCCGAGAAAACAAAGCAGGAGAATGACCATCGACATCCACTATATGGTCACCAGGCAGCAAGGTCTCAACTCAGATCCCACAAGAATTTCCTTGCTAGGACTACGCCGCTGGAGGGAACACCAGATACAACTAGTCTTAACGGATGGAGGAGCTCACTGCCCACAGACATGACACCAAAGGAAGAACTGACTCCTGGCACCGACCTTCCTTATCCTGTGTGGAGGTCCCTCAACCGCTTAAGAGTGGGTGCAATACCTGCAAAAATGGGGGATCCTTCCAGCAGACGCAGACACCTCTTGTGAATGTGGAGCTGAACAAGACCCAAGCCACCTACTTACCTGCCCCCTCCTGGACAACCCATGCACAATAGAAGATGTTTTTAGAGGAAGCAACAAGGCCATCGTAGCTGCAATTTTTTGGAAATGTTGACCGGACACGCAAATGAATGAATGACCAGAACTAATTTTAACTCTGAGATTTGCCGATGACATTGTCATCTTAGCCGACACAAAATAGGATTTGAATGAGTTATTAAATGGTATGGATTCTGTCTTGAGGAAAGAATTCATAATGAAATTCAATAAATATAACACAAAAATATTGGAATGCAGTCGAAAGAAATCAGAAACCGCTATGGATGTCCAATTGGCAGGTGGAAAGCTAAAGGAAGTAGGTAGGAAGCAAAATAACCAGTGATGGACGAAGCAAAGAGGACATAAAAAGTAGGTTAGCACAGGCAAAGAAAGCATATCTACAGAAAAGGAATCTCTTGACATCGAATATAGATTTAGGTATTAGGAAGTAATTTTTGAAAGCCTTTGTCTGGAGCGTGGCGCTCTATGGAAGTGAAACTTGGACCGATGGAGCAGCAGAAAAGAGGAGAATTGAAGCGTTTGAAAAGTGGTATTACAGGAGAATGATGAAGATCAGATGGGTAGATAGGGTTACGAAGGAAGAGGTATTAACACGAGAGGAGAAATGTTTCTGGAGACTGCTAATGAAGAGAAGAGATAGGTTGGTAGGACACATACTAAGACACCCAGGAATAGCAAACTTAGTTATAGAAGGAAGGGTTGAGGATAAGAACGGTAGGGGTAGACCAAGGTTAGAATTTGTTAAACAGTTTGCCTCGGATGTAGGGTGTGGTAGCTATGTAGAGATGAAACAATTAGCTCAGGACAGGGAGGCATGGAGTGCTGCATCTAACCAGTCAAAAGACTGAAGACTTAAACAAAACAACATTCTCCTACCTTCAATGATGATCTGAAGGAGTTCATATTTATCAATGCGAATGATTTGGTCAAAGTATTCAAGTTTTGTCCTTTTAGGTAGATTTCATTAGAAAGCTAACTATTGCAATGGGTCCCATGTTACGACTTCCGGAAAATTTCGACATATCTTCGCGTTTCACATCCCCCAGACCCCAAAACCACCGTCAGTTCAAAAGTTTATATATAATTTATGTATGTATATATATATATATATATATATATATATATGTATGTATGTATATATAAATATATGTATATCAGTTTCTTGTGGACACGATAACTGCCGTAATTTTGCACCAATCACTTTGAATTCTTTACATAATATGTATCCCTATAAAATCTCGGTCGAGTTCGTTAATGGGCAAAATCGGTCGAAGGGGGTGAAAATGGGGGGCTTTTTTCGAAAAATTGAAATTTCGCTATAACTCTCTTAATACGTGAAATATCGAATCCATTCAAAGTTCATAATATGTGTCGGATAAGTGCCAACAATTTATGTCAAATAAGTTTTTGATAGCACCAACCACTGACCAAAGGGGTGGAAAAAAGTGGGTTTTTCGGGAAACATCAATCATATCTCTCTTAATAGGCACAATATCAAAACCGTACAAAATGGACAATATTCCCCTAATAATTACCTAAAACTTTTGTCTGAAAGAATTTTTGATATGACCCACCATTACGCCAAGGGATGAGAAAAATGATTTCGGAATTATAAGAAAATGCCAAGAGCTATCAGAGGTTGCCATGGCAACACTACTAAATTGATGAGGGATGAGCCGTTGCCATGACAACGCACTTGTACGAGATCAGATTCAGTATTTCCATCTGACTAAGCCGGCCCCGTGGTGTTGGGGTAGCGCGCCTGCCTCTCACCCGGAGGCCCCGGGTTCGATCCCCGGCTCCGTCAGGGATTTTAAAACTGACGTGAGGGTTGGAACGGGATGCACTCAGCCTCGTGAGGACAATTGAGTAGCTGTCTGACAGTGAGACAGCACCCCGATCACGAATACCAATATTAACGACGGAGGGGACCCGACGCGCTGATCACGCGTCACCCCAATATCTGCAGGCCAAATGGCTGGGCAGCGGTCGCTTGGTCGGCCTTAGCCCGTCATGGGCTGGATGGTGCCAGGGGTTGACTTTGACATCTGACTAAGTGGGAAGCGGCTTCGGTGACGTAACTGGTAGCATGCAGAATGTCTATGCCCAAGGTCGCGGTTTCAAAGCCGGCCGAAGTCGTCGGATTTTCTAAGAGCGCTAAAATCCCTCAGTATGCTTTCCTTTGGAGGGGAAGTTCCAACGTTCTTTACGAGTTGCTGGTTGGGGTGGCATCTAGTAGCCAAGTTCACAGCTAGGTGTCATTGACGGTAGTACCTGATAGCAACATTAGGAACTACTGCTTGAAATTGACCGTCTGCAGTCCTTACCTGAATTACAGACTAATACATCCATTAAAATTCACACCGTTTATCAGACAGATTCTACACTCACCCAAAGTACACGGGGTTAGATGACCGCGTTGTCGCAGCCCCTAAACTGAGGAACCAACCAGAGGTAGATTTCATTAGAAATCTAACTATTGCAATGGGTAGGCTACCATGTTTCGACTTCCGGAAAATTTCGACATATCTTCGCGTTTCACATCCCCCAGACCCCAAAACCACCGTCAGTTCAAAAGTATATATATACTGCTCAAAAATATTAAAGCACCACTTTTTTCAAAGGCCACCAAATTTTGAAAAGTTGACCTACAAGCTCGAAATCTCAGTATGACGTTTGTCCTGACGCCTACTAAGCATATGCTTCAGCACAACTCCCCAACTTGAGTAGTTTCGGGGTAGCACCCCGAACACCAGCCCATTATCGAAAACCGCAAATTGAAGTTTGCGAAAAACGCTGCAGGACTTGTCGCAGGTTGCCAAAGCAGTCGAAAATGAATGAGTCTTGCTCTTAAAGGTTCCACAAACACGTAGAAATCGTTACATTTGACGTTTGGGCATTTTCAACCCCCTTCATCATCCCCTAAACATGGACTACCATTGGGGGCGTCTGAGAAGGTACCGGGTGTGTTTAACCATCTGAAAACCTGCACACCGTCCTCAGTTGCTGATCGCAGTTAGTTCTTAAGGCCTCCGGCAATGTCCACACCCCCTAACACCCTCAACTGGCATGGGACCAAACCACCCCCTCTCGATTCACCCCTAAGGAAGGTTTTAATCGAGATGTTTATCAGTGCTGTGAATGCGGGGGTCTTCCTCTACCGTTTCAAAAAAGGAGCTGTGCCTTTGTCACCACCCCTTCCCCTGCAACCCCCGTTTGTATGATTTTTCGAATCATGCCCTTTTTAAGGGCTGAAACGAGGTCTTAATCGCTGAAAGGGCTGTAAAGGTCCTTAGATGTAGTGGTGACACGAAATCAACCCCTCACGATCGATGATTGACATTCCGTCCCCCAAATTCGAAATTTTTGCACCCCCAACACTCCCTGTCTGGACGCGTAACGCGTCATGGCAGAGTTTTCAGAGTTGGATGGAAATGAAGCTTATGGCCTGCAATGGAGCCCAAAACAGCAGGTTGGATAGAAATTCATCGGTAGGTTGGGAAACGGGACCAATTTTTTTCAAAAAAGTGTACAGCCTACAGTAAGTACGCCCATGAATAGGCAACCCACATCATGTCCGTGCGTGTGGGTTGCCTATGATCGGCAATAGGTTACAAAGTTTGGCAATGAGAGTAAAATGACGTGATGTGGGTTGCCTATGCATTGGTGTACTTACTAGAGGCTGTTAACTTTTTTGAAAACTTTTTGGTCCCGTTTCCCACCCTACCGATGAATTTCCATCCAACCTGCTGTTTTGGGCTCCATGTCAGGCCATAAGCATCATTTCCATCCAACTCTGAAAACTCTGCCATGACGCGTTATGCGTCCAGACAGGGAGGGTTGGGGGTGCAACAATTTCGAATTTCGGGGACGGAATGTCAATCAACGATCGGAAGGGGTTGATTTCGTGTCACCACTACTTCTAAGGACCTTTACAGCCCTTTCAGCGATTAAGACTTCGTTTCAGCCCTTAAAAAGGGCCTGATTCGAAAAATCATACAAACGGGGGTTTCAGGGGAAGGGGTGGTGACAAAGGCACAGCTCCTTATTTGAAACGGTAGGGGAAGACCCCCGCATTCACAGCACTGATAAACATCTCGATTAAAACCTTCCTTAGGGATGAATCGAGAGGGGGTGGTTTGGTCCCATGCCAGTTGAGGGTGTTAGGGGGTGTGGACATTGCCGGAGGCCTTAAGAACTTACTGCAATCAGCAACTGAGGACGGTGTGCAGGTTTTCAGGTGGTTAAACACACCCGGTACCTTCTCAGACGCCCCCAATGGTAGTCCATGTTTAGGGGATGATGAAGGGGGTTGAAAATGCCCAAACGTCAAATGTAACGATTTCTACGTGTTTGTGGAACCTTTAAGAGCAAGACTCATTCATTTTCGACTGCTTTGGCAACCTGCGACAAGTCCTGCAGCGTTTTTCGCAAACTTCAATTTGCGGTTTTCGAAAATGGGCTGGTTTTCGGGGTGCTACCCCGAAACTACTCAAGTTGGGGAGTTGTGCTGAAGCATATGTTTGGTAGGCGTCAGGACAAACGTCATACTGAGATTTCGAGCTTGTAGGTCAACTTTTCAAAATTTGGTGGCCTTTGAAAAAAGTGGTGCTTTAATTTTTTTGAGCAGTATATATATATATATATCAGTTTCTTGTGGTCACGATAACTGCCGTAATTTTTCATCAATCACTTTTTACCGAATATGTATACCTATAAAATCTCGGTCGAGTTCGTTACTGGGCTAAATCGGTAGAAGGGGGTGAAAATGGGGGGCTTTTTTCGAAAAAGTGAAATATTGTTATAACTCTCTTAATATGTGAAATATCGAATCCGTTCAACGTTCATACTATGTGTCGGATAAAGCCCAAAAATATATGTTTGAAGAGTTTTTTTATATCACCAACCATTGACCAAAGGGGTGGGAAAAAGTGTTTTTTTTCGGGAAACATTAATCATATCTCTCTTAATAGGCACAATATCAAAACCGTACGAAATGGTCAATATTCCCCTAATAATTACCTAAAACGTTTGTCTGAAAGAATTTTTGATATGACCAACCATTATGCCAAGGGATGAGAAAAATGATTTCGGAAGTATAAGAAAATGCCAAGAGCTATCAGAGGTTGCCATGGCAACACTACTAAATTGATGAGGGATGAGCCATCAGACGTTGCCATGACAACGCACTTGCACGAGATCAGATTCAGTATTTTCATCTAAGTGGGAAGCGGCTTCGGTGACGTAACTGGTGGCATGCAGAATGTCTATGCCCAAGGTCGCGGTTTCAAAGCCGGCCAAAGTCGTCGGATTTTCTAAGAGAGCTAAAATCCCTCAGTATGCTTTCCTTTGGAGGGGAAGTTCCAACGTTCGTTGCGAGTTGCTGGTTGGGGTGGCATCTAGTAGCCAAGTTCACAGCTAGGTGTCGTTGACGGTAGTACCTGGTAGCAACATTAGGAACTACTGCTTGAAATTGACCGTCTGCAGTCCTTACCTGAATTAAGACTACTACAGCCATTACAATTCACACCGTTTATCAGACAGATTCTACACTCACCCAAAGTACACGGGGTTAGATGACCGCGTTGTCGCAGCCCCTAAACTGAGGAACCAAACAGAGGTAGATTTCATTAGAAAGCTAACTATTGCTATGGGTACCATATTTCGACTTCCGAAAAATTTCGACATATCTTCGCGTTTCACATCCCCCAGACCCCAAAACCACCGTCAGTTCAAAAGTTTATATATAATTTATGTATGTATATGTGTGTATATATATATATATGCATATCAGTTTCTTTTGGACACGATAACTGCCGTAATTTTGCACCAATCACTTTGAATATTTTACCGAATATGTATACCTATAAAATCTCGGTCGAGTTTGTTACTGGGCTAAATCGGTCGAAGGGGGTGAAAATGGGGGGCTTTTTTTTTTCGAAAAAGTGAAATATTGCTATAACTCTCTTAATATGTGAAATATCGAATCCGTTCAACGTTCATACTATGTGTCGGATAAAGCTCAAAAATGTATGTTTGAAGAGTTTTTTATAGCACCAACCATTGACCAAAGGGGTGGGAAAAAGTGGGTTTTTCGGGAAACATTAATCATATCTCTCTTAATAGGCACAATATCAAAACCGTACAAAATGGACAATATTCCCCTAATAATTACCTAAAATTTTGTCGGAAAGAATTTTTGATATGACCCACCATTATGTCAAGGGATGAGAAAAATGATTTCGGAATTATAAGAAAATGCCAAGAGCTATCAGTGGTTGCCATGGCAACACTACTAAATTGATGAGGGATGAGCCATCAGACGTTGCCAAGATAACGCACTTGCACGAGATCATATTCAGAATTCCATCTGGCTAAGTGTGAAGCGGCTTCGGCGACGTAACTGGTAGCAAGCATGCTGAATGTCTATGCCCAAGGTCGCGAGTTCAAAGCCGGCTGAAGTCGTCGGATTTTCTAAGAGCGCTAAAAATCCCTCAGTATGCTTTCCTTTGGAGGGGAAGTGCCAACGTTCGTTGCGAGTTGTTGGCTGCGGTGGCATCTAGTAGCCAAGTTCACAGGTAGGTGTCGTTGACGGTAGTACCTGGTAGCAACATTAGGAACTACTGCTTGAAATTGACCGTCTGCAGTCCTTACCTGAATTACAGACTAATACAGCCATCCCTAAGTACACGGGGTTACATGACCGCGTTGTCGCAGCCCCTAAACTGAGGAACCAACCAAAATCTCTGCGGGAGATATAATTTTGCGTGAAGAAGTAACAGACCGTTACATAGTTACACATCAGTGTCGAAACCTTGCATAAGGACAGTGTGACCACAAGTATAAAAATGGACCCCAAATGACAAGAAGGTTACCGTTCCCATAAGACAATAAAATGTTTAAAATAAGCATAAAATGACGAAAACAAAGTTAATTAAGCTCCAATTATAAAATACCTTCTCGCAATAAATGAGGTCTGATCCTTCTACGAAAACCTGCATATTCTGCCTATTTTCGCCTATCCCCAAGTTTGTCCGGTGAAATCTACCTCCGCCTTCCGGCGTGCCGAGAGGACTTTTTTAGTTTATACTCGTATTATGCATGATCTCCTGATTTTTGTTCAGGCGTCTATAGCACCGCAACTCGAAGATTTTACGTTTTTCGTGAGGTTTCAGGGTTGAAAACCATACAGCAGCATAGAGAAAATGTAACACCGCAGTAAACGGAGACGAAGAGCAATATTACTATCTCTCTTGCACAGTAGTTAATTCCTTTTCTTGGTGTATGTAGTTCTTATCCCGCGCCACGACGCAATGTGTTGTGGGCACACAGGGATTAGTTAGATATTTTGCAGCACCGTGATGTAGCATAAGTTGCCTTTGTGATCTTCGTCACGGCGCATTGTCTTGTGGGCGCACAGAGTATGTTAGATATTCCACTACACTGTGCTGTAGCACAAGTTGCCTTCTTGATCTTCGTCACGGCGCGGCGCATTGTCTTGTGGGCACACAGGGATTAGTTAGATCTATTGCAGCACCGTGATGAAGCACAAGTTGCCTACCGGATCCACGTCACGGCGCATTGTCTTGTGAGCGCACAGAGGTAGGTTAGATATTCCGCTGCACTGCGCTGTAGAACAAGTTGCGTACCTAATGAAAGTCACGGCGCATTCTCTTGTGGGGGTACAGTGGTGGGTTAGATATTCCGCTCCACTGTGCTGTTGCACTAATTGCCTACATAATCAACGTCACGGCGCATTGTATTGTAGGCGCACAGGGGTTTGTTAGATATTTTGCTGCACCGTGGTGTAGCACAAGTTGCCTACGTGATTCACGTCAAAGCGCATTGTTGTGTGAGCGCACAGGAGTAGTTAGATATTTCGCTGCACCCTGGTATAGCACAAGTTGCCTACGTGATTCACGTCACGGCGCATTGTTTTGTGAGCGCACAGGAGTAGGTTAGATATTTCGCAGCACCGTGGTATAGCACAAGTTGCCTAAATGATCCACGTCACAGCGCATTGTTGTGTGGGCGCACAGGAGTAGGTTAGATATTTCGCTGCACCGCAGTGTAGCAACAGTAGATAATTTAATCTACGTCACGCGCATTAGACAGAAGTGGGATATATAGGCTAATTATTTAGCTCCACAGTGATGTAGTATGTACTCATCACGGCGTATTGCCTTACATTTTCTTTCCCTTGCAGTAATGATTAGGGCCCGGATATTGAAGAAATGTCATCTTCTTACTGAACTGTCTAAAACAATGCTGAAGTACATAGAAACATAGAAAGTACATAGAAACTCCGTCTTCAAATATGTAATTTTTATTTTGCATCTTTTTGCAATTTTTTTTGCTATTTTTTCATTTTAAGAGCATTTTTTTTAAAGTTTGATAGATTCTTTTGGTCTTATTTGCGAGAAATCGGCCTTTTGAGGTATTCTTTTTCCAATTTAGTCATGTCACAGCTTTATATGAGGGAGTTACGTCTCTCAGAGTAAAGAAAAAGAAGAAGAAGCTAGTAGCTTTCCTTAATCAACCGGGTGGAAACTAGTCTTAGCAACAATCGTGGCGAAATTGCGGCGGGTATTGCACCAAAACTGAAAGAAGTGCTGGACAAAAACACCTGGTATAAAACATTATGCAAAATCTCAGACATTCTTTCTGGTGAAAACTACTGCATGGTTGGGATTGAGGAGAATTTAACAGCAAACGACCTTCCTCACTTCAAGTACACTCCGATCACATCAGTTGATGTTGAACGAAGCTTTTCGAGATATAAAAACTTGTTGACTGATAACCGCACACATTTACAGTACATTTGACAACATCACAATGACATTCGTAGTGCAGTGCAACTCAGACTAAAGTGAACATAAACCTTTTGTTAAGTGCTAGAAATCTATTTTGATTGACTTTTCAGTTTGAGATTAAGATGTCATTCTTGAAATATTGGTGAGTTTATTGTTATAAAGATCATTTTCTCCATTTTATAGTGCATTTTTCGAATTTTTGAAACATTGGTGAGTTTATTATTATAAGATCAATTTCTCCATTTTATACTGCATTTTTCAAATTTGTAGGTCATTTATTACAGTCATTTTTGAAAACTATAAGTGCATTTTTTAAACCTTTCTACGGTATCAACATCCGAGCCCTAGTGATCACACACTTCTGAAAGTAACTCACTAGAAAACTAAGAACTTTTGTGTTGTAATTAGTTGAAAAACATTCAGGTAACATTTGCGGACCAACCATGAGTGTTTTGGAATCTCCGTTGTGACAAACCGTGACTAAGTTACACCTACGAGCTTGAGAACATCAGTTGGAACTCATTTCTTCCATAGAGCGTCACACTCCAGACAAAGGCTTTCAAAAATGACTTCCTAATACCTAAATCTATATTCGATGACAACAGATTCCTTTTTTTGTGGAAATGTTTCCTTTAGCTGAGCCAACCTACTTTTTATATCCTCTTTGCTTCGTCCATCACTGGTTATTTTGCTTCCTAAGTATCAGAAGACTCCTACCTCCTTTAGATTTTCACCTGCCAATTTGACGTCCATAGGGGTTTCTGATTCCTCTCGGCTGCGTTCCAATATTTTTAGCCTACTTTTCGCATTTTGCACAAATGAGGAAAAAGTAGACTTATGAGATCGATCCGGGAAAATGTGTGTCTGTCTGTCTGTCTGTCTGTCCTTCTGTCTGTCTGTCTGTCTGTCCTTCTGTCTGTCTGGCTGTGTGTGTGTCCCCCCCTATCAACTCCTAAACGGCTGCAGCAATCAAAACCAAATTTAGTATGAGTAAAGATGTGCACCGGAATAGCTCACGTCCATATTTGAAAATGATGTCAGTGCTACCAACTGCTGAAAAAACGCACTAGAAATTTGAGCTCCATGTTGGATATCTTGCAAGGTATGCATGGGAGCTATTCCAAAATTGGCACACATGTAGATAATACTATTTCAGTTTAATTTCCAGGAGGCCAACCATGACAGTGTTGCCAAAATAATTTTAAGCCTTCTGATAGGTCCAATGTTTAAATGCATATAACTTCTACACTATCAATTGGATTTCAACCAAATTTGGTATGCAATATCTGTACATAAACAGATATGACTGAGCGTATTCTTAAGAGCCAACAGGGCTGCCAACTGTTAATAATTGCTCTCTCTATTTTTTTATCCAAATACCAATATATCAGAAAGTATGCAAGCCAACAGCTTTAAACTATGCACACGTATATTCTGACATTTTAGATTAATTTGGATTAACTTATATACGTCAGTTCTACCAACATGATTATAAGTCTGCTGATAGTACCAATTTTTAAATAAATGTAACTTCTGTACTATCAGTTGGATTTCAACCAAATTTCGTATGTGCTATGTGTACCATAACAGATATAACTATAAGTATTGTTAAGAGCAATCAGGGCTGCCAACTGTTAATAAATGCTGTCTATATTCTTTTACTTTAATATCAATATTGAACCCATGGGCCATAGGGTCCATGACGGTCGAACCAATGTCCTTAAGGAAGAAATGAAAGGAAAGTATAGTTTCTTAAAGGAACGGAGAGAGATTTTAAGCCAGGAATATAGCTTAACATTGTGCAAGCGGCTAGGGACAGCTGCTCCTTAGATGAGATCACCCCACTCAACATTTCAGAGAGGGCTGGTCACGAGTATTAATAACTGAGTGGAAGTTTCCGCCGTGATAGAAAGAGAAGCCTGAATCGGAATTCAAGCTGACGTGGCTGGAAATTGACAACGTCGCATACGCACCAGAAGAGGAATAATTAAAATTAACACGTTTACGAGCATAATAATGAGTAAACAAGCACAGTACAGTGAATCATTTTGAATGAGAGATTTTTCAGTATAGAGAAACCATGTAATATTTGTGCAGAAATAAACTGCCGACGTAAGACGACGTCATCGGTGAATTACCTAAGCCTCTGTGGAGGGGAGAGATCAAAAAGAATGCAACACCCACACAATTGAGGACGAGAAATTAATTAATATCTCCGAATTGCACGATCGATTCTTAGGTGCAATAAGATCATTAGACATTGAAAAGACAAGCTTCCGGAAGATATAATTTTTATATTTGTGGCACCATTATTTTAGAAGTTGACCACAGAAAAGGCTTGAGTCTTATTTTTTTGTAGTAAAACAGTATAAAGCTTCGGGCGTTTCCAAGCCAATCATGCAGTATTCAGACAGCCAGAGGTGCTGTATCACGTCACATCAGTCCTACGAGCATTCCGTGAGGGGAAGTGCTGCTCCACGACGTAGAAGTAATCATTCCAACAGTCCGTGAGGGGACGTAACTCCGCGTTACATCGATAACAGCTACCAGTACTCCTTGAGGGGAGAAAACGCTGTTTTATACCGCCGAAGTAGGATCCAATAGCCACAGGCGTCACAGTAGTAACGACTTGCTTGCCTCCATAAGGAGCATTCACGACGAAATTTTAAAGTATCGCCGTAGTGAAGTATTAGGAAAATCCTAATTATAGGATTTAGGCCGACTGTATACAAGTTAAAGTGAAGATTCGCAAGATATAGTCAGAGCAGGCTGCGAACGTCGGACTTAAAGGCGATAGGTCGTTAAATATAACGAACAGATCATAACGTACGGAAGTATCGTACCAGACAGATAAACTGTTATTTAAGTTGAGGCAACCTAAAAAGGAAGAACAGAATAAGGTTCGAATGTAGGAGCGTTAAAAAACAGTTCAAATAAATAGAATAGGAGACTACAAGCATTAGCTCCAGATAGCAGGCGAACAATTATAATAGTACTAGAATCAAAAAGTGCTAGCTGCTAGAAACTAATCTATAGGTCTTAGAGGAGACCTCGATCCATATAGACTCTCGTTAGGATCAATAGACAGATCTACAGAGAAGCCGTTCAAGCGAGATAATAGCCAGTTATCCAGGATAGGAATAGCAGAATTGAACTCCAGGGAACAGTAGATGTTTCGGGACTTTCGGATTCTTCAGAATAGGAAGCCGACATCAGATAAATCTCACGCTTGGAAACGGGAATTTAAGAAGATCACGTGTGATAGGCCCAGAAGTACGGCCTAGTGATCGAGTCATTGTGAAGTGTAAAAATAATCAAGATTGTGTGTTAGATAATATTTTTAGTGTTATTATGTGTTCAAAAGGGACACACCAGTATATAAAAATGTCGTCAATATTAAGTGTTCTAGATATAGGTCCAAAAGTGTTTTTATGTAAGATGAATACCTTTAATATGGTGTAAACAGTTCGAAGTGGGCCCAAAAATGAAACGCCACACCAGATTTAAGATCGTGGGATGATCTGAAAATATGTAAGTACAAAATTCATTTTTTTATTTTGGTGTCGGAAATTGATTGTGTACAACTCACCGGAGTTTTTGAGTGAAAGGGATGTGTTTTAATGAATGAATATTGAATAATCAAGAATACGGTCTGAACAATAATAAAATAAATAGAGAAATTATGAATAATAATGTAAAGAATAATTCCCGTAGAGGAAATATGTGAATAAAGGGTTAATGTATTTAACAAATGTCATAAGAGCAAGCGAAATATCATTTAATTATCATGAAAGACATTGAAATAAAGTAAAGTTGAGATATGAAAGAAATAGCTTTGAGCTTGTATAAAGAATAAAGATAATAATAATGATAATTAAATATGGAAATGTTAAATAAGAATCAAATAAATTGATATGAACATAAGAACGTTAAGCTTTGGCGTATGTGTAAGAAATGAGGTTCAATGGAATATTTTAAAACAGGGAGCGATTTATCGACCATGGAAAGATTAATATGTGAATTAAAATAATATGAATTGTTACTAAAAAGATTTACCAGTTCTTGGGAAGACATTTCGGCTTAAAATAATGCATAACGCCTAATGAGCGCAAATATAATATTAAAGTGTCACGCTAGGAACGCGTAGTGGTTAAATACTTGGTACATTACTTATGGAGGGTAGTTGATTGCAGTGAATTGATAATTGTGTAAGTCCTCTATTAGTGACATTAGTATCACGAGGCATTGTGTATGTATTTAAAAAGGGAGCTAATATATGGTATTATTGAGCGTATGTCATATGGGCCACGGCCGACTCTAAATCGCATTTTGTATAAGCCCTCTGTATGGGATTTGTTCCCGAGGCACCTGAAGAGATTCGAATGCAGGATCTTCTTATGATAAAAGCCCCTGAAATTCTTCGTCGTCGTATGTGTATTTAATCTTCCCAATCAATGAGGACCCTCTCATAATTAATAAATGCCAAGGATATGATAATGGTCTTTGAACCAAAGAATAGTTGTTTGAATGTATACGGTACAATAAAGCCCGGTCTCCCCAGAACTGAATGAATGGAAAGGTTTGTTTTGAAAGCCTTGAAAATAAGCTACTAAATGTTGGGCCAGACGGGATGTCTCCCCACCCTAACGTGTCATAAATCGCACCCCATGTAGTGGAGTCTAGCCTTCTTAAAGCGAGAAGGAACTGAGACCGTCTCGTAAGCTGTTTTAAAGAGAAACGAATACACCAGGAGTGTTTAAAGTTGTAAACGACCCGGGCGTTGAACCGAGGTCCTTAAAGATGGATATTTCGTTTTGCCGGTTCAGATCGTAGTTTCTTATATGATAATGGTCTATTAAGACATAAGAGATAAATAACAATCCCTATTGTAATAAGGTATGGACGTGGGATTCCACGAGTTGATTGAAGGCAACTGAGTTCGGGAGTAACTATAGGTTTTTTTGACTGTGTCAAGTACCTTCACGCTCTGGAGTACACAATTGATTTTCTGATTACCTTAATATGTTTGTGAAATAAAGAGAGATGATAACAGCTGAATGTGTGGACATGCCCAAAATATTGAATTAAATAATTAACAGAGATTTTAAATATAATTATATATTTGTTTTTGAGAAATAAGAAAATATAAAAGCTAATGTTTGAGGTGTACAAGAATGACACCGTAATAATGCAAATGCATGGAGCCAAAGAGCTCAGAGTTATGTAAACTTAATGTTAGTGCTTTATGGAAGTGAGACTAAGTAAGAATTGTTGGTTTATGTGGAAACCACAGGTTTTGAATTCAATATTTGTTTATTTTATTTTGTGATCCCTTGTTCATTTGGAACAAGCAGTTGATATTTGGGTCAGTAATTAAATTGTTTAATTGTTTGTAGCGCCATTAATTTTATTAATTAAATATGTTTAAATAGGAGTTGATTTTGTTGTTATTTTTGCAAGTGTATCCTCTAATTAATCCAAAATATGTGAGTCACAGAGTGGGGGAACTTACCGCTGCCCCGAAATCCCGAATTGAGCTACGCTGGTATACTGTGATTGGCATATTTCTTGCTAAATGGGCACAGGGGGATATATAAATACTGTGCTGGATTAATAACTAGAGGAACACTTAAGTCGGTCATATCATGTAAGATTAATGTAATAATAGGAATAGCTACAACGTAAAATATTAACTGACCGCATGGGTCCCTGGAAACTCATACCGAGCAGCCCTGAATATATATTATATTATGAACCCCCTAGCAAATCCTAACATTTTTTTTGGCGCCCAGTACGCAGGGATGAGTTTTCCTAGGAAAAACCCGAGTTTTCTCGAGAAATCAAAATTTTCAATTTTTGAAAAAAATGGTTTTTCGAAATTTTGAATTTTGGACACTTCCATAAAGGTTTATGAAATTGAATAAAAGTAGTAAAAGGGTACGTTGTAAGTGAATACCCGTACCAAGGTAATATTTTAGAAGAAATTGGGACACACAAATTCGGAGTATCATCTCTCAAGCATGTACTAGTGTGGTGGCATTTGTGGCCCACTGTATTCTCATAAGATGGCATTAAGTGAAGAGATGCAACGGCTTTTGGAGGCGATAAAAGCCGATAGTAATGAGAAGTTGGAGGCGATAAACAAGACATTGGGCCTCCAAAAGGATGAAAATAACGAAGTGTTTGAATCCATAAATAAGAGTTTAAATAAGTTGGATAGCCAACAGATTGAAAGCAAAGAAAGGTTAGGATCCATAACTGAAAGTTTAGAGTCACTAAAAACTAATAGTGATAATATGGGCACTAAATTAGAGAATATCGAAGTTAAAGGTAAGGCCATGGAAACTAAGTTAGAAGCTATCGAGGCTAACTGTGTAACAATGAACAATGAAGTAAAGGCTGAGATAGATAAAATAAATAACAAGTTCCAAGGTTTTGACACTAAGTTGGAGACTAAGTTAAGTGAAATTAAAGAGGAAAGTAAAGGAGTTTACTCAGGAATACAAGTCCAAATAGAGACTATGAACAAAAATATGGTAGAGTCCCAAAATACATGTAAAGAAAATTTTAAAATGTTAGCAACTAAATTAGTTAACATAGAAACAAAGGGTAATGAGTGTGAAAAGAAACTTGTAACCCAGATCCAAGGTGTGCAGAAAGAATTGGAAGCTCAGATAAAATCTAACAGCGATATTTGTAAGGCATCCAGGGATGAAATAAAACAAAGCGTGAATAAGCTAGGGACCCGATTTGGAAAGGTTGAGGAGAAAGTAGGGACCCTAGAGAACAAAATCGGTGTAGTTCAGACTGAGGTAACTGAGATGAAAAATCAAAATATAAAGGATGCGCGGAATATGAAATATCAATTTGAGCTGTTTACCGGGCAGGTAGATGATAACTTAAAGAAGTATGAGGGTGAAATAAATCGAAGATTAGGTATCTACGAGGGGCATCTCCAGGGTGAAAGAAAACAACGAGAGGACGAAAGTAAGGAAAGTACCCATAAAATAAATGAAATAAGTCAGGGTATTATTGAGGTTCAGGAAACCATCGGAACATTAAAGGTTCATGTAGGAAAAACCAATAAGGAAATTAGTCAGGTCCAAGATGAAATGATGAAGTTATATAAGAGTCAAGAGAAGACCGAGGGAAGGCTTGAAGGAATGAAAATAGATATGGTCAAAGGACGAAAAGAAGTGGAGAAGCAAATAAAGGAGATACGAGAGGGCTTAGAGACCATAGGTGACGTTAAGCCAGAAATTATAGACCAACATGCTAAGATCATTAAGAAAGAGGTAGAAGACCAAATAAATGGATTTAGGGATAGCTTCAGGGATGAGAAATTCCAACTCAAAAAGATAGAGGAAGATATTAAAATGAATCAAGAAAGAATTCAGAATGAATTAAGATCCCGATTGGAGAGGACGGAACTGAAGAATAGTCAAATGGAAATCCAACTCATGGCAAATGAAGAAAGTGCCCGTAGAGAAAGGAAGTTAGAATTCGAAAATCAGGAGGAGTTTCCAAAGACAGGATGGGTAGATTCCCGTGAACAAGGCACAGATACGGAGAGGGACTTAGGAGGGGAGAGCCCTTATAAGATCCCAGGATATCCAATGGCGATGTCAACCCCGTACACGAATCAGACCAATGGCCAAATAATAAACATTATAAAATCCAATGAGGACAGACCAGTAAAGTTTACGGGTAATAACATGTCTATTACTCCAAAATACTGGCTCAAAGAAGTGGCCGAGTATCTAAATGAAATGAAGGTTCCTCAGGATCGGAGATTGAGAGCTATTGAAAAGCTGTTGGCAGGTGATTGTCTCACCTGGTTTAGAAGCTTCAGATACACTTTTGATACGGTGGAAGGCTTTAGGGAAGCATTTTTAAAGCGATATTGGGCAGCAGATGTCCAAGAAAACTTAAGGCTAGATCTGTACTCTAGGAAGTACAGCACCAACGCGCCTACTAAATACTCGGAATTTTTCACTGCTCAGCTGTGTAAATTCCGCGAACTGGATATTGCTCCGGCAGAAAACGACCTGTGTGCCGCCATTGCAAGACAGCTTCCACATGAGATTCAGAGGCTGCTAATCTCATCCAAAGCCAGAAGTGCTGTGGAAGTGGAAAGCGTATTACGTCAGTTAGATATGACGACTTCGCACGTAACACCTCGGCATCAGAGACAAACTGAGCAAGTACACATGGCCAGCAGTCAGGAAACTGGAGAAAAACCAGCGACCAGGAATCAGTCCACCAGTACGGATACTCAAGGACGAGATCGAGAGTATGGGCACCAGGAGCATAGAAGGATACAGCCATATTACCGGGGAGGATATCGAGGAAGGAATCCTAGAACGACGGGTTATAGGCAACAGGAAAGCCGACCCTATAATAATAACCAGCAAAGGCCGGACAATAGAAAGCAATGGGAGAATTATCCCAGGAGAAATGTAAGGCCAGACGAGAGGGATGATGAATATCGGGCCGAAATAGAAGAAAGATATCAGGAGAGTCTTCGTTATATGAACGAAAGACCAGATGAACCTGATAGGCAAAAAGTCCGTTGGAGTGAAGCAATCAAGAACAGGAAATCACCCGACCGACTAGATGGAGCTCAAAGCTTGGAACTACAAGCTCAGCTAAAGAATGAGGGAAAAGGGAGCCCTCAGGATAAAAAAAAACTCCAAATTTAAATTGTCAAAAGTGGAAACATACCAGGAGCTGGGAGGAGGTAGAAATTGTAAATTGGATAGCCAGACCAGATGAACTAATTAACGAGGATGTGGAAGGAATCCCACCTGTTAAAAGAGAACTACCTATAATTATGCTTAGGATAGAAGGATTACTGGTCAGAGCATTGATTGATACTGGATCCACAATAAGTCTAATTACACAAACCCTTTTAAGTGAATTGGAAACAAGGGGCCGAGTACTAAAGATTCCCACATCAAGTGTAAAGATTAAGGGAATTATCCCTGAAAAATCTTTGACATGTAAATTTCAGGTATACATTGATTTAATCATGGGTAACGCTGAAATTTCGCAGTGCTTTTTGCTGGTAAATCAATTACCGTATAATGTCATATTAGGTATTGATTTTATCCGTGAGAACAAGGTCATTATAGACCTAGCGCAAAACTGCATTAGAATTCAAAGAGAGGATGTGGATGAGCAAAACATTAACTTACAGGATCAGGAGGCGAAAATAGCAGAACAGGTATGGCATATGGAAGAAGTGATTGAGGAAGATTATAAGGACATAGAAAAAATATTTGAAGTCCTCAACATAGAACTCGAAGATAATGTGGAAAATGAGTTCGAGACCAACCTGTCAGGAAAAGTAGAGGAAGCTAAAGTCAGCCTCGAAATTAAGGAACAGTTAAAGAAATTATTATTGGATTATAGGGACGTATTTGATTCCAAGCCAGGGAAGATTGAAAATTTTAAATACGCGTTCCAAGTCAACGATTGGGCACCGTTTAAACAAAAACCATACCCGGTTGCGGAAAAACATTACCCACAAACCAAGAAAACACTGCAGGAGATGATGAATGCAGGTGTTATAGAAAAGATGGCGACACCATATGTTAGTCCATTAGTGATTGTGAGTAAACCGGATGGCTCAGTAAGGGTGTGTTTAGATGCCAGAAATCTAAATGCAAAAATTATACCAGAAAATGATTCGGCACCACCCATAAAAGAAATACTGAGGAAGTTTAAAGGCAAGAAGATTTTTACGAATATTGACATGACTTCTTCATATCATCATCTCGAACTGGAAGAGAAAACCAGCTTGTTGACTGGATTTCAGTTCGATCAACAAACATACTGCTTTAGAAGATGTCCGTTTGGATTAAAGACTGCAGGATCGGCATTAATAAGAGCGCTGGATCGAAACCTGTCAGAGGAAGTGAAAGAGTGCACTATCCGATACGTAGATGACATTTTGCTTACCTCGGAGAACATTGAGGAACATTTAGTGAATTTGAAGAAATTATTAGAAGACCTAAGAAGGGCAAATTTTAAGATAAATTTAAAGAAGTCGAACTTCTGTCAAAGGCAAGTGACATTTTTAGGGCATGTGATTGACAAGGATGGTGTTAAACCAAATCCATGCAAATTGGAATCGATAAGGGATTTTCCAAGGCCTTTGAAAGTGAAGAACGTTCGCCAGTTTTTGGGATTGATTGGGTTCTTCTCAGGACACTGTCCATCATACACCAAAACTGTTGCACCACTACAGGACCTTCTGAAGAAGGGGGGCAAGTGGAAATGGACGGAGGAAGCAGAGAAAGCATTCGTGGAGGCCAAGGAAATGCTCTTAAATTACGTGAAGCTAGGATATCCTGATTTTAATCAGAGATTTATTATTCAGACAGACGCATCCCAGATTGGAATAGGGGCAATGCTATATCAGGAGAACCCGGAAAACCCTGATAAGAAGAACTATCTAGCTTTCACAAGTCGGAGACTGAAACCACACGAGAAAAATTATACGATCAGCGAGATCGAGCTGTTAGCGATATTGCACGCGTTGCAATATTGGCGGAAGATCGTATATGGGTTTCAGGTCATTCTAAGGACGGATCATAAAGCCTTAACCTTTTTGATGAAGACTGATTTATCCAGTCAAAGGTTGATGCGTTGGGCTTTATATATTCAACAATTTGATGTCAAGATAGAGTATTGCCCAGGAAAGGAAAACCTAGTTCCAGACTACTTAAGTAGACAGCCAGAGTCCATAGAAGAGGAAGTAATGGCTATAGATTTGGAAGACAGGGATCAGCGTACTCTTAATGAGTTAAGAAGCATGAGTCAAAGACAACGGGAGGATCCATGGATGAACATGCTCATATCATTCCTTGAGGGAAGCTTGATAAGAGGAACACCAGCGTACACGGAAGCTGAGAAGATAGCACAAGACTACACGTTTTATAATGGGTTATTATATAAGTTTGTGGACTCTGACCATACGAAATTAAGGATTGTTGTACCTGCAATTTTGCAGAGGAAAATAGTATGGTTAGCCCATAGATCGTTCGGACATATGGGAGTCGACAAAACAGTCTCGATGCTGAAAGAAGCATTTATATGGCCGAGACTGAGAGAAACTGTAAGGGACACGCTAAAGACATGTGATCTATGTCAAAGGATTAAACCTAATGCATTTCTGATGAGACAGAAGCCTATACCATTGTTGCCTGAAAGGCCTGGCCAAATCATATCTATCGATAATTTTGGACCTTTGCCAAAGGCAAGAAGAGGAAATCGACACATAATGGTGGCTATGGATGTCTTCACTAAAATGGTTGTCCTTGCTCCCATACAGAAGACTAGTACCAAACAGGTGTTAAAACGACTTAAAGAAAAAGTGATACCGATTCTGGGGAAACCTGAGAATTTGTTGTCGGATCACGGCAGTTGTTTCACCAGTGTAGAGTTCAGACGAGAATTAGAAAGACTTGGAATACGTCAAATTTTGTCAAGTATTCGCCATCCTGAGGCAAACCCTGTAGAGAGAGTTATGAGAGAAACGGCCAAGTATTGCAGAATATACTGTGCCGAAGAAAATTGGAAGTGGATAGATATTTTGGATATTATTGAATTTTGTATAAATAATACAATCCATGAATCCACAGGAGAGATACCCATAACGTTACATCGGAATGAGCAACCAGAAAGACCTTGGAATCTGGTAATTCCTAGACCAGCAGACGCTCAGCCGGGAAGAGATGTACGAATTAGGAGAGCCTTTGAGCATCTAAAAGCTCAAGCCGACAGGAGGCAGAGAAGAAATAGGCATAAGAGGTATCATCGACCATTATTAGCAGGAGAAATGGTGTTGGTGAAAAGACCAGCCATTTCGGATCCAGGGAACCGTGTGTACAAGAAGTTCCAGAAAATGTACCACGGACCATATCAGATAATCAGAGATTTGAGGAATAACGCATATAGAATTCGGCACTGTGAAACGGATCACGAAGTGACCATGAATTCAGCAAATTTGAAATTATATTACCCTCCCGAAGATTTTGATGAAGAAAATGAACAAGCCCTGGTCATGGAAACATTTAGAGATGAATCCGCTTTTGACATAAATAAGAATAAGGAAGAAATAGAAAATAGAGCTCAAGCATTCGAGTGCGAATGCGAATTGGAGAAAGTATATTGGGAAATTAAAGAAATAATTGAATTTATTGAAGAAGAAAATTCCAATTTAAGGAAAGAAAATGATGAAATAAGGAAACGGGTAGGGATAGACCAAACCCGTAAGGGAGAATGAGGTTCTGGGAACTTAAAGTCCAGACAAAGAAAGAAAGAAAGAAAGGGTAGGGACAGAGCATACCCGACCTACACAATTACCGGATACGACTTAAAAGAAGTAAAAACAACAGTAAATACGGATGACGTTATGATTGGTTCGACTGAAAGGAAATACAAATTAAATTGAAATAAATTTCCTCAAAATTTTCGAAAATTTATTTACCTAAGGAGGGGAGAGATGAACCCATGGGCCATAGGGTCCATGACGGTCGAACCAATGTCCTTAAGGAAGAAATGAAAGGAAAGTATAGTTTCTTAAAGGAACGGAGAGAGATTTTAAGCCAGGAATATAGCTTAACATTGTGCAAGCGGCTAGGGACAGCTGCTCCTTAGATGAGATCACCCCACTCAACATTTCAGAGAGGGCTGGTCACGAGTATTAATAACTGAGTGGAAGTTTCCGCCGTGATAGAAAGAGAAGCCTGAATCGGAATTCAAGCTGACGTGGCTGGAAATTGACAACGTCGCATACGCACCAGAAGAGGAATAATTAAAATTAACACGTTTACGAGCATAATAATGAGTAAACAAGCACAGTACAGTGAATCATTTTGAATGAGAGATTTTTCAGTATAGAGAAACCATGTAATATTTGTGCAGAAATAAACTGCCGACGTAAGACGACGTCATCGGTGAATTACCTAAGCCTCTGTGGAGGGGAGAGATCAAAAAGAATGCAACACCCACACAATTGAGGACGAGAAATTAATTAATATCTCCGAATTGCACGATCGATTCTTAGGTGCAATAAGATCATTAGACATTGAAAAGACAAGCTTCCGGAAGATATAATTTTTATATTTGTGGCACCATTATTTTAGAAGTTGACCACAGAAAAGGCTTGAGTCTTATTTTTTTGTAGTAAAACAGTATAAAGCTTCGGGCGTTTCCAAGCCAATCATGCAGTATTCAGACAGCCAGAGGTGCTGTATCACGTCACATCAGTCCTACGAGCATTCCGTGAGGGGAAGTGCTGCTCCACGACGTAGAAGTAATCATTCCAACAGTCCGTGAGGGGACGTAACTCCGCGTTACATCGATAACAGCTACCAGTACTCCTTGAGGGGAGAAAACGCTGTTTTATACCGCCGAAGTAGGATCCAATAGCCACAGGCGTCACAGTAGTAACGACTTGCTTGCCTCCATAAGGAGCATTCACGACGAAATTTTAAAGTATCGCCGTAGTGAAGTATTAGGAAAATCCTAATTATAGGATTTAGGCCGACTGTATACAAGTTAAAGTGAAGATTCGCAAGATATAGTCAGAGCAGGCTGCGAACGTCGGACTTAAAGGCGATAGGTCGTTAAATGTAACGAACAGATCATAACGTACGGAAGTATCGTACCAGACAGATAAACTGTTATTTAAGTTGAGGCAACCTAAAAAGGAAGAACAGAATAAGGTTCGAATGTAGGAGCGTTAAAAAACAGTTCAAATAAATAGAATAGGAGACTACAAGCATTAGCTCCAGATAGCAGGCGAACAATTATAATAGTACTAGAATCAAAAAGTGCTAGCTGCTAGAAACTAATCTATAGGTCTTAGAGGAGACCTCGATCCATATAGACTCTCGTTAGGATCAATAGACAGATCTACAGAGAAGCCGTTCAAGCGAGATAATAGCCAGTTATCCAGGATAGGAATAGCAGAATTGAACTCCAGGGAACAGTAGATGTTTCGGGACTTTCGGATTCTTCAGAATAGGAAGCCGACATCAGATAAATCTCACGCTTGGAAACGGGAATTTAAGAAGATCACGTGTGATAGGCCCAGAAGTACGGCCTAGTGATCGAGTCATTGTGAAGTGTAAAAATAATCAAGATTGTGTGTTAGATAATATTTTTAGTGTTATTATGTGTTCAAAAGGGACACACCAGTATATAAAAATGTCGTCAATATTAAGTGTTCTAGATATAGGTCCAAAAGTGTTTTTATGTAAGATGAATACCTTTAATATGGTGTAAACAGTTCGAAGTGGGCCCAAAAATGAAACGCCACACCAGATTTAAGATCGTGGGATGATCTGAAAATATGTAAGTACAAAATTCATTTTTTTATTTTGGTGTCGGAAATTGATTGTGTACAACTCACCGGAGTTTTTGAGTGAAAGGGATGTGTTTTAATGAATGAATATTGAATAATCAAGAATACGGTCTGAACAATAATAAAATAAATAGAGAAATTATGAATAATAATGTAAAGAATAATTCCCGTAGAGGAAATATGTGAATAAAGGGTTAATGTATTTAACAAATGTCATAAGAGCAAGCGAAATATCATTTAATTATCATGAAAGACATTGAAATAAAGTAAAGTTGAGATATGAAAGAAATAGCTTTGAGCTTGTATAAAGAATAAAGATAATAATAATGATAATTAAATATGGAAATGTTAAATAAGAATCAAATAAATTGATATGAACATAAGAACGTTAAGCTTTGGCGTATGTGTAAGAAATGAGGTTCAATGGAATATTTTAAAACAGGGAGCGATTTATCGACCATGGAAAGATTAATATGTGAATTAAAATAATATGAATTGTTACTAAAAAGATTTACCAGTTCTTGGGAAGACATTTCGGCTTAAAATAATGCATAACGCCTAATGAGCGCAAATATAATATTAAAGTGTCACGCTAGGAACGCGTAGTGGTTAAATACTTGGTACATTACTTATGGAGGGTAGTTGATTGCAGTGAATTGATAATTGTGTAAGTCCTCTATTAGTGACATTAGTATCACGAGGCATTGTGTATGTATTTAAAAAGGGAGCTAATATATGGTATTATTGAGCGTATGTCATATGGGCCACGGCCGACTCTAAATCGCATTTTGTATAAGCCCTCTGTATGGGATTTGTTCCCGAGGCACCTGAAGAGATTCGAATGCAGGATCTTCTTATGATAAAAGCCCCTGAAATTCTTCGTCGTCGTATGTGTATTTAATCTTCCCAATCAATGAGGACCCTCTCATAATTAATAAATGCCAAGGATATGATAATGGTCTTTGAACCAAAGAATAGTTGTTTGAATGTATACGGTACAATAAAGCCCGGTCTCCCCAGAACTGAATGAATGGAAAGGTTTGTTTTGAAAGCCTTGAAAATAAGCTACTAAATGTTGGGCCAGACGGGATGTCTCCCCACCCTAACGTGTCATAAATCGCACCCCATGTAGTGGAGTCTAGCCTTCTTAAAGCGAGAAGGAACTGAGACCGTCTCGTAAGCTGTTTTAAAGAGAAACGAATACACCAGGAGTGTTTAAAGTTGTAAACGACCCGGGCGTTGAACCGAGGTCCTTAAAGATGGATATTTCGTTTTGCCGGTTCAGATCGTAGTTTCTTATATGATAATGGTCTATTAAGACATAAGAGATAAATAACAATCCCTATTGTAATAAGGTATGGACGTGGGATTCCACGAGTTGATTGAAGGCAACTGAGTTCGGGAGTAACTATAGTTTTTTTGACTGTGTCAAGTACCTTCACGCTCTGGAGTACACAATTGATTTTCTGATTACCTTAATATGTTTGTGAAATAAAGAGAGATGATAACAGCTGAATGTGTGGACATGCCCAAAATATTGAATTAAATAATTAACAGAGATTTTAAATATAATTATATATTTGTTTTTGAGAAATAAGAAAATATAAAAGCTAATGTTTGAGGTGTACAAGAATGACACCGTAATAATGCAAATGCATGGAGCCAAAGAGCTCAGAGTTATGTAAACTTAATGTTAGTGCTTTATGGAAGTGAGACTAAGTAAGAATTGTTGGTTTATGTGGAAACCACAGGTTTTGAATTCAATATTTGTTTATTTTATTTTGTGATCCCTTGTTCATTTGGAACAAGCAGTTGATATTTGGGTCAGTAATTAAATTGTTTAATTGTTTGTAGCGCCATTAATTTTATTAATTAAATATGTTTAAATAGGAGTTGATTTTGTTGTTATTTTTGCAAGTGTATCCTCTAATTAATCCAAAATATGTGAGTCACAGAGTGGGGGAACTTACCGCTGCCCCGAAATCCCGAATTGAGCTACGCTGGTATACTGTGATTGGCATATTTCTTGCTAAATGGGCACAATATATCAGAAAGTATGCAAGCCAACAGCTCTATACTTTGCACACGTATAGCACCTGACATTCTAGATTAATTTGGAGTAATTAATACGAGGCAGTGCTGCCAACATGATTCTATGCCTGCTGATATGTCCAATTTTAAAATACATGTAACTTCTATACTAACAAATGGATTTCATCCAAAATTGGCACAACGAGATATCATAATAATTCAGATTATTTCTGACCAGCACACGCATGGTATTGTTGGCAACATGCTTTTACGCGTGCTGATAGATCCAGTGTCTAACTGCATGTAACGTCCATTGGACTTCAACCAAATTTTGTATTCTGTACCTTAAGAGGTGGAACTAAGAATATATTCAGTCACCAGGGCTGCCAACTGTAGTGCTCTATTAGGCTACATTATACCAGGTATATTTTGAACTAATTAGATATTTCGATATTACCAACTTAATTTCGTCATTATTCTAGGTAGGCCATATGCTGTAGAATAATCATTGGCATGAAAAGTAGGCTGTATAGTTACGGAACTTCTTGTTGTTTTACATTTTTAATTTTCATCATTAAATCTTTCCACAAGATGGAATCCATACCATTTAAAAACTCATTCCAAGATTTATTGGCAATATTTTCTTAACTAGTACCTGGTACTGGTACCTATTCATGTGGATGGATACATACATAACTTTACATTGTTCGATGGATTTACTATTTTCTTTCTCTTGAGCCATTCTCTATAGAGTGAGTGGTCTGGTTTGGACCAAATATATTCTGGTGAAGGATCGAAGGCTCGTGAATAATGCATCGCATAGCACATCGCAAGGAAACTAGAGGCGTGGGTGATGAGATTCTTAATTACAGAACAGGCATTAGGTCTAATACTCAACATAATCTCAGCAATATCGTAAGAGAGTTAAAACGCAACATTTATGACTTGAATATTAACGGCCTCGTTAGAAGGAGTGAGGAGCATTCTAAATTCTTTTCATATCAGCCGCCCACTTGTTTCTAAATTCGAGGTCGATAATATTCTCTATTATGCAACGAGCCTATAATGGCAATAATTAAGACACGAGTATGTTTATAAAACGAGCGTATGCGAGTTTTATAATTTCCATACGAGTGTCTTAATTACCATTATAGGCGAGTTGCATACGTCTGTTTATGTTCGACGATAATTTTTATAACTATTTTATGTTCGAACATAAATATTCATCAATATCTGTCGATATTTCGCCAGCTTTATGTACTGAACAGAGCGCATGAGACGCAGAGAATGCCTTGTATTTGACCATGGCCCCCTCGATTACTCTACTATGACACTAGGGCAGGCAGTGAAATTTAAATTAGAAGGCCGTGGAACTCAGCGCATCTAATTATCTAATTGGTCAAACAACTGTTTCTTGACTCTGATTGGTGGGAGAAACTATTTCATAATGGAAAATAGTGTTATAATGAGCCTCATTATAGTACAATTTTCTCACATATAGTAGTCAGGGTCGAACATGAATAAATAAGTGCGTATATATATTGTACCCATATGACGTACCATAGGGTACAATATATACTTTATGTTCGACCCTCACTATTATGTGTCAGAAAACTGTATCATAATGATAGTCATTATAACACTGTTTTTCATTACGATACAGTTTCTCCAGCCAAACAGAGCTCGTTCATTGACCAATTAGGTAACGATACCTTCGCGCATGCGCTCAAAATCCAACATGTCGGACATAAACATAACATCGAACTATAATAAATTACCGAGATGGAATACGCACCGTCCATATTATGTTCGCGTAAATAAACTGGGTAATATGAGACAAGAAATAGCACTGTACCTTAACATCACCAACCCTAATTTCTACACAGAGCATTGCCTTCAAACGACTCCGGTGACAATATTACTGAGGGGCGGCAGATGTAAACAAATGGCCTGCATATGGCATTGCAAGCACACAGAGCATGCGTCGGTCGTTCAGAGATCTTGAAAGACAGAGATATCACAACCAGCGCTCGCTCTCTGATCACACAATTCAAGTGGCTGACTGTCAACAGATATTTACGAATATTTATGTTAAAACATATTGTTATGGCTGTGAGTTTGTGTCATCGCTCGCCGCATGAGTCGCAACTGCCCCAGGGCTGGGCTGTGCCCTGCCTCCTGTATTGCGTGTGCCTTATGCAACAGGACTACTAGGACAAATGGATAGTCCAGAATATTCGTGACTGGACCAGCGATGGAAACCTCGAGAAGCCGTGAACCCAGGATGGATCTAGAAGCATTTATTGAGTCACCGGCCTGCTATATAAGTGCGACCTGTCAAGCAGTGGTTGTTGTTGTGTTTAGGAGCTAGTGTGAGCGATTATCCTGAGCGACAGAAGTGTGGTGACTTGCGAAACCCCTAGTGGAGCGGGGAAGTGAGAAACATACAGGGGACTGCCTGTGTTTTGAGTGAGTGTGCTTTCACTGAGTGTCGGAGATATTGTGGTTACGAAATCCAGTGACATTGTTTCTCCCAGCTTGTGAACAGCGTGCAGCAAGTGCTCGTCAGTAACTGTAGTCGGCGTACTTTAGGAAGAAGTTGCATGTAGTACTGTCAAGGCCACTAGGCTCATTAGCGGGAGGATTAACTTCTGTGGTTTGTTGACAAGTGAAAGGGCAAGAGCTCTCCACAAGCAAGAGACTTGAGGAAACTGGAGTAAGGTTCCTATTGCTGTATTTGCTGATGAGTAGTGTAATTTTCTGGCCGCAATAAAGTTAATTATTTCTTTAAGCAGTAATTGGTGTTGTGCTTCCTACCCACCGTAATCCAGTTAACAAAAGTGCCACTAGGGGTGGCACGTAACAACTGGTGTCAGAAGCCGGATTACGAACTCAAGCACAAGCACAACACCTGACGGTCCTGGTTTCAAAACCCGAGCAGGTCATTTTCTCTAATTTTCCTGTGAGTGCATGCCCTTTACAAGACAAACAACTAAAATGGAGGCGCAATTGGCAGCATTGCTAGAAAAGTTAAATGGCATGGAAACCAAGATAGAAGACGGCCAGAAGAAGATGGAGGACGGCCAGAAGAATTTAACCAAGGACCTAACTGCCAAATTAGAAGACGGCCAGAAGAAGCTAGAAGACAGCCAGAAAAGTTTAGCCGAGGACCTAACTTCCAAATTAGAAGACGGTCAGAATAAGCTAGCAGAGGACCTAACCGCCAAATTTCTGGATGGCCAGAAAAATCTGGAAGAGTGTCTGCTGACGAAATTACAGGAAAGTCAAAAGAAATTGGAACAGGGTCTGCGTCAGGAAGTCAACACCGTCTGCCAGGGCCTACGTGAGGAAGTCACAGTAGTAGAAAAGAAGTTCGACGCCTTACAAGAGGAAGTTGCCGAACTGCGCCAACGCCCACTGACGGGGGTGGAAGAAAAATTCAACGCTTTTCAAAAGGAAGTTGCCGAGCTGCGCCGACGCCCGTCCACAGGTACACCGGGAATATCAGGAACGGGACAGAGCAGAGTGACGCCCCCAACCTTCGACGGAAAGGTCCCGTGGAGCACCTATTTACGTCAGTTCGAGGCAGCCTGTTCAATAAACAACTGGAACAGCACGGAAAAGGCTACAGCTCTCATTGTAGCGCTGACAGGGAACGCCCTTAACGTCCTTCAGGCCATCCCGACTGTATCCCAGGACTACGCTTCACTAATCGCCCATATGGAGTCCCGATATGGAGATAGCCATCTTCAGCAGGCCTACCAGATGCAGCTCCGGACCCGGGTACAAAAGAACGCGGAAACCCTACAGGAGTTCGAGATGGACATCGCACGTCTCGTAAGGCTCGCCTACCCAACAGCGCCGGCCGACTTTCTGGAGCAGATAGCGACGCAGACTTTCACCGCCGGGCTACGGGACTCGGACACTCAACAGGCGCTGCGACTCGCGCGCAATAAGACCCTGACAGATGCGCTGAGCCACGCACTTGAGTTCGAGACGGCAAAACAGGCATCCAGAATGCACGCGCGGGTGCGTCAAGTGGACGTCGATGAACCAGTAAAAACCAACGAGACCAAGCTCCTGGCCGACGAATTAATGGAGGCGCTAAGCCGTTTCTTCGATAGTCGCGGCACCACCAGCAACGACACAGCCGGAAGGCAACCGGAGAGGCGGCCCGGAAGGGGACTACCGACCTGCTGGACCTGCGGTAAGAAAGGCCACCTGAGCAAGGACTGCGGTGATCGCCGCCGCCGAGGGTATCCGACGGGAAATCAGTCGTCTGAAAACTGCGCGACCCAGGGAAACGAGTATTAGCCAGCCTTGGGGGGCAAAGGCTGGCTTGTGACAGTCGTCAAGCCCCGGCAGTCCAGGTTCGTGTGACGAAGTTACGGAGGGACATTAGCAGCCTGATGGTCGACGGAGTCGTCAACGGAGAAAGCTGGCCCATGCTAATCGACACGGGAGCATCGAGGACCATCGTCAGTCCCACCGTGATCCCGAAGTGGAGAGTGCAACCCACACAAAGGAACCTCCAGCTAATAACCGCGACCGGAGAGACCGCACCGGTACATGGCGAAGCATCACTGGAGTTCGTCATTGGTCGACGGGCGATAAAGCATCCAGTGCTTGTGGCTGACGTATCAAATGAAGTGATCATCGGACTGGGCTTCCTGGACCAGAACAACATCATCTTGGATCTGAGTACCAACACTGCACTTCGGAGGTGAGGAACTTGCTTTGCAACCTGCGCACGAGTCCATCACCGCACGATGAGTAAGGCTGAGAGAAGACGCCATCGTTCCCGCCAGGACGGAGGTCAGCGCTGCCGTAATTGTCGACGGAACTGCTGAGGGAGTGGCGGCTGTCATCGAGCCAAAATATGAGGCCATCCAGACAAAAGGATTGCTAGTTGCCAAGACTCTCATCAACACGACGTCTCGGCCGTACGTCCGCCTGTCCAACCTGAACGACTACGACATTACGGTTCACCGGGACACTAACCTAGGAGTCTGCGAGCCCGTTACCTGGATTGCCCGCATCACAGATATGACGGACGGACACCTGCAGACGGACAACCGAAGAAGACGCACACTGCCAGAAGAACTACAGAAGCTGTACCAAGGATCCCAGGACCATTTAGACGAGGAACTATCACGCCAACTTCAGGACCTGCTACGCGAATTCCAGGACGTCTTCTCCGTTGGGAGCAAAGACTTCGGCAGGACAAGCTTGGTTCAGCACAGAATCGACGTTGGGGACAGCGCACCGATTAGGGCCCCATTCAGACGTGTCCCGCTCGCCAAGCAAGCCGAAGTCGACCGGATGGTAGAAGAGATGAAGGAGCAAGGGGTGATCGAGCCATCACATAGTCCTTGGAGTTCTCCGGTCGTGCTAGTGAAGAAGAAGGACGGTTCCACCAGGTTCTGCGTGGATTACAGGCGGGTGAATGACGTCACGAAGAAGGACAGCTACCCTCTACCCCGGACAGACGACACCCTGGACACCATATCAGGGTCGAGATGGTTCTCCACCTCGGATTTGAAGAGTGGCTACTGGCAGGTGGAGGTCCACCCTAAGGACCGCGAGAAAACTGCGTTCTCTGTGGGCAGCGGGCTCTGGCAGTTCACCGTCATGCCATTCGGTCTGTGCAACGCCCCTGTGACCTTCGAAAGGCTAATGGAGTCCATTCTGAGGGGACTACACTGGAAGACCTGCCTGGTCTACCTAGACGACGTCATCGTTCTGGGGAGAAGCTTCGAGGAGCACTACAGCAACCTGAAGGAGGTCTTGTTGAAGCTACGGGCTGCCCAGCTGAAGTTGAGCCCCAAGAAGTGTCAGCTCTTCCAGAAGCGGGTCCAGTACCTTGGGCATATCGTCTCAGAGGAAGGGGTGCGCACCGACCCAGAGAAGACCGCAGCTGTGAGGGAGTGGCCAGTTCCGAAGGACAAGTCCCAACTACGAAGCTTCCTGGGACTCTGCACTTATTACCGTCGCTTCGTGAGAGGATTCGCCGACATCGCCAAACCTTTACATCGACTGACTGAGAAGGACCAACTCTTCACGTGGACATCAGAATGCCACAGTGCCTTCGAACAACTCAAGCAGGCTCTGTGCACCGCGCCTATTCTGGCCTACCCCAGACCTGGAACAAGGTTCATCGTCGATACCGATGCCAGCGACTTTGGCATAGGGGGAATCCTGTCGCAAGTAGTGGACGGCGAGGAGAGAGTAGTGGCCTACTTCAGCAAGGCCTTGTCAAAGCCAGAAAGGAACTACTGCGTCACCAGGAAGGAGCTGCTAGCCATCGTGAAGACCATTGAACACTTCCACAAGTACCTGTACGGGCAAGAATTTCTCATCAGGACCGACCATGCATCCCTGCGGTGGCTCCTGAACTTCAAGCAGCCCGAGGGTCAACTCGCGCGGTAGTTAGAGAGGCTTCAACAGTACAACTTTGAGATTCAGCACTGGAAAGGCCAACTGCATTCTAACGCCGACGCCCTGTCACGAAGACCGTGCCCCGAAGACTGCACCTTCTGTACTAGGAGGGAGGAGAACACCGGGATACAGTGCCGAAGGACTACCGTGGAACTTCAAGGGAGCTGGAGCCGCGAATCTTTCACGCGGGCACAAGCAGAAGATGATGACCTGGGACTGATAGCCGAATGGAAGAGGGCCTGTGTCCCCAGACCCGGGTGGAACATTGTGAGTGACTGCAGCCCAAAGTTTAAGTCCTACTGGGCGCAGTGGCACTCGCTGATTGTAAGGGATGGCCTCATCTGCCGTACCTGGGAGAGCACCGACGGGAAGACATCTCGGGAACAAGTCGTCGTTCCAAAGGCTATGACGGAGGAAGTCCTGAAGGAAGTTCATGGAGGATCATCTGGTGGACACCTAGGGATAAAGAAGACCCTGGAGAAGCTGAGAGAGCGGTTCTACTGGATCGGATGCCGAACAGGCGTGGAGAACCACTGCGCGAGGTGCCACGATTGTGCAGCCAGCAAGGGCCCAGGACGAAGACGACGGGGTCCACTGAAGACCTACAACGTGGGCGGCCCCATGGAGAGAGTGGCCATCGATGTTGCTGGGCCATTCCCGTTAAGCGAGGCAGGGAACCGCTAAATATTTGTCGTCAGCGACTACTTTACCAAATGGCCGGAGGCGTATGCGCTCCCTAACCAAGAAGCCGCGACGATTGCAGAGACCCTGGTGAAGGAATTCGTCAGCCGGTACGGAGTACCCCTGGAGCTGCACTCCGACCAAGGGAGGAACTTCGAGTCGCAGGTGTTCCAGAACCTATGCCAGCTGCTGGGAATCCAGAAGACAAGGACAACGCCGCTACACCCTCAGTCCGACGGGATGGTAGAGCGATTCAATCGCACCATCGAGAACCATCTCCGAATAGTCGTCAGCGAGCACCAGAGGGATTGGGACAAACATCTTCCACTATTTCTTCTGGCCTACCGTGCCGCCGTGCATGAAGCCACCGGGTGCACACCAGCCCGGGCTATGTTTGGGAGGGAGCTCCGTCTACCTGTCGATCTTGCCTTCGGCCGACCTGGGAATGATCCGATCCCGGTAAGCCAGTATTGTCAAGAACTGGTCGACCAACTGGAGGACGTGCACGCGTTCGCGAGGAGGAAACTGCGGATCGAGACCGACCGAATGAAGACCCGATACGACCAGCAGACGGATGCCGGCGGATTCCATGAGGACGACCTGGTCTGGCTCTTCAACCCATTACGGAAGAAAGGCCTGTCACCCAAACTTCAGAAGTCCTGGGAGGGCCCGAACCGAGTCGTGAAACGGATCAACGATGTCGTCTACAGGATCCAGCGGAGCCCGAGGGCGAAGATGAAGATCGTGCATCGAGATCGCCTGGCAGCCTACGGAAGGACACAGACGGACCAATGATTGATCGGGACGATCAGCCTTTTTAGGAAGGGGGTGGTGTTACGGCTGTGAGTTTGTGTCATCGCTCGCCGCATGAGTCACAACTGCCCCAGGGCTGGGCTGTGCCCTGCCTCCTGTATTGCGTGTGCCTTATGCAACAGGGCTACTAGGACAAAGGGATAGTCCAGAATATTCGTGACTGGACCAGCGATGGAAACCTTGAGAAGCCGTGAACCCTGGATGGATCTAGAAGCATTTATTGAGTCACCGGCCTGCTATATAAGTGCGACCTGTCAAGCAGTGGTTGTTGTTGTGTTTACGAGCTAGTGTGAGCGATTATCCTGAGCGACAGAAGTGTGGTGACTTGCGAAACCCCTAGTGGAGCGGGGAAGTGAGAAACGTACAGGGGACTGCCTGTGTTTTGAGTGAGTGTGCTTTCACTGAGTGTCGGAGATATTGTGGTTACGAAATCCAGTGACATAGTTTCTCCCAGCTTGTGAACAGCGTGCAGCAAGTGCTCGTAAGTAACTGTAGTCGGCGTACTTTAGGAAGAAGTTGCATGTAGTACTGTCAAGGCCACTAGGCTCATTAGCGGGAGGATTAACTTCTGTGGTTTGTTGACAAGTGAAAGGGCAAGAGCTCTCCACAAGCAAGAGACTTGAGGAAACTGGAGTAAGGTTCCTATTGCTGTATTTGCTGATGAGTAGTGTAATTTTCTGTCCGCAATAAAGTTAATTATTTCTTTAAGCAGTAATTGGTATTGTGCTTCCTACCCACCGTAATCCAGTTAACAAAAGTGCCACTAGGGGTGGCACGTAACAATATAATAAAGTTATAATTATCGTCGAACATAAACAGTCGTATGCAACTCGCCTATAATTGTAATTAAGACACTCGTATGGAAATTATAAAACTCGCATACCCTCGTTTTATAAAAATACTCGTGTGTTAATTATAGCCATTATAGGCTCGTTGCATAATGTACTATTATGATCGGGAGCCAGTTGTAAAATATTGAGTTGGCGACATCCTGGGCTGTATACCCCTAGAGTTACCGGCCGCGGTGGCCGAGAGCGCTAACGCGCTACCTCGTGTCTCGCTCGCATCGGGAGAGCGTGGGTTCAAATCCCACCTCGGCCGTCCTGAAAATGGTTTTCATGGTTTCCCATTTTCACCTCCAGGCAAATGCCGGGACGGTTCCTTTCAATAGGTCCACGGCCGATTTCCTTCCAATATCCCTTCCATGACACGTCCTGAAAAGGAACAAGTACGTGGACATTGGCTGCATTAATAAAAAATATATACCCCTGGAGGCCACCTTCTCTGGTCTGAGAACACGTAATGAGACTTCGGTCCCAAAGGTCTTGGGTTTGAATCCTATCTCTGCTAAGCAATTTACGAGACTCGTACCGAAATTAAATTTTGTCATATTATATCGCGGGGAAGCTATGCCATATTGTTATTGGATATTTTAAAGCAAAGTCACCACCGACATGAATCAATATCAAGAAACCACCAAGTAAAATTCGGTGCCAACAAATTTAGGACGTTTATCACTGTCAGTCCCTCATTGGTGAGCGGTGCCACCACTAATCGCAGGTAATTCCCTAGCTTAAAAAGTATTTATGTAAAAAATCAAAACAGGCTTGTATGTTATCAAACATGAATAGAACTGTACAAACAGACAGAGACGATTAAAAGCAACATACGGAAGAGAAGGCCATATACTGTACATAAGATGACCGAAGACGGACTGACCAAGAATTTTTATAATTTTAAACGACCTTGTCGACTTCGTCGTTACGCTGGGGTCTGGCGTTACGTTACTGTGACGGGACGAAATGTACCCAGATGCACTGAGGTGTGTGACATCATGGTACCACTTGGTGCATGCGTTCCCCGACAATCTCTACTTCGTTAGTTTAAGACAAAAATCCCCGATTCTTGGATGTCACGGGTAATCACGAGAACCACTGGATGGATTTTGATGCGGTTTTCACCATTCTGTACAGGATATCTCGAGGAAAGATTCTGTAGAAAATAATTTATGTATGATTAATGAAGCCGAGCAGTAACGATTTCAGTGGAAAAGTGGAAAACAAACTTAGCGTCCGTGCGCTTCTTAAGCTTACCCTGGGCAAACCGTTAAACATATCAATATACTACGAGTGTAAGAATTGGTCAGCATGAAAAGTTCTACAGAATAGTCCGCGAAAGCATATCTCTATCTTCAATACATCGCCCACTGTAAGTGTTTTTAGACTGGATGGAAGGGGCACGTCCCTGCGCGCTCTGGTGAGCGTGACGGCATCCCGCGGGCGTGACCTTGCTTTGCCCTTGGCTTGCACTTGCCATTCGCGAGTAATTTGAAACAAGATAAGCAAGATAAGTATTATGCAGATATTTTTCTAACATGTTAAGAGTCTTTGGCCTCGAGCGAAGCGAGAAGCCTCCAGCCTTTCTAGAATTTTTCAGCATTTGTAGCATTTAAAATGATACAAAGTATAGTCTTTCAAACTGACTGTCACTTTTTTAATATACAGGGTGGGGCAGCATAACTTCCTTTTTTCAATTGCGCCCCAATTAGTAGTGTGATGTAGTACCGGAGCGCTAGTGGTCTCGTCCAATAGGCGGGTCTGTAAAGTTTTGTACTGACACAGTTCAGTCGCCATCATGCGTTGGAACAGTGTGGAGCGTGCGTTTGCCCTTGAGGCCTACTTTTCGAGCGGTTGTTCTGTGATCGTAACCCAGCGTGCCTTTCGGAATCGCTTTAATTTAGCCCCATTGGCGCCTGTCCCAGACCGGAAATCAATTGTTACGTGGGTCACTACGTTCAGACAAACTGCAAGTGCAACAAGACGTAGAACTGGAGTCCCACGGCCCATTAGATCATCTGATAACATTGAGGCAGTGAGAGCTTCAATTTTGCGATCACCACGGCGTTCTGCGCGCAAACATTCGTCTGCCCTTGGACTTTCTAATCGTTCTGTGAGGAGAATTCTTCATGATGATCTTCATTTTCATCCACTCAAAATGGCGATTGTGCAGGAACTTTCTGAACGCGACTTCAATTCTCGGAGGAACGCGTGTGAGGTGTTTCTGGAAGTCGTGCCTGAGGACGCTATTGTGTTTTTTAGTGATGAAGCCCATTTTCATTTGTGTGGATCCGTCAACAAACAAAACATGCGCTACTGGGCTGCTACCAATCCTCGAGAATTGCATCCAAGGCCTTTGCATTCACCAAAACTCACAGTGTGGTGTGCAGTTTCCTCAGGCGGAATAATTGGTCCCTGGTTCTTTGAGGAAAATGAAGTCACAGTGAAAGTGAATTCGGACCGGTATGTAAACCTGTTACAGATTTTTTTTTCCACAACTGGATGAGTTGGACTTAGGGGACGTTTGGTTTCAACAAGACGGTGCAACGGTACACACTTCAAGAGCATCGATGGCCGTTTTGAGGGAACACTTCCCAGGGCGCCTAATCTCAATTAGGGGCGACTTGGAATGGCCGGCCCGATCCCCCGATTTGACCCCTTGTGATTTTTTTCTATGTTTTTTTTGAAATCCCGTGTTTACGTAAACCGACCAATGACCCTACAAGATTTGAAGAACAACATCCAGGAAGAACTTGCCAACATAACGCCTGCTATGCTGGTAAGAATTATGACAAACGCCAGAAATCGGTTCACCCAGTGTGTAGAGAATAGGGGACGTCACCTACCTGATTTGATCTTGAAAACCAAGTAAAACAAAACTTTATATGTGTACCTACATTATATTAAAAAATAAAAATTTTCTGATTCGTACAATGTGTTTTATTAAGGTTTGAAAAAAGGAAGTTATGCTGCCCCACCCTGTAGTTACGAATAGTACACTATAAACCAATTGGGTAAAGGAAACCGTGGAACACCTCAAGAAACTAAACATCTCTACAGAAGACATGGCAGACAGGAGCACATACAGAGAAAAACTTAGACAACAGAAATTGTGAGCAAACTCCCAAATAGAGACAACCGGGGTAAGAAGTGGACAGAAGAGAGAAAGAGGAGCATAGCGTATACAGGGTGTTTTTAAAAATGTGTCCGATATTGCAACAGAGGTTGGGATTGGTCAAAACGAGTAGAAATGTTCCTACAAACATATGTCTGGAAACAAATACCTGTTGAGATATGAGCCATTTTACTTGTGTTGTGTATTTACACTTCAAACTAAATATTACCTTTTCTAATTGAGTACTTAATCACAATAGGTTTCCGAAATATCTTGGTGTTACCTTGGATCGGACTTTATCCTTCAATCAACATCTTTTGAACTCGTCGAAGAAACTGAAAACCCGAAACAATATTATTCAGAAGCTAACTGGTAGTACTTGGGGATCTGCTGTGAACATCGTGCGCTCTTGAGCCTTAGCACTGGTTTTCTCTACTGCCGACTATTGTGCTCCAGTGTGGCTTAATAGCCCGTATACGAAGTATATTGACCCACAATTGAATACCAGCATGCGTCTTATATCTGGCACCATCAGACCAACTCCAGTCCACTGGCTCCCACTGTTGTCTGGTGTAATGCCACTTGACTTACGAAGATCCCGTGCTCTTGTTCGAGAGTACAACAAGATCTGCAAGAAGTCTCTGCTCCCTGTTCTAGGCGACATACCAGCTCTTAGTCTCCAAAGATTGAAATCACGACATCCACCTCTTTGTGATGCTGCTCTGAAGACATCCACCAACTTCGATGCTTTGGAGGAATGGAAAGGCCACTGGAATAACTCCACTGACTTGCCCCTACATAACATCTTCAGAGGGGAAAAAATTGCTAACGGATTCCAACCACCACGTGCAACTTGATCCAGACTGAACAGGATCAGGACATGTCATGGAAGGTGCAGGGATTCTCTCTATAGGTGGAACTTTGTACCATCTCCAGAATGTGATTGTGGAGCCCCTCGCCAGACCATTCCCCACATTTTAAGCGAGTGTCAACTACGGGCTTATCCAGGAAGATTGGAAGACTTTCCATCACCAACAACGGAGGCACTCCAGTGGGTTCAAAAGTAGGACATTCAGCTATAACGGATAACACTAATGCCTGAAGTGAATCAATGTTTTTTTCTTATTGTGTATATATTGTATGTATATAATTTCCTTGCCATACGCTAATAATAATACACTTCAGCCAATGGACGTCATCCTAGCAGCTACTTATAATGAACACTTGACTTTCACACACGTTTAACAACTCGCGTTGGGCAAACATCCATCAACACCACCAACCAGGAGCTGTGATACCATCTGCACGTTACAAGAGATGCTCCACATGGTTGCAACGTGCTTCGGCTCTTCTTCGCAAGGAATCCCCAACTCTTCCAATCACGGCTGGCTGGTGGACACCCTCATTGCTCACACACTCTTGTAATATCTGCACATTATCGATGGATGTGGCATACACCAATGTCTTTGAATGTCCCCATAGCCAGAATTCCACACTCTTGTAATATCTGCACATTATCGATGGACGTGGCATACACCAATGTCTTTGAATGTCGCCATAGCCAGAATTCCAATGGATTAAGGTCCGGCGAACCACACAGCCGCATACTATGACTGACCATCCAACTCGTGCAAATACCTTCGACGGAAAGACGCCTGCACCACCGAACACAACGCCTCGTCCACGCGGGTGAAATGGCTCATATCTCAGCAAGTATTTGTTTCCGGACATACTGTGTGGTTATAGGAACATTTCTTCTCGTTTTAACCAATCCCAACCCCTGTTACAATATCAGACCCTTTTTTTTTCGTAACAACCTGTATATAAGAGGTTTTTGAAAAAAAAAAAAAAAACAAGAAAAAGGCCACAATAAAACATGAAAATTGATTGTGTTGTAACGCTCTCCTTATGGGGAATTAATGAATAAATAAATAAACAAGTAGTTCCGTGAAGAACTATACAGCCTATTTTCATATATCCTACTCATGTTAATTGCCTCTATCAACATACAACATTTCAGTTTGAAGGTTTTGATTGCTTCGTAGATATTGAGAACCGTCTAAATATTTCAGATGGTCGCCAGGTTCGATTTTGATTTATGTACTATTACATGAAGACTATTGTGTTCGAGTGGTATTCAAACTTCAATCGCATGATTAGAACACAAAAGTAAAAATTTTAAAATTTCGCACAGCTACCATCTTGTGGTTATGAAAACAATTGAAATAAATTAAATGTCAGTGGATTAACATTTGTATAAATATATAACGTGCAAAGTTTCACTGAACTCGGATAGTTAAATCGCGAGAAACGTCCATTTAAATATTTATAATTCGCGTCGCCGCCATGTTGGATTTGTGATCACCAGGTTACTGAAAGTCCTATAGGTGAACTTATGTTCATAGCTTCTATGAACATAAAAAATTCAGTTCGATTGCTGTAAAAGATTCGTTGATATTAAGAACTGTTTAAATATTTCGGATGCTCGCCATTTTGGATTCATATATGTATAGGCCATAGAGTTAGGTATCATTAAAGGAAAATTATAGCGTAGCTTCATTATTCGAAATTTCACTTCGATCGCATGATAACGACACAAGAAATAAAAACTTAATTTTAAAATTTCGCACAGCTGCCATCTTGAGGTTATGTAAACAATTGAACTAAATTAGATGCCAAAGCATTAAAATATGTATAATCATTTACTGTACCACATTTCACTGCGCTCAGAAAGTTAAATCTATAGAAAAGTCTATTAAAATGTTTCAACTTCGCTTGGCCGCCATGTTCGGTTTGTACTTTACAGATTTATGAAAATTACATTGGGTAACTTGTACCAGTACCCTTTATCACCGTACAAAATTTCAGGGTGATATCTGGTAAAGTTTCGGAGATATAGAATGCCAGTGAAAGATTTCGCACAGCCGCCATTTTGAGGTTATGTAAACAATTGAACTAACTTAGACGCCAGTGCATTACAATGTGTATAAACATTTGCTGTACGAAGTTTCATTACGCTTGGATGGTTAAATCGCGAGAAAAGTCTACTTAAAAGTCTCAAATTCACTTCACCGCCATGTTGGTTTTGTAGTTACCAGGTTTTTTGAAAGTCTCATAGGCAAACTTCTAGTAGTGTCCTTTATCACCGTACATAATTCCAGGGTGATATCGGTAATAGTTTCGGAGATACTGAATGCTGGTGAAATATTTTGCACTGCCGCCATGTTGGATTGGTGAGACACAATAATATTTGAAGGGCACGCTCGAGGTCGGCCAGAATGGTGCTATGATCTTACCGAGTTTCATTGAAATCGCTCCAGCCGTTTAGAAGTTATTAGGACACACACACACACACACACACACACACACACACACACACACACACACACACACACACACGGACAAAAGGTGATCTTATAAGCCTATTTTTTCATAAAATGAAAATAGGCTAATAATATAGTAATAGATTTATTGCAATTTTATTTCAGTAATACCATAGTAACATATCCTAATTTCCTCTTTGGAATGCTTTTCCCATCAGCGGTGCCCAGATTGTTCCGTGTGAAATGTCCTATGTAGCATCGTTCCAGCTCACCATTGTTCAACCTTTTCCTGTACCTATAGAATGAATGCTATCCACAGCGTAGCGTCACAATACGCCGGACAAGATTTACGGTAATCCCTTAAATACAATCTGTCTCCCTCCCTGCTACCATTCACATATTAATCAGGTTTAGAATTACCATTTCCCATTCTGGAGGATTAACGCAAAGCGCACCACACAGCCTTTGTTTATTCTCTCTGCCGGTAACACACTAATTATTCCTTTTTCTCTCAGCACCTCTCCAATTCTTGGGATTTAATTTCATCAATATTAATGAACCTGAAAATCTATAAATATTCTGAAATACAATATGCCAAGTATTGATTGCTATAGAGCATCCAGCGTTTAGAAAAGACTGTGGAGCCTTATGGCGATAGTGTTGCTAACTCTAGGCTGACGTCATACGTTATGTTCACCCGCTTCGAGTACTGCGCTTTCATAAGTTAGCGACACAACACAACGCCAGCAGCTACCTGAAATAGAACACACCCAGGAAGGAGCAGTTTTGCAGGTGTTAACGGATTGGACTAGTATTAAGAATATGCGAAGAGAACCAATAACGACATGCATTATGTTGTGATATGACGCATTACTGATTGACAGATGTCGAGAGCACAACCCTTCCTTACTTCTCGGATGTATGCTGACGATGAGAACAATTTCTACGTCAGCAATACTGTTGATCATCACCTTTTTTGTTTGTTATTAGTTAGGCTATAATTTAGTTTCTTTCAATTTTATTCTGGTTGTTGTTTTGTTTAGATTAATATTTGTAATATTGTAGTGAGTTAGCCATGCGGTTAGGGGAGCGCAGCAGTGAGCTTGCATTCGGGAGATAGTGGGTTCGAACTCCACAGTCGGCAGCCCTGATTCAATCGAACAGAAAATAAAACAAACACACAACAATAACACCAATGACGGATAGTGCTCCAGAACTTATGTTACCGGCGGAACTGAGCACGTGCTCCACTCCGGGCGAGCATGCAGCATAGGACGAGGCTCTTCTTTCCAACGTGCTGACCTCCATTATTTTTAAATTACTAATACGTAATATAAACGATACTTGTATGCCAAAACAAAGGTAATCAATTGGCAGATAATTGTAGGAAGCTATTATGACGAAAAATATATTAGTTCAGAGTTCCTTCATGACAAAAGGTGAGTTAACAAAACCCGTGTAGAGAGGGGGGTTCTGTTAAAAGTAAAAGCCCATAAGATCCATAGTTTTTCTCAACGCTGGATGCTCTGTAGGCATTCGACGACGAGAAGCACAACGACAACAGAATCGACATCGACGACGATGAAGTCAACGTCAACGTCAACGTCAACGTCAACGTCAACATCAACAACAATAAAAAATGAAACCCGTTTCTAAATATTAAGCCCCGGTATTCGCTGAAGAAAGATGCAATCACGGGGAGGAGTCATAATTACCGATACTGAAGTTATACGAGGTATGATCATAAACTAAGCTTACAATGCCGATATTCCTGGGGTTCGTCTGTTATAGAGAAATGAGTAATGTAGGGTGATTCAAATGCATGCAGTTGGTATTAGTGCAGGATTTCAGCCACCCGCCACCTACAGCGCTAGTTGCAGGGAAGCAGATGATGGCGACTCGTTTGGAAAACTGGTCTCATGAAGAGATCCGCTCAGTTATTCGATTTCTGTGGGTGAACATGTAACCACGGCCAGGACTTCAACGTTGGCGTCATCTTCCCACACGACAACGCTCGACTTCATACAGCCCAGAAGACCACCAGGCTATTGAAGCGGTTTCTCTGGGATATCAATGGCCACCCTCTCTACAACCCGGATCTCGCTCCAAGAGACTCATCTGTTTCCTCACTTGAACGGTGCCATTGATAACTGAAATTCTCTACCGGCCGCAATCTTAGAGCCTTTCCCGAAACATATAGGTGTGTTTAAGAATTTGTGTAAATACTCCAGTTTAATTGTCATTGCATTAAAACTAGCAATTATTCTAGGATTGTATCGTGTCTTGTGTGGGGTTTCACCTAGGACACTAAGCTGGCTCATCAGTGGGCTCTTGGTGTCCCCGCCCGGACAGCCACAGGAGTAGTGAACTGCGCGCTACCTCCCTTTTTATGAAGCGCACCTGCGCCTCTTTACTGCGAGAACTAACCTCCCTATGAAGGCTTCCAAAAAGATGGTATATTGGCTTTCACGGCCAGTCACACGGCACAAACCTAGAAGAATTGCTGAGTTTCAATTCACTGGCCGTGAAAGTCAATATACCACACAGTTTTCAAGCATAAATTTCGGTAGCGTAGTTGGTAGCATGCTGAGGAGCTATGCCCAAGATCGCGGGTTCAAACTGAAGTTGTCGGAGTTTTAAGAATGTTAAAAATCCCTCAGTATTCCTTCCTTCGGAGGGGAAGTAAAGCCAGCGGTCCCATGTCATAGATTTCACCTGTGTAAAGCTAAATTAGGTTACAAATGTAAACAACGCTCAGGTTCCTCCGTTCGTCGCCAGGAGCCGACTGCGGTGGCGTCTAGTAGCCATGTTCTGAACTAGTAGTTGTTGACGGTGGTGTTTGGCGGCAAAAGTAGGAACTACTTGAAAAAAAAATCAAAGTATGCAGTCCTTACTTGAATTAAGAAACAGAAACACACACTAATACAGTCATCACAATTAACACCGGTTATCAGACAGATTCTACACACACCCGAAGTACACGGGGCTACATGACCGCGTTGTCGCAGCCCCTAAACTGAGGAACCAACCAACCAACCAACCAACGAAATTCCTTTGCGTTTTAAGCCTCATCGTCATAATTTGGACAAATATTTTCCAGTGCTGGAGATGTGTTGACGTGAGAGATCTTGAGGAATGATTAAAGCTTTGATTTATTATCATAGTAAAATGATTACACTTTCTATTTTTAGCTTATTTTCATTTATAAGAAAAAAAACCAAGATGTTCAGTAAAGAACATATAGCCTACTTTCTCCTAAATGCATGGGTATTGTTATAACTCTTTGTCCTTTTCAAGGAGTATAATTGAATGTTGGTTGTAGTAGCTTGTTGAAATACAACGTGCTATAGGGATATTAAACATGAATATGAGGTGCCCTTTGCTAGTGCTACCTCTGTAAAAAAATTCATTCAATTCGGTTTCACCATGTTTGAATTGATATGGGGAATGGATTTGCACACATACATGGCCGCTATTTGGAAACTATTGAGCTGATGACCTAGTAGTCAGTCATAAGATGCTTTCCACAAAAAGGCATGTTGTTGCAAAATCTGGTAGAGATCAAATTATTAGGATGGTTGTAATTTGATTTAAGCTTTTAACATTTGGGTGGTCATCATTCCGTTTCCGTCAAGATGGCGGCGATATAAAACATGACACTGAGGTGCCCTTTGCTAGTGCTACCTCTGTACCAAATTTCGTTCAATTCGGTTTCACCGTGTTTGAATTGATAGGGGGAATCGATTTGCACACATACTTGGCCACCATCTGCAAACTATTGGGCTGATGACCTTCAGTTTGGTCAGAATATGCTTCCCACATAAAGATATGTTGTTACAAAATTTGGTAGAGACTAGATTATTAGGTTGGTCGTAATTACATTTTAGCTTTTAACATTTGGGTGGCCGCGATTATGTTTCCGTCAAGATGGCGGTGATATAAAACATGACACTGAGGTGCCCTTTGCTAGTGCTGCCTCTGTACCAAATTTCGTTCCATTCGGTTTCACCGTGTTCGAATTAATAGGGGGAATCGATTTTCACACAAAGATGGCTTACATCCACAAAATATTTGGCTAATGACCTATTAGTTTGGTCAAAGGATGCTCCCTCCATAAAGGTATGTTGATGCAAAATTTGGTAGAGATCGGATGATTATGTTGGTCGTAATTTGATTTAAGCTTTGAATATTTGTGTGGCCGCCATTACGTTTCCGTCAAGATGGCGGTGATATAAAACATGACACTGAGGTGCCCTTTGCTAGTGCTGCCTCTGTACCAAATTTCGTTCCATTCGGTTTCACCGTGTTCGAATTAATAGGGGGAATCGATTTTCACACAAAGATGGCCGCCATCCGCAAACTATTAGGCTGATGACCTATTAGTTAGGTCAAAGGATGCTCCCCCCTTAATGGTATCTTGTTGCAACATTTGGTAGAGATCGGATGATTAGGTTAGTCGTAATATGATTTAAGCTCTGAACATTTGTGTGGCCGCCAATACGTTTCCGTCAAGATGGCGGCGATATAAAACATGACACTGAGGAGTCCTTTGCTAGTGCTACCTTTGTACCAAATTTCGTTCAATTCGCGTTCACCGTGTACGAATTGATAGGAAGGGACAGACATTCAGAGTACACACACTCACACTCACACACACAGACACACACACACACACACACAGACTCTCTCACACACACACATACACACACACAGACAGACAGACTTTTTTTCGCCCTGTGTTGATCTCATAAGTCTACTTTCATTTTTTGCAAAAATCGAAAGTAGGCTAATAGGCTTATGGGACACCTTTTTTCCGTGTGTGTGTCCCATAATAAAATCGAAACGGCTGGAGAGATTTCAATGAAACTCGGTAAGGTCATAGTACTATTTTGTCCAACCTCGACCGTTCCATCCAAATTTTATTACGTCTCACCAATCTAACATTGCGGCTGTGCGAAATACTTCACCGGCATTCTATATCTCCGAAACTATTACTGATATCACCCTGAAATTTTGTGCGGTGATAAAATACTAATGTGACTTGCAAAACCCTGTCAAGTACAAAACAAACATGTCGGTCAAGCGAAGTTGAAACATTTAAATAGACTTTTCTCGCGATTTAACTATCCGAACGAAGTGAAACTTGGTACAGCAAATGCTTATAGACATTGTAATGCACTGACAGATAATTTAGTTCAATTGTTTACATAACCTCAAAATGGCGGCTGTGCGAAATTTTAAAATTAAGTTTTTATTTCTCGTGTATAAATCATGCGATCGAAGTGAATGTTTGAAGAATGAACCTACGCTCAAATCGTCATCTAATAGTTCATAACTCGATGGCCTACATATATAACAATCCAACATGGCGAAATATTTAGACGGTTTTCAATATCTACGGATCTATTACAGCAATCAAACTGAAATTTTGTATGTCGATAGAAGCAATTAACATAAGCAGGGTATATGCAAATAGGCTGTATAGTTCTTCACGGAATTTCTTGTTATACATTACATGGGAAATCCATTTGACAGGGGGGAGTTTATAATGGAAAATAGTCTATTTAGTTCTTCACGAAACTACTTGTTTTAAATAAGAATATTATCATTATTTATCATACTAATCATCAGTGACTGATGTGCACTAAGACACTAAACACATGGCTACGATCATGCTGGCAACGCCTCTGCCCTTCGCCTCTTCCTGGGACATTTTTAATCCACGCTGTTTGTCCATTGGCTTTAAATGGAACGTGCTGGCTAGAAGGGCGATGTAAATTAATCCGCTGGTATACACATTTGTGCACGGCTGGACGCCGCTGTGGTAGGCACCAATAATGTGAACAAGTGGTGGGATTGCCAATACCTGGTGGGGTATCTGTGTGATGCATTGCTAAGTACAAAGGTGTTATGGGCTTGGGAAGTCATGGTCATCAGTACCAGTGCCAATACCTGGTGGAGCATCTGTATGATGCATTGCTAAGTACAAAGGTGTTATGGGCTTGGGAAGTCATGGTCATCAGTACCAGTGCCAATACCTGGTGGAGCATTGTGTGATGCATTGTACAGTACGAAGGTGTTATGGGCTTGGGAAGTCATGGTCATCAGTACCAGTACCAATACCTGGTGGAGCATTGTGTGATGCATTGTACAGTACGAAGGTGTTATGGGCTTGGGAAGTCATGGTCATCAGTACCAGTGCCAATACCTGGTGGAGCATTGTGTGATGCATTGCTAAGTACGAAGGTGTTATGGGCTTGGGAAGTCATGGTCATCAATACCAGTGACAATACCTGGTGGAGCATCTGTATGATGCATTGAAAAGTACAAAGATGACAATTCATTTTATGGGCTATTGCTATTCGGCTGCAATTCATATATAATTAATATATTTTAATCAATTAAATGTCCGTTTTGCTTCTGTGAGAGCTTAGTGAAAAGAGCGAAGTATATCGATAAATCGACAAAACAATTAATCATTCAAATAACCGATTAATCGATTAAAGTCACAATAAATTGATCATTTTGTAGTAAATAATCGATTGTTATACTTCGATTAATCGATTGTTATACTTCGAGTAATCGATTATTCAATAACTTAAATTTATCGATTAAAAGTACCAGACGTAAATTGAACCTACGGTCTCCGGCCTTTCTGCAGCTACCCGCGCAGTGGAGCACGGCTACACCGGATCTATTTGTGTGTACATAAGTAAAATACAATTAGAATCGATTTCACTTTCCAACCAGATTAACTGAAGGACAATCTCGGCGAGTGAAGTTCAATTGTTTGAGCAGAACAATGGTAATGCATCGTAATCAGAGTGCTAAGTGGACAAAATGGCCAACCAGCCCCAATATCGCATTGGATAATAAACCGTCCAATTAGATCGCTGTGCAGTAATGGTCCTCATTAGTAAATCATGCTATAATGATCCAAACAGAAAGTACAAGGATTAATAACTCAAATTAGGCAACAGTTTGGAATTCTGGTAATTGGGTAATCAAAGCTATAGGACCGGAGTTTGATTACCGTAGGGGCAAGGGATTAATTTCTTTACTTTATTGGCTTAAAGGGATTTATGATAACACTCCCCCTTTCTCCCAACACACCTCCAGGGGTCAGGGCCGTAGAGAGCTACCGAGGGCCCCAGGACTAGAATTTACGGGCCCTAGTTTCTATTCGTCCCGTCACATTATCCTAGAAGTATCAAAATTGAATTTTATAGCCCCACCTCTGAAAAGAAACCCTCCGTGAAATTTTGTCTATCCAATTAAATATGAGTTTCCTTGTTCTTCCATTATTCAGAGCTTCATTCATTCATTCATTCATTCATTCATTCATTCATTCATTCATTCATTCATTCGTGTCAGAAACATTTACAGTGTGAAATTGAATATACAATAAATACATTTTTTTTGCTATCGAATTTGGCCAATTATGGACCGCAAGGAACTGAAGACTTATTGGCTTTCTTTCTCTTCTCTTCCCATAACTTCTTCATCCTGTCACTTCTTTGTTTACTATCATCCTCGGAAATGATACGTTAATTTTAAATTTCAATTTCTTCGAATTATAGCCGCCCAGAGGTTAGTGACCTCTATAGCATTAGGAGTTGCATGTAACAGGTCTCCTAGTGTACATGTTGTTGGACACTGAAGCAGATGGTCTGACGTCTGCGTTGGTCCACATTCACAAAACGGTGACTCCATATGGAAACCCCATTTCATTAAGTTGCTTTAGCATCTTGTGACGCCCGACCCAAGTCTATTGAGTGATCTCCATGTATTCCATTTCTCTGTGAAACCGGCTGGTAGTTTTCCAGAGGGTGGGAACCATTGTCCAGGGCTGTAGAACCTTGCACGCCACAAATTGATTCGGGATTGTTGTGAAGTCCCGACAAGAGCTTCTGTTGTTCTGAGGAAGCTTTTCCTAGATTTTAGTTGGGGTTTTGGAGGTCGATGTCCAATCAGAGGATGGGTTTCAGAAGTTTCTGCCCTTTTTTTTGTCTCATTTTTCGCCGCTACCTCTCGGCGGATGTCAGGGGGTGCGATACCAGCAAGGGTGTACTGCTTGTCCAGCGAAGTGGGCCTGAGGCACCGAGCAATAATACGACAAGTATCGTTAAGCGCAACATCTACCACTTTATCTTCTTCTTCTGTCGTTTAGGCCGACTGTGGACCACGTTAATTCATTTCAGCTTCTGGATCTTTATTTTTGCCTAGTACTCCTTCATTTCATCGCTCTGCATTCTTCTCCTTTCTTTAAACCCGGCCGAAGTCGTCGGATTTTTAAGAGCGTTAAAATCCCTCAGTATGCCTTCCTTTGGAGGGGAATTAAAGCCGGCGGTCCCATGTCATAGATTTATGGCATGATAAAGAACCTTCCTCTAATTACACTTGTTCGAAGCTAAATTATAGGTGATATTTGACTAACGCTCTTAGGTTCCAACGTTCGTCGCCAGGAGCCGACTGCGGTGGCATCTAGTAACCAAGTTTGGAACTAGTTGGTCGTCGACGGTGGCGTTTGGTAGCAAAAGTAGGAACTACTTAAAAATCCATTGTCTGCAGTCCTTACTTGAATTAAAAACACATAATACACACTAATACAGCCATCACAATTAACACCGGTTATCAGGCAGATTCCACACACAGCCAAAGTACACGGGGATACATGAACGTTAATGCCTTAATCAACGTAACTTTGTTGTGTTTCATCTATGAAGGTCACTGTTCACACAAACACGTACTAGCAAACATATTTACCAACATCATCAGCCTGCTCGTTTACACCAAAGTGTGAACGGCCACAGATGCTTCAAATGACAATTTTCTGTAGAACTACCACCAAAATAATTATATTGTGAACTGTGTTTCACGACATAACCCCTCAAAACGTAATCGCTCAAAATATGTGTCGAGTTTTATGTCCGTCCACTAATCTGTAGTCACAGAGAGGTCACATATGGCCATGGCCAACACACGCCACAAAACCGCACAACACACAGAACTTTGTTTGGGATATTTATCACGCTAGCAGTGGATGCGCAAAGAATGAGGGGGCGTGTAGGGAGTCCAGGATCAGGGGGGCCACTCTTTGAGCTGCAGGCCGAACAGACATTACATATCCCGGATTGTAAATATTTTTTCAAGGGTGTGAAATTGAATCCGCCAGAGCTGAAAGGGATTAATTCAGTTTTCAGGAGACAGATAGGACGCCATTGACAGAATAGAACTTAACAAACACACTATATTAGTCATCTAATGTTGTGAAACAACTATTGAGGTTATATTTGTGTGAGAGAAATATCAATTATTTTAAGTTAATAAACATATTTTTCAAATCAATTTTGGAAATGTGACTTAATACCTTTCAGCTCCGTGGTCAGTTTAGTGCGGCAAAAACCATCCAGAATGAATATTTCACATGATAATTTATTTAAAAATTGATTTGTAACATAAAAAACCCCCTAAACCCCTTACAAATGTAATTTACAATAGCACTGTAACATGCGGGAATCTTGCAGTGCGGCCAACATTAAGTACGAAATACGGCGCTGATAGGCAGCAAGTCGTTGACTTAATGCTTTTCAGCTCCGACCGATCAATTTGCTTTCTGTTGACTAAGACTTGAAAATGTTACTGCTGTCTGGATTCGAATGGGAATCTCCTGCTATCCGGCCATGCTCCAACCACGGAAAATTTCAAGGCTTAGATGGATAGGCACTGTTGAGGCGGTTTCTGCGATGACAAGGAAATACTTTTGATCTCCGAAACGATTAATACGGATCCATTAAAAAAACTGCCATTTCGTAACACTGTATAATGGTGATAGCTAATCTTAAAACTTGCTATTAACAAGGGATCTCCAGTAACTTCTACCTCCCGATCGGATGGTATAAGTAGAGGGTACTCTTGGTGGTTAGAAAAATGGCTAATATTAACGTTCAGCCTCTATTTGAAGCGAACTAAAAGCCGGGGAACAGGGAGAGAGCGCGTGGAAATTGTGACCCGGTCACTTCGACAAGGCAGAGGCAGCAGAAGTAGCAGAAATCCCCTACTTCCTTTAGCTTTTCATCTGTCGTTTTGACGTCCATAGGGGTTTGTAATTTCTTTCGGCTGCATTACATTATTTTTGTTTTACATTTATTGATTTTCATCATTAATTCTTTCCTCAAGACAGAGTACATACCACTTATTAACTCATTTAAATCCTCTGGCGTGTCGGCTAAGATGACAATGTCATCAGCAAATCTCTCAGAGTTGAAGTTATTTCTCATTGAATCTTTACTCTTACAAATGTTTCTCTAATTTCATTCATTGGTTGTTCAATGTGCAGATTGAAAAGTATGGAAGATAAGTTGCAGCCTTACCTTTCACCTTACTAAATACCATCTTCTCTCTCATACCTTCGTCTCGAATAACGGCCGTCTGGTTTTTGTACAGATTGTAGATTATCTTCCTATCTCTGCACTTCCTTCCAATCCTTTTCAAAATGTCAAACAACTTACTCCAAGACGGAGAAATAACAGGATCTGATAAGGAATGTCAACAAGAAATGGCTGGGAAGTCTACACATCTGCACCAGAACAGGGAATGAAATGGTGTATAATTAAGCAAATGTGGGAAACGGTTATCAACCTGGATACGTGTTATATAGTGAGGAGATTTCTATCATAATGAAGAATGATTCTGTGGAAGAGACTTCTTGTGCCCTTTTGCTGCACCGAAGTTATTTCCTTGATAAAAATTCAAATTCTTTGAGGAATATTGATAATAATAATACTAATACTACTAATAATAATTATTATTGATCTCGCAATCTCGTCCAATAACATACAGGAAGCGATTGCCTCCCTGGAAAAACTTCACGAAACTGCATTTGGAACAGGACTCCAGATCTCGTACCAGAAAACACACTACATGGAGGGATCTCTTCGGCACTTAGATGGACTGCCAATGACAACCAAATTTGGCAAAATATCTCAAGTGACTAAATTCAAATACCTGGGAGAAGTCATCCAACATTCAGGACTGAATCGTGAAGCAAAACGAGAAAGGATGTCTGCAAAAAGCTTACAGACTTACTTGGAACATATGTAATAAAAATGAATATCCAGAAATGCTAAATTACGGCATTACAACAATGTAATCAAGCCTGAAGCACTGTATGCTTCTGAAGCGCTGATTATTGGGGGCAAATCATTAATTAGAGAAGTGGAAAAGCAAAAAAGCACAATCCTAAGAAAGATTTTTGGACCAGTCTGTGCATGGGGAATCTGGATGAAAGGAAAATCCCAAGACTTATACCATTACTCGGAGAAAATCTCAGACACATTAAGGAAACGACGACTGAAATTTTACGGGCATATCCTCAGGATGGGCAATCAGAGACTGACCAAAAGGATTCTTAACCTAGCACTGTCAATGAAAGTTAAAATTACTGGCTGCTTAAAGTCGGAAAAGATCTTAAGGAAATAGGCATTGCAGATGACATTGCACTACACAGAGCTGAGTTCAGAGGATTAGTCGATAATCACCGCTTTGCAGACCATCCAAACTCTATCACCAACGAAACCTGGTCAGAAGAACGCAAGAGAAGCCACAGTGAGAAGTTGAAGTGATTTTGGGAGGACAAGACGAGCTCCTTAGACGGGCATAACGATGTGATGAATTAAATAAAAAAGTAACTATAATATTAATAAGGCTAAGAAGGTGAAGGAAGCCATCCTGGTTGATGTAGCAATTCCCAATACCAACAAATTAAAGGCAAAGCACGACGATAAGATCTCCAAATACAAAGACCTAATGGAGCCCACCAGGAAGCAATCAATATTGTTACATTAAGCACTGGCGTTGTACCAAAGACTCTACTCCAGGGGTTGAAGTAACTTGATGTAGCACAAACTTATACAAGTCAATGCAAAAAGCAATGAAAATTGTGACAACTAGAATAGTTCGAAAATTCATGGACTAGTGAAAATAGTATTTTAAATGTGGTGATTATGCTCTGATTTCTTATAATCTGTATATCTGACAGATAATGTTCTAAGAGCGAAGCAACATAATAATAATACTAATAATAATTGAGCCGGTACAATTTTAAGATCCGTTCAACGTTATTTCCAACTAGCGGTCTCTAGTAGTACATCTAAGAGATCGTAATTTCCGCACGTCGGAAGAAGGAATGCGCCCGCGTTGGAGAACCTATCCTAGTCTAAAAAACACGCCTTCGGCGATTGTTATCGCGCCTGAATTGTTATCGCGAGGAGAATTTGATGATCGTCTGCCGTTATAACTGCCACTACCAGCAAATCTATTCTAATGTTCCGAGATGCCCTTTATAATAAACTTTAAGAAGATATAAATGTTGGGGAGACACTACGCGATTCCGGCTTTGTCTCATAGTGAAGAATTCCGTAAATATGGAGTTGTCATAAAATAAAATTATTATCAGTGAACTTCCAGAACGTCTCGGAGTATCAGCTAAGTGGAAATGGTCCTTGTAGCTATTCTGTTTTAATGTGTCATGTTTTGAAGAAAACTGATCACGATATATATATACTCCCCAAGTTTCAGTGTTAAAAGTTCCGTAATTTAATCTGCTAAGGTAGGGTTAAACTGGAGACCGTTCGTGTTTCTCTATGAAGTTATTTGGTGTTTATTTTGTCCCCAGTTTGTTTATATACGCACGTAGCGGAGAATCAAATTGCTTGTTTATGGGTTTATTAATTTAAATGGGTGCTTGTTGTTGTTTCTTTTGGGTAGCTTGGCGTGACATACAGTTAAATGTAAGGGTGGTCGGATAAACAGTTCGTGGGAGACACGATTTCATGTACTTCTAAGAATGATGCTTCTGACTACCTTCTTGTAGTCAGCCTGTGGTGGAACGAAACGCACTATTAACACTATTGTTAATTTCTGCCCCTGTACTGAACGATCTCCAGCGATTTAGGCATTCTCCTCGTCGTCGACATTCTCCTTTTATAGATCTTTATTGTGTGTTTTACGTTTTATTGTTTTACTCTTTTATAATACCATGTACATATTTTATTACTGGCCCATCATCTCTCATACTACCATTTCATGCACACCTCGTTTGCCCTTTTGCTATGTCTTGTTTTTTGATATATACTGCTCAAAAAAATTAAAGCACCACTTTTTTCAAAGGCCACCAAATTTTGAAAAGTTGACCTACAAGCTCGAAATCTCAGTATGACGTTTGTCCTGACGCCTACCAAGCATATGCTTCAGCGCAACTTCCCAACTTGAGTAGTTTCGGGGTAGCACCCCGAATACCAGCCCATTTTCGAAAACCGCAAATTGAAGTTTGCGAAAAACGCTGCAGGACTTGTCGCAGGTTGCCAAAGCAGTCGAAAATGAATGAGTCTTGCTCTTAAAGGTTCCACAAACACGTTGAAATCGTTACATTTGACGTTTGGGCATTTTCAACCCCCTTCATCATCCCCTAAACATGGACTACCATTGGGGGCGTCTGAGAAGGTACCGGGTGTGTTTAACCACCTGAAAACCTGTACACCGTCCTCAGTTGCTTATTGCAGTAAGTTCTTAAGGCCTCCGGCAATGTCCACACCCCCTAACACCCTCAACTGGCATGGGACCAAACCACCCCTTCTCGATTCACCCCTAAGGAAGGTTTTAATCGAGATGTTTATCAGTGCTGCTAATGGGGGGGTCTTCCCCTAACGTTTCAAAAAAGAAACTGTGCCTTTGTCACCACCCCATCCCCTGCAACCCCCGTTTGTATGATTTTTCGAATCAGGCCCTTTTTATGGGCTGAAACTACGTCTTAATCGCTGAAAGGGCTGTAAAGGTCCTTAGAAGTAGTGGTGACACGAAATCAACCCATTCCGATCGATGATTGACATTCCGTCCCCCAAATTCGAAATTTTTGTACCCCCAACCCTCCCGGTCTGGACGCGTAAATCGTCATGGCAGAGTTTTCAGAGTTGGATGAAAATGAAGCTTATGGCCTGCAATGGAGCCCAAAACAGCAGGCTGGATAGAAATTCATCGGTAGGTTGGGAAACGGGACCAAAATTTTTCAAAAAAGTGTACAGCCTACAGTAAGTACGCCCATGCATAGGCAATCCACATCACGTCCGTGCGTGTGGGTTGCCTATGATCGGCAATAGGTTACAAAGTTTGGTAATGGGAGAAAAATGACGTGATGTGGGTTGCCTATGCATTGGTGTACTTACTAGTGGCTGTTAACTTTTTTGAAAACTTTTTGGTCCCGTTTCCCACCCTACCGATGAATTTCCATCCAACCTGCTGATTTGGGCTCCATTTCAGGCCATAAGCTTCATTTTGATCCAACTCTGAAAACTCTGCCATGACGCGTTACGCGTCCAGACAGGGAGGGTTGAGGGTGCAAAAATGTCAACTTTGGGGGATGGAATGTCAATCAAACATCGGAAGGGGTTGATTTCGTGTCACCACTACTTCTAAGGACCTTTACAGCCCTTTCAGCGATTAAGACCTCATTTCAGCCCTTAAAAAGGGCCTGATTCGAAAAATCATACAAACGGGGGTTGCAGGGGAAGGGGTGGCGACACAGGCGCAGGTCCTCTTTTGAAACGTTAGGGGGAGACCCCCCCATTAGCAGCACTGATAAAAATCTTGATTTAAACCTTCCTTAGGGGTGAATCAAGACGGGGTGGTTTGGTCCCTTGCCAGTTGAGGGTGTTAGGAGGGGTGAACATTGCCGGAGGCCTTAAGAACTTACTGCAATCAGCAGCTGAGGACGGTGTGCAGGTTTTCAGGTGGTTAAACACATCCGGTACCTTCTCAGGCGCCCCCAATGGTAGTCCATGTTTAGGGGATGATGAAGGGGGTTGAAAATGCCCAAACGTCAAATGTAACGATTTCAACGTGTTCGTGGAACCTTAAGAGCAAGACTCATTCATTTTCGGCTGCTTTGGCAACCTGCGACAAGTCCTACAGCGTTTTTCGCAAACTTCAATTTACGGTTTTCAAAAATGGGCTGGTTTTGGGGGCGCTATCCCGAAACTACACAAGTTGGGGAGTTGTGCTGAAGCATGTGCTTGGTAGGCGTCGAGGCAAACGTCATACTGAGATTTCGACCTTGTGCAGTCAACTTTCCAAATTTGGTGGCCATTGAAAAAAGTGGTGCTTTAATTTTTTTGAGCAGTATATTACATTTTATTTACAACCTCTACTCGAAAAGTGTAGTCATTGGATGGTCGGTGCTCCATCTAGTTCACCATGTGTTAAAGGTCTCGACTTAGGTCATAGGTCCGCGTCCTCGACACCTGCATGCCACACAAATGGTAGCAGAGCGTGGTTTTGGCACTTTCACATTTTGAACATTGGGAGATTGATTATGTGATGAGTGCATTTTTCTTGTATTGGCTGTGTTGACTGTTTTGTCATAAATTTAATTTTGTTAGTTTACTTTTCGGAGATGTCCTAAGTCACCCCGTATTTTCCTGTTTTTTAACTTGAGCGGAACGTATTACTATACCTTGGTTAATAGAAACGTGCATTACCGGAAATTGCAGTGGGAGACTAAGCTATTAAACTGCGTAAGACTGTTTGACACGAACATTCTCTGCCTCGACAATATGTATGACTACTACTAAAGCGCTATTCTGCATTCCTTGGAATCTACTTCTATGGACTCTGCCCAACCACTTACTATCTCTTTGGGAAGTTATTGCAAATCAGCTGTGACTGGTTCTGACGTCTTGGCATTGAAAACCCCACAATCCTCTCTGCTCCGTGTTACGTCAGGGCCCGACTATCACGTGATGCAGACAAATGACAGTCACGTTACCAGCTGATTAATGTCAACATGAATACATGTAGTGATTACCTTTTACATTCTACGTTGGACTTGTAAACTGCGTCCATGATTGGGGACGTGGAGAGATGAGCCGGTGCAATTTTAAGATCCGTTCGACGTTATTTCCAACTAGCGGTCTCTAATAATACATCTAAGAGATCGTAATTTACGCACGTCGGAAGAAGGAATGCGCCCGCGTTGGAGAATCTATCCTTGTCTAAGAAACACGCCTTCGGCGATTGTTATCGCGCCTGAATTGTTATCGCGAGTATAATTTGATGATCGTCTGCCGTTATAACTGCCACTACCAGCAAATCTATTCTAATGTTCCGAGATGCCCTTTATAATAAGCTTTAAGAAGATATAAATGTTGGGGAGACACTACGCGATTCCGGCTTTGTCTCACAGTGAAGAATTCCGTAAATATGGAGTTGTCATAAAATAAAATAATTATCAGTGAACTTCCAGAACGTCTCGGAGTATCAGCTAAGTGGAAATGGTCCTTGTAGCTATTCTGTTTTAATGTGTCATGTTTTGAAGAAAACTGATCACGATATATATATACTCCCCAAGTTTCAGTGTTAAAAGTTCCGTAATTTAATCTGCTAAGGTAGGGTTAAACTGGAGACCGTTCGTGTTTCTCTATGAAGTTATTTGGTGTTTATTTTGTCCCCAGTTTGTTTATATACGCACGTAGTGGAGAATCAAATTGCTTGTTTATGGGTTTATTAATTTAAATGGGTGCTTGTTGTTGTTGTTGTTTCTTTTTCGTATCTAGTCGAGTTTTATTTTAGTGCGTGTTACTTGCGTTTGTTTTATGTTGTGAAACGCGATTGTATTTATGAGAGATGTTTCTTACCAGTTCCTAACCCCTTGCAAGAGTATGGGATCTTTCAGGGACCTTTAGGGACTGGTATTCTTTAGGTTAGTTCGCGATTTTAATTGTGCCTAGACGTAGGAGGGTGTGTTGTTCATTGCTTTGGATGTAATATCTTTTTGTTGGAACACACACCAGTTTATTTTATGTTTCAAGGGTTTGTTTTTATCATGCTTGTCATTTGTGCACTCCAAGGATGGCCGATTAGGTTTTTCTTTTATCCTTGGAGACTGGGCAAGCATTATCTATGTATGTTTCAGAAAAATGTTTCATTTACAATCACGGTTCTAGACTTTATATTAAGGGTCGGGTTTATGTTATTTATGTGGGAATTTGACTGAAGGTCGAGGGTCATGTTTAGTGTTGTTCTGTTTTGTAGTGGCCTTCAGTCAGCAAGCAACGCGTGATCCCATTACGTTATTAAATCAAGTGTATTGGTTACTCTTCCGAGATGATGGAATGTGTGTTCGTTGTACGTGCCCGGGACTGCCATTGACGCTTATTTGGCATCCCGCAAGGTAACTGAACCTTGTGCTTTCGTTCGAAAGAAGTTTTATTCTACCAGCTCATGAAATCGTTTTGTTTTATCTTCATTTGGGTTTTTCTTGTTTTAATTTTACTGAACTGATCTATGTTTATTTGCTGAGTTTGTATGTCACGGCACGTCATGTGAAGTGTAGTGCCGTGTGAAGTTGTGTAATTATTCTGTGTTTATTGACGTGTCATTTAAGGATCGTTGCTGTTGTTGGTTGTTTATTTGGGTAGCTTGGCGTGACATACAGTTAAATGTAAGGGTGGTCGGATAGACAGTTCGTGGGAGACACGATTTCATGTACTTCTAAGAATGATGCTTCTAACTACCTTCTTGTAGTCAGCCTGTGGTGGAACGAAACGTACTATTAACACTATTGTTAATTTCTGCCCCTGTACTGAACGATCTCCAGCGATTTAGGCATTCTCCTCGTCGTCGGCATTCTCCTCTTATAGATCTTTATTGTGTGTTTTACGTGTTATTGTTTTACTCTTTTATAATACAATGTACATATTTTATTACTGGCCCATCATCTCTCATACTACCATTTCATGCACACCTCGTTTCCCCTTTTGCTATGTCTTGTTTTTTGATATATTAAATTTTATTTACAACCTATACTCGAAAAGTGTAGTCATTGGATGGTCGGTGCTCCATCTAGTTCACCATGTGTTAAAGGTCTCGACTTAGGTCATAGGTCCGCGTCCTCGACACCTGCACGCCACAATAATATTATGATGGAGAAAGAGGAGAAATGAGGATCTAAGTATATAGACAGGCAGAGAAGATCACGGACACCATGCGCAAGAGGAGACTGAAGTTTTATGGGAAAAACATGAGAATGGATGAGAATCGCATAACGAAAAGATTCTTTAATTTCATCACCAAGCTAAAGGCGACTACAATGTGGGCAGAAGAAACGAGAAAAGACATAGAGAAAGTTGGCGTACATCCAAAAGTCATCTGGAATAAGGCTGTGTTTTGAGTTAAAATTGATAACTTCAAGGGGTTCTAGGAAAGACCCAGAACAACGACCAAGAACACCTGGTCCGAGGAAAGGAGCAGGAACCACAGCTAAAAGATGAAGAAATTCTGGGTGAAGAAAAAGGAACTGACCAGCAAATCAATTGTGTTCCGTGGCCCACAGTAGGCCAAATTCCAAGAAAGAACAACAACAACAACAATAATAATAATAATAATAATAATAATAATAATAATAATAATAATAATAATAATCTCCATGTTTCTGCAACAAACCTGCTGTGATAAGATCACCAAATATCTGCCTTTGGCTGAGGAAATACGGCAAATGTGGAGACAGGAAAGTGTAGTGGTTCTGCCCATAGTAATTTCTTCTACCGGCATCATCCCCAAATTATTGGCTCGCAATCTACAAATATTGGGAATACATCCTGGTCTACATATCACCATGCAGAAGGCCGTCATCTTGGAGACCTGTTCCATTGTTCGTTCGTTTCTCAATGTGCCACCTTAAGAGAATTAGCCATGCCGTCTTGCAAACAAGCCGACGATATGTTGATATGTCCCACTTATGTGGTGAATTGAATGTAGAATAATAATAATAATAATAATAATAATAATAATAATAATAATAATAATAATAATAACGAAATCTTTGATTTATTAAATAATAAACCATACAGCGCAAAATATGCATTGTTATGGAGACACTATTAGTCACTCAACTGTCTCTGTTCACACCACATTACTTTCCGCACCACAAGCACACGCATTCAGGGACCGGTTGGTTGGTGTTATTTCCTGTTCATGCACATCTTTTAGTGGAACCCATGAGTCGCGAATCTGATCACGACGTGCCGTTGTTCACGTCGGTTTAGCATCCAGTGACCATCATCGCATCTGTGCCGTAGAAGTTGCTCCGAATGTCGTTCTGTTTCGTCTTTAAATCTTGTGTTAATCTTTCATAGCTGGGAGTCGATGGAAGGAGCTGCGTGAGTCTCAAATCTCCTACAAGCGGTGGTTCTCTTGCCAGTGCGTAAGCCAGCCTGGATGGTGTGAATTGTGAGAGGCATAAGGTTCTCTTCAGCGAGCCTCCGTGGCTTAGGCGGCAGCACGCCGGCCTCTCACAGCTGGGTCCGTGGTTCAAATCCCGGTCACTCCATGTGAGATTTGTGCTGGACAAAGCGAGGGCAGACAAGTTTTTCTCCGGGTACTCCGGTTTTCCCTGTCCCAAATTTCATTCCAGCAACACTCTCCACTGTCATTTCATTTCATCTGTCATTCATTGCCCCAGGGGAGTGCGACAGGCTTCGGCAGCCGGCACAGTTTATATCCTCGCCGTTAGATGGGGGCTTCATTCATTCCATTCCCTGACCCAGTCGGTCGACTGGAAGCAGGCTTTGGATTTTCATTTCATAAGGTTCTCTTCAGAAAGTTCAGCTAGGTTCTTGCATTTTGGGGGCCATATGTTCTCTAGCTCGTATGTCACCACCGGTACAATCTTTGTCTGAAATACATACTTACTTACTTACTTACTTACTTACTTACTTACTTACTCGTACTCTGCTGGCTCCACAAACCGCAGTCGGTTCTTGGCCTCGTCAAGTAGCCTCCTCCACCTCGTTCTGTCCTTGGCATCTTCCTCTCGCGCTCCAAGTAGCTGGACGTCTCTCCATCTCATTTTTGGTCTGTCTTTAGGTCTTCGTCCGTCTGGCTTTTCCTCACACACTTCTTGCAGTCCAGATCCCTCTTCTCTTCTCTTCTCTACACGTGACCAGCCCATCTCAGCCTTCTTGTCTTAGCTTCCGCAACAACATCGGGTTCTTTATACAACTTCTTTAGTTCCTGGTTCTTTCTCCTTCGCCACTCACCTGCTTCACAAATTGATCTGGAAATATTTCTGAGGATTTTATTTTCAAAAACCTTATCTTTCTCTCTGTGCATTTGCTTAATCTCCGTGTTTCTGCACCATATAGTAACACTGGTCTAATCTCCATGTTTCTGCACCGCATAGTAACACTGGTCTAATCTCCATGTTTCTGCACCATATAGTAATACTGGCCTAATCTCCATGTTTCTGCACCATATAGTAACACTGGCCTAATCTCCGTGTTTCTGCACCATATAGTAACACTGGCCTAATCTCCATGTTTCTGCACCATATAGTAATACTGGCCTAATCTCCATGTTTCTGCACCATATAGTAACACTGGCCTAATCTCCATGTTTCTGCACCATATAATAATACCGGCCTAATCTCCGTGTTTCTGCACCATATAGTAACACTGGCCTAATCTCCATGTTTCTGCACCATATAGTAACACTGGACTAATCTCCGTGTTCCTGCACCATATAGTAACACTGGCCTAATCTCCATGTTTCTGCACCATATAGTAATACTGGCCTAATCTCCATGGTTCTGCACCATATAGTAACACTGGCCTAATCTCCGTGTTTCTGCACCATATAATAATACTGGCCTAATCTCCGTGTTTCTGCACCATATAGTAACACTGGCCTAATCTCCATGTTTCTGCACCATATAGTAACACTGGCCTAATCTCCATGTTTCTGCACCATATAGTAACACTGGTCTAATCTCCGTGTTTCTGCACCATATAGTAACACTGGCCTAATCTCCATGTTTCTGCACCATATAGTAACACTGGCCTAATCTCCATGTTTCTGCACCATATAGTAATACAGGCCTAATCTCCATGTTTCTGCACCATATAGTAATACTGGCCTAATCTCCATGTTTCTGCACCATATAGTAACACTGGCCTAATCTCTGTGTTTCTGCACCATATAGTAATACTGGCCTAATCTCCATGTTTCTGCACCATATAGTAACACTGGTCTAATCTCAGTGTTTCTGCACCATATAGTAACACTGGCCTAATCTCCATGTTTCTGCACCATATAGTAACACTGGCCTAATCTCCATGTTTCTGCACCATATAGTAATACTGGCCTAATCTCCATGTTTCTGCACCATATAGTAATACTGGCCTAATCTCCATGTTTCTGCACCATATAGTAACACTGGCGTAATCTCCGTGTTTCTGCACCGTATAGTAATACTGGCCTAATCTCCATGTTTCTGCACCATATAGTAACACTGGCCTAATCTCCATGTTTCTGCACCATATAGTAATACTGGCCTAATCTTCATGTTTCTGCACCATATAGTAACACTGGTCTAATCTCCGTGTTTCTTCACCATATAGTAACACTGGTCTAATCTCCGTGTTTCTGCACCGCATAGTAACACTGGCCTAATCTCCGTGTTTCTGCACCGCATAGTAACACTGGCCTAATCTCCGTGTTTCTGCACCGCATAGTAACACTGGCCTAATCTCCGTGTTTCTGCACCGCATAGTAACACTGGCCTAATCTCCGTGTTTCTGCACCATATAGTAACACTGGTCTAATCTCCATGTTTCTGCACCATATAGTAACACTGGCCTAATCTCCATGTTTCTGCACCATATAGTAACACTGGCCTAATCTCCATGTTTCTGCACCATATAGTAACACTGGTCTAATCTCCATGTTTCTGCACCATATAGTAACACTGGCCTAATCTCCGTGCTTCTGCACCATATAGTAACACTGGTCTAATCTCCGTGTTTCTGCACCATATAGTAACGCTGGCCTAATCTCCGTGTTTCTGCACCATATAGTAACACTGGTCTAATCTCCGTGTTTCTGCACCATATAGTAACACTGGCCTAATTATAGTTTTACGTATTTTGGTCCCCCTTGATAACAATTTGGATGTGAGTAGTTAGTTAACTGAATTTGGTGCTCTGGGTGCAGCTTTAATCTTCGCTTGTATCTCCTGATCTTCTTCATTTCTATGGTTTAATAGTGCCCCCAGGTATTTGAACTCGTCTTCTTCTTCTTCTTCTACTTCAAACACATGGTTATCAATTTGTCTGAAATAATAATAATAATAATATTGCCAATTTAACAACCCTTTATCTCCGGCAGCTTTAGAAATCAAAACGATTTCTTACCCTAGGTGATTGAAATTAGACCCCATTGAAATACTACATCAGAAAGGAATAAAAAATAATTTTCTATAAGACGGACGGAGGAAAAGACGGAGCAATATCAGGATCCTGATAAGTAATGTCAACAAGAAATGGTTGGGCAATCCGCACACCTGCACCCGAACAGGGAATGAAAGGGTGTATAAAAAGAAGAAGCATTAAAGATAAAATAGAGATGAATGCAGATGAATCTTTGCAGGAAAAATATTGAAAAGCTTTTCACTCCCAAAAGGATTTAAAATAATCAGAACGAGAGATGCCAGATACGAGAAGCGAGGCGTTTCTTTTAAATTCCCGATTTAATTTCGAACATTCTCTGATCCTCCCGTTCTTTTATGTTTTTTAAACAGAAAGGAAAAAAGCTTCTATCAGTTCTATCGTTGTCGAGCCGTGTGATTCCCGATCCTACTCTCATTTGCAAGTCAGATCTGCAGCAAGAGATGAAACATCGTGTAGCCTCTGATGACGTCACAGCGCGCACAGGTAGGGAAGACCTTCTTAATCCCCTTTTATTGTGCGGAATGGTGAGGGTGGAGAGGCTGACAGGAGCTTGTGAAACATGGACCTAATGACGTATAATATTAGTTCTATTAAATAATGCTTTCCAGTAGGTCAACACAAATTGTGCTCAATTACATTAGGAGGAAAACAAGTATTAACATGCCGCAACAACCATAAAACAAAGATGAAATTCAGGGCATACTTACAAGTGGTAATGAAATAATTGAAAGGGTTTCATCATATAAATATTTATGTTCGACCCTAACTATTATGTGTCAGAAAACTGTATCATAATGAGGCTCATTATGACACTATTTTTTATTATGAAACAGTTTCTCCCACCAATCAGAGCTCAAGAAACAGTTGTGTGACCAATTAGATAAGGATACCTTCGCGCATGCGCTCAAAATCCAACATGTCTATATAAATTACCGAAATTTCACCGCCCATATGTTCGCGTAAATAAACTGGCGAATATGAGACAAGAAATGGCACTGTACCTTAATATCCCCAAAATCAATTTCTACACAGCACGTTGTTTTGAAACGACTTCGGTAACAGTTTTACTGAATACTGGAGCACAATCTGAACATATGGCATTGAAGCACACAGAGCGCATGCGTCGGTTGTCCAGAGAGCTTGGAAAACAGAGAGATACTACCCACCGCAGCACCCGATCACAACATTCTAGTGACTGAACAGATATTTATGAATATTTATGTTAAAACATATAATAAAGTTATAATTATCGTCGAACATAAACAGTTGTATGCAACTCGCCTATAATGGTAATTAAGACACTCGTATGGAAATTATAAAACTCGCATACGCTCGTTTTATAAAAATACTCGTGTCTTAATTATAGCCATTATAGGCTCGTTGCATAATGCACTATTAGGTTGTCAAATCAATGATAACTGGGACTTAAGTCAAAAAGACACGGATAGTCAGTCTGAAAGACAGGACTTTATATCATTTTAAATGCTGGCAGCCGAGTACCAAGAAGACAGTGCGAGAACAGAGTTTCAAGATTCTATTTTGTTTTTTCACTGCCTACTTGATTTTTCTCACACTGCCTTCTTGAAACACTGTTCTCACACTGCCTTCTTGGTACTTGGCTGCTACATCGTACTATGACGTCACACACCTCAGTGCATTCTCGGTACATTTCGTGACGTTGCCGTAACGTAACGACGAAGTCGACTGTATCATTTGAAATGATAACAATTCGCTGTAGAATTGAGCAGCTAGAAGTTCTTTCATGAAAATGAGAGAAGTTTTGACCAGCCGTGATTTAAGTCTGTCATTACGCGCCTGACTGCTTCGATGCTACGTTTTTAGTGTCCTGCTCTATGGAGTTGAATCATGGACACTTACCGAGGTTTTAAGTAAGAAACTGATAGCATTTGAAATGTGGATAACATGGACAGCTAAAGTCACTAATGTGGAAGTACCGCGGCGTATGAACCAAGACTTGGAAATTCCCAGTATCATCAAAAGGAGAAAACTAGAATACTTTGGTAATTTCATGCGCAATTACAAATACCACCTCTTGCAATTTATTATCCAAGGGAAGATTGATGGCATTAGGGGTCCAGGACGCAGTCGAATATTCTGGCTAAAGAACTTAAGCCAGTGGTTTGGACTTAATACAGTGTCACTGTTTAGAACAGCTATGGACAAACATCAGATCATGCTACTGATCGCCAATGTTCTTGGAGGACGAGGCACTTGAGGAAGCATAATAATAATAAGAAGAACAACACCAACAACAACAACCATAATAGTGAACTATACTGTTTGTAAATAAGTTTGGCGCGTTACCCACGCTGTACAGTATATATACGAGGGCTGCTTTATTTCAACTTCCGATGGTTGTCATTCGAGTCTTCAGTCTTTTGACTGGTTTGATGCAGCACTCCATGCCTCCATGTCCTGAGCTAATCGTTTCATCTCTACATAGCTACCAAACCCTACATCCGAGGCAATCTGTTTAACATATTCTAACCTTGTTCTACTCTTACAGTTCTTGTCCTCGACCCTTCCTTCCATAACTAAGCTTGCTATTCCTGGGTGTATTTGTATGTGTCCAACCAACCTATCTCTTCTCTTCATTAGCAGTCGTCAGAAACATCTCTCCTTTCCCACTCGCCTTAATACCTCTTCGTTTGTCACCCTATCTACCCATCTGATCTTGATCATTCTCCTGTAACACCACATTTCAAATGCTTCAATTCTCCCCTTTTCTGCCGCACCAATAGTCCAAGTTTCACTTCCATAGGTATGCCTCTCACCAAGGCGGTCCGAGTTCGATTCCCGGTCAATGCATGTGAGATTTTCGAAGTGAAATGCCATGTCCTGTAATTCGGATTCCACGTAAAAAGGAGGTCCCGTGGCTCATGATCTCAAGATTAACGGTCACGTTAAACTACAAGCTTCCTTCCTTCCTTCACTTCCATAGAGCGCCACGCTGCAGACAAAAGTTTTCAAAAATGACTTCCTAATACCTAAATCTATATTCGATGTCAACAGATTCCTTTTTTGTAGAAATGCTTTTCTTGCCTGAGCCAACCTACTTTTTATATACTCTTTGCTTCGTCCATCACTGGTTATTTTGCTTCCTAACAGGAGTCTCCTACTTCCTTCAGCTTTTCACCTTCCAATTTCACTTCCGATGGACTGTATAAAAATAACAGATTGACATACCAAACTGATTTTACTACTAAATGTTTGCTTGTTTTATTCTTATGTCTCAACATAATCGCCAAACCGATTGAAACATTTGTCGTATCGTTACACCAGCTTTCCATTGCCCTCGGAAAAATATTCTTCCGCCTCTGAGGAGGGTACGTCTGGAGAGTCTCCTGAAGTGTTTACTTTCTGGCGAGGCGTTGCCGCCCAACCATACCTTCAACTCTCGAAAAAGGTGAAAATTATTCACGACCGCACTGTATCAACGTTACGGATAGACTTTTTCAAAGAATTCAAATGTGAAGTTTTGGACCATCTGCCGTTTAGTCCAAACCAGCACTGAATGATTTTCACCTTTTTTAGTAGATTTACTGGTACGTTAAAGATCCTCTTCGGGGCGAAATTCTGGCACCCCGGTGTCTCTAAAAGTCTCAGTAGTTAAAGGGGAATTTATATAATTAATTTTCTTGGCAGAGTCGGAAATAAAATCCCGGGCGTGCGATTAGTCTGTAATATAACTAATGGTTGGTTCTTAAGTTTAGGGGCTGTGACAACGCGGTCATGTAGCCCCGTGTACTTTGGTTGTGTGTAGAATCTGTCTGATAACCGATGTTAATTGTGATGACTGTATTACTGTGTTATCTGTTCTTTAAATTAAATACAGACTGCAACTTAGAATTTTTCAAATAGTTCCTACTTTTGCCGCCAAGCGCCACCGTCAATGACTACTTGGCCAAGTTCAGAACTTAGCTACTAGACGCCACCGCAGTCGGCTCTTGGCAGCGAACGTAGAAACCTAAGAGCCATGTTTACATTCGTAACCTATCCAATTTAGCTTCACACAGGTGTAATTAGTGGAAGGTTCTTTAACATGCCATAAATGTAAGACATGGGACCACCGGCTTTACTTACCCTCCGAATGAAGGCATACTGAGGGATTTTTAACGCTCATAAAAAATCCGACGGCTTCGGCCGGGTTTGAACCCACTGTCTTGGGCATAGAAGCTCAGCATGCTACCGACTACGTCACCGAAGCTGCCAATGTACCTAAACTACGTACTTATTTACTGTAAGTTCTTCACGTATGTCGGCGCATATTTCCGTCAGAAATAGCATGTTCCTGGCTTCTGAATCCACCTTGTATAGCTTATACCAACCAATGAGAAGTAACTCTCGACCAAATTGCTGTAGTTAAAGAAGTGCAGAGAGGGTAGCTCTGTGGGGTGAGCCACGAGACGCCTGGCGTCCGCCAGCCTGGCAGCGTCGATGCGTGAGGGAGGCGCCACTCTGGTCTGAGTGATGTCCCGGATTGGAGGGAGGAAGGGGTGCGTCTGACGAGCAAGGGTGCTGGGCGATCCAACCCTCCATATTGATGATAATAATAGCTAACACATGAATATTTTTTTTCCTCCCTGGAATGGAGTAGGTATATTTTTAGCCTATTTTCATTTTATGAAAAAAAAAAGTCTCATGAGATCACCTTTTGTCCGTGTGTATGTGTGTGTGTCCCGCTCTAATAACTTCTCAACGGCTTGAGCGATTTCAATGAGCCTCGGTAAGATCATAGCACCATTTTGGCCGACCCGGACCGTGCCCTTCAAATGTTATTACGTCTCACCAATCCAACATGGCGGTTGTGCGAAATATTTCAACGGCATTCCATATCTCCGAAACTGTTACTTATATCACCCTGAAAATTTTGTTCGATGATAAAGGGCACTACTAAAAGTTCAGCTATGAAACTTTCAAAAACCTGTTAACTACAAAACCGACATGGTGGCCAAGCGAAGTTGAGACTTTTAAATAGACTATTCTCGTGATTTAACCAACCAAACGCAATGAAACTTGGTACAACAAATGTTTATATACATTGTAATGCAATGCCATCTAATTTATTTCAATTGTTTTCATAACCACAAGATGGCAGCTGTGCGAAATTTTAAAATCTCGTTTTTCTTGTCCTAATCACGCGATTGAAGTTCTAATAATACACTTACACAATAATCTTCATGTAATGATACCTAATTCTAAGACCTACTACATACATACAAATCCAACATGGCGACCATCGAAAATATTAGACGGTTCTCAATATCTAAGAATCTATTACAGCAACCAAACTGAAATTAACATAAGTAGGATATATGAAAATAGGCTGTATGGCTCTTCACGGAACTACTTGCTTTTATTAATTCGACGTGAATGAATACTCTGCATTCTACAAAATGCTAGCGTTCTTGGTTCAAATCGCAGCTTTGCCAAAACATTTCAATTACTCAGCCTCGTGAGGGAAAACTGAGAATAGGAGGGTTCGATTCCCACCACAGCCACCTGGGAGGTGGTTTTCCGTGGTTTCTCACCTACTTCTACTCCAGGCAAATGTTGGGATGATTCCTAACTGAAGTACACGGCCGCCTCCTTCCCAATCCTATACCCAGTTTACAAATACACACTAGAACAGCCGTCAAGGAGCGTGGTGGTGCAGTGGTCAGGCTGATTGCCTCTCACAAGGTGGATCGGGTTCCATTCCTGGTTAAAACATGTTAGATTTTCTATGTGAAAAATCACGTCCAGCAGTTCGGATTCTACGTAAAAATGTGGGTCCCGTGGCTCATGATCGCAAAGCTACAAACTTCACTTTTAGTACAGCCATCAGAATAACACAGGTTATCACACAAATTCCACCAGACTAAAAAAATACACGGGGCCATATTACCACGATGTCACAGCCCATTAAAAAGGCAACAACAACGTGAAATAATATTTGCAAATATATAAATGATTAAAACATTCAAAATGTTGAATTCACTGTAACATTTTTGTGTGTTATTTGTGAAATAGAAAAGGAAATACGACAACGAATCACCAACGCTACTCACCTCAGTATGCCTTCCTTCGGAGGGGAAGTAAAGCCGGCGGTCCCATGTCATAGATTTATGGCATGTTAAAGAACCTTCCACTAATTATACTTGTGTGAAGCTAAATCATAGGTTAGGTTAAACATTTGACAAACGCACTTAGGTTCCGACGTTCGTCGCCAGGAGCCGACTGCGATGGCATCTGGTAACAGATCTGAACTAGTAGTCGTTTGGTGGCAAAAGTATGAACTACTTGAAAAAATTCAATGTCTGCAGTCCTTACTTGAAATTATTTATTTTATTTATTTTTTATTTTATTTATCGTATGGCTTTTAGTGCCGGGAGTGTCCGAGGACATGTTCGGCTCGCCTGAGTCTGTAGCTCCTTCCAGCGGACACCCTAAAGGGCGAGCTACAAGTTCCGTTCAATTTCAAGTAGTTCCAACTTTCGCCACCAGATATCAATGATACCTAGTGGTGAACGTTGGAACTTTGATAGAGCGTTCTGACGAAATCTAACCTAACAAATTTTGCTTTACACAAGTTTAGTCTGTGAAAGGATCTTTTACATGCCATAAATCTATGACATGGGACCGCCGGCTTTACTTCCCCTCCGAAGGAAGGCATACTGAAGGATTTTTAACGCTCTTAAAAAATCCGACGACTTCGGCCGGGTTTGAACCCGCTATCTTGGGCACAGCAGTTCAGCATGCTACCGACTACGCCACCGAAGCCGCTTGAAATGAAAACAGATGACACACACTAATGCAGTAATCACAATTAACACACCCAAAGTACACGGGGCTACATGACCGCGTTGTCGCAGCCCCTAAACTGAGGAACCAACCCTACTCATGTTTCCTATAGCGTGGGCAAATCTCGCTACCCCCTCGATACGGCCCTGGGTGAGTCATCATTCATATTATTTGTAAGCGCTCAGAAGTACAGTATCGTGAGCAGGGCGCAGCTGGATGGAACTGGGTCGAATGGGCTGGGACAAGTTTTCACATTATGGTAATGAAATAGCAGTGAGAAGCGAGTTCATTAAATGCTGTGTATCTTATCTGATAGGCAAACTCAAACAACACCGTATTATCAGATGATGTCGCGTTATCGCCTCTCTCACCAGTCGTGCAGTGGCGTGCTTAATTAAGAGAGGGCAATCCTAGTTGTATGGTCATTAAAAGCTTAAACAAGGGTTAAAACCAAGTTGCATTTTTCATTGGAGAACTTGGACATTGTAATCATTAGCCCCCTACATTTGGGTATGTGTGTAGTAGTATGTACATATTAGTAATTGACGCTAGGATTAGGAAGGAGGCAGCCGTGGTTTTCAGTTAGCAACCATTCCGGCATTTGCCACGGGTATTTGGTTATTACAGAGAATATCTAGTCGGGATTAAAACCAGCCTTTCTGAGTTTTGCGTCATGATGCTGTAGACCCTTGGAACCATGGTCTCAACTCGTACCATCAGACCAATTTCTATTGATTGACGCAATCAAAGTCATAGTCCAAGAACAAAAAAATAAAAAAATAAAAAAAATAAAAAAATAAAAATAAAAACAAAAACAAAAGACAAAAACCAACAAAAGCAAGAAACAGAAAAATAAAGAAAAAGAAAAAAAAACGCAAAACGGATGAAACAAAATCAAAATCAAAACCAAAACACAAAAAACACAAAAAAGAAACAAAAAAAATCAAAATACAAAAAAGAAAATACAAAAACCAAAAACCCAAAACAAACCAAAAATACAAAAAAAATTAAAAAATCAAAAATCAAGAATAAAAGAACAAACAAAAAACAAAAGAAGAAACAAAACAAAAACAAAAACAACAAAAAAACCAAGTAAAACCAAACAAACATCAAAAATCAGAATCAAAATGAAATCGATTCATTTCACCAAATTGTTATCCTATTTTCACGTTCCGCTTCCACTGGCATCTGGCAGCGAAACCGTAACCCAATGGGCAACCTGTGGCTAGGATTTACGAGCTGACATCACAAAATTCGGAGTGTCGTGCAATTATGCCACCTTTCAAAAATCCGTCTCCCTTGGCCGAGAACTAAACCCACGATCTTGGGAACTTGAGGCGGACACGGTACCACTGATCCAGGAATCCAAGCCTCATTAGCTCAATGGTACAGGACTAATCTCTATCATCTTTCCTGCCGACCTTCCTTGGTCAACTCTCGTTCACTTCCGACCCCCTGGTATTAGGGTATCCGGGGTCTAGGATGACTTTCACTTGCCCGACTTAATTGATTCTTGTCTAATTATTCGTGATCCATCATTCTTCGAGGGGCCACTCCTCTTTCTTTTCTATTCATTGTATCTCCTGCCTTCTGCTCAAGGCCCTAAAGGAGGTAGAGTGCGTAGCCCCACCTTGGATAGTGCTACACCCTCAAGGGCATACGGTTGGTGAGCTCGGGAGGTAGCGAAACCGAGGGATTCCTGCGCTGAGTTAGTTCTTTCCCATTTTTCCAATGCCTTTGGGGCATGCCTTTCATGGTTCTACTTTTTTCCGAGTCCCTAATTCTCATTCTTCGAGGGTTGTGGACATTTCCTTTCCCTGTCCGCTTGTTTCGTTTTCCTTCATTGAATCGGTCGGAGCTAAAAAGCATTTATACAAAAATGGTCAGTTGTTAAACATGAAGTATTGACCCAGGGCTTTGTAAAGGCATAGGAATGAATTAAGTCAGCCTTCTGTTTAAGCCAGAAACCACTGCTAAATGTAGTGCGATCAGAGGAGAAAAGTATTAACTCAATGACTTGCTGCCTTTCAGCGCCGTATTCAGTACTTAATGTTGGCAGCACTGCAAGATTCCCCCGCGTTACAGTGCTATTGTAAATTATATTTTTTACAAGGTTTAATAACCTCTGGCACTACAGCCCGTGAAGGACCTAGGCCTACCAAGCGATCACTGCCCAGCCATTTGGCCTGCAGATATTGGGGTGACGCATGGTCAGTGCATCGAGTCCTATTGGCCGTTTATCTTGATTTTCGTGTTCGGGACGATGCCTCACTGTCAGACAGCTACTCAATTGTCCTCACGAGGCTGAGTGCACCCCGTTCCAGCCCTCACGTCAGTTTCTAAAATGCGTGACGGAGCCGGGAATCGAACCCTAAGCTTCTGGGTGAGAGGCAGGCGTGCTACCCCAAACACCACGGGCCGGTTTAGGTGGTTTTTATGTTACAAATCCATTTTTTAAATAAAATATCATGTGAAATATTCATTCTGGATGGCTTTATTCTGAACTAAACTGACCACGGAGCTGAAAGGCATTAAGTCACGTTTCCAAAACTGATTTGAAAAATATGTTTATTAAATTAGAAGAAAATTGATAATCCGCTAACACAAATATGACCTGAATAGTTGCTTTGCGCCGGCCCCGTGGTGTTGGGGTAGCGTGCCTGCCTCTCACCCGGAGACCCCGGGTTCGATTCCCGGCTCCGTCAGGGATTTTAAAACTGACGTGAGGGTTGGAACGGGGTGCACTAAGCCTCGTGAGGACAATTGAGTAGCTGTCTGACAGTGAGGCAGCGCCCCGATCACGAAAACCAAGATTAACGGCCGAGAGGACCCGGTGCGCTGATCACGCGTCACCCCAATATCTGCAGGCCAAATGGCTGGGCAGCGGTCACTTGGTCGGCCTAGGCCTTTCATGGGCTGTATAGTGCCAGGAGTTGATTTTGACTTTTAGTTGCTTTGCAACATAATTGACTAATATAGTGTATTGGTTAAGTTCTGTTCTGTCAATGACGTTTTATCTGTCTCCTGAAAATTAGGCCTAGTATAAACTGGCTTAATACTTTTCTGCCGATTCAATTGTGTTTTGTCTTCTTCTTCTGCTTCCAGTAAGTAATTTAGTAATGAAGTCAGTAGCTAGGTTTATCCAGTGTTCATTTCATCATCATCATCATCAAACAGAGAGTACTACCATGGAAATAGGCCAGCCTATTTTTTCTGTTCGCTTATTTGTGCACAACTGTGTATTTAATGCCCACAATGTTAATATATCGCTCACCAAGCTAATCCCTTGACACTGAGGATCAATGATACCACTTGTTTACAATAGATATTATTTATTATTACAATAGGTGTAATATTTATTTGGTTTAGCTATCATTATCACAAACAATACGAATTTGTTCAGTACAGAACTGTTCAAATTGTGGTAACAATTGTGTTAGACCAGGGCTGTACAACCAGTATTTAAAAACAATTTTTGATGTAGGCCCGCAGCATCCCATCTTCCAACTGCCCATATAGGCCTACTTGTTCTTCTTCTTCTTCTTCTTTCGATTCGGCCATCTAAGGACCACGTCATTTCAACTGTTTCTTGCTGCATCGAGCTTTAACATCCTCCCAATACTTTCGCATCAGTTCTCGATGCTGTTGTTTCCTTTCTGCAGTCCACTTCTTGCCAGTTGGAAGCTTTGGCTTTTCTTGCAAACATCGGTGTGTTGTTAGTTTTTGTTTAAGGGTGTGTTCCCAAATATCGTTGCCTGTTATTCCCACTTCTTGTAAATCTTTGTCCACCTCAGTGAACCAAGCTCCCTTGGTTTACTTTTTGAGGAAGTAGGTGAAAATTCTATTTGTCAATCGTGCTGGGTTCATTCTTTTTATATGACAGTAAAAGGCAATTCTCCGTTTCCTCAGGGTATCAGTTATTTTTTCCACATGGGTGTAAAGTTCGTGGTTGTGCCATCTCCTATATTCCCCGTCTTCTTTTACCGGACCCAAGATTTTTCTTAGAATTTTTCTTTCTTTCACTTCCAGATTCTCTGTTAGTCCCTTGCGATGCATTGCAAGGCACTCTGCAGCATACAAAGCGTTTGGACGGATGACTGTTTGGTAGTGTCTTAACTTGGCATTTGTCGATATGGATTTCTTGTTGTAAATGGCCTTTGTTAGATTATATGCCATTTCCATTTTTCTGATTCGTAACTCGAAAGCTGCCTTCTCGGAGAGATTGGGTTCTATCCACTCACCCAAATATTTGAATGCTTTCGTTTGCTTGATTTTCCCCTGTCCTACATCCAGCTCTTTTGGCGCTAGCTTGATATTAGTGATGAATTCTGTTTTTTCAAAGGAGATCTTAAGGCCTACTTACTGTATTATAATTGAATGGGTCAAGTCAAAAAGTGTCCATGTAACAGTCCGACAGTTATCGTAAAAACATAAGAAACGCGATAGCTTTGTTAATATTAATAAAGAAAGCTTTTCAGTCGGTCGACAGGAATTGTGCCCAATTACATTTGGCGGGAAACAAATATTTACATACCCTACAATCGAACGCATTTTTATGTACAAATACCTACTTAATTGGATGATATGTTTCGAACATCACGCGTTCATCCTCAGATCCTTTATTAGAGTCAGGAAAGCGGCTTCGTGACGTAGTTGGTAGCATGCTGAGTTCTATGCCCAAGATTGTGGGTTCAAACCCGGTCGAAGACGTCGGATTTTTTGAGAACGTTAAAATCCCTCAGTATGCCTTCTTTCGGAGGGGAAGTAAAGCCGGCGGCGGTCCCATGTCATAGATTTATGGCATGTTAAAGAACCTTCCACTAATTACACCTGTGTGAAGGTAAATTATATATAGGTTAAACATTTGACTAACGTTCTTAGGTTCCTACGTTCGTTGTCGAGAGCCGACTACGGTGGCATCTGGTAACTAAGTTCTGAATTAGTTGGTCGTTGATGGTGGCTTTTGGCGGCAAAAGTAGGAACTACTTGGAAAAATTGAATGTCTGCAGTTCTTACTTGAATTAAAACAGATACACACACTATTACAGTCATCACAATTAACACCGGTTATCAGACAGATTCTACACACACCCAAAGTACACGGGGCTACATGACCACGTTGTCGCAACCCCCTAAACTAAGGAACCAACCAACCAGAGTCAGGAAACACTGAAAAATGGCTTCTATTACAACAATTTGTTAATATTATAAGAAAACAAGAAGTTCCGTGACGAACTAAAGAGCCTACTTTTCTTAAAATTTAAGATTCATGCCAATGATTAATCTATATGGATCTATCTAGAATAATGACGAAATTAAGTTGGTAATATCGAAATTTCTAATTACCGTAGTTCGAAATACTGTATACCTGGCATAGTGTAGCCTAATAGAGAACTACAGTTGGCAGCCCTGGTGACTGAATATATTCTTAGTTCCATCTCTTAAGGTACAGAATACAAAATTTGGTTGAAGTCCAATGGATAGCATGGTCGTTACATGCAGTTAAATATTGGATCAAACAGCGCGCGTAAAATCATGTTGGCAACAATGACATGCATGTATTGGTCAGAAATAACCTGAAATAATATGATCTATTGTTGTGTCAATTTTGAAAGAAATCAATTAGTTTGTATAGAAGTTACATGCATTTTAAAATTGGACCTATCAGCAGGCTTAGAATCATGTTGGCAGCACTGGCGTAGGCCTATATTAGTTACACCAATTTAATCTAGAATGCCAGGTACTATACGTGTGCAAAGTTTAGAGCTATTGGCTTGCATACTTTCTGATACATTGATATTAGGGTAACAAAAATAGAGACAGTATTTATTAACAGATGGCAGCCCTGGTTGCTCTTAAGAATACGCATAGTCATATCTGTTATGGTACACATAGCCCACACGAAATTTGGTTGAAATCCAAATGATAGTATAGAAGTTACATGTATTTAAAGTCGGACCTCTCAGCAGGCTTGGAATCATGTTGGTAGCACTGACGTATATACGTTACTCCAAATTAATATAGAATATCGGGTACCATACGTGTGCATAGTTTAAAGCTGTCGGCTTGCATACTTTCTGATATATGGGTATTTGGATTAAAAAATACTGAGTGCATTTATTAACAGTTGGCAGCCCTGGTGGCTCTTAATAATATGCTCAGTCATATCTCTTTATATACACATAGCACATACGAAATTTGTTTGAAATCCAATTGATAGTGTAGAAGTTATATGCATTTAAAATTTGGACCTATCAGCAGGCTTATAATCATTTTGGCAACACTGCCATGTATGGCCTCCTGGAAATTAAACTGCAACTCCTGCGACCAACTAAGGACAGTTTGCCTAAATTGCAACAACCGGGTATCTACAGAGTTCCCTGTACTTGTGGCAAGGTTTACATCGGGCAGACTTCGAGAACAATATGCACTAGCATTAAGGAACATAATAGATGTATCAGGCTCATTCAACCTGATAAATCAGCTGTTGCCGATCATGCTTTAACTCCTGGCCATGATGTCATGTTCCAAGGAGTGGATGTTCTTGCCCGTATAAAGCAATATCGTCCCAGAATCATCAGGGAGGCGGTTGAAATACGTAAACACCCAGATAATTTCAACCGCGACACCGGCTACAATCTCAGTGAATCCTGGCTACCTATTATCAGAACCCTGAGAAAGTAATTCACTGCTGCTTCCGTTGTCCCTAACATGGGGCTATAATGGCGTCCATCTTTGAGCACCTTCTATATGTTCTTTGTTGCTTTCTCTTAGCAATCATTGTCGTATTCCAGATTATTCCTGACGAAGAAAGACATGGTTTCTTTCGAAACGCGTCGAATTTTAATATAATAAAACACGGCATAAGCCCAAAATTCAACATTATGAATTGCAATATTATTATCTATACGTGTGCCAATTTTGAAACAGCTCCAATTCATACCTTGCAAGATATCCAACATGGAGCTCAAATTTCTATTGCGATTTTTCGGTAGTTGGTAGCACTGACATCATTTTCAAATATCTCCGTGAGATATTCAGGTATAGGTCTTTACTCCTACCAAATTTTGTTTCGATTGCTCCAGCCGTTTAGGAGTTGATATGGCCCCCAGACAGACAGACAGACAGACAGACAGACAGAAGGACAGACAGACAGACAGACAGACACACATTTTTCCGATCTCATAAGACTACTTTTTCCTCATTTTTGCAAAATGTGAAAAGTAGGCTAAAAATCAATTTTTGGTTTGGTTACACTAAATAATGCCATAAACATTCATGTACTGGTTTTCCCCATTAAATACTAGGTCAAGTATAGAAAAAATAGAAACAAGTTTTGTACTGACTTGGATTTTATTTGAGCGTGTGCAATAGATACTTATTACTATAAGGTTAGGTTTCCTGTGCACCAGGTAGTGTACAAATCCATTATAAATATGGTTTTGGTGTGTTAAACATTACAACTTTTCATAGTAAGTCATACACATTCAAAGAGAAGAGGCTAGACTTGCTAAGTAATAAAACCAGCTGGTTGTCTGCTGCAAATGACAAGACTACCAAATTTACGGAAAGAAACACCCATGTACGTTGGACTTGGGCAGTTCTTGACTTGATGTATGATTTTATTTCTCATTTTATGCCAGGCAGACATTTTGTACTTGGGTTGGTTTTGCCTTCAGAACATCGAAGTTTGAGAGTAGAATAAAATGGCGGTCATAACCCAATTTCGGCAAATATGTAACTTGGGCAATTGTATTACTATTTTTTCCTACTTTTGAATTGAGCCAGTATGAGTTACGAGTTAAAAATCAATATAATTTTCCGTGTCTTGCTCTTGTTCGTCAGCAATCTTTGATGTCCTGCCAGTATCTCTGGAGCCCATCAGTTACTGCCTTCTTCAGATCTTCTAAAAGAGGTCCCCTCCGCCTTTTAGGTTCTGCCCCTACCTTAAAACCTCGGTAGTTTTTGATCATTTGTCTAAATTCATTCATGTTCAGAATTTTGTCCTGGGGAATACTGATTTCCGTAAGATATTTATTACATTCTTGGAACCATCCTAATATTCTTGCCTTTGGTTTCACTAAATTCCAAACTTTCTTTGTCAGTCGATCAATGGACATTCTGAAGATGTACCCACAGATTAACAACCAAAGAGGGAGCGGCAGACCTCAAACAACATGGATGACGTATGTCCAAATGTACATGGGGGTATTGGGTCTATCTGCTGATAGTGCTTTGCAACAAAACGACTGGTGCCTCAGGATTGAGAAAGCCGACCCCAAGTAACGGGAAAAGGCGAGGAGAAAAAGAAGATTGTTGACGTGACTGGTTCTATATTTCTGCACAACTCGTCATTTGATTTCAAACGTACAATAATTGACAACAAAAATAAATTACATAATGCTTTACAACTTGACTTTTGGTGTGATAGTAATAATCGTAATAACGACAAAAAGTCTCTGAAATTAATAAATGTAAAACTCTGCTAAATTACGCCCGACTTCATTTACTGGTATCTTAGCAACGCATCTTATCAACAAGTATGGTAAATAAGAATTGATGTGTATGAGAAGACTACATTATAGTGTTAGAGCCATTTTGAGTGTTGCCTTAGTAAACGAATGTTTGATGCTCTTCAGTCAGCCAACACGAGTTTTTCCCAAAAGAGATGGGCTATTCCCCAATCCTGAAAAAATACATGAGATTAATAAATACCGTATCCTTGGAAGACCAGTTACGATCGTCAAGCGATCATCATCAGATCCATTACACTGGACCCCAAAAATTTATATCAGAAAGTATGGGTGAAAATATTTACAATATGTACACTTATTTAGTTGCAGTATGAGTTGAGATAATTCAACTCGTCAATATTTGTTAGTTATAGTCTATGTGATGTGTTGTTACAATACTGGAATTGGTGATTGACCTCCAAACTTGCTTGTTTGGAGTCAATATGTGATTGTAGTTAAATGGTCAATGTATTGTACCGGCTACTTATCTGATTGAGTCTTGCGCTGTCCTAGTGAGAGCAGTTATCTTGTTTACTATCTACTCACAACTGGGGGAACTTCCTGTGGGCCAAGGTCTCTTATATACCTGGGCCAATCCCTTCAGCATTCCTAAGTTTCTGTGTATGTCGTACACACGTCACCGTGTATGGCCAAGTCTAGTCTCCCTAATGTGGTGTATGTTACTGCATTCAGGAAAATCTTCAACTATTAAAGACCTGGTTTCATCCTCGCCACGCATAAGCTAAAAAGCCATATAATCCCTACCCGGTCAACTGAGAATACTGCCATTAATACCGGCCTTGGTTTATTGAAGAAAAATATACATCGTACATCCTTAACCAGTAACATGTTTCCCTTATTAATCTCTTATCTAGCTTGGCTACATCGTTATGCTGTGTCTTGTTTCCGACGGGGTATGTTTTCTAATAGAGTGAAGAGGGGCGAACTCTCCATGAGTGTGTGTTCGTTTAAATTATTGGGGTTGTTTATTTTAGATAAGTGTATCTCGATTGCTTCCTTAATGTCAAGAGCTCTGCCCTTCGTTTCATGATGATTTATTTTTAAGTCAGTTTCAATGTTAGTGAAACTCTGTCCCGCGTCACACATGTGTTCGCATATGGCCGAGTGTGTCCCGTATTTAATCGCATTTTGGTGTTCATTGTATCGTGTATCCATTCTTCTCCCGCTCTGCCCGATGTAATTATGATGATGATAATTGTTGTTTTAATGGGCCTAACATCTAGGTTATCGGCTGCTATTGGTTTGGGTGATCGTGAAGATGAAAATGAAATGTAAACTACAACTAAAACTAACTACTAACTAATATACTCGAAGAAGAAATGGAAAACAAAAGGAGAATAAGGCAAATAAAGGACAGGAGGAAAAGAAATGCCCTCAACCCTCGAAAAATGCAGATTGAGGGACTTGGAAGGAAGGATAGCCATGAAAGGCAGATAATAAAGTGAAAGAGGAGAGGTTCCACCCGAGAGGTAATGGATAAAAGGGGGAAAACCGGACCCAGCTCAGGAATCCCTCGGGGTCGCCAACTCCCGTACTCACCAGCCGTGAGCCCGTGAGGGTGTAGCAATATCCAGGGTGCACCAGAAGTGGTGGGGCGACATACACCCTGCCTCCTTGAGGGCCTTGAGCAGAAGTCCGGAGATAACATGAAAAGAAAAAGAAGGCTGACCCTTCGCAGATGGAGGGTATCAGAAACGATGAGACAAGGGCCAATTAAGGAAGGAAAGGAAGAGACTCCCTAGGCCTCGAATACCCCAATACAGTCGGGGTCGGAAGAGAACAGTAGTTGACCAAGTGAGGTCCACAGGAAAGAAGACGGAGAGGAGGCCGGCACAAGTAAGTGGAAGCAATGCCAGACTCAGCTGGGGCCCCGTGATCGCCAACCCACGACCCACAAGATGTGAGCCCCTGGGGGGGTCAATGTAATTAGCTTGACACCCTGTGTCTTGGCACGTAATGGAATATACCCCTGACATTGCATATGGGTCTTGTTTATTTAGATGACTGGTGTGCAGATGCTTCCCGATTGTGTCATTCGTTGTGAATACAATTTTTATGCCATATTTTTTGAACAGATTAGTGATTTTATACGTGTTGAGCGTTGGATAGCAGAAGATTCAGGTTTGAATCCTGATTGGTGTCACATTCCCAAGCCTTACTGAAAACACATGACGGCTCCAAGGAGAGCCATATCCCAACGCCTTTGTATGACACTAAAATATTGCAATACGATAAATATTTTCTAATAAAAATATAAGCCGTAATTTTGGCCTCATTCTTGTTCTGCACATCACAGAAAAATAGTCCTCATTTACATTTATATGACAAGCAAATCTCCCAGTAATGGTGAACACATGTCAAAAGCAGTGGCATTACTTTTAATGGGAAGGAAATCCCTAGAATTAGTACAAATATGAAAAAAGAAATACCTCACTCCTCTCGTTAAACTTCTAACGAGTTGGAGACTGACTCTTTAGCCCCGGGTACAAGGAAAAAAAAAGTCCTCTCAGCACGCCGGAAGGCGGAGGTAGATTTCACCGGACAAACTTGGGGATAGGCGAAAATAGGCAGAATATGCAGGTTTTCGAAGAAGGATCAGACCTAATTTATTTCGTGAAAGTATTTTATAATTGGAGATTAATTAACTTTGTTTTTCGTCATTTTATGCATATTTTAAACATGTTATTGTCTTATGATGACGGTAACCTTCTTGTCATTTGGAGTCCATTTTTATACTTGTGGTCACACTGTCCGTATGCAAGGTTTCGACACTGATGTGTAACTATGTAACGGTCTGTTACTTCTTCACGCAAAATTATATCTCCCGCAGAGATGTTGGTTGGTTCCTCAGTTTAGGGGCTGCGACAACGCGGTCATGTAACCCCGTGTACTTTGGGCGAGTGTAGAACCTGTCTGATAAACGGTGTGAATGGTGATGGCTGTATTAGTCTGTAATTCAGGTAAGGAATGCAGACGCTCAATTTCAAGCAGTAGTTCCTAATGTTGCTACCAGATACTACCGTCAACGACACCTAGCTGTGAACTTGGCTACTAGATGCCACCTAAATCAGCAACTTGCAACGAACGTTGGAACCTCCCCGCCAAAGGAAAGCATACTGAGAGATTTTTAGCGCTCTTAGAAAATCCGACGACTTTGGCCGGCTTTGAACCCGCGACCTTGGGCATGCTACCAGTTACGTCACCGAAGCCGCTTCACACTTAGTCAGATGGAAATCAGAATCTGATCTCGCGCAAGTGCGTTGTCATGGCAACGTCTGATGGCTCATCCCTCATCAATTTAGTAGTGTTGCCATGGCAACCACTGATAGCTCTTGGCATTTTCTTATAATTCCGAAATAATTTTTCTCATCCCTTGGCGTAATGGTGGGTCATATCAAAAATTCTTTCAGACAAAAATTTTAGGTAATTATTAGGGGAATATTGTCCATTTTGTACGGTTTTGATATTGTGCCTATTAAGAGAGATATGATTAATGTTTCCCGAAAAACCCACTTTTTCCCACCCCTTTGGTCAATGGTTGGTGCTATAAAAAAACTTTTCAAACATAAATTTTTGAGCTTTATCCGGCACATAGTATGAACTTTGAACGGATTTGATATTTCACATATTAAGAGAGTTATAGCAATACTTCATTTTTTCGAAAAAAGTCCCCCATTTTCATCCCCTTCGACCGATTTAGCCCAGTAACGAACTCGACCGAGATTTGATCGGTATACATATTCGGTAAAAAATTCAAAGTGATTGGTGCAAAATTACGGCAGTTATCGTGTCCACAAGAAACTGATATATATATATATATATAAATTATATATAAACTTTTGAACTGACGGTGGTTTTGGGGTCTGGGGGATGTGAAACGCGAAGATATGTCGAAAATTTCCGGAAATCGAAACATGGTAGCCATTGCAATAGTTAGCTTTCTAATGAAATCTACCTAAAATACTACCACCAACGACACCTATCTGTGAACTTGGCTACTAGATGCCACCGGAACCATCAACTCGCAACGAACGTTGGAACTTCTCCTCCGAAGGAAAGCAAACTCGTTTTTTTTAGCGCTCTTAGTAAATCCGACGACTTCAGCCGGGTTTGAACCCGCGACCTTGGGCATAGAAGTTCAGCATGCTACCAGTTCCGATACCGAAGTCGCTTCCCACAGACAGATGGAAAACTGAATGTTATCTCGTGCAGTGGCGTTGTCATAGCAACTGCTGATGGCTCATCCCTTATCAATTAAAAGTAAAGTTGTCATGGCAACCTCTCTTGGCACTTGGCATTTTCTTATAATTTAAATCATTTTGCTCACCCCGTGGCGTAATGGTGGGTCATATCAAAAATTATTTCAGACAAAAGTTTTAGGTAATTATTGGAGGAATATTGTCCATTTTGTACGGTTTTGATATTGTGCCTATTAAGAGAGATATGATTAATGT